>CM065590.1:29906336-31106336 GCA_033119425.1 Bufotes viridis
TCGGCGTCCCGTTTCTCCCTGGTTCCCGATTGAGAAGAACTGTGGAGAACAGACTGAATATGAATGCCACCCCTGGGTACAAGGGTTCACCACCAACACAATGGATGGTGTTTGTTTCTCCCATAACCCCTTGGCGCCTAAAAATGCAGTCCATCTGGAAAGGGTAGTCCCTCATGGACTCTATCCAGTACCAAAGGGGATGGGGCTAACCAGGGCTAGGCCTCATCTAACTTAGGGCCGCATAACAGCCCCATGGTCTGTCTCAATGGTACATATCCTTTTACCTTTGATCCTTTGTATCTTGTGCAGTGACCCGCATCACACAGGCTCTGTTACTTATATTTACTGTAAACTATAGGACCCCTCTCAAAGTGACGGTCACCACAAAGCTCTTCATTCCCAGTGGAATACACACAGCGCCCAGACATGTATATTGCAGGCACTCCTGGGAGAGTGTACACATGCCTCCCAAGGGTCCCTCTTTTTGACCCAAGCCCCTCCGTCCCTCTTTGCTCCTTAAATGTCCCTCTTTTTGATCTGAGGTATAGTTTTGATCCAGAATGTGTTTCCGTGGTTCCTATCTATATATTAAAGCCCACCTTGCATATCTTTTCCTTATTTGATGTCATTTTAATTTTTGTGCTATTGTGTAAAAAGCAGGAAAAGTGGACCTTTCACATAATAACCCATAAGTGTCCCTCTTTGACCGTCCAAAAAGTTGGGAGGTAAGTGTATATTGTACCAGTTGTATCGTCCCCTGCATACAATTACCATACGGAGATGTCACCTAAGCTTCCTGTCCACGAATTACAATAACCAAGACTCAGGCTGACGCTTCTGCTTATTACCATACTGGAGGTGGACTCTGAGCCCGCGCCCCGACCGCCTGCGCATAAAGTGTAGAGTTACTGCAGATACATCATAGCCAACATACAATAAAACTACAAAATGAGAAAACTAAAAAACAAAAACATGCTTATTCCGGTTTTCTGGATGATGCCCCTAGTTGTGGCTCGTCCGCACAAGATGGAAATCACATGGCTAATTCTGAAGAAAGTGAAGGATGCTGCAGGCAGCGGCGCAGTTTCTGGAAGACAGAAGAAATAAGGAAGGCCTCTTCACAATCACATCGCTCATGTATTCACCAGAAGATGAGACATTAAGGCTGAGTTCACACGACTGTATGGCTTCTTAGACGTTTTTACCGGATCCGTTTTTCGTTTTTTGTTTCCGTTGTGTTTCCGTTTTGGTTCAGTTTTTCCGTATGGCATATACAGTATACAGTAATTACATAGAAAAAATTGGGCTGGGCATAAAATTTTCAATAGAAGGTTCCGCAAAAACAGAACGAATACGGAACAGACCGCAACACACCATGTTGGCACTCCCCATAGAGATGCCTATTCTTATCCGCTGGCTGCGGACAAGAATAGGACATGCTCTATCTTTTGCGGAGCCGCGGCCGGATGTTTTGGGGCCGCGGCTCCGCAAATGCGGAAAGCACATAGTGTGCTCTCCGCATCATGGCCGGCCCCATTCACAATAAATGGGTCCACATCCATTCCGCAGAATTGCGGAATGGATGCGGACAAAATTGCGGACGTGTGAATGGGGCCTAATGGAGCCACGGAGCGTGACTTGCGGACAAATATAGGACATGTTCTATCTTTGAACAGAACGGAAAAAAGGAGATACGGAAACAGAATTCTTACGGACAACATTCCGTTGTTTTTGCGGAACCATTGAAATGAACGGATCCGTATACGGACCGTATATGGAACGCTACAAACGGCCCGTGAAACGGAAAAAAAACACGGTCGTGTGAAAGAGGCCTAAAGGAGGTGTCCAGGATTAGCAAAAAGAGTTTTCCTTCAGAAACAGCGCCACTTTTGGTCTGTGTGTGGTATTGCAGCCCTACCTGCTGCAAGCATAGCTAGGAGGACCAGCTGGTTAGACCCAGCAGTCCGCTTCGTTGTTCAGGCCGCGTGCTGTGCTCCAGGGGCGGACTGGGAGCTTAAAGTGGTCGTGAAAAAAAAAAAAAAAACGAAAATTGAACCTATGTTGTAGTCGGGTCCAAATGACAAGAAGGCAGGGACAACAGAAGTGGGCGTGGTCAGAAATACAGTTCAGAACGAAATCCCGCCCCAGCGGTACCAAATAACACAGGGCAGCACAGTATACTGGTGCCGACACCACAGTATGAAACCGTGTCACCATCCTGAGAATGGCGGAAGGTCACCTGAGGCCACTGGGTAAGTACATAGGTGCTGGGAGCATCAGATCTTTATGTACTGGTGGCCATAAGGAAGGCTTGGGCGGTCCCCTGGGCACCAGCCCACCAGGAAATTTCCCAGTAGAGTCTATGACCAGTCCATCGCCAAACTCAGCGTAGTAACATGCCAGTTGTCCAAGAGATGGTCCAGTACTCAGAGACAGTTAAAGGGGTTCTCCAGATATTGATGGCTTCGCCTCAGGAAAGGTCATCAGTATCAAACCAGTGATGGTCCGACTCCAGGCAGCTGTTTCTGACTGACGCTGGTGCGGGAAACTATACAGTGGATGCAGCCAGAAGCAGAAGGCTCCATACACCGCGTAGTGGCCATTCAGTGGCATTGCAAGTGGCAGGTCCCATAGAGGGAAGACGATAGGGTGTCTATATAAGAGGTTTAAAGAGCATGAGAGGTGGATAGAGGCAGGGGTAAAGACATGCATGGGGGGGTAGTAGTGTATTAGATTTGCAGGATTGGAGGTAGTGTATATCCCATTACAAGGTGGAGAGCGACATAAATTAATGCTACAGAAAAAAGAAACATTATAGGATTTTGGTGAGGGCTGCTGATCGATGATGTTTGAGGACTGTTTGGCTTAGGACCATCCCTCCAGTGGATTATTTGTCTTCACGCATATGGCAGTGCAGACTCGTGCATTTTTTACATGGCACCTGATTTAGGAGGACTATTTTTTAAGCGCACATGAACATGATGGAGGCAGACATGGAGATGACGCCAGAAGCCAACAGGATGTGGGTACATTTTTTGCACAATGCAATAATAAACACCAGGTAATTGGAACAAAAGGCCATACAATTAACGGAGAAAGAAGTGCGACTTATTTGGACATTGAATTCATTAAAGGGGTATTCCCATCACGCCGTCTCATACTTACCTGCTCCCAGCGCGCCATACACTTCATGGTTTCGGCAGGGGACGGGCTCCATCTTGAGTGACGTCTTCTCCCGGCCGGGCCGCACGCTGGACTGAATGTGCACGCCGCCGCGCATTCGCCCTGGTGACTTCTTCCTGGCAAGTATACTATACTGGCCAGAAAGAAGCCACCATAGCGCACACGCGGCGTTGGCGTGCGCTTTTGGGACTGCGCGCAGCCCGGCCGGAGAAGAGCGGTGGCTGTAACCAGGGGAGACGGAAGACAACAGTCAGGTAAGTATAACTTCATTTTCTTCTAAGGGGTGGGAATTAGTTAATTAAATATATTTAGAAAAATGCAGATTTAACAGTGAAGATGGGAATACCCCTTTAAATTCATTTTTCAAACCAGCCCCTGGATCTGGTTACTTTTGTTATTGCATGTAATTAAAAATTCGTCCAAAAAACGCTACACGCATTTTGTCCGGCCAAAAGGTGGCATATATGCCAGAAAGCGTCCGGATCCCATTACAGTGAATGGGGATCCAGCAGTGCACGGTGGTATCCATCTATGCCGGATACGGTGATAAGAGTTCACAGCACAGATGTGATCCCAGCCCTAAAGAGGACCTTTCACCAGTTTAAAAACTAAAAACTAACTATATCTGTGGGCAGAGCGGCGCCCAGGGGTCCCCCTGCACTTACTAGTATGTCTGGGCGCCGCTCCGTTCGCCCGGTATAGGCTCCGATGTCTGCAGCTCCCTCTGTTGTACTGGGCGGAGTTTTTGTATTAGGCGTGTTCCTTGCTGCAGCGCTGGCCAATCGCAGCGCACAGCTCATAGCCTGGGACTCCGGAGCGGCACCCAGACATACTAGTAAGTGCAGGGGGACCCCTGGGCGCCGCTCTGCTGACAGTTATAGTTAGTTTTTAGTTTTTAAACTGGTGAAAGGTCCTCTTTAGCACCTGTCCCCGACCGCCGAGCGCACGGATGCGTCCTGGCGGCGGCAGGTTTATTCCTCCTGGACGCATCCGTGCGTCATCTCGCGAGCAGCGAGAAGCGCGCTACAGCATCCAGTGGAGCAGCACATGGAGCGCACCGCTGGACTCGGGGAGGTGAGTCACCAGCCTGCCAGCCAATGATCATCGCTGGCAGGCTGGTGATTTAAAATCACCTATAGAAAATGGTGATCTACAGTGTATTTACAAATAAATGTGTTTTATAAGGGATCTGTGCCATGTGCTGGGTCCTTTTCATCGGTTGGACCCAGCACAGAGCACAGATCCCAATAAGATGCACCAATCAGTACATATTAGGCCCTGATCACCCCCATCACCCTAATTAACCCCTTGATCACCCCTGTCAGTACATAGTGAAAGTGAAAAAAGTGATCAGTGTCACTTTTGTGAACTGTCACTTTTTCACTTGGATTGACTGTTGAGGCTTAGCTTAGTTTAGGCCCCTTTGTTAGGTAGTTAGCGTTGGCGCCCAGCCCACCGCACCGCAGTCACTGGATCGCTGTTTAGCGTGGCGCTAATCAGCATTTATACTTTATAGTATCTGTAAGTGATCAGAACTGATCACAGTCAGATCTATATTAGTATTAGTGTCACTTTAGTTCGCCCTCCACCCCAAGCGCAGTGTTTGCCCGATCAGACCTGATCGGTCGCCCCACCTGCGTTCACCCACGCCCGCCCGCCGCAGTGACAAAAATTTTTTTTTGTATCACTGCACAATCCCTTCACAAGCGCTGCGGCCAATAAAAAAATCAGTTTTGATATTTTTATCAATCGCAGCGGCTTCTGTCTCGCTACACTCCCATTTGTAAGACAGGCTTGCTTTTTTTCTTGGGTAGTCTCAGGGAATACCCCTAAATTTAGTATCCCAAATGGCAAACAAGGGTATTCTCCTGAAGAGGCCTACAGGATTCTGACCCAGTCGGATGAGGAATGGGAACCCTCATCTGGCCGAATCTAGCGGGTCAGAATACCAGCCTGTAGAAAGCAGTGGCTCTCTGACTCAAAGTTCGGACGAGGAGGTTGAGGTCCCTGATAGCACCAGGCGTACCCGGCCCCGTGTTGCTAGACCGCAGGTTGCGCAGGATCCGCTTCAAGGGCAGCAGAGTGGGGCTGGCGCTGCCGGATTGCGTGGTGAGGCATACACCAGCAGCGCAGCCCGTCCTGGACCTTCTACCAGCACTGCCGTAACACATGGTGAAGTAGCGAGCACCAGAAGGGCAGTTGAAGCTGGTACGGTGGCACGTGCAGTAATTCCCCCGTCGCAGCCACCGCGCAGACAGGCCCGTAGAGCCCCTAGAGTCCCTGAGGTGCTGGCAAATCCTGATTGGCAGTCCCCATCTTCAGCCGCACCATTAGTTCCCCCTTTCACCGCCCAGTCAGGAGTTCGGGTGGAGACGGCTCAAATCGGATCGGCACTAGGGTTTTTGAGCTGTTCTTCACTGCGGAGCTCTTTGACTTAGTAGTGGCAGAAACAAACCGGTATGCCACACAATTTATTACCGCTAACCCGGGAAGCTTTTATGCCCAGCCTTTCCGGTGGAAACCAGTCCAAGTTTCGAATTTAGAACTTTTTGGGCCTTCTCCTCAACATGGGCATTACAAAAAAACATGAATTGCGTTCATATTGGTCCACGAACCCAATTCATCATATGCCCATGTTCTCTGCTGCCATGTCAGGACACGTTTTGAGACCATCCTGCGTTTCCTGCACTTTAGTGACAACACCACCTCCCGTCCCAGAGGCCACCCAGCTTTTGACCGGCTCCACAAAATTCGGCCCCTCATAGACCATTTCAACCAGAAATTTGCAGATTTGTATACCCCCGCACAAAACATCTGCGTAGAGCGAGTCCCTAATACATTTTACCGGGCGCCTTGGCTTCAAACAGTACATCCCAAGCAAGCGCGCCCGGTATGAGGTCAAATTGTATAAGCTCTGTGAAAGGGCCACAGGCTATACACACAAATTTCGGATCTATGAGGGAAAAGATCAGACCCTGGAGCCGGTCGGTTGCCCTGACTACCTGGGGAGCAGTGGGAAGACAGTCTGGGACTTGGTGTCACCCTTATTCGGCAAGGGTACCATCTTTACGTGGACAACTTTTACACAAGTGTGGCCCTCTTCAAGCATTTGTTCCTAGAACGCATTGGCTGCTGTGGCACCGTGCGACCTAGTCGCGGGGCTTCCCCAACGGCTCGTTACCACCCGACTTGCAAGGGGCAGAGGGCTGCACTGTGTAACGAAGAACTGCTCGCGGTGAAATGGAGAGACAAGCGTGGCGTTTACATGCTCTCCTCCATTCACGCAGAACACGACAATTCAAATTGAGCGGGCAGCCAGTGTCGTTGAAAAGCCCCTCTCCGTCCACGACTATAATCTCCACATGGGAGGGTGGACTTCAACGATCAGATGTTGGCCCGTATTTAATTTCCCGGCGCACCAGGCGCTGGTATAAGAAGGTGTCTGTATATCTGATTCAATTGGCTGCCTATAATAGTTACGTTCTCTACAGTAAGGCTGGGAGAACAGGATCCTTCCTCAAATTTCAGGAAGAGATCATCGAGAACCTCCTGTATCCAGGAGGTTCCGTGGCCCCATCCACCAGTGTAGTTAGCCGTCTACAGGCGGCACTTCCCCAGTGCCGTTCCTGGTACCTCAACCCAACCGTCACCCGAAAAAAATGTCGTGTCTGTAGCAGGAGTGGAATAAGGCGTGACACCCGTTATTTCTGTCCTGACTGTCCTGACCGCCCTGCCCTATGCCTAGGGAGTGTTTCCGGAAGTACCACACCCAGGTACACTTAGGATAGGGAATGCACGACACAGGTAGTTTTTATAATCAGGCTCGAGGGTCTCTCAGGATACTAGGTTTTGAGAGACCTAACACATAAGTGCGGTGCTGCTGTGCTACTGCAGAAGTGTGAAAGCGGTAGAAACGTCTCCTTTCACTTGGGATAAAGTGCATAATGTACTTCTCACCATCTCTGTGTGATTTACACTTTACACATTGTCCCATGGGAAAGGAGATGTTTCTACAAGGAAAATAAAGAGTGATATGGTTAAAAAAAGAAAAAAAATTAAACAGGTAGCAAGAAAAATAAAATCTTGAGTTAGTTCAGGTTTTAAAAGTTCAGTTTTTTTCATGTTCAGGTTTTATTCATGTTTTATAATGTTTGCAACGTTCAAGTCATGTGCCTGCTGCCTGTTTTTCTTCTTTTTTTTTTCCCCTAACCACCCTTTATTTTCCAGGTATACCAACAGACCAACGGACCAACCGATGAAACGCCGCAGCACTGATGTGCATTCTGAGAGAAGCATTGCGCTGCTGTCAGAAGACACGTGAAGTCGGTGTATGCGGCGCTGCAAGGCGAGATTTCTCCTCTGCAGGACAGGTATGTTTGCCCTGGCATTTGAGCTGAGGAGAGGTGTTGGAGTTCATATGCTTTGGCAAACACTTTGTATCAAAAATCTGGCAAAGATGTCTTCCTCCACACCGATCGATTGATCGATGTGAATGGAGAAATCATGTTTGCCAGGACATAGGAGCTGAGTGGGTATGGATGTTTGGGCGGAGCCCCTATGTCCTGGCAATCGCCAGGCCCCTCTTTTTCTTGCATATTTTTGGCAGAGATTTTTCATCCACATCGATCGATGCGAATGAGGAAATCTGTGCCGTTCATTTTCTTTCAGCCCAGAGAAATCTCATTACCCGTATGCTCCATATAAGGAGAATAGCAGAAACTCCTAATGCTGGCCATACATGTAATGATTGCGGAGACCCTCAAATGCCAAGGCAGTACAAACGCCCCACAAATGACACCATTTTGGAAAGAAGACACCCCAAGGTATTCGCTGAGGGCATATTGAGTCCATGAAATATTGAATTTTTTGTCATAAGTTAGCGGAAAGGGAGACTTTGTGAGAAAAAACAAAAAAATCAATTTCCACTAACTTGTGCCAAAAAAAAAAATTTTCTATGAACTCGCCATGCCCCTCACGGAATACCTTGGGGTGTCTTCTTTCCCAAATGGGGTCACATGTGGGGTATTTATACTGCCCTTGCATTTTAGGGGCCCTAAAGCGTGAGAAGAAAAATGCGAAAAAATGCCCTCCTAAAAGGTACTCATTGGAATTGGGGCCCCTTTGCGCATCTTTGCTGCACAAAAGTGGCACACATGTGGTATCGCCGTACTCAGAAGAAGTAGGGCAATGTGTTTTGGGGTGTATTTTTACATATACCCATACTTTGTGTGAAAAAATCTCTGTAAATCACAACTTTTTCCATTTTTATACAAAGTTGTCAATTTACAGAGATATTTCTCTCACCCAGTATGGGTATATGTACAAATACACCCCAAAACACATTGCCCTACTTCTCCCGAGTGCGGCGATACCAAATGTGTGACACTTTTTGCAGCTTAGGTGCGCAAAGGGGCCTAATTCCAATGAGTACCTGCTAGGATTTTCATGGGGCATTTTTGCGCATTTGGATTCTCACGCTTTAGAGACCCTAAATGCCAGGACAGTACAATTACCCACAAGTGACCCCCATTTTGGAAAGAAGACACCCCAGGTATTCTGTGAGGGTATGGTGAGTTCATGTAAAAGTTTATTTTTGTCACAAGTTAGTGGAATATGAACTTTGTAAAAAAATAAAAAAAATAAAAAAATCCAATTTCCACTAACTTGTGCCAAAAATAAAAACTTCCATGAACTCACTATGCCCCTCAGTGAATACCTTAGGGTGTCTTATTTCCGAAATGGGGTCACTTGTGTGGTATTTTTACTATCCTGGCATTTTAGGGGCACCTAAGCGTCAGAAGCAGTTTGGAATCCAAATGCGTAAAAATGTTCTGTGAAATCCTGAAAGTACTCATTGGAATTTGGGCCCCTTTGCGCACCTTGGTTGAAAAAAAGTGGCACACATGTGGTATCTCCGTACTCGGGAGAAGTAGGGCAATGTGTTTTGTGGTGTATTTTTACATTTACCCATGCTGGGTGAGAGAAATATCTCGGTAAATGGACAACTTTGTATAAAAAAATGGAAAAAGTTGTGATTTACCGAGATATTTTTCACAAAAAGTATGGGTATATGTAAAAATACACCCTAAAGCTACATTGCCCTACTTCTCCCGAGTGCGGCGATACCACATGTGTGCCACTTTCAGCCAAGTGCAAAAGAGCCAAATTCCAAAGAGTACTTTCGGGATTTCTAGGCACATTTACGCATTTGGATTCCAAACTGCTTCTGACGTTCTGGGTGCCCCTAAATGCCAGGATATAAAAGTACCACACAAGTGACCCCATTTTAGAAAGAAGACACCCCAAGGCTATTCTGTGAGGTGTATGGCAAGTTCATGTAAAAGTTTATTTTTGTCACAAGTTAGTGGAATATGAGACTTTGTAAGAAAAAAAAAAAATAAAAAAATCCAATTTACACTAACTTGTGCCAAAAATAAAAACTTCCATGAACTCACTATGCCCCTCAGTGAATACCTTAGGGTGTCTTCTTTCCGAAATGGTGTCATTTGTGTGGTATTTATACTGTCCTGGCATTTTAGGGGCCCCTAAAGCGAGAGAAGTAGTTTGGAATCCAAATGCGTAAAAATGTCCTGTGAAATCCTAAAGGTACTCATTGGATTTGGGGCCCCTTTGCGCATCTTGGCTGCAAAAACTGTCACACATGTGGCATCGCTGTACTCAGGAGAAGCAGGGCAATGTGTTTTGGGGTGTATTTTTACATATACCCATGCTGGGTGAGAGAAATATCTCGGTAAATGGACAACTTTGTATAAAAAAATGGAAAAGTTGTGATTTACCGAGATATTGTTCACAAAAAGTATGGGTATATGTAAAAATACACCCTAAACTGACCTTACTTCTCCGAGTCCGGCGATACCACATGTGTGCCAGTTTTGCAGCTTAAATGCGCAAAGGGGCCCCAATTCCAATGAGTACTTTAGGATTTTACAGGGCATTTTACGCATTTGAATTCTCACGCTTTAGGGGCCCCTAAAATGCCAGGGCAGTACAATTACCCACAAGTGACCCCATTTTGGAAAGAAGACACCTCAAGGTATTCTGTGAGGGTATGGTGAGTTTATGTAAAATTTTATTTTTTGTCACAAGTTAGTGGAATATGAGAATTTGTAAAAAAAATAAATAAATTTTCATTTCCGCTCACTTGTGGCAAAAAATAAAAACTTCCATGAACTCACTATGCCCATCAGCGAATACCTTGGGGTGTCTACTTTCCGAAATGGTGTCATTTGTGGGGTGTTTCTACTGTCTGGGCATTGTAGTGCCTCAGGAAACATGATAGGTGCTCAGAAAGTCAAAGTGCGGAAATTTGCTTTTTTGCACCATAGTTTGTAAATGCTATAACTTTTGCGCAAACCAATAAATATACACTTACTGCATTTTTTTTTATCAAAGACATGTAGTACAATAAATTTAGAGAAAAAATTATATTGAAAAGTAGTTTTCTTTGAAAAATTTTGTGACAGAAAGTGAAAAATGTCATTTTTTTGCAAAAAAATCGTTAATTTATGATTAATAGCAAAAAAAGTAAAAATGTCAGCAACAATGAAATAGCACCAAATGAAAGCTCTATTAGTGAGAAGAAAAGGAGGTAAAATTCATTTGTGTGGTAAGTTGCATGACGGAGCTACAAACAGTTAAAGTAGTGTAGTGCGGAATTGTAAAAAGTGGCCTGGTCATTAAGGGTGTTTAAGCTAGGGGGGCTTAAGTGGTTAAAGATTGACTAAACCTTTGTATCACATTTTAATAAGATGTCCCTAATGCCCTGATGAAACTTTTTTCAATATACTTTATTAATTAATTTTGGATTTTTATTATACTTTTTCCTCAGGACAGGTCCTCAGTATCTGATCATTGTGGGTCCGACACCCGGGACCCCCGCTGATCAACTGTTTGAGAGGGCAGCGGCTCTCCTGGGAGTGCTACAGCCTTCCTCCCTGCTTTTCCTAGGCCGGTGATGACACATTTATGAGTCATGTGGCCTAGGAACAGCTCAGCCACATTGACGTAAATGGGGCTGAGCAGCAATACCAAGCACAACCACTATACAATGTACGGCGCTGTGCTTGGTAAGCCTTGGTAAGGTGCCTTTCAAAACCGCTGATCGGCCAGGGTCCGAGGTGTCGAACTCTCACCAATCAGATACTGATGACCTGTCCTGTGGATAGCTCAACAGTAAAAAAATGTTGGAAAACCCTTTTAAGATCATAATATGGATTATGACTGGGCACACTCAGGGAACTCGGACCATAGAGAAGTAATCTGAATGTTGTCAGAATTAATCTAAAAGTTTATTCAAAATTAAAAAATTAATAAAAGTATATAGACACAAAAAACGCACTTTGGAAGGTGCAAATAGCTAGAGTAGCAGCAGGTATGTGCAAATAAGCAATTAAACAGTATGCATTGGATATATAGATACACAGTGTCTATTAGATGCCAGCTGGTTGCTGCAACCGAATGGATAGAAAGCTGAATGGATAGGAAACTGATCTATGCGCACTGGAATTAATGTTGCCAAAGGTTTTGTGCAAATGAGTGTTCCACCAGGAGTCAGAGGGTCTTGTAACGATCTCCTGGATTAATAAACAATAGACCTGGATCCCAAATCCAAGCGTCAGTCAATGTATCCAGAGGATCCCTATCAATATGAAAGTGTTCAAGTCCGGAGCAGCGTCCTGCTCCCAATAGTATGTGGCGGCGTCCCGTCACTACTTATTGATACAGTTTGTAACTACCAGAGTAGATCTTACCCAACCGCAGGATAGCTTGGTCCCCTCCGGTGTGGTCTCCTTCGGTATAGTATCCGCCTCGGTCTCGGGGATCTTACTTTGTAGCAGCGGACGTCCGGTCAGCGCTCTCCGCTTAGGTAACACGTGTTATTTCTTTTTAGGCCGGCGTCCGAGCGGTTTTTCTGCGGTTGGTAGTAGTAGTAAAATTCTCCGGTTTATTGTGAAAGGGATCCTTCTCATGCGGTCTTTTAATCATAGGGAAATACACCAAACGCGTTTCGGGGTTTTACATTTCACCCCTTCCTCAGTGGTGACTATTTCCCTGTAAATATCCCTCTTATATAGGGGTTAATGTCATTCAAAAACTCTGGACTGGATTGGAAATCTTCCATTCTTAGGACAATAAGTGGAGAATTCCAGTCTCTCTTAACCTCACACCTCCCATCGGGTAGCTGTCTTCCTTTCATTATCCAATGTCAGTATTGGCAGTATATAATGACTCACAATTAAATAAAACATATATAACAATATATATAAAATATAAGAAGCAACATTCGATTTAAAAATGCTCACATACAATTGTTATTGAGAAACCTCTCTATATCAGGCAACAAAAACGCTATAATAGTTATAATGCGTTTTCTATGCGTTTAGTGCGTTTCAATAAAATGGTCGAAAAATGTTGAATTATGATTTGCAATCTAATTTACATGATTAAAAAGGAGAACTAGATCAATATATTGCTATATTCACATTTAAAATATGGAAAATGCCCCTATATCATGGTCAAAATAGTATAATTAAATAATAAAAGATTCTAATACAGTGTAAATAGAGAATAACGAATATAAGTTAATTGCTTAAATAAGATACAGTGAAATAAATAACAAAAATATATATATGTCGATGTAAACTCATGTTCTCTCGTATAGGGTATCCTTGATTGTTTGTAGGCTCAGATGGGGGCTATATGTCAAGGCACGCCCGACCGTGGTAATCACACGTCTGGCAGTTGGTCGGCGAATTGCCGAGCGGTGATTACCACGAGTCGGCGTGTCCTTGACATATAGCCCCCATCTGAGCCTACAAACAATCAAGGATACCCTATACGAGAGAACATGAGTTTACATCGACATATATATATTTTTGTTATTTATTTCACTGTATCTTATTTAAGCAATTAACTTATATTCGTTATTCTCTATTTACACTGTATTAGAATCTTTTATTATTTAATTATACTATTTTGACCATGATATAGGGGCATTTTCCATATTTTAAATGTGAATATAGCAATATATTGATCTAGTTCTCCTTTTTAATCATGTAAATTAGATTGCAAATCATAATTCAACATTTTTCGACCATTTTATTGAAAACGCACTAAAACGCATAGAAAGCGCATTATAACTATTATAGCGTTTTTGTTGCCTGATATAGAGAGGTTTCTCAATAACAATTGTATGTGAGCATTTTTAAATCGAATGTTGCTTCTTATATTTTATATATATTGTTATATATGTTTTATTTAATTGTGAGTCATTATATACTGCCAATACTGACATTGGATAATGAAAGGAAGACAGCTACCCGATGGGAGGTGTGAGGTTAAGAGAGACTGGAATTCTCCACTTATTGTCCTAAGAATGGAAGATTTCCAATCCAGTCCAGAGTTTTTGAATGACATTAACCCCTATATAAGAGGGATATTTACAGGGAAATAGTCACCACTGAGGAAGGGGTGAAATGTAAAACCCCGAAACGCGCTTGGTGTATTTCCCTATGATTAAAAGACCGCATGAGAAGGATCCCTTTCACAATAAACCGGAGAATTTTACTACTACTACCAACCGCAGAAAAACCGCTCGGACGCCGGCCTAAAAAGAAATAACACGTGTTACCCAAGCGGGAGAGCGCTGACCGGACGTCCGCTGCTACAAAGTAAGATCCCCGAGACCGAGGCGGATACTATACCGAAGGAGACCACACCGGAGGGGACCAAGCTATCCTGCGGTTGGGTAAGATCTACTCTGGTAGTTACAAACTGTATCAATAAGCAGTGACGGGACGCCGCCACATACTATTGGGAGCAGGACGCTGCTCCGGACTTGAACACTTTCATATTGATAGGGATCCCTCTGGATACATTGACTGACGCTTGGATTTGGGATCCAGGTCTATTGTTTATTAATCCAGGAGATCGTTACAAGACCCTCTGACTCCTGGTGGAACACTCATTTGCACAAAACCTTTGGCAACATTAATTCCAGTGCGCATAGATCAGTTTCCTATCCATTCAGCTTTCTATCCATTCGGTTGCAGCAACCAGCTGGCATCTAATAGACACTGTGTATCTATATATCCAATGCATACTGTTTAATTGCTTATTTGCACATACCTGCTGCTACTCTAGCTATTTGCACCTTCCAAAGTGCGTTTTTTGTGTCTATATACTTTTATTAATTTTTTAATTTTGAATAAACTTTTAGATTAATTCTGACAACATTCAGATTACTTCTCTATGGTCCGAGTTCCCTGAGTGTGCCCAGTCATAATCCATATTATTTTGCTTCTGGTTTAGTGGGTGTGACTAGCCGACTTGGTGCACCTCAATTGATCTCACTTGTCCTTGTGCGACTTTTTTATTTTTTATTTTTCCCTTTTAAGATCATCGTTATTGAAGTATGTGGAGAAAGCAATATTATCAAGAAAGAGGGCGGAGAGACTGAACCCTTTGCGGTCATTTATCAAACTGAAGTAAAGTAGAACTGTCTCAGTTGCCCATAGCAACCAATCAGATTCCTTCTTTCATTTTCCAAAGGAGCTGTGAAAAATGAAAGGTGGAATCTGATTGGTTGCTATGGGGAACTAAGCCAGTTCTACGTTACACCAGTTTGATAAATGACCCCATGTATCTCTATCCAGACCTGGATGGTATTTTTTACCTAAGGAGCAAAAATCGGTGGAAAGTCCACCTGGACATCCAATTGTGACATGACTTGGTTCTGTATCAGAACCCCTGCCCTAATATGTAGATTGGCATCTACGTCAACTGTTAAGGGATAGACCTTCCCATTCGGGAGACACAGTAGACGTTGAGAGTCTATATACGTACGCTCTACCACAAGGGTTGGGTGTACAGTCTCTCCACCGTATCTTACAAAATGTTAACAAGACCTGGGAATATGTTGATTTTGTTGGATATTCGATGGATTTTATTTTATCACACCATGCGTGTACATAGTCGCCAACTTTCCCAAATTTGAGGGACTTTGCCTGATTTTCAGAGACAGTCCCAGAAAATTCAGGCTGAAAATGGGTGGGGCTAATGTTAAACCCACCCATAGATAGGTGTTCCTTGCTGCAGTCGGGGTGTTCTCGGGGGCAGGTTTTAGGTGCCTCAAATTTGCCAACTTAAATCGTTGGTTTATGTTTGATGACAAGTGGTTTCATAAAAAAACAGCAATGGGGACACCTGTCCTGTGTAGTGAAAAATCAATACGTGACCTATATCAGATTATTTTTTATATTTTTTCATAATTTAGACGCCACCGAAATATAATTTCAGGAATTTATGGAGTATTTCAGGGATGGCCAACCCGAGGCTCTCCAGCTGTTGCAAAACTACAACTCCCAGCATGCCCACACTGCCTACAGCTATCAGTCTACAGCAGGTCATGGTGGGAGTTGTAGTGTTACAACAGCTGGAGATTATTTGATCACCTGTAATATAATGAATAGGATAATATTTACCAGTAAAACGACTACATTTGTTGGTGAAAGTCCCGGGGAACGAACTAATGACGTCAGGATTTAGGAACCCTACGTATGTGAAGTCCCAATGCTGTAAAACTGGCCTGATCCCTTCATTCTCCCTTCAGGACGATTACAGCGATAGCAAAGTTTTTCTAGTATTCTAATGCTTAAAAAAATAAAAACTTTGGAAAAAATTATTTTTTTCTTTTCATCTAGAATTCTAGATATTCTGACCCCCATAACTTTTTATATTTATATCTGCTGAGCTGTGTGAGGGCACATTTTTTGCAAGGTGATCTGTAGTTTTCAGTTAGTGTGTATTACTTTTTGATTACTTTTTAATCAATTTTCTCTGGTGAGGTAAAGTGACTAAAAATTGGCGAATCAGCCAACAATCTGCTTTAAAGTGCCAATATATACCGTACATGTACAGTGGATGTTGTGAAGGGGTTAAAGATGTTTGAAATGCCCTGAAACTCATTTTTTTCAAATATACTTTATTTGTAGACTTTACTGTTTTGATAAATAAAGTACCAGGTATATTACAAAAAATTATTTTAGGGTATTTAGAACATTTTAAAACCAACTTGTCTAAAGGTTTACCCTTTAAGGGTGTTCTCCAGTTTCATACAAATAAAGTTTATTGAAAGGAGTACATTACGTGTCTAAACCTATTAATATACACTGAGTAGTAATTTCATCCCCAAGTGCAGATCTCAAGGACTATAGGCCCCTGAGTAGAGATGAGCGAACTTTAAAAAATAGTTTGGCGTTCGGTTGTGGTATCGCCACATCCCGTTATGGATTCCACTACCGCGGACTATCTCGGCATATGGAATCCATAAGGGGCGGCTTCCACCAACCCGAACTGTTGAAAAGCCGAAGGACCTGGGGTGACGTCACCGTTATGTGATCAGTGCAGGGGGCGTGGCTCAGCACTGGATTAAATCCACTGCACTGATCACATGACGGTGACGTCACCCCAGGTCCTTCGGCTTTTCAACTGTTCGGGTTCGTGGAAGCCGCCCCTTATGGATTCCATATGCCGGGATAGTCCGCGGTAGTGGAATCCATAACGGGATGCGGCGATTACCACAACCCGAACGCCGAACTATTTTTTAAAGTTCGCTCATCTCTACCCCTGAGGTGTACTCGTGAGGATCCACATTACTGTGCAGAGTTGGATCACATGATGTACTCCTTTCAATAAACTTTATTTATATGAAACAAGGGATTACCAATCTTATCTTTGAGGGTACGGCCACACGGTCAGGTTTCCTGATGCATTTTAAATCAGAAGTAAAATCAAAAAAAGAGGAAAAGTCGTATCTGTCCTTTATACATTCTCCTCACAATTCTCTTTTGATTTTGACGTGCAAAACTGCATCAGGAAACCTGTCCGTATGGCTGTACCCTAACTGGGAACTGAAAGCGTTATGCTTGTAAATCCTCAGAGAGTTGGTACCTGGCAGGGGACACCTACCTACCTCCAGGATAAGTACCACTACAATGGGTAATACGGTTGTCGGCGGTGCAGGATTGTTTTCATGTAATTAGCACATCCACTTGTCTCCCTCAGGGGGTGTTGTACAGGTGCGGTGGTGGTCCCCGCTCAACCTCATTACCTAATTAACTTGTTTTTAAGTACGTATTACCTACCTCCAGACATAAAACATACACCCAGCAGAGTGCCTGCACCTATCATCACACCAGGTCAGGGGCTTAGTGCATCAAGAGAGTGCCTCCGACGGCCTGGGTCATAACTGTGGAGCGGTATTACATGATAGATTATGTGCTCACTGTATGTTGGTATTATTATGTGAGCACTTGCAACAAGCCTGGGAAGGGAATAGGAGAGAGGACAGGGGTGGTGGTAGATGGGCCCAACACACGTTTGATCAAAAATGTGCGCGAAGACCTTCCATTTTCCATGTATAGTAGGTATAGTACCACTGTAATCCAGAATAATCTCTAATCCCTAGTTCTATAGGTGTGCATGACTAACAGTGCACTGCCATATTCTGTTTGCTCCAGGACTGGTGGTAGTGGCACAGATGGTGCTAGTTGTACCCTCGGTGGCTGTCACCCTGGGCTGTGAAGTGATGGGAGGAAGCACCCTGAACCTTTGGGGGCTCCTGTGTGGTGGTGGCTGGGGTGCCCTTGATGATGGTGGATGAGTATTAGGATGCAAGGCAGAAGGGCAGGGACAGGGGCCAGTGGATAGGGGCGTAGCTATAGGGGAAGCCACTGCTTTGGGGCCCGAACTCAGAAGGTGCCCATCCAGGAGAAGGACTAAAAGATTTTATTGTCAGGGCCCCTTCAATAGTATTATACAATGACATTATGTACAGTGATACTATAGTAAACAGATAGAGCGAGCGATGGTCATCATCTGACTAGCCAAAAGAGTGGGGGTTGCGAAGAAGTTCCCTCCGAAGGGCCCCCTACAAAGATTTTTTGTGGGGCCCAGTCATTTCCATTTACTCCACTGCCGGTGGATGATGGTGGAGTTCATGACCAGGCCAGTCTCAGAAGGGTGGCCGGTGCTGGAGGCAATTAACCCTTTCCACAAGCAGTAAAGTCTTTTGCCATAAACGTGTGTTTACTTTACTGTTTCAGTCCATGTGTAGCATCCCCAAGTCAGAGCAATGTGTGGGACTAACCTGGGGAATGCCAGTGATGGAGAGGCCGGCACGCTGTTCCTCTGGGGCACTCTCTGGGTTCTTGAGGGACACAGCCAGGTGGAATGCGAGGTGCCCTTGGTGTTGTAGTTTAACGTGCCTATGGCTGAGTCCCTGAGGTGTCGTGACGCCAGTGCCAATTAACGGTGGCACACCGTTTGCTGATAGTAGGAATAACTGAGGAACCACTTTATGATAAAACAGAACTTTAACTTTACTGAAGTACTTGATGGTTATCATACACGGACATAGATGGAAGCGCAGTTCCTTTGAAGACGGTTGGTTTCAGTAAGTTACAGGTTACAGTACATATGGCAGTCTCTGACATAGCAAGGTGATCACAGAGGGTTAACACACAGGACTCTCACAGTACAGGCGGCTTGCACTCTCTACCTGTCTGATCCTGGAAATGTAGACACTTTCCTCCAAGGCCCCAATGCCCTCAATCTGGCGTATATCCTTGGGATTAGATTAAGTACCTCCTCTGGTATATGTAGTACCTCTTGCTGTCTTGGTTGCTGCTCTGCCTTCCCTCAGCTCCTCAGGCTGGTGACCAGAAATGCTCCTGCTGGAATCCTTCTCCTGTTTGCAGCTCGACTAAGGAGGCAACACATCTCCACTAGTCCTAGGGTCTGGACTGCTCCTCCCAGGGAATGAATCTTCCTAGGCTGGACCCTCTCAGGCTATAGGGCCTGGGCTGACTTAAACAGGCGCAGGGCCTGAACTCTGGACACCTTCACAGGCTCATGGCCTGGGCTTAACCTTGCAGGCACAAGGCCTGGGCTTCAACTGCTACAGGCTCAAGGCCTGAGCTTAGACTGCCTGTGCCTTCCCTGACTGGGCCTTATATAACCTAGGGCTCCCTAGCTCCCTCTAGTGACTAGAGCTGGAATGAAATCCCTAGCAGGCCTGCACATGCAATACTCACAGTAACAGGGAAGTGCATAGCATTACATTACATCTGCAGATTATTTATACCAACCTCCCCATAAATAAAGGGGAAACGACAGCACACCAGTGACCCTTCTGTAGTGACGGGCATTACAGCTCCCGTACACTACATACCCCGCTGCTTTAAGATGAGTACGACCTCGTACTCCAGCAGGGCCCGCCCAACTGGAATTTTCACCTGAAATAGAAAAAAGACACATGCAGGCATACATATTCATATATATCAGCATCATCTGCATAGATATTCATATCAGGTCCAGCTTGCAAAGGTGAAGTGCGGTGACAAGGGGCGTCGTTCTCTTCTCTCAGGATAGTAAATGGAACTGGGGCGCTGACCTGGCACAGCGGATAAAAGGGAACACCAGGATAGTCCATGACATATTATAAGTCCACAATAAAATATTATAAATTTTGGCTCACACTCAGGGAGTCCATGGAAATAAAGATCACAGAGGCTCGCACATGGGGGGTCCATCTCTGGGCACATTGACTTGAATATAAAATTTTGAACAATAAATACGGTCAGCAGCACACATATAGAATTACAATACAGGACTCTGACAATACCAGGGACAAGTTATCCTGGCAAGTCCTGCGCACCCTTAAAGTGCTGACATAAAATTCCCTTTCAACCTGAAATGGGGGTTAAAAGGGGAAAAAGGTGCGAATAAAAGCACAACTTGGATTTTGACTGTTTTTCTTCAAAGCAGGCAGGGTGTCCCGGAACAGAAAGAGGCAGGCTGGGAGCAGTGGTTCCACAGTGGCAACTTATCTTCACAAAAATGCCACCGGCCGTGGGGAACTGGCAGCAAGCTCCACCAGCCTGTCAACAATATGGGACAGCTCCTGCAACACATTCTGGCACTCCTGTGAGATGAAGCATGGCCTAGCAGGCCTGCTCACAGGTGTGTGTCAAACTCCTCTGACTCCTCTCCAGAGGAACAATCACTGGGCTCCCGCAGCAACTGATCTGGCCTAGCAGGCCATATTTGGAAGCCGTCTCCCTTACTATCTTGATTGGAGGGGTCTATCCAGCATAGCTTCCACTTCTGCCTCGGTTCTGGGGAACGGGACCCACTGGACACACCCAGCGTAACCGAGGTCCTCCACCCAGTATACCCGTCCTTGCAGTAATTCCAGAGCCGACGGTCCGCTTGCAGGCGGCTCCAGTGGAGGTGTATTAACCATTTCGGTGTTGACCGCCGCCAGTCGTCGGGCCTCAGCGCAGGCCTCGGACCGCAGGCAACTGTCTTGCATCTCCCGCTTTACTTCTCGCTGTACGGCCTCAGGAGGTGGATACTGATCAGCGGGGCTCTGCAGCACAATGGGTTCCCAGAATACATCGGGCTCAAAAAAGATCTGTCTATGCAGGTAAGTGGAGCGGGGCGGTTTGGATCCCGGAGCCGCAACTTGAGCTGACAAGACACCCTCATCCTCGTCTTCCCAGGTCTCCGGCCTTACCCTGGGGCGGATAACCGCAGTGGCATAGGGTCCCCTTAAACCTTCCGCGGGAGTATATTCCACTATTTCTCCTATCACGAGGTTATGCAGGCGATCGGGCAGATAGTGGCGCTTCACCGAGCGCCTATTGACATAAAGGTCTCGGCCTGTCCCCAGCTCCTGAATAAAGCCGAAACCCCGGTCCTTGTCAAAGGCCACCACTATACCGCGGCGCCTCTCCAACTGTGGCTTACCCTGGAATGGGTCTTCTTGAATGGACTTCGCCATCTCTTCAAAGTGTTTTTTCCGCGTAGTAGTCTTTTTGGCCACCGCGGCCCGTAGTTCGGCCATCAGCGTCGGCCATTGCGGATGCCGGCGGCGGATCCACGGCGATCAGCAGCTTGCTCTCGCTGGTGGATGGTCCAGGCTGGAGGGTCCCAGGTCTCCGGTGCAGGGGAGTCTGGTGGTGTGGCGCCCCACTCTCCTATGGGCTCTGGCTCGGGCATGTTAGCGTCCGGCGCCGCCATCTTCTCACCAGTTTCTTCTTTCAGCTCAAAAACAGGCTCCTCCCCCGGGCTGGGCAGATCTTTCCTGGTCACAGGCCCGCCCCCTAGGTATAACGCAATAGGGAAGGCGGCCACATTATAATCCATCAAGGTGGGCGGTATCTCAGGGCGATTTTCTCCTCCCTCCTGGAGGGTTTTGGCGCCAAATATTCGCGCCACTGAGGATAGTGATGGCGCAGAAAGAAGTCCAATGGCGCCGGCGGCCATCTTGGGCGCCATGATGCGGCTATTCACTGACAGCAAGCCGCGGTAGTAAAACAGAATAAAAGTCCACAAAAATGCACCCTGATGCGGCGATTCTCTTCCTCTAGATAGCGCAACACTGCACAGCGCTTTTTAGAGATTTTAAGCACACTTTTCTGTACGTTTTAAGTCCACAAAGTTCACTTTCAATAAACAGGCAATTTGTCACTTTGGTCACAGGGCAAAATGTATAAGGCACAAAGTTCACGCTTTTTGCACTAATAAGCGTGCGAATCCTGTTCGTGACGCCAAAATGTAGCATCCCCAAGTCAGGGCAATGTGTGTGACTAACCTGGGGAATGCCAGTGATGGAGAGGCCGGCACGCTGTTCCTCTGGGGCACTCTCTGGGTTCTTGAGGGACACAGCCAGGTGGAATGCGAGGTGCCCTTGGTGTTGTAGTTTAACGTGCCTATGGCTGAGTCCCTGAGGTGTCGTGACGCCAGTGCCAATTAACGGTGGCACACCGTTTGCTGATAGTAGGAATAACTGAGGAACCACTTTATGATAAAACAGAACTTTAACTTTACTGAAGTACTTGATGGTTATCATACACGGACATAGATGGAAGCGCAGTTCCTTTGAAGACGGTTGGTTTCAGTAAGTTACAGGTTACAGTACATATGGCAGTCTCTGACATAGCAAGGTGATCACAGAGGGTTAACACACAGGACTCTCACAGTACAGGCGGCTTGCACTCTCTACCTGTCTGATCCTGGAAATGTAGACACTTTCCTCCAAGGCCCCAATGCCCTCAATCTGGCGTATATCCTTGGGATTAGATTAAGTACCTCCTTTCGGTCTCAGGGATGAAGGTTCTCTGGACTAGGCCTGGTTGTGAGCAGCTCACACATGCACCTCCTTCTTCTAGGCCTGCTCAGCAAAGACTCCTAACCAGGGGGATGGGGCCAGCCCATCTCCTGGCAACCTAATCAAGACTGCCAGTGCTATCTGCATCTTTTATATCACCTTTTGGGATTTACAGTGAACAAATATCATCACAGTAAACAGTTTTAAGTGGTGAGCCTTGGTATTAACCCTTTAACAGTAAATTACAATATTAACCTTTTAGCAGTGAACCAGTGAGTCACTGTCACTGCATGGTAGCACTATGTAGGCAGGTCATACACATTAGATAGCTATCTACTTGCACGCTAGAGTAGAGAGAAGAAACACGCTTCCAGACTCCTGCAGTTGTGGCTTATCTCCATGAGAACAAAAGATCGGGCAGATGGATTTCAAGGAGGACTCCACACACATTAGATGGTTGGCCGGTCCCACTGAAATCCACAGGTTTGGCTGACGTGTATGGCACAGTTTAGACAGGGTATATGGTGGTGGCACCACTGTATGGCTTTATTCTGTATGGAGGTAGTCTTTTTTGGTTGGCGGAATAGTGTCACTAATAGTCATCTGATGCTGTTTGGAATAGTTATTTGTGCACTATATGACAGTATATCACAGAAGGGGCATCACCCATCGTAAAGCCATCCCTGAACAGGGGATGAAAATCATGAAAAGAACGCAGAGCTGAGTGTTTTGTCAGATCCTCTGGACAGGACCCCGCCATGTTTCATCTGCTCTGTATACAGGGACTTATGCTGTGTATACAAAGGAAACAATATGGCTCCAATGGATTTCCTGGTTTATGTTTGAGGGCCTATTAGTTTATGTTTGAGGGCCTATTAATTATGTTCGATCCCAGGCGGCCTCTTTCCTGTCCGTGTAGCCGCTCTCTTCCCTGGCTTACACGGCAGTAGTATGGCTGCATTTTACCGTCTGTGTTCTGTTTATGGCAGATTCTCGATTGATAGCAGTTAACAGATATCTTAGGACGGTGTAGACTCAGATCTATGCTGATATGGTCTAGATGGATGTAATGGTTGGGAAATGGACACAGGAGGCCCAGGAGCAAACTTAATCCATATTAGAGGTGTATGATAGTGTTATATTGGAACTGAACATGCCATATGCAGCGAGCCCTTTGGGGGGAAGCCGGAGCGGAGGATGGGAGTAGTGGTGGCTCTGATGATGATGCGTCATGGTGTACTCCCTCAGGCCGTCGCTCCCTGGGGTCGGTGCAGTGAAGGAGGGGACGCCCTGTATTCCCTCAGGGCACTTACTGTAGTTAGGGCTCCTGCCTCATGGTAGTTTGGGGGTGCCCTTGGTGTTTAATGTGGGTCCTAGGCAGGGCTTGAATTGGTGCAGTAAGCAGCGTGGGGTGTTAGGACAGTCAATAACCAGGTCAGATTAACCAAACGAAAGTCTCTCTTCACTGTGTAAAAAATAACAGTTGTAGTACAGGAATCCAGGAATTATCTATACACGGTGAGTGCAAAGTCTTCCAAGATGTCCAAGCATGAGCTGAGCAATGACCCTCTGATTACTGTTTCTCTTGCTACAGTCTCTATATAATATTGAGATCTCTGGCTAGAAACTACAATCGGGCAACCGTGGCCGAAGTGTTCACTAGTCTGGGGTTCCATAGGGTGTCTTAATATGTTACCCCCCTACAGCAGCAGGGTCTGGAAAGCTTTATGATGACTACCTTGCTGATTCCTACACTGTAGACATGCAAAACATCCTCCTGAACTTCCTCTATGTCTTCTCCTGGAGCTTATTGAGGTGCACAGCACTCCAGGGCTTGAAGCTAGAGTCTGCTTCGTACTTTCTCCCTCTCTACAGCCAGACTGACTAATACACCTTAGAACTAGAGGGTGGGGCCACTCCACATCCTAAACTCCAGAGAGGGATGGGCCATTCCAGGTAGTTAATCCTGGCCAAAGCTGGAACATACTGAACAGGGATGAATGAATCGACTTCGGATGAAACATCCGAAGTCGATTTGCATAAAACTTTATTCTAATACTGTACAGAGCAGGAGCTCCAGTATTAGAATGTATTGGCTCCGATGAGCCAAAGTTATTGCTTCGTGAAGTCTCGTGAGACTTCGCGTAATAGCTTCATAAATTAATTTGTACCGTAAAAAAACATTTCCCAAACTTGGTTGGGACCGAACCCGAGTTCGGGAAATGTCTCTTCTTAAAGGGGGATTCCATCTGTATATTGGGTGGATATGCTCTTACTTGCCATAGGGACCCCTTACTGCTCATGAGAACAAAGGGACCGAGGCTGTATTCTAGGCACTGTGCAGAGGAATGCCGCTAATGTCAGTGGGGCTAGGTTGACATTCCTGCCCAATGCTTAACCCCTTAGAGACCGGGCTCATTTCCATTTTTGCATTTTTTGATTTTCCTCCCCACATTCCATTAGCCATAACTTTTTTAATTTTTCGTTCCCATATGAGGGCTTCACTGTGTGCAATTCCGCGGGTCAATGCGAGTACAGCAATACCACATTTGTATAATTACAAACTTGGGGAAAAAAATCTACATTTTCTTAGTATCACCATTTCCTGACAGCCATAACTCTTTTAGATTTCGGTCTGCAGAGCTGTATGAGGCGTAAAAGCTTCTGCGCATAATGCTGTACAAGGGGTTGAAGGGAAAATCAAGATTTTATGTTAAACATATTTTTTTTGAATCTTTGGTGTTTTTTTTGTACATTTTCCATGTTCCTATCTATATTTATAATAATAATAAAATAATAATGTTTATTTATATAGCGCCACCATATTCCACAGCGCTTTACAAATTCAGAGGTTTCATGTACAAAACAAAGTAACCAGCTAATATACAACTGAAACACTAGGAGTCAGGGCCCTGCTCGCAAGAGCTTACAATTAGAGATGAGCGAACTTCTATTTTTAGTTCGGCGTCCAAAGTTCGAGTTCGGTTTATCGTAGCATCCCGTTATGGATTCCATAACGGTATTTGGAATCCATAAGGGGCTGCTTCATCGAACCCGAACCTTGGACAACCCTAAGGATCTGGGGTGACGTCACCGTCATGTGATCAGTGCAGGGGGCGTGGCTCAGCACTGGATTGGATAAGAGGTGATCCAGTGCTGAGCCACGCCCCCTGCACTGATCACATGATGGTGACGTCACCCCAGGTCCTTCGGCTTTTCCAAAGTTCGGGTTCGTGGTAGGGGTCGACCGATATTGATTTTTTAGAGCCGATACCGATACCGATATTCTGTGTACTTTCAGGCCGATAGCCGATATTTTATACCGATATTTTGGCATTTTAATTTTTGGATTTTTTTTTCTGTTACAGCGTCCAACGCTTTTAAAAAAAAATATTTTAATAGTTTGGAATTTTTGGGCACGGCGATATGTTTTTTTTATTGATTGTTTAAATATTTTATATGTAAAATTGGAAAAGGGTTAATTTATACTTAATATTTTGGTGTTTGTTTTTATTTTAAATTTTTTTACTTTTTATTTTATTACTATTTCCCCCCTTAGGGGTAGAACCTGGGCTCTTTACATCCCTTGTCCTATTCACCCTAATCGAGATCTATCAGGGTGAATAGGATCTCGCCCTCTCCCTGCTGCCCTGTGCTATGGGCACACAGCAGCAGGAACCATGGCAGCCAGGGCTTCAGGAGCGTCCTGGCTGCCATGGTAACCGATCGGAGCCCCAGCATTACACTGCTGGGGCTCCGATCAGAAGAGGGATGGTGGGGGACCCTGTGGCCACTGCCACCAATGATATCAATACTGAAGGGATGGGGGATGCACTGGCCACCAATGATAATAAGGTTTAAGATATTACAAGCACATTGCCCAGACCCTGCCTCTGATAGATGGCTGCGATCCGCGGCAATTAACCCCTCAGGTGCGGCACCTGAGGGGTTAATTGCCGCGGATCGCAGCCATCTATCAGAGGCAGGGTCTGGGCAATGTGCTTGTAATATCTTAAACCTTATTATCATTGGTGGCCAGTGCGCCCTTAGCCCCGCCTCCTCGTCTCTCATTGGTGGCCAGTGCGCCCTCAGCCCCGCCTCCTCGTCTCTCATTGGTGGCCAGTGCGCCCTCAGCCCCTCCTCCTCCTCTTCTCTCCATTGGCAGCGCAGCGCAGCACAGGGGGAAGGAGGGACTGCCTCCTTCTCCCCTGTGCTGCTCAGGGAACATGGCCGCGCTGAGAGCAGCGCGGCAATGTTCTGTGATAGCACAGTTATCGGTATATCGGCCTGGTTAGGGGTCAATACCGATAACTGTGAAAATCATGAATATCGGCCGATAATATCGGCCAAACCGATAATCGGTCGACCCCTAGTTCGTGGAAGCCGCCCCTTATGGATTCCATATGCCGGGATAGTCTGCGGTAGTGGAATCCATAACGGGATGCAGTGATTACCCCAACCTGAACGCCGAACTAATTTTTGAAGTTCGCTCATCTCTACTGAAATCTCCCAGTCATATGCATGTACAGCCTTTTTACCAGGAACGGTATAGACTTACAGCCCTACTGCATTATAAAAGTGTGGCTAAACTGTTTGAGCAAGGTGTGTCTGACAACTAGCTCTGGAGCAGTAGTCAGCTCTCTACTTGGGACTCAGTACAAGTTAAATGTTGTAATGCATGTACATACAAAGTGACTCCACCAGCAGAAGAGTGAGTGCAGCTCTGGAGTATAGTACAGGATGCAGGATGTAACTCAGGATTAGTAAAGGATAAGTAACGTAATGTATGTACATAGTAACTCCACCAGCAGAATAGTGAGTGCAGCTCTGGAGTATAATGCAGGATGTAACTCAGGATCAGTACAAAATACGTAATGTAATGTATGTACACAGTGACTCCACCAGCAGAATAGTGAGTGCAGCTGTGGAGTATAATACAGGATGTAACTCAGGATTAGTACAGGATAAGTAACGTAATGTATGTAGTCAGTGACTCCACCAGCAGAATAGTGAGTGCAGCTCTGGAGTATAATACAGAATCTAAATCAGGATCAGTACAGGATAAGTAATGTATCTACACAGTGACTCCACCAGCAGAATAGTGAGTGCAGCTCTGGAGTATAATACATTATGTAAATCAGGATCAGTACAGGATAAGTAATGTATGTACACAGTGACTCCACCAGCAGAATAGTGAGTGCAGCTCTGGAGTATAATACAGAATCTAAATCAGGATCAGTACAGGATAAGTAATGTATCTACACAATGACTCCACCATCAGAATAGTGAGTGCAGCTCTGGAGTATAATACAGGATGTAACTCAGGATCAGTACAGGATAAGTAATGTAATGTATGTACACAGTGACTCCACCAGCAGAATAGTGAGTGCAGCTCTGGAGTATAATACAGAATGTAAATCAGGATTAGTACAGGATAAGTAATGTATGTACACAGTGACTCCACCAGCAGAATAGTGAGTGCAGCTCTGGAGTATAACGCCTCATTGACACGTCAGTGTTCGGTCAGTCAGGATCAGTACAAATGAGATATTTAACACAATACACGACTATTTATGTCGATTTTATCTGTATATAACATATGTTCAATGGTGGATGTACACCTCCTAGCCAAATCAAAAGCTAGAAGTCAAATTGTGAGTCTTGGAGCTGGCGCTGTGGAGTCTTAGTATCACTAGATCCTCTTTTATTCGCCTCTGTCTTTTGGTCTTTATAGTGGTAATTAGAGCAGCGTAATAACAAACAGCAGAACATGTGGTAATATTTAAAAGGTTTATTACATGATGCTGAGGTTCTGTATCCTGTGGGGAGATGTGGGAGTCTGCTGTGAATTACCACCTCTTCTCACGAGGCTGGAGGGGGAGGCCTGGCCTTCAGACACCCGGCCGGCCTGTTTATTTGTGCTATCCACCTCCCACTACAGCGTCCCATCCGCCTTATTTGTTCAGATAATACCCCAGTAAATACCACAGCGAACGCCAGCCTGCTTTATCCTACAGAACATGTAAAAGTGAACCCCCGGCGATATGGAGGAGAGGGGTGAAATCCTATATAACTATGACTATAAGATGGGCAGGGGTCCGACACCCCACACCCCCAGCATTGCAGTTACCAGTTACGACCACTACACAATGGACAGAGCCGTGTAGTTCTAGCGCTAACACTGCGGGGGTGCCGGGTGCCGGACCCCTGCCCATCTGATATCGATGGCCTATGCTGAGACTAGGTCCTCAATATCAACATTCTGGATATTTACTGCAATTTCTTAAAGGGGGTTTTCCAAAGCCTGACAATTTTCAATATCTCTGGAATAAGAACCTTTCGGGGACATTTATCAAACCAGATACGGCAGGTTTGTGGTTTAAAAATGTTACACGACATGCCAACTCCGACATTTAGGAGCCACGCCACTTGTCAAAGTGGTCTATGTTTAAATGGGTTTTCCAGGATTTTATAACTGATGTCCTATCCTCAGGATAGGTCATCAGTATCTGTTCGGTGGGGGTCCGACAGCTGGGACCCCCGCCGATCAGCTGTTTGAGAAGGCAGCAGCGCTCCTGTGAGCCTTCTCCGTGCTCATCAAGCACAGCGCCGTACAAAGTATAGTAGTCATCAGGGCCGGCTCCAGGTTCATGTGGGCCCTTGGGTGATAAAGTCTCAGGGGGCCCCCTTACACAGTGATAACTGTCTAAGTACAGATAATATAGTAGATATCACCTGCAGTCCTATGTAACAACACAGATAACACAGTGATGGCTATCTGAGTACAGAAAATATAGTAGTGTTACCTGCAGTCCTATGTAACACCACTGATGACACTAGTGCTAATAATGTGTTAGTGTTACCTGCAGTCCTATGTAAAACCACAGATAACACGTGCTAATAATGCGTTAGTGTTACCTGCAGTCCTATGTAAAACCACAGATAACACTAGTGCTGATAATGTGGTAGTGTTACCTGCAGTCCTATGTAACACCACAGATTACACTAGTGCTAATAATGTGTTAGTGTTACCTGCAGTCCTATGTAAAACCACAGATGACACTAGTGCTAATAATGTGTTAGTGTTACCTGCAGTCCTATGTAACACCACAGATAACACTAGTGCTGATAATGTGGTAGTATTACCTGCAGTCCTATGTAAAACCACAGATAGCACTAGCTAGACTGTGGTGTGGAGTCTAAGCAATGCCTTAGTCACACACACAGGGGGCACACACACACACACAGACAGGGACAGACAGAAAGACACACACACACACAGACAGGGACAGACAGACATACACACACACACACACACACACACACACACAGAGACAGACACACACACACACACAGACAGGGACAGACAGACATACACACACACACACACAGGGACAGACAGACAGAAAGACACACACACACACACAAGGACAGACAGAGAGAGAGACACACACACAGCTAGACCTCACCACATTCCAGCCTTGCTCTTCTCTGTACAGTAACACAGCTATCTGGTCACATGGGCGGATGACATCAGGAAGGTCCTTTAGCCCGGTAGGAAACTCCATCTACCCTGTTCTGAGTCCAGGGGCTGCTCACCCCAGCAGTGCACATGGCGAAAATAGTCTGCATTGCTGGGGTAAGCTGCCCTAGAATTCAGAACAGGCAGTTTAATGAAGACCAGGAGACAGCTGCAGGAGTGAGCGAGCACAGTGGGGCCCCCCAGCAGCAGTAGGCCCCTGCACTAGCCCGGGTGTGCCAGGTGCTGACGCCGGCCCTGGAAGTCATGCTCGGTATCACGCTCAGTCCCATTCACTTCAATAGGGCTGAGCTGCGCCTAGGCCACGTGATCCATAAACTTGACGTCACTGGCCTAGGAAAAGCAGAGAGAAGGCCGCGGCGCTCAAAGGAGCGGACCCCCAAAGATCGAGATACTGATGATCCAGAGGATAGGCCAGACACACAAGAGCTTTTGAGAAGGAGTGCTTCTATCAGGCTCAGGATCTCAGCTAGCTCTGGCACGCCCCCACTTCCTCTGAGCCATCTTCTGTGTCTCTGTTTACCAGGGACGGATCTTGTCTGACAACAGGCAGTGGACTGCAAGTAAGACCCCTAGTGGCCATGACTTTACCGCTTCTTTTTAGGTGGATCCAGGCAGATTTTTTTAATGAAATAAAACTGTGTGAAAGTGCAGAGACTCTAAGATAACGTGGGAGCTGCGGCTGATACTGAACTGTGGCGAGAAGCTCAGATTACAGCAGTTTATGCTTTTGATTCATCCTATAAAAATGCAGCGTGACACGATTTGAGACGGTGCCCTAAATGTGACTTAAAAAAAGCCAACCCGCTGCCTGGTCTTTGGGGACGCACACTATGTCACCAAGTCATCCTGGAATCATGTCTGTAGCTTTATCAAAGACATCTGGAAGAAAAGAAGTGTTTTGTTGAACATGTGTTGACAGACTCAGGCATTAGGGAACCTAGTCTAATGTAGAACGGGCTTAGTTGCCCAAAGCAACCAATCAGATTCCACCTTTCATCTTTTACAGCTCCTTTGGAAAATGAAAGGTGGAATCTGATTGGTTGCTTTGGGGAACTAAGGCCCCTTTCACACTGGCGTTTTTGTTTTCCGGCATAGAGATCCGTCGTCGGGTCTCTATGCCGGAAAAATCCTGATCAGGATCATCCCCATGCATTCTGAATGGAGAGAAATCCGTTCAGGATGCATCAGGATGTCTTCAGTTCAGGACCGGAACGTTTTATGGACGCAGCAAATACCGCAGCATGCTGCGCTTTTTTCTCCGTCAAAAATTCAGAACACTTGCCGCAACGACGGATCCGGAATGATTGCCCATTGAAAGGCATTAATCCGGATCCGGCCTTAAGCTAAACGTCGTTTCGGCGCATCGCCGGATCCGACGTTTAGCTTTTTTTCAATTGTTACCATGGCAGCCAGGACGCTAAAGTCCTGGTTGCCATGGTAAAATGTAGTGGGGAGCGGGGGAACAGTATACTTGCCATCCGTGCGGCTCCCGGGGCGCTCCAGAGTGACGTCAGGGCGCCCCACACGCATGGATCACGTAAGATCCATGCGCATGTGGCGCTCTGACGTCATTCTGGAGCGCCCTGGGAGCCGCACGGACTGTAAGTATACCGCTCCCCGCTCCTACTATGGCAACCAGGACTTTAATAGCGTCCTGGCTGCCATAGTAACCTGAAAGCAATTCGAAGACTGATCAGGATCCTGATCAGTCTTCTAATGCTTCAGGCGACTTGCGTTCTGACGGATCTGGCGGGACGGAAGTGCCTGCCGGATCCTCAGAACGCAAGTGTGAAAGGACCCTAAGCCAGTTTTCCTTTACATTAGTTTTGATAAATCTCCCCCTATGTGTCTGCTCCTGTGGATAGGGCATAACCTACTCATCAATGGGGGCCCGATCACTGATCCTGAGAACGGGAGTTCCCCCAATCTGATGGAGCGGCAGGGACCATTCCAGAAATAGCTGGGCACTGGCACTCTCATAGAGAATGAATGGAGCGGCAGGGCGCGTGTCCGATCTACTAGTCCATCAAATACGCGTTCTCAGGAGTGTGGGGGTGACAGCGATCGGACCCCCACCGATCTGTTACTAATCCTCAATCCTGTGAATGGCGGATAACTTCAAAACTTGGGAAGATCCCTTTAAATTTACTGTAATGTATAATTTCCCAGGCAGCTCCATTGCAGGGGGGATGGGGGGGGGGGGGGGCCGGCCATAGGACAGGACCACCCAGTTATATAGTGTATTTGAACAGTGCAGGATCATTTTTCTTTTTGCTCATTTATTTTATTGCAGACTGTTCACTAGCGCCCCCTAGTGTCTTTCACCAGAGGAGCAGCATCTGCACAAGTAAGTAAAACATGAAGGTCTTTCATATGTCCATTAGTACACCCAGCAGGTATGTCTAAGGCCTCTTGCACACGACCGTAAATATTTTGCAGTCCGCAAAAAAACGGATTCGCAAAAAATTACGGCTGACGTCCGTGTGCATTCCGTATTTTGCGGAAAGGAACAGCTGGCCCCTAATAGAACAATACTATCCTTGTCTTTTGTGCGGACAATAAAAGGACAAGTTCTATCTTTTTGCGGAAATACAGAAACGGAATGCAAACAGAGTACCTTCCTTTTTTTTTGCGGACCCATTGAAATGAATGGTTCCCCATACGGTCTGAAAAAAAAACGGAACGACACGGAAAGAAAATACGTTCGTGTGTACGAGGCCTAAGGGTATGGCTACATGGCCATCTAAATTGTATTTTTTGTGATTCTGGGATGGTGGTTGCAGCAAACGTGTGCGTTGCGCTGCAACCCTATTCATTATTATTGGAGCACTGCTACACTGCGATGATTGACTGCGATAGCTGTCTCACGAACAAGATCGCCGCATAGCGGGACCCTTATAGAGGATGTGTCCCTAGACACGGGAGCACGCAGATATTATAGGACTCCATAATATAATTTAGTATTGGCCCCATAGCGAGACAAATTTACAATTTTTTAAAATTCCCGGAGGAATCCATTAATATAAAAGTCACGCTTTTTCCCATCTCCCCTGACTTTTATATTGTAATATGTGGAACAGGCATTTTATAAATGTGGAGGTCATTCTGAACACCCTATTTCTTAATACTTTTACACCAGACAACTGTCACAACTACACTGATATATCACCCTCCACGCACCTGTAAATTCCCTGCTTCCCCTCACACAGTACGTTATAAAACTGTCTGCCTGCAGCCACCACTACAGGGAGCCAGGGGCGTAGCTAAAGGCTCTTGGGCCCTGGTGTAAGAGTTCAGCTTGGGCCCCCCTTCCCTCAGTGCTTTGTGTCTTCTTATGCGGCACAAGGGTCTTTGGGCCCCTTCAGGCTCCTGGGCCCGGTAGCGACTGCTACCTCTGCACCCCCTATAGCTACGCCCCTGCAGGGAGCTCAGTGCAGGGCCGGTGTCAGCACCTGGCACACCCGGGCAGGCAAGTGTCGGGGCCCACTCATTTCCGCACTTCAAAATTGTGGCGGCCACGGTCTCTTTAAACATCACAGGGCGGAGACATACTGCTGCTGCGCTGCCTGCGCATGATGTCACTGCACAGGATCTCCAGGCCTGCGGAGCGTCCGTGCGTGAGTACAGTGGGATCAGCAGTAATTTACATGGCACAGACATTACATGCTGAGGAGGAGGCCAGATCACAGCAGGGGCGGAGCTTATCAGCAGAGGACAGGATCGGAGCCAAAGAAACCAGGAGTTTTATTATGATCAGGTGACCGGTCACATGAGGGGGCGGGGCTTGGCAGTGTGTGGCAGGATCTGGCCTGTGAGGGAAGGAAGTGGTGATAACTGGTTTCAGACACAGACTTGTAGTTCTCTCTCTGCTGAGCCTTAGTTGCACCGACATGCTATTGCTGAGCCTTGTAGTTCTCTGCCCTTGTACTCCTTCCCAGTGCTGTCCTTTGGTAATTAATGATGACAGGCTGCTGAGGCTGGACATGCTGAGCCTTGTAGTTCTCTGCTCTTATATGCCTTCCCAGTACTGTCCTCTGGTAATCAGTAATGACAGGCCGGACATGCTGAGACTTGTAGTTCTCTGCCATACTCTCTACCAGTACAGTCCTGTGGGAATCAGTAATGACAGGCCGGACATGCTGAGACTTGTAGTTCTCTGCTCTTATACACCTTCCTAGTATTGTCCTCTGGTAATCAGTAATGACAGGCTGGACATGCTGAGACTTGTAGTTCTCTGCTCCTATATGCCTTCCCAGTACTGTCCTCTGGTAATCAGTAATGACAGGCCGGACATGCTGAGCCTTGTAGTTCTCTGCCATACTCTTACCAGTACTGTCCTCTGGTAATCAGTAATGACAGGCCGGACATGCTGAGCCTTGTAGTTCTCTGCCATACTCTCTACCAGTACAGTCCTGTGGGAATCAGCAATGAGAGGCAGGGATAAGGATTGATTCACGTATATCCACTCTGTAGCGTGTTCTGTCTATTGTATTTGGCACCATATGTAAAGGTACTTTCACACTAGCGTTAAAGTTTTCCGGTATTGAGTTACGTCATAGGGGCGCAATATCAGAAAAGAACGCTTCCATTTTGTCCCCATTCATTGTCAATGGGGACAAAACGTAACTGAACAGAACGGAGTGCAACAGAAAGCATTCTGTTCTGTTCTCATACCGCAAACCCAAATGCAAGTCAATGGGGACAGATCTGTTTTCTCTGCCACAATAAAAAACGGATCCGTCCCTCATTGACTTTCAATGGAGTTCATGATGAATCCGTCCTTGCTATGTTAAAAATATGTTAAAGATAATACAACCGGATCCGTTCAAACGGATGCAGATGGTTGTATTATCAGTAACGGAAGCGTTTTTGGTGAACCCTGCCGGATCCAGAACAAAAACGCTAGTGTAAAAGTAGCCTAATACATGCAGTTTTATTGCCTCGTGTGTTGTGCAAACTGCCACAAGGGGCCCACTGAGGCTTTATCGCCCAAGGGCCCACATGAACCTAGAGCCGGCCCTGGCTCAGTGCCTAGAAATTTATACAGTTGCCATTGAATGCCATGGCGGCTTTAATAATCACTATGCACTGAGCTCCCCCTAGTGGTGTCTGCAGGAAAATGTTATGTGGGAGAGCAGGAAAAGGAGTTCATTGCGGCCCCCTCCCCTTACCACTGCCCCCATAGGAGTGGCGTAGTCTACCTATATCTCTACGAAGACACATCTCATGGACGTCCCACATATAGTAAGTACGGCAGTGCCCCTAGGCAGCCTGGTACCATGCATGGGAGGCCGCCCTCCATTCATTTCTATGGGAGCGAAAAAATTTATTTTTTTAAAGGCCTATTGAAATTAATGGGAAGCGCACCGCGCAAGTGTGACCACCGCTCCGTTAACTTGGGGGCTGACCGAAATAGCCAAGCCAGGGCTTGGCTATTTTCGTCGCTTACATAGAAATGAATGGAGAATGGCCGTGTATGCGAGGTGCACCTTCCTTTACTTTGCAGGCTCCGCTGTAAAGATAGGTGCAGGTCCCAGAGGTGGGACCCGCACCTATCAGACATTGGGGGCATATCCTAGCAATATGATCCCAATGTACAAGACGGGCCAACCCCTTTAAAAGCTGCCCTTTTAAGTAAGGGTAGGTTCACATAATGTTTCATTTTCTGCTCTTCTGATCGATCAGAAATACAGGAAAAAAAAAACAAAAAAAAAAACGGATCCGTTATTTTGAGCATCCTCCACACAGGACTTTTTCTCCCATCTAAAATAACGGATCTGTAACTGAACTGACAAAAGCGGATACAAAATGTGCATGACTGAGCATAACGAATGCTCACCATAACGGATCAGTTTTTTGTCTTCTGTTCCTCTGATGGATCAGAAAAACGGAAATGTCATGTGAACCTACTCTAAGACTATGTTCACATGACGAATTAAACCCAGCACGACCCTCTGATTTCTGCCAAAGAGGCCCCATTGACAATCAGTGCGGCTGTTCGTCATGTTCTCCAGGTATTTTTTTCTCCATCCCATTCAAAGGCATTAGGTGACACACGTGGGGAGCGTTTTCCTGGTTGGAATGAAGGAGGGTTTCAAATGTGCAGGAATCACAGTAAGTATGTGTTCTATTAATTTCTCTACATTGCACACATGACCGTGATGTGGTTTCTTTAACTTCAGAATTGAAGGTTATTTGATGGAAAGCAGAAGCTCTGAGAACTAAGCTGCCAAAGTGTGAGCAATTGTCTTTGGCGCCCTCACGCTATAAATGATCTGGAATGATCCGCACATCACCGCGTCCGATCGTGTTTGCAGTGAATTATCCTTCCTTATTTGGAACCTTAATTAAAGATCTGGAATATTGGAACGGGATTCCCTCGTCTTGGCGAGACTTTATGTCGGTAACGCAAGAGCTCAAATTCTTAAATGTCCAGTGGCAAGAAACGGAATCACCTGGATTTCTGCATTGATTCCTAATAGGGACGAGTGAATCCATTCTGTCGTTAGCAAGAGTTGATCCCACAGATGAAGGCGCGCCCACCTGCCTGTTCATTAACAGTACCAGACATCTCAGTACCTGGCAATTTCACACCTGCGTCGCTGAAGTTCTACATCTACTTCAGAAATTGGAAGCAGCAACTGTTCATGCGCTGATACCTTGAAGTGTATTGTTGGGGGATGCTGTTCTGCTGCTGCAGCTCAAGGAGGTGTACGAGTGGCTGAAGTGCATGCAAAGTTTCCTGGCCATTTTTAGGATGTCTTACAGATGGGTGGAAGACTTCAGGAACTGCTTCACAACCAGATTGACGCAGTGCGGACACCATGTTCTTCCTGTTGTTGGTCACCATGGTTCTAACTTTGAGCTGTCGCGGAGAAAGCCAGGATTCGATTTCTTGATGAAGGACATGGAGCAGTTCCTCCCCTGTGTGACTCCGTTCGCCTAGACAAAGGAGGTGCAGAACAGTGTGACACCGCCGTGCCCTGCACATGTGGTATGCTGGTGGGACACTGTGAGGACAAGGTGGAGGATTAGGAGGCAGAGGCGGACATGGTCGCAGAGCAACAGCATGAGAATGTGGAGGCAGAAGTGGCGTCACCTGGCCAAGTTGCTGGTGTAGCTGTGCAGGAGCCACATTCACCCAGTGGGCCTTAAAGCAGGGCCGACGCTACCATAGAGGCAAGGGTGGCAATTGCCCCCGGGCCCCGAGTCCTTAGGGGCCCCCGGCACCGGCCCGCCCGCCGCAAACAACTAACCCTACTACTTACTATTTATCTACAGTCGGCGGCCGCCGGCCGACTAACAGCGCAGACTCAGTGAAAGCGCCCGGCCTGCGGCCTGAAAGAGTGAGGAGGGGGCGGGGCCCGCGGCCGCTCTGAGCTCCGCTGCCTGGCCTGCCTGCAGTGGCTGGAGCGTGCGCAGGCTCGAAGCTGCCGCACAGGCACATCTTCACATGACGTTGCCACTGAGCTGAGGGAGCTCCGCCCCCAGAGACTCAGAGAAGAAGGAGCGACGAGCGAAGGCCCAGGAGTCACCGATGCCTGCCTGTCCCTCCCTCAGTCACAGTCTCACAGAACTTAAAGTAACCTTACAGGTATTTATTGGTGGGGGGGGGGCCACAGAAGGAGAGATGGGGAGGGGAGAAATGTGCCAGAAGGGCCATGGGTGGGGGGGGGGGGGGAATGTGTTGCTGCCATGTGGCACTGGCACATGGAGGGGAGAAATGTGCCATGGATGCTGGGGGGTAGAGATGTGCTGCTGCCACTGACCCATACAGAGGAAGAAATGTGCCATTCAAGGGGGAGTATGCTGCTATGGAGGGGCAGGAAGAAATAATGTGACACGAAGGGGTGATGTAAAAGGAGAAGGTGATGACGTGACATGGATGGAGCTGGGGGGTGACATTGAGGGGCAAATGTGACATGGAGGGAAATGTGACATGGAGGGGGAGAAATGTGACATTGAGGCTGGGGGGCATCATTGGGAGCAGCACTTTTTACTGGCACATTATTGGGGTCATTTCTTACTGGCACATGATTGAAGGGCATCTATGGAGGCACTTATTACTGGCACATTATTGGGGGGCACTATGGGGGCTTCTACTGAGGCCACAAATAAGGGGTATTTAATATGGGGGGCTCTGTGTGTGGTACTAGTATTATCAGGGGTATTATCTGTTTCTGCAGTATAATATTGGGGAGCACAGCGGCACAGTATTGGGGGTAGTAGGATGATTCGTCCAGAAGATGGGAGGATGATGGAAAAGTAGTAAACTAAGATTTTGTTTTGTTGTCAAACTGCAGAGATGGAAAATGGCGACAAAATGGTGGTCTGGTCTGAAGGTCTGAAAGGAGAAGACGGGGTCAAAGAACATCTACATCAAAGGAGACGTCACTGGATGTAAGAGGTATGCTGCCATGGAGGGGGGGGGGGGAGAAATAATGTGACGCAAAGGGGGTGATTGATGACGTGACATGGAGGGGGGCCCCTATTGTTTTTCGCCCCTAGGCCCCATTTCACCTAGAACCGGCCCTGCCTTAATAGACATGTATTGTCCCTGACCGTAGTTACAGCTCCACACGTCGGCACAGCCATGCACTTTGGCAGACACCGACAGGTTCAAGGACTGCCCCACCTTCTGTTCTACATATTTGTGCAGGGCTGGTACTGATTTTTGGCAAAGAAATGACAGCTTGGGACTCTGCACCTCAGCTTGGCACAAGCCATCAGTTCTCTGAACGGTGCAGAGTCCACCACTTGGAAAGGGAGGGACTGCAGCACCAGCAACTTGGCCAGAAGGACATTCAGCCTCTGCGTTGTTGGATGAGTGCATGCATACTGTTATCTCTTGGCAATCGCTTCGGTGATCGATTGCTGACGGAATGACTGATGAGGAGGAGGAGCATCAGGACCAGCAGATGATGGGAAGAACAGACAGCTCCCTTCGGCTGAGGTGGTGGAGCCTTGACTGCCTGGGTGATGCAGCAGTTGCTGCGGCAGGCTGGACCACCACATCAGAGCCACGGTTCTCCCAGGCCACTTTATGGTAACGCTGTATATGTTCGTACAGGGCCGTGGTGCCAACATTGGCACCCTGGCCACGCTTCACCTTCTGCCCACAGATTCTACAAATGGCCATGTTCACCTCCTAAGGCGGCTTAACAAAAAACTGCCACACCGCCGAGTAGGTGATTTTACCCCCAACACTATGTACTCACTGACTGCTACCGCCGCTGCTTCTGTGAACCCCTGCACCACTACTTTCCGGGTAGGTAAGCTCCTGCGAAGCGGGTGGTCTACCCTGGGTACGTTTGGCTCACGACCTCCCACTGCTGCCACCATGCTGACTCCTGGCCACACTAGCTTCTTGCTGGCTCCTCCGCTCCTCATGGGCGATCTGCCACCCTCTTCTTCCGATGATGATGAAGCCCCTAATTCACCCGCATTCAAGTGCGATTATCTACATCTTCATCATCACTGATGTTCTCTTCAACGGTCTCTGGGTTAGGAGCCTGACCGCTTGCAACACCAGCTTCCACGCCATTCTCCTCATCACTACTTGCCTGCCCACCGGAGGAAGCAGCCGATGTCTCCTCCACATCTTGGCTGGCCAGTAGCTGCTGACTGTCCTCTAGTAGCTCGTCCTCGCTGTATAGTGGAGCTGAGCCCACAGCATATAATACTTGTCTGGCTAAGGGAACAGAAAAGGACAGAGGCAGGTTGTGGACAGGTGAGGGCACAGGGCCTGCTCCCCGGTTCTTGGCTGGGGGTGTCTGATGTCACTTGGGACAAAGTGGATGACCAAGTCAACTATTCAAGAACTGCTAGGTTGCTGGTCAACACACGACCGCTAGATAACAACGGGAGCTCAGGCCTCTTGCTGCGACTCCTGCTGCCACACCCCCTTAGTCTGCTGCGACCTGTGCCTTTGCCAGAAACATTTAGGCCTCTGCCACTCCCCTGTGCAGGGCCTGGCACTTCTCTGTCTGACATACTGTTAGATCAAATAAATAAATAAAAAGGAAATTAAAACACTCCAAAAAAGTCTGTCATTTTCTCACTTCACCGCACAACGGCTAATAAGCCCTTTTTTTCCCACTAATACACGCCAAAGAAGGCTTTAGAATATATAACTGCACCGCTAAACGACAAATAATATATATATTTTTGCCACTAATGCAACGAGCCCACTGGCCACGCCTGGGGTACCCCTTGCCCCTTGGGAGGTTTCTACGAAATATGTCCCTCTTATAGAGCAAGTAATCGTGACGCCAGCTGCCGTTAAGCAGTGAGGACTTGGAGTTCCCTTTGTAGATGGTAATGTTGGTACCCAGGGGTAGGATTGCCAGAGTGGTGCAGTCTCTGTAGATGTTGCATACACGTGTCACGGTGTTCCTACCTGGATACGGTTGGATCCCAGATGTTATGTCGTCCGAAGCAGTACAAAAAGGGTAGTTGAACTTGGATGATGGATAGGTAGAATAAATAGAGTCCAGATTTTGTAGTAACGTTGAACACAGCTTTACTTGGCTTAAACGGCAATCCAAACAGTTTCCAAACCTTATCTTGGTCATCAGCAGGTATTGGCATAATCTGTGCACATAACCACTTCTCTGCAACAATCTCAGCCCTGCTATGTGGTAGCTCTCTCAGCTCTGCTATGCTTGGCTGGGTAAATAGGAAACTCTCCCTCTTATGCTGGAACTTAGCTGTTTGTAGTCTATTACTTTAGTCCATAATCCTAGGAACTTCTTGTCCTGGCATCAAGCTCTGTTAGCTTGGGAGGCAATGCAAGCCCTGGAGGGGACAAGCAACCATGAAGTACTTCAGAGGCAAGGCTCTGCTAGCCAACACACAACCTTTCCCCAGGAGGGGGTAAGCTAGACTGACTGACTGGCTAACTAAATTCCTCTAAAGAGGGCTGGGAAGAAACTAGAGGGTTCCTCTCCAGAGAAACTATCTCTGCCCAGGTTTGCCACCACCCGCCACATTGCAGGATATGGTAATAAATATAAGAGAAGACACAGGATCATACATCACAGACAGTGGGGGTACAAAAGGAGGTGGTAATGGAACTCTGGGTCATTACACTAATACACGCCAAAAAGGGCTGTAATTTTCTCGGCTAATAAACCCTATTTTTCCCACTAATACAAGCCAAAAAATGCTTTAGAACATATAACTGCACCGCACAAGGGCAAATAAGATATAGAAATATTTCCTTGTAATAAACCCTGTTAATGGCTGTATCAAACAGCACTTGCAGCCTCAATAACAAGAACGGTTTGCTGGAATTACAGAGCTGTATAATGGCAATTTGGATCCCCAGTCAGTGCAGCAAGGTGTAATCGGATTGTTCCTATTACCCAGGCTGTAACCTCCCTACTGAACCCCGTTCTACATAAATGCTGTGGAAAGATTCTTCCTTATCCTTTCCCTGACCTTCTATACAGCAAAATAAAAGTTTTCAAGTCTTTCCTAGCACTGTCCCTAGCGCCTGCTGACGTCTCTCCCTGCACTAAGTACACTGGAAAATGGCAGAATCCAAGATGGCTGAGGCTATTTATTGGGCTGTGACATCACAGGGCTGGCTGGCTGCTGATTGGCTGCATGCATGGTATTGTGGGTGATCCCTCGTTCCCAGAGTTCATTGCTCCATGTCCTAACATGTGCAGCAGCGATTTTAGGAAAAAATGTGATTCGTTATCACGAATTCCACATTATGTGTGTGATGTATATTTGTTGTGCACTGATACACAGGGACACTGGTTAGATGTTTTGCGATTCAGGGGCCGCGGTAGTGGCACACGTGTGATTCGTGCTGCGACCCAAATTATTTTTATGGGATCACTGCTACACTGCGATCACTGCTCTCCCTGCCATCCTGGCCACGGCCAGTGTCACTGTGTAGCTGTACCCTTAAGTAGGACCTGGCAAGTACTGGCTGTGTGGTACATGTGACAACAATCTCCCGTATTCTTCATATGTCTGGGCTTGAGTGGCAAGACGAAATGCATTTTCTTTATAAGAAAAACATCCATGCAAGGCTACATTTTGCGAAACCACATCTGAAGTCTCCCAAAAGCATGTGGGAAAAGGTGTTATGGTCTGATGAAATCAAGGTTGAACTTTTTGGCCATAATTCCAAAAGATCTGTTTGGCACAAAAACAACCCTGCACGTCACCAGAAGAACCCCATCACCACAGTGAAGCATGGTGGTGGCAGCATCAGGCTGCGGGGCTGTTTTAATTCAGCTGGAACTGGGGCCTTAGTTAGTTAGTTATAGAGGGAATTATGAACAGTTCCAAATACCAGTCAGTATAGGCACAAAACCTTCAGTCTTCTACTAGAAAGCTGAACATGAAGAGGAACTTCATCTTTCAGTATGAGAACGACCCAAAGCATACATCCAAATCAACAAAGGAATGGCTTCACCAGAAGAAGATTAAAGTTTTGGAATGGCCCAGACCTGAATCCGATTGAAAATCTGTAGGGTGATCTGAAGAGGGCCGTGCACAGGAGATGCCCTTGCAATCTGACAGATTTGGAGTGTTTTTGAAAGAAGAGTGGGCAAATCTTGCCAAGTCAAAATGTGCCATGCTAATAGTCTCATACCCAAAAAGACTGAGTGTTGTAATACAACCAAAAGGTGCTTCAACAAAGTATTCGTTTAAGGGTGTGCACACTTATGCAACCATATTATTTTACTTTTAGATTTTTTCTTCCCTCTACCTAAAAGATTTCAGTTTGTTTTTCAATTGAGTTGTACAGTTTATAGGTCCCATTAAAGGTGGAAAACTTTCTGAAATTATTTATCTTTCTCTCATTTTTTTGCAGCACAGAAACTTGACATTTTAACAGGGGTGTGTAGACTTTTAATACCCATTGTATGTACCCCAAAATAGTACCAATCAAACCATCATCTCTTCCCGCAAAAAATGATACCCTACCAAAGACAAACGCTCAAAAGATTAAAAAACTATAGCTCTCAGACTATGGAGACACTAAAACATGATTTTTTTCGTTTAAAAAATGATATTATTGTGTAAAACTTAAATAAATGAAAAAAGGTATACAAATTATGTATCGCCGCGTCCATAAGAACCTGCTGTATAAAAATATCACATGATCTAACCCCTCAGGTGAGCATTGTAAAAAAATAAAAATAAAAAGTGTGTCAAAGCCATTTTTTGTCACCTTATATTACAAAAAGTGTAATACCAAGTCATATGCACCCTAAAATAGTACCAATCAAACAGTCATCTCATACCAAAAAAAATGAGCCCCTACATAAGACAATTGAACAAAAAAACCAAAAAACGTTGGCTTTCAGAATATGGAGACAAAAAAAAAATCATATTTGGTATTGTCACATCCGTAACAACCTGCTTTATAAATATACCACATGATCTAACCTGTCAGATGAATGTTGTAAATAACAAAAAATAAAAACGGTAAAAAAAGTGTAATATAGAGCAACCAAAAACCATATGCACCCTAAAATAGCACCAACAAAACTGCCACCTTATTCCGTAGTTTCCTAAATGGGGTCTTTTTTTTGGAGTTTCTACTCTAGGGGTGCATCGGGGATCTTCCAATGTGACATGGCAACTTAAAATTATCCCAGTGAAATCTGCCTTCCAAAAACCATATGGCGTTCCTTTCCTTCTGCGCTCTGCCGTGTGCCCATAAAGCAGTTTACGACCACATATGGGGTGTTTCTGTAAACTACAGAATCAGGGCAATAAATATTGAGTTTTGTTTGGCTGTTAACTCTTGCTTTGTTACTGGAAAAAATGGATTAAAATGGAAAATCTGCCAAAAAGGGAAATTCAGAAATGTCATCTACATTTTTCTTTAATTCTTGTGGATCTCCTAAAGGGTTACCAAAGTTTGTAAAATCAGTTTTGAATACCTTGAGGGGTGTATTTTCCAAAATGGGGTCACTTTTTAAAGTTTCTACTCTAGGGGTGCATCAGGGGGTCTTCAAATGTGACATGGCAACTTAAAATTAACCCAGTGAAATTTGCCTTCCAAAAACTGTATGGCATTCCTTTCGTTCTGTGCCCTGCCGTGTGCCCGTACAGCAGTTTACGACCACATATGGGGTGTTTCTGTAGTTTGTAAAATCAGTTTTGAATACCTTGAGGGGTGTAGTTTCTAAAATGGGGCTATTCATTGTTGGTTACTATTATGTAAGCCTCATAAAGTGACTTCAGACCTGAACTGGTCCTTAAAAAGTGGGTTTTGGAAATTTTCAGAAAAATGTCAAGATTTGCTTCTAAGCCTTCTAACGTCCCCAAAAAAGAAAATATCATTTACAAAATGATCCAAACATGAAGTAGACATGTGGGAAATGTAAAGTAATAACTATTTTAGGAGGCATCACTCTGTTTAAAAACAGAGAAATAGAAATTTTGAAAATTGCGAAATTTTCTACATTTTTGGTAAATTATGTATTTTTTTATAAATAAAAATGAAATATTTTGACTCAATTTTACCACCGTCATGAAGTACAATATGTGACGAGAAAACAATCTCAGAATGGCCTGGATGAATAAAAGCGTTTTAAAGTTATTACCACATAAAGTGATACGTGTCAGATTTGCAAAATTAGGCTGTCCTGGAGGTGAAAATGGTCCGTGTCCTGAAGGGGTTAAAGGGCGTTAAATCGGACCTAATGCCGCAGCCTTGTAGGTCTAGCTCAGCTGAATGTAAGGATACCTTTCACTTAGGCCGCTTGCAGACGAGCGTGAGCAGATTAGGTCCGGATGCGTTCAGTTAAACATACGTGACTTCGCAAGCAAGCACATTCAGTTTTGTTTGCGATCGCTTCCCGGTTTTAATTATTTATTTCGCGGGTGCAATGTGATCTATTGCGTTTTGCAAGCACGTGATGAAAAACGGAATGTTTACAAACAACATCTCTTAGCAACCATCCGTGAAAATCGCATCCGCACTTTCTTGCAGATGCGATGCGATTTTCATGCAGCCCCATTCACTTCTATGGGGCCAGCGTTGCGTAAAAATCACAGAATATGGAACATGCTGGGTTTTTCACTCGACGCAGAACTGATGCGTGAAAACCACCGCTCATGTACACAGACCCATTGAAATGAATGGGTCCAGATTCCATGTGGGCGCAATGCGTTCTCATCACGCATGGCACCCGCGCGGAATACTCGCTGGTCTGTAAGGGTCCTTAGTGATCCATTGCTTCATTCTAGAGAAAAATAACTTTTAATCCATGTGCCTAAGGGGTCAGGGAAGTTTCTAAGGAAATTTACCAACAGGGCGAACATCAAAAAAGCGCCCCCCTCCAGATTGTGGCTGGATCTCTGCCGTACCCCATTGTAGTTGATTGGGGAAGCGGGCATTCAGTCTGCATCCAGCAGTGTCGGATCCAGTGAATTCCGGCAGGCTGTTCTCTGCTGGAACAGCCTGCCAGAATCACTAATGCAGTTGTAAAAGTAGCCTAATACAGCCCCACAACATACCTCTTACATCCAGTGACGTCTCCTTTGATGTAGATGTTCTCTTTCTTTATCCTCTCCATTCAGATCAGACCGCCATGATGATTTCTTTCAGCCATCTCTTCTCTCTGCAGAGTTTGACAGACATCTTAGTTTCCTACTTTTCCATCATCCTCCCACCTTCTCAACATCCCATCATGCAGCCCCCAAATAATACTGCATAAACTGATAAACCCACTGAAAATACAAGTTACACACAGATATGCCCCCCCCTTTCAATAATTATTGGAACACAATGCTCTAAAAACTGCACCCAGCAAAAAGTCTCCCTGACATGAATACTGTTTCCATAGTGTCCCCCAAAAATAACTGTGCTAAGCTGATACTGTGCCAGGGTGCCCCCACAAGTGCTCCCCAAAATCCCAACAATAGTAATAATTCTGTGCCAGAGTGCCCTTAGTAGTAATAGTGCTCTACAGTGCCCCAAACAGTAATTGTGTCCCAGAAGTACGATAATAATGCTCCCATAGTCCCCCAGTTGTAATAAAGCCCACCATAACGCCAATGTCCCCAGAGTGCCCTCATGTGTTCCAATGACCCGTACTGTGTGCCACTAAAAAACACTTAGTGCCCCCAGTTGAGCTTAGGTGCCCATAGTGCCCCTTTAATTTGTGCCAGTATTAAATGCCCCTATAGACTGCCCCACATAGATGCCCCCATAATGCTCCTCTCCCCCCTTCCCCATAGTGCCCAAATGTGCCAGTATACCTATAATGCCCTCATAGTGCTCTTGTCCCCCACTTCTCCATAGTGCACCCCCATAATGTGTGCCAGTAAATAGAGCCCCCAGTAAATGCCCCCATAGTGCTCCTTTACCCCCTCCTCACTTCTCCATAGAGACCCCCAATAATGCGTGCCAGTACATAGGGCCCCAGTAGATGCCCCCATAGTGCTCCTTCCCCTCTTCTCCATAGTGCCCCCATAATGTGCCAGTGTATATGGCCCCCATAGTGCTTCCTCTCTACTCCATAATACCCCCGCATATTGTGCCAGTATATCGGGCCCCCATAGTGCTTCTCCACTTCTCCATAGTGGCCCCCATAGTGCTTCCCCTCTTCTACAAAGTGCCCCCTCCCATATTGTAGCAGTATATAGGGCCCCCATAGTGCTTCCCCTCTTCTCCATAGTGGCCCCCATAGTGCTTCCCCTCTTCTCCATAGTGCCCCCATATAGTGGCAGTATATAGGGCCCCCATAGTGCTTCCCCTCTTCTCCATAGTGCCCCCCATATTGTGGCAGTATATAGGGCCCCCATAGTGCTTCCCCTCTTCTCCATAGTGGCCCCCATAGTGCTTCCCCTCTTCTCCATAGTGCCCCCCATATTGTAGCAGTATATAGGGCCCCCATAGTGCTTCCCTCTTCTCCATAGTGCCCCCATATTGTGGCAGTATATAGGGCTCCCATAGTGCTTCCCTCTTCTCCATAGTGCCCCCATATTGTTGCAGTATATAGGGCCCCCATAGTGCTTCACCTCTTCTCCATAGTGCCCCCCCCATATTGTGGCAGTATATAGGGCCCCATAGTGCTTCCCCTGTTCTCCATAGTGCCCCCCATATTGTGGCAGTATATAGGGCCCTCATAGTGCTTAACATCTTCTCCATAGTGCCCCCCATATTGTGGCAGTATATAGGTCCCCCATAGTGCTTCCCCTCTTCTCCACAGTGCCCCCCCATATTGTGGCAGTATATAGGGCCCTCATAGTGCTTAACATCTTCTCCATAGTGCCCCCCATATTGTGGCAGTATATAGGGCCCCCATAGTGCTTAACATCTTCTCCATAGTGCCCCCCATATTGTGGCAGTATATAGGGCCCTCATAGTGCTTAACATCTTCTCCATAGTGCCCCCCATATTGTGGCAGTATATAGGGCCCTCATAGTGCTTAACATCTTCTCCATAGTGCCCCCATATTGTGGCAGTATATAGGTCCCCATAGTGCTTCCCTCTTCTCCACAGTGCCCCCATATTGTGGCAGTATATAGGGCCCCATAGGGCTTCCCCTCTTCTCCATTGTGCCCCCCATATTGTGGCAGTATATAGGGCCCCCATAGTGCTTCCTCTCTTCTCCATAGTGCCCCCCCATATTGTGGCAGTATATAGGTCCCCCATAGTGCTTCCCCTCTTCTCCATAGTGCCCCCCCATATTGTGGCAGTATATAGGGCCCCCATAGTGCTTCTCCTCTTCTCCATAGTGCCCCCCATATTGTTGCAGTATATAGGGCCCCCATAGTGCTTCCCTCTTCTCCATAGTGCCCCCATATTGTAGCAGTATATAGGGCCCCCATAGTGCTTCCTCTCTTCTCCATAGTGCCCCCCATATTGTGGCAGTATATAGGTCCCCATAGTGCTTCCCTCTTCTCCATAGTGCCCCCATATTGTGGCAGTATATAGGGCCCTCATAGTGCTTAACATCTTCTCCATAGTGCCCCCCATATTGTGGCAGTATATAGGGCCCCCATAGTGCTTCCCCTCTTCTCCATAGTGCCCCCCCATATTGTGGCAGTATATAGGGCCCCCATAGTGCTTCCCCTCTTCTCCATAGTGCCCCCATATTGTGGCAGTATATAGGGCCCCCATAGTGCTTCCCTCTTCTCCATAGTGCCCCCCATATTGTGGCAGTATATAGGGCCCCCATAGTGCTTCCCATCTTCTCCATAGTGCCCCCTCCCCATATTGTGGCAGTATATAGGGACCCCATAGTGCTTCCCCTCTTCTCAATAGTACCCCTTCATATTGTGCCAGTATGTAGGGCCCCCACCCCCCTTTTTGCAACAGTATACTATAAATAAAAGCAGTAAACTCATATACTTACCTTATGCTGCTGTCAGTGATGCGATGCAGGCCTGTAGCCTGTAGCCTATCAGAGGAACGGGCAAGGGAGACGCCTCTCCCCTGCTCCTCCGCACCATTCATCTGTATCGCTGTCCTGAGGACGGCGATACAGATAAATATGGAGATGAGCGCTTCCACAATGGAAGCGCTCATCTCCACTCCTGCTGCCTCCGGACAGAAAGGGCCCCCCTCCGGCGCTGGGCCCTGCTGACGGCACCCCCCTCTTCTGTCCTTAGTGATACGCCCCGTGCAGTTGCACCCCTCGCCCGCCTGTAGAAACGGCCCTGTAAGAGGTCATGCACATTAAAGTATTTTCTTTCTGTGTCCGTTCAGTTTTTTTTTGCGGAAGTTACTCCGTGTGCATTCCATGTCTGTATGTCTGTATTTCCGTTCTGCAAAAAAAATTGAACATGTCCTATTATTGTCCGCATTACGGACAAGGATAGTACTGTTCTATTAGGGGTCAGCTGTTCCGTGATCCGTATTTTTTGCAGATCTGTTTTTTGCGGACCGCAAAATACATTTGGTCGTGTGCATGAGGCCTAAGCCCCTGCTGTGCACCCTTGCTACAACTGTTTCCTCTGTAAGCTCCCCCCCCCCCTCTCCTTGAGGGAGATGACTATGCAGGAACCTGTCTCTGTCAATCAAGTATGTGATCACCTGAGTCTTCAATCACACGTGTTGTCTATTCATTCAGACATAAAATTGTCCGCCATCATTAAGCTATCATACTCCTCGTGGCCACTAGATGGAGCCCCCGCCTAAATCTACAGTCTCAATGCCTAGAAGTTTCTCATTCCAGCTGTATGTAGCTCCAATGGAGAGGCTGCTCGGCAGCTGGCTGGAACTTGTAAGGCTACTTTCACACTAGCGTTTTGGCTTTCCGTTTGTGAGATCCGTCCATTCTGAATGGAAAAGGATTCGCTCAGAATGCATCAGTTTGCCTCCGTTCAGTCACCATTCTGCTCTGGAGGTGGACACCAAAGCGGATCTGTCCGCATTGACTTACATTGTGTGTCAGGACGGATCCGTTTTCTCTGACACAATAGAAAACAGATCCATCCCCCATTGACTTTCAATGATGTTAATGACGAATCCGTCACGGCTATAGAAGACATAATAAAACCGGATCCGTTCATGATGGATGAATGCGGTTGTATTATTGTAATATTGTAACGGAAGTGTTTTTGCAGATCCATGACGAATCCGCAAAAAACGCTTATCTGAAAGTAGCCTAAGCAGTGTCGGACTGGGGTACATGGGGCCCACCAGTGTAAGGGTACTTTCACACTTGCGTTATTCTTTTCCGGCATAGAGTTCCGTCAAAAGGGCTCTATGCCGGAAAAGAACTGATCAGTATCTCCCCATGCATTCTGAATGGATAGAAATCCGTTCAGTTTGCATCAGTATGCCTTCTGTTCAGTCACTGTCAGGCGTTTTCGGCGGTATTATGTCCGCCCAAAATGCCTGATCGGTCGCCGGAATGCCGGATCCGGCATTAATTTACATTGACTTGCATTAGTGCCTGATCCGGCATTGCGAAACAACTGAAGGCGCATGCGCAGACCAGGAAAACTGTAAAAAAGACTGCAAGACGGATCCGTCCATCCGCATGACAAGCGGAGAGACGGATCCGTTCTTGCAATGCACCCGGATCCGTCTACAAATGCTGTCAGTTGTCACACTGATCGGCGGATCCGGCAGGCAGCTCCGACGACGGAACTTCCTGCCGGATCACACTAACGCTAGTGTGAAAGTAGCCTCTTTCACACGAACTATACGGATTAGGTCCAGATGCGTTCAGGGTGCGTTCAGTGAAACTCACACCATTTTGCAAACAAGCTCAGTCAGTTTGTCTTCGATTGCGTTCAGTTGTTTCCGCACGGGTACAATGCGATTTGATGCATTTTGAAGTGTAAAAACTGAAGGTTTACAAACAAGATCTCCTAGCAACCATCAGTGAAAAACACATTGTATCCGCACTTGCTTTCGGATGCAATGCGTTTTTCACTGAAGCCCCATTCACTTCTATGGGGCCAGGGCTGCGTGAAAAACGCAGAATATAGAACATGCTGCGATTCTCTCGATACACAGAACTGATGCATGGAAAAAAAAACGCTCATGTACACAGACCCATTGAAATGAATGGGTCAGGATTCAGTGCGGGTGCTATGCATTCATGTCACATATTGCACCCGCGCTGAAAACTCGCTCGTGTGAAAGGGGTCTAACTGATTCTGGGGGCCCACCTTAGGGCACCTGCACACAAACTTTTCCTTGTCCGTACCATTCCCTTTACTTTAATGGGCCCCTAAAAAAAAAATATATGACTCCGTGTGCATTCTGTGTCTGTATTAGGGTGGCCACTGGCTTCACCCAAGAAAGCCAGACCTCACCGGCCACGCCCCCAACTGATAAACCACGCCCACATAAGTGAAGCCACGATCATTGAGCGCCTGATCACTGCAGGGGCCCGGCAGTTTCGGGAAAACGTTCCAATCCCTTCCTCAGTGGTCTGGTCCACTGAGGAAGGGATTGGAACGTTTCACGAAACGCGTTTGGTACTATCTATATCTAATATTAAAGACCTCCGATCGATTTGAGCATGGCCATGCTATAAATAAAGAAAAAGTAGGAATCATTGGAAATCCTATCGAACAGCTATATAAGACGTTATTGGAAAAAGACTGAGCTATTACACCAAGCATCGCGAGACTATCGCACCAAACACCGCAAGACTACGGGCTTGTCTGCCGGGTAAGCGCGTCGATAGACGCCAACAGTGACTGCCGAGCACCGTATGTTTTAATCTCTGAAACCATCGAGGGAGGTAAGAGTGTATCCCCTACGGTTGAAAGTATTGATGTGCTATATGAACTGACGTTAGTGTCACTAGGTTGATCACACCATTTGGAGACACAGAGACATTCGATTTGAGAGCACTCGATACCTATATAAGGAGAAGCCGAATACACTGAACCCCAGGGCAACCACTGGGAAGGTGGATATTGAATCATTTTATATTGGTGATTTAGGGCTCTTTCAATGCAATACCCAAGACACGTAAATACCCACAAGGAAATTTTGATGCTATAACTTAATGAGTGAGGTATTGATTACCATATCCGAACTTTGTGGACACATATCAAGAGACTGTCTTCCGTGCTGCTAACCCTCTAGCATTTATATAGGTTTAGGATGGGGATGGGAAGATGATGTATTGTTTTATATTCGTTTTATATATTTTTTATATTTTTTAAACATACGTGTATCATTAAATCCACCTAATTGATTGTTGCCAGCTGTTGAGTGCTCACCTATCAGTTCGTTGTTCAATCCATTTTATTGTTTGCAGGAGGGGTGGTGTTCCTCCAATTAGGTTTGTAGCACCTATCCAATTCTTACCTAGGTGAGCCACCGTGAAAAATATATATTCCTTGACATTTGAATTTTTGCCTAGTGCCTGCTAAGGGATCCGCAAAAAAACGCGGACGCAGAACACGGATGACACATGGATGGCCATCCGCATTTTTTCACGGTCCCATTGACTTGAATGGGTCCGCGAACCGTTTTTCGCGGACAAGAATAGGACAGGTTATATTTTTTTGAGGGACTGAAATCACGGACCATGGACCATGGACGCGGAGGACAAACAGTGCATTTGCCGAGTTTTCCACGGACCCATTGAAAACCAATGGGTCCGCAGAAAATCACGAAAAACGGCACAACGGACACGGAATCAAACAACGGTCGTGTGCATGAGGCCCTACAGAAATACCCCACATGTGGTAGTAAACTGCTGTACGGGCACACGGCAGGGCACAGAAGTAAAGTAACGCCATATGGTTTTTGGAAGGCAGATTTTGCTGGACTGGTTTTTAGATGCCTTGTCCCATTTCAAGCCCCCTTGATGAACCCTGACAGTAGAAACTCCAAAAGTGACCCTATTTTGAAAACTAGGGGATAAGATGGCAGTTTTATTGGTACTATTTTGGGGTGAATATGATTTTTAAATGCTCTATATTACATTTTATGAAACTGTTTATTTTTTATTTCTTTAAACATTGATCTGACAGTATTTTTATAGAGCAGGTTTTTACTGACGAAATGATATAAAAAATGTCTACTTTCTTTTTTTGTTTGTTTCAGTTTTTACATAATAAAGCATTTTTGAAAAAAATTATGTTTTTGTGTCTCCATTTTCTGAACGCCATATTTTTTTTAATTTTCTGCCGATTGTCTTGTGCAGGGACTCGTTTTTTGCAGGAAGAGTTGATGTTTTTATTGGTACCATTTTTGGGTATATATGCTCTTTTGGGCATTCATTATTACACTTTAGGGTGCAAGGTGACCAAAAAATTAGTTGTTTTAGCACAGTTTTTATTTATATATTTTTATATATTTATATATTTTTACAGCGTTCACCTAAGGGGTTAAATCATGTGATATTTTTATCGAGCAGGTTGTTACGGATGCAGCAATACCTAATATGTATACTTTTTCTTATTTATTTAAGTTTTACACAATAATAGCATTTTTGAAACCAAAAAATTGATGTTTTAGTGTCTCCATAGTCTGGTAGCCATAGCTTTTTTATTTTTTGACCGATTGTCTTAGTTAGGGTCCCATTTTTTTGTGGGATCAGGTGACGGTTTGATTGGTACTATTTTGGGGGGAATATGCCATTTGGATCGCTTGGTGTTGCACTTTATGTGATGTTAAGTGACAAAAAATGGCTTTTTTGGCACTGTTTTTATTTTATTTTTATTACGGTGTTCATGTGAGGGGTTAGGTCATGTTATATTTTTATAGAGCTAGTTCTTACGAATGCGGCGATACCTAATATGTATACTTTTTTTTAAATTTATTTAACTTTAACACAATAATAGCTTTTTTTAAACAAAAAATTATGTTGTAATGTCTCCATGTTCTGAGAGCTATAATTTTTAATTTTTTGAGTGATTTTCTTATGTAGGGGCTCATTTTTTGTGGGATGAGGTAACGGTTTTATTGGATTTATTTTGAGGGACATATGTGTTTTTGATCGCTTGTTGCTGCACTTTTTGTGATATAAGATGACAAAAATGTATTTTTTTACACAGTTTTTTTTTAATGGTGTTTATTGGACAGGGTGGATGATGTGATATATTTATAGAGCCAGCCGTCACGGACGCAGCAATACCAAATATGTCCAATTTATTTTATTTTTTCTATTTTTAACTTTTTTTTTAATTAATTAATTAGGGATTTTTTTAAATGTAAAACCATTTTTTTTTAAACACTTTATTTTTTTATTTTTTATTTTACACTTTGTGTCCCCCATAAGGTCATACAAGACCTCTGGTGGACATTTTACTTCACTTTTCTTTCTTTTTCACAATTGATTTCTCCTGTCTGTGGCGATTTAGAGGGCAGGGACACTTGGGCACGGTCCCTGCCTTCTCTCTGGGTTGCCCTGCTGTCACTGACAGCAGGCAACCCGCTCGGCATCAGCACGATTAGCGTGCAGATGCCTTCTCTGAATGGACGTTCTAAAACAGCCCATAGGACGTTTATAGTCTATGGGCGGTCATCAAGTGGTTAAATATAATGTGAACATTCTGTAGTACACATCTGAATGAGCCCTTAAGGTCACTGTGGAGGGGAAGGGGGGTTAGGTTGCAGTTTTCAAATCTACCTATGAAGTTGCTGAAACCACTCCTATAAAGTTAAGAAGCCAATAGTCTTTTCTTAAGGAACGCCCCTTTTGTGATCTCATGTCTGCTATTTAGGTGAATGGATCTTGAATAAAGCTCTCTTTCTCAGGGGGATGAGAAGATGCTTCCATGAAACCAACTTGTGTGTCTGGTCTTATTATGAAAGTGGTAAGGAACGTGCATACTTATACTTCTAATTGATTCGGCACCACACAAAGAAGAAGAGAATAACACCAGGGTGCTGCCCCCCCCTCCCCTGCACAGTCCTGTCGTCATTAACCCAAGCACTGCCAGCAATAGGCCTGTGGCAGCAGCAATTTACACCTTCATAACCCCGATCCCTCCACCTGTATCATCAGCAAGAGGATCAACCGCAGATAGCTCCCGCTGTCGCACCTCTGCTCCCACCGCTCCAGATCCCCTAGGCCTCGACCTCATCTTTACTCACCAGTGTTCGCAACAATGCTTCCCCTGCTCACCGTTCCACTTCATGGCAGCTTCCGCTCATTCGCCGGAGCCTTCCCAAGAATCGCTCTGCCACAACGAGGGACATCACAGACATCGTGACTCCAGTTCAGCCGGTATTCGCCCAAAAGTAGGTCACGGTCCAGAGTGTCCACTAGGTGAGTGCAACTGGGACTCAGCGTGGAGGGGGCGCTTACCGATAGTACACAGAACATTAGAAAGGCACTTATTTTAGAAAAGTTTTCTGCCTCTCCAGCTAATGCACAGCACAGCACCCCCCTCTTCTGGTAATTCCAGACAGCGAGAGCTGGTCTTCCGCTATTTCGGGGGTCCCTTCTTGTTCGGTGTCGCCTCTGAGCTGGTACCTGGCTGACGAAGTAAAAGAAAAAATCTGGGCCCAACAGTATATAGATTTTTATTCTTTAGTCGCCAGACAGAGAATCTGGATAAACCATTTGAACGTCCAGGTGACTCGGAGGTAGACAAGTCTAGGCTAATCCCCCAAACAATCGGGAATTGGCTCAAGGCTTCTCTAAATTTGCCAGCACCCTCTGTGAGTGTTTCCTGGAATTCCCTCCCCCCATTGTTTTCTTAGCTGACATGATCTGGGGGCTTTTAAGGTGGACGGTTGTTCATGTTGGGCTAGATATGACAAGTGCAGCGTCCCACATTTGTGTGTAAGGGACACTTTAAATGTCAGAATATTTATTATGTGTATTTTCAATGGTATGGTATAACCTATTTACAGGCAGGCATGGTCATTTCCTTTAGTCGCCCCTAGGTGGTGCTGGCACCACACTATATATAGCTTGGGTGTGTCTAGCTTAGAGAGAGTGAGAGTAGAGAAAAGTAGTATGTGGGAGAGCGAGGAAGGAAGACAGGCCTCGTCCAACATGTAGTCTGATATTTCTACCTCCTGGTCCTGGCCAGATCAGGAGCGCAGAGAACAGCGATATACTGTACTTTAGCCAAGCACAGACAACAAGTCTATGTCTAAATATGGAGTAAGCCTAGTGAGGGTTGCAGCTGAACTTAGCTTATGGACCTCATCAGCACAAGTGTCTGAGAGTAACTTTCCAAGTGCCGGGACACGTATGAATAATAAGTGCGCAGAATTGTCCTTATCCACTACACAAGCCTTCCAGGACATAGTGGAAAATCTAGACCTTTTAGGAGAGCATCCTGTAAATAATGAAGCAGAAGACTGATGCCTGCCACACGGGAGATCACCCTATTGAATAGCTTCAGATAAGTAATACTCAATACAGAGATATTGATCTATCTATCTATCTATCTATCTATCTATCTATCTATCTATCTATATTTAGTACCAGAGTGCTATGGGATTGGACTTAGTACATGATTATCAAGAAATTGCCTGTCCAGTAACTGCCTTACGAAGCCTCGCTAGTGACCATTGCCATAATCTAATAAGAAGATTACCATTGAATTTTTTTTGGAGTCATTATTTATGGTATACAAAAGCTCCCTACTGAAGCATTGTAACAGCTGTACTGAGACAAGGCTTTTACAACTGATGACTCTTTATTACTACTACTCTCAATCTTTGCACCTAACGGTGCTGGCGTCACGAACACAAGGGCCCAGCCACCAAAGCACACTAAACACCAAATACCGTCAAGGGCACCTCAACTAACTTCTGGCTGATGTTCCCTGCAACCGAGAGTGCCCCGCAGGATTTTGTGCTGTCTTCCCATCCACTGCATGCGGGCCCCAAGGGACAACTTAACCGTGAGTACTGCTATGCTCAGCCCCTCATCACTAGTACGCTCGCACACATCATCCCCTTGGGTGTCCGGTCGTCGCATAAGCAGTTCCGCAGGTTATGGTAGCGTGACATGATTTAACTTGGGATAGCCAGAATGTCTGTGGCTTCTGGTAATGACTCCTAGTCATCCTGCATCCCGACCTTTCCAAGGAGGGCCGGTGCACACAGCAAAGCATCGGCCTACAGAGATAATACCAAGATATTACACCTCCTTCCACTTTAGACACAAATGTTCCCACTGCGGGGGATCAGACCTCTCGTAAGGAGGACGCCAGTGAACCGTGTAAGGGTGGAACCAAGACTCGCCCATTATCCCAAAACTAGGGAAGCAGCCGTACTGCATGACAGCTTTACATCTGGGTTTTGGACCCCCTTCACTTACTGTGACGCACACATCTTTTGCTGACAATGTGAATTTAACAAAAAATCATTCATAGGTGGTTGCAAAGAAAAGAAAAAAAATGATTGCAATTGGAAATCAATCAGTTGAGTCTAAAGTTCATTACGCTTCCTTCAGTAGGGCACTACTCATATCGAGGCAAGCTGGTCAAGGAACATTGATGGCAAAATCCATCATTGAGTCGGCTTACCGTCTCCTGGCGCTTCACCATGAATGCTCCCACCTCCTATGCTGTTTTTCCAGGGACACTACTACTTTGATATAAGCTTACCAAAGGGATGCTCCATATCCTGTTGCTACTTTGAAATATTTAGCTCTTTCTTACAGTGGGTGGTCTCTGAGGAGTCAGGACCCCCATCTTTGCTGCATTATTTAGATGATTTCCTTTTCATAGGCCCAGCAGGTACGGAGGTAACGTTACATTTATTAAACACTTTCCGTCGCATGCTCAATTAGTTTGGAGTCCCTATTGCTGAGATAATAAACAGAGGGTCCACTAACTGTTGTAACAACTCGGGGTCATTTAGCTCTTCCAGATCGCCGTCTTAACGCCTTATACGGTTGGCACACATCAAGAAGCCACTCCACCACTGTAGATTCGGGTGCAAACTGGCCACGACCAGCTTTATTGTCATCACAGCAGTACAACAAAATCATAAAAATAAATCCTCGGCCGTCTGGCCACTGACTAAACAGTCTTTCCCTTTCTATCAGGATCTGGGTCTACCACCCAGCTCCCCAAGACACATCACCAGTGCTTACCCTACACACAGGGTTAGAGGGTCCCGGCTCCCGCAGGCCTTGACACAGCCTGCTCCTTTCCCAGACTGGGAGCCCTGATTGAGGAGCTCAGCCCAGATTAATCCAAGCTCCTCAGCTGGCTGATAATGATCCCCATTACCAGCCTGACTGCTGAAGACAGTGGGAAAAAACTAATTTTCCCAACCTTTCTTGTTCTCACCCAGCTTGCTCTGGGTGAGATATGCCACTTCAATGGCCTTCCTATGGCCTTCTGGCAGCTCCACTGCCACACTGTCCTTACATTCTTAGGCATCGGAATCGGTGTAAATTGGAATGGCATTCCATTTACCCCAACAAAAATTTACCAACTCAAGAGGCCTCCTGTCCCAAGTCCTGTCTTCCAAAAAGGCTACCCTTAGGCCTCTTTCACACGGGCGTCGCGTGTGAGGGCTGGACAAGATGCAGGTAGGTTGCGGTAAAATATGCAATTTTTCCGCACGAGTGAAAAGCGTTTTGCATGCGCATGAGAAAAATCGGTATGTTTGGTACCCAGACCCGAACCCAGACTTCTTCACAGAAGTTCGGGTTGGGTTCAGTATTCTGTAAATTTTATTATTTTCCCTTATAACATGGATATAAGGGGGACAAAAGCATTCTTAATACAGAATGCTAAGTAAAATAGTGATGGAGGGGTTAAAAATAAAAAATAAACTCACCTCATCCACTTGATCACGTCAAGATCAAGTCTATGGGCTGCAAAACGGATCCGCTCCGTTTCCGTTATGCAGGGGAGTTCTATTATGACGGAATGAATAACGGAATGCCTCTAAAGGCATTCCGTTATGCATTCCGTCATAGAATTTAGTTATGGTCCGTGGAATGCAGATCCGTCTTGCTCCGCATCCCAGGACGGAAAGCAAACCGCAGCATGCTGCGGTTTGCTCTCTGGTATGAGAACGGAACGGAATGCATTTTGGAGTACTCCGTTCTGTTCAGTTACGTTTTGTCCCCATTGACAATGAATGGGGACAAAACAGAAGCGTTTTTTTCCAGTATTGAGACCCTATGACAGATCTCAATACCGGAAAATATTAACGCTAGTGTGAGAGTAGCCTAAGCAGGTCAGACGAAGGATCTGTCTGAGTGGTATATATCGGGAACACCCCATGCTAAGATGGCAGAAGGAATGCAGCTGGACACAGTTATAACTTGTCAGAGTCTATGTGGGGCAACAAGCTTGATGGTTACAGACTCTTAAAGGGCAACTAGCATGGTCTCTCAGCGAGTTCACAGTATTTATCAGTAGCAGCGGGTGTAGTAGTTGTACTGTCTCTTTAAATAAGAATAGGCATTTTAGTGTTGCACCCAACTTCTCTGAGCGTTGCCACTCTGGGAAAACTCTCCTTTCGTTGGCTGTAATGTAGATGGAGATGTTAGCTCCCTGCCACAGTGCTCCCTCCCAGGGGCGCACCAACAATTAGGCGAGGTGAGGCGATTCCCTTAGTTGGTGCCAGGTAGATAAAAGTCAGCAGGCCGTGGTCTGTGAGCGTTTTCATTGTGGAAGTGCTCATCTGTGTATTTGACTGTATGTCCATCCTCAGGATGGCAATAGAGTTGAATGCTGCGGCAGGGCACAGGAGTGATGTCTCCCTGCCCCACCGTTGCCTTTGATAGACTACAGACCAAGTGCCTGTAGCCTATGAGAGGCTGGCGCAGGTGGCGCGATGACATCATCATAGCACCACCCGAGCCGGGCAGCATACAGCTCAGGAGGCCTGTGTCCTGCACCGCATCGTGACAGCTGCATGGAGGTAAGTATAAGTGTTTATTATTTTCCCTTTGCAGCATGCTGTCGGGCCTCTGTGTGGAAGAGGGGGGAGCACTATGGGGACATTGGGGGTGCTAAAAAGGGGCATTTTTGTACTGTCACACAGAAGGGGCATTTTTTGGTACTGGCACACATTATAATGGGGGCACTAAAAGGGGTTCATTTTAGTACTGGTACATGTTATAAGGGGACATTTGTTGTACTGGCACACATTATAAGGGCCATTTTTTGTACTGGCACACGTGATGATATTTTTTGTACTGGCACACATTATAATGGGGTATTTTTAGTACTGGCACATAAAAGGAGACCTTTTTTACTGGCACACATTATAAGAAAATTATTACTACTAGGGGCGTTACAGTGGCCCTTAATACTACTAAGGGGCATGATTACTAGTATGGGAACTATGGGGACATTATTGCTTTTGGGGCACAGTGGGACATTATTACTATTGGGGGCACTGTTATCACTAAGTGCACTCTCGCAGTGAATTATTACTTTTCGTGGGACTTTTCAAAGCATTATTACTGTGGGGGGTACCTTGGCACAGTATTTTCTTAGCATAATTATCTTTGGGGGACATTATGTTCACACTATTAGTGTCAGGGACGCTATTTGCTGAGCGCAGTTATTTTTTAGGGCACTGTGTGGAGATAATTTTTGAAGGGGGCACTATCTGTGTGGTACTAGTATTTCAGGGGGACTATTTCTGCAGTATACTATTGAGGAGCACAGCGGGTACAGTATTGGGGGTGGCAGGATAGGATGTTCAGAAGGTGGAAAGATGATGGAGAAGTAGGAAACTAAGATGTCTGTTTGTCAAACTCTGCAGAGACTAGAGATGGCTGAAAGAAATCATCATGGCGATCTGGTCCGAATGGAGAAGATGAGGAAAGATAACATCTACATCACAGGAGACATCACTAGATGTGAAAGGTATGTAGTGTTGTATTACCCTGTATTTTTGCAGTGCTATATGTATTGTTTTCCACAGTTCCAATTTTTTTCTCAGGCAGGAGAAAGGCTGGGTGCACCCTGCATTCTCCATATGGAGTGGCCCCTCACAGTATGCATAGAGCTAAATATGCTGTACATTTCTTGTACCTCTCTTGCTTTCTCTACTCGGCACACAGTCCTGCAGACAGTTCAGTTATGGACAACTCTGTATGCCATACTAAGCAGCGGCTGGCTGGTCTTGGTTACAGGCCTGCACAGTAATGCAGGCCCAGGCTACTATCAGAGTGTGAGGGCTAGGTGGTTAGTTCTCACCCCTATGCTCTGGCCTCAACTTTTCTGCGGTGCTCAACTGCAATTACAAACCCTGTCTAGGCCCTGAGGTGGATCATCTTAATTGTTAGTGTCACTCACCTCTAGTGCTAGCTAGCTAGATGCAGGAATCTGCAACATCTTCCAGCTCACTCTCTTATTGCTGTGTTTTATTCAGTCTCTGTCAAGCATCTGACAGTGAGGCCAGCCTGTGCTTCTGTATATTCCCTCTATGGAAATTGCTAACTAAGCAAGGGTGCTGGCTCTGTGATCCCCACATTGAACTGTGATCCAACTAAGCCTTTACATTAAGCCTCCCCACATTACTAGGAAGTTCACCCTATCCACTGTCTCTAATGTGCCATCCTATACAGTGTGTATCACAGGGACAACCAGTGTGTACTATAAACAGTGCAATTCCATTACAACGCCCATCGACATCCTGCCCAAGGTATATGACCTTCAAGGTGTACATCACCACCAGCACAGGCTACCTGTGGCCTTAAATATACACCTTCTTCCATGTCTCCGTACTCACAAGACAACTGTGTAACTTTTCATATGATGACTGTGACAATATTCATATGCACACTATATTACACTTTTGATTGCCATGGCTATTGATTATTTTAACAGGTTCATATCAAGGAGAAGGGTATTTCCATTCTGCTTGTCCATCATGCATGTGTAGTACCCCAGACCTAGAGGTACTACTATAGTATCTGCAATTGTTTGCTGTTTTAGATGCAATGTGAATGTAATGTCGTTGTCACATTCGGGTGTGGGAGGGAAACACCACACCGAACATAGGAGGGAAAGAGGTGAGGGACTAAGGCCTGAAAACTAGGGAAAGGAGATGGACACCTCCTAGAAAAACCCTAATTAAAGTCCTGACTAACTACCAGTATGAACAGACCCCAGAGGTAGGTGAGTTCATACACAGGAATACCTAATGTCCTAACTCAACCTATAGGACCCTGGTACTAATGTCAGGACTGAGACAACCTGTTCCTCCAAAAGAAAGGACAAACAAGAGTTTCCCTCAGGCCTTAATACAAAAGACAGGAAAATGCAACACACAGAACTCAAACAAGATACAAAAAGGGAAATGAAAGACTTAAAGGGGTTGTCCAAGTTATATTTATTGATGACCTATCCTCAGGATGTACTCTGCTGCTCTATATGTGTTTGACAAAGGCACTTGCACGTGCCGAAACGTGCGTCACTTTCTTCATGAGTGGCGAATAAAGAATCCTACTACAGCAACTGAGGAGTGCCGGTTTTCGTTTCCTTTGAAGTGTTTGGGGCGACGCCCTTTGACCGTGCACCCACATCCAACACAGTGCCGCCCGATTATCTACAACAGTCTATCCTCAGAATAGGTCATCAATATCAGATCGGTGGGGGTCCGACACCCGGCACCCCCGACGATCCGCTGTTTAAAGAGATGGCGCGTGCCGTGCCAGCGCTGCGTCCTCTTCATTGTTTACCTGCTGGCAGTCGCATCTGCAGTGGTGAGCAGATGTAATTACACCCAGGCCGTCCCATTCATTTCAATAAGACGCTGGGGTACGGTTGGCAATGTTTGGTAACAGGAATGGAACTTACTGGTCCATTCCTCCCCTCTTGGTGGAAGTGGGCTAGCCCGACTTCCTGCCAAAGGTGGGTCTGAGCTGTGGAGGGTCAATCTAGAGTTTTAGCGAGGAGAGTGCGGAAGAATGTGATCCATCTCTCGCTCATCCAGCCTAGGTGGACCACAAAGGATGTTGGACCATCTAGACCTCCCCCGATACAATTACTACTACAGACAAAGAAAACAGGCACCTTCCCATGCTTACACTATATACATAAGAAAGGACCTAATATCTCACACCCACAAACGGGCAAAGCGATTAAAATCCAAGGCTTTTTTACCTGTGCATCAGACTATGTAGTCTATACTATCAAATGCCCTTGTGGTCTGATGTATGTAGGGGAGACAACCCAAACAATACGGGATCGAATCTGCCAACATAAGTCCACCATCCGGCGAGAAAATCTACTATTACCACTTCCATTCCACTTTAAGGAGGCAAAACACAACATTTCGCAACTTAAGTTCCAGGTAATAGAACAGATTCAGACATCTAGGAGAGGTGGAGACCGTTCCAGAATGCTCAAATACAGGGAAGCTTTTTGGATTCATGCGCTACAAACACTAACCCCGAAAGGACTCAATAGAGAATACGAAATACATGGTTTTACTTGCATATTCTGTTTATCCCCTTATCTTAGCTCTCAATATCTGTATAATTTACTAGATAATCCGATTTAACATATTCCATTATTTCAACATACGATATATTGAACCTTGATATAAACTAACTATATATGACCAGTTATGGAATTCTATGCATTATGGATTCCTTTTGAATAAAACATCGCCCTGACTTGAAAAGATATATATATATATATGATTGCTATATAATCCATTTACTATATGGTTCATCAGTATATAGAAATTCTATTGCTATTCATTGTTACATAACTCACTACTGCATTATTGTCTCTGATTTATGTACTTCTCGTAACTCTTTCCAGGCTCCATGAAATGAAATTATATTCTCACTGCCAAGTGCCGCGAAGGGTATCCTTTTCTCTGTAGTAAATTCACCATGGTTCCGCAGCATATCTCTATATTCTTCTATACACTCTAAACACTCTGTTCCTCTGGACTCGATTACTTTTTTCTATCTCTCTGGATCTGCCGATCACGCTCCTGATGCACTTCCGGTCTTTGGAACGCACTATCACCTTACAGTGCGTTCCACACACTCCTACTTCCGGCTTTTGAAACGCACGCCACGGCGTGCGTTCCACCACCCGACCTGGTCCTTCTGATTGCTCTGCTGATCCCGCGGTTTCTTTAAATAGCGGGAATACAATAACCTCTACACACCATTTACTACAGGCGGCTTCTATGCCCCCCTTCTCTTCGGTGTATCGCTCCGGCATCTACTACCCTCAAGCAGCACAGGTAAGTTTGTTTGTTTAGTTCAATGTGAAAGAATACAGACCATGGAGAGCATATATCGTGTGGAGTACATTAGCATACCTCTTTGAATGTATCCAGCAACATTGATTTACGCATTTATGGAGCAATGAGGAAACTCTGGTGTTCACCTTAACAACCATATCCCGATGACATGCCGTTGTATTTTCATTTTCGTTATTTCTTCATTTTGTTTGTTTTCAGAAAATGACTATGAATATTATTAATTTACGGCAACTCTTTAATGTATATACTACTTCTAATTTTCTACATGCAATATCTACATAGCCTTATATGTACGACATCTTGTCATGTTATTTACTTTGTATTCAATTGTATAATTATAGTGCCTGACGAAGGCCGAATTCTTGGCCGAAAACGTTTGCATGCATAAGGAAAGCCGCAATTTCCATGTTTTGTGAATAAAACCACTATCAACATATTTACTTCTTGGCTGTGATTTATCTGATACATATCAACGGGGCTGGGAACCCTATCCACAGCCAAAACTAAGCAGGTTGCTACAAAGTTTGAAAATACATCACTTAGGAGGACGTAATTGCCCCATGGACACCTCAGGGTCCTAGGCCACAGAGGAATTGCAAGCTATTGCGTATCAGAGTCAACAGAATGATCAAGCAATCGAGCTATCAAGACTCTTCTGCAAAGTGGAGGGAAACACATTAAGACACCATCACGAGAGTTCAGGAAAGGCATAGTTAGTAGCCTGCATCAATCATTGGACACCTACAGTCAAAGGTGCCAAAGTTAATCCTTAGGGAAGGGAACGCGGAGAGAGACAGCATCAGCTAACAAGTTTCCGAGTCATCTTTGCCGCATTGCCAGCCACCATACCCCGTCATCGGAGAGGAGAGAAATTGTACTTTGTATGAAATGATGAAGAATGTGCCACTTTCTGTTTTTTGCATTCTGTAAAGGAAGACGTTCTATGTTCTACCGACTCTGGTTCCTTCATTATCACCTTATTCACTGCACCGAACCCCACGGAGCGACGGCTTGAGGTAGGAAACTGTGTCACTACAACACTACATCAGGGTCACTACCACTCCCAATCTCTGCACCGGCTCCTCCTGAGCTCACTGCACATGTCCCTACAGATTTTGTTACTAATAAGTCCTGACAGTGCCAGACTAAATTGGTCCAGCATCAGGTGTTTAAAGATGTATTTTTTGTTCCACAAACAGTCCATCTAAACAAACTTGCAAACATTGACACTTACGCATTTCAGGTGCAGCAGCATAGTCATAGCATGAGTGCAAAAAAAGAAGTATATATGTGCATTTGAAATCACCTTGTAAGAAGGCAAGAAGGGCAACACCCCTGTTCTCACATCCTCACACATACAGTACCTCCCAACTTTTGAAAATCACAAAGAGGGACAATATATTCCGGCACGCATCACAGCAATTTTTTTTCATATTAGGCTACACCTCTAACTGTGCCCATGGCATAATTACTGACTCTGTCAGAACTGCAGCTGTGGATCGGTTAATAGAGTGTAGGTTCCTTCATTTTTTTACAGTATGCGGAGCCCCTGGGACAATTTTTTTTCTTCCACATCAATATCCATTTAAATATTAGCACATAAATACATCGGATTATAGATATTTTAAAGTCCAAATTGCACCAAATAATGAAGTTATGGTTTAATATACAGTGTGGTGATGTGTACAGTATAAATCCTGGGAAGCGTGTATATCCCACCCAGATACCTCAGCTGGGTGAGATAACTGAAATCCAGAAAGCTGCAGTGGTTTCAGCAAAGTGTAGTTTGCTGAGACAGTTTTGTCTAGATGTTGTTCTGGGCTGGATTTCATGTGGACTGGGAGATAGGTTTGATAGTGGGATCTGCCAGTCCACACCATTCCAATACATATATTGTCTGTTGCCGGAGGTGAGCGCAGGTGATCGCTGCTGCTGTAATCAAGGAGAGATAAAACAACCCCCTGTGTATGGCTTGGTGGGAGAAAGGCTGAGGAAGCCTGAGAGAGAGGGGAGCCTGAGAGGGTCTGTGTGGTCTCAGCCAGGAGGGCTGAGGGGCCACGAGGCTTTGTAAAGCCTGAAGTGCCCAGCGATGCCTACGGAAAGAGGGTCACACGGTCAGAGTCGGGAGGACTTCTGGACCATCCCCCCAAGGGTGCTGGTGTGGTCACAGCCTGGCTGAGGAAGCCGGATCTAATCCCATGTGTGAACAGCGCTCTAGAGGTGAGGTAGAGATAACACATGTATTAGGTAGAGCCCAGACGGGCAGGTGTTTATTTTCGATGTTTATGTGTGTGATGGTGCTGAAGTGCCAAAATAAAGCACCTTTTGGACTTGAACCCCGTTGTCAGAGAAGTCTGTGATTGCGACCCCCGGAGAGAGAGCGATCCCTTACAACAGGTAGAAACCATACAGATAGTTTAGTAAGGAGCAATTTAGTACATTTATTAATGCACATTTAAGCATTAATTGCTCAGGTCAAAAAGAGGGACATTTAAGGATCAAAGAGGGACAAAGGGATTGGTTCCAACAAAAGAGGGACAAAGGGACTTGAGTCAAAAAGAGGGACTGTTCCAACAAAAGAGAGACACTTGGGAGGCATGTCCTCACATACGACGACATGAAGTGTCCAAGAAAAGCAAGGAGTGAATATGAATGTTCAGTCCGAAACATTAAAGTAATGATTATTGTTTCAGTAAGTCATCACGTAATCTTACAGCATGAGGAGAAGTAACCACACGGTTGTCATAATAGTGGTTTCAACAGAAAATGAGTAGAAAACAGGCATCGATCCAATGCATCAGTGCGAACAATGTGTCACCTATAAGATAAACTCAAATCATGTTGACATTCACTATATTGCCTTTGGTGATGCTCCATTGTACATCATGGGGAATAACAGTATGATGTAACAAAACATTGCATGCTACCCATGGAAACTCACTAGACCAATTTAGATTTTCATATAAATGTAACCATTATCTTTTATATAGCCGGGAATTTGTTGTGTAAGAGGCTGGAGGAGGGATACATGAGTATTACATGAGTTTCCCAGGTCTGTCTGATCTTGTAGGGCTTGTCCTGATGGTTCCACTTGTGGGCAAAATGTGCTTATTTTAAAGTTGTATTGCCATCCGGGGAAGTTGACGGCATATCAAAAGCCTGGTACCTGCTCCCCAAAGTGAACGTAGAGCAGCTGCTTACTGGCGGTCACACTCTGTTGACCGCTATCAGAGTTCCGAAAATGGCCAAGTGCTGGCTCAGCTATTTCCGGCATTCCAATAGAGATGAATAGACGTAGCCAGACTTGTGCCATGTGCTCTCCATTTACCGCCATGGGACTTGCAAAAATAGTTGGACTAGCTCGCTCCGCTACTTTCGGAAATCATATTGTTATGTGCTGTGTGCTTTCCTTCCCTTCAGGAGCGGGTCCCAGAGGTGGCCCCTATCTGACATTGATGGCATATCCTATCGATAACCCAACACCTTTAAAGGATTGTTTTGCCTTTTATTTTGAAGCTGGACTGGTGATCAGCTGATATTGGAGGGTCATCACTACTAAAATCCCGGAAAACCCCTTTTAAATTGTGGTATGCCGTAGCTTAGTTGACCTTTCTATGATTAGTGGGCACTAGCAGGGCCGGTGCAAGGATTTTTGCCGCCCTAGGCAAGATAAAAATTGCCGCCCCCCCCTTATCAGATGATCTGCCCATATCATGACATCACATATGTTCCACCCCTTTCTCAGCATTTAAATTAAAAGAGAGTCATATGTTGGAATAAAGCCCCCTATTAAGAATGGTGGAGAATAACTACCATAACTTAAGCCATAGCTAAGGAAACAAGCCTGTGTATTAGATTGTTCGCTCACTCAAATCGCACGATTTACGCCGTGCGCTTCGTGCCTCCGCTACAGTACTGTAATACAATAGTATACATCATACCAGTATATTACAGTACTGTAGTGGCGGCACGAAGAGCACGGCGTCATAGCAACCAATGACGCTGTGCGCTTCTGCTCTCTGCAGGATTCCAAGCCGGGATACCACGGACCGCTCACGGCCGTGTGCATCTGTGGCCTAACCCTCAGCATGCCCTGACAGCAACAGATTATAAGAGAATGCTGAGGATTGAAGTATCACAGGGATATAGCCTGCCCAGTGGCCCCAAATGGCCAGAATGACCTCATATAAGATCTGTGACTGCTCCATTTACCATGTTGACTGCTCCTATATCCCTGTGATACTACAATCCTCAGCATTCTCTTATAATCTGTTGCTGAGCCTGTCAGGGCATGTTGAAGGTTGAGGGTTGCAACTCTTTAGGTCCTGGCTAGGCAGCTAGGCATAGGCTATATGCCTGCAATTTATATTGATGTATAATGATCCATCAGACAGACTCTAGTTCCTACCAGCAGTCCTTGTCTTGTCCTGAGATGCTGCTGGGCGGCTACTAGCTTCTACTTATTCTCTCTCTGGCTGACTGCTGGTGAGTGTCAGAGAGTGAGATCGCATCTTCTCAGGCGCTCTAGGCTAGCTGCCCCTGCTCTTCCCGGTTCCCGCTGCTGTGCAGTCACACCCCCAGGCCCCAGCTGCCCTGAGCCCAGCCCATCATGTGACCGGGTCCGGCCGTGTTGCTGGGTCAGTAAGCGGCCGCCGGCTGGCGCACGCGCACACATGCAAGCTCAGCAGCCGTCCGCCGGGCTGGATTCTTAGAGCGCTCAGGCGGCGCAGCATTAGAGCGGGGCGCCGCGCCGGCCGCCAGTGTAAGTTCCCTTCCAACCAGGTTTGGGTTCCGGTGGCGCCCCCTGCTAAATTGCGCCCTAAGTGGTTGCCTAGGTTGCCTTACAGGTGGCGCCGGCCCTGGGCGCTAGGCTTAGGGAGTTTGAGACTGCTGCTCTTTGACACTGCTCTAAATCACATCTTCATGCACAATCTATGGTTCCTACATGCGAACACGTGACATTTTGTGATGAGACTACTCCAGGGCAATAATGAGCCATTTACTGCAGCCTAGCAAAGAGTCCACTTTCCCATGACAAAATGCTTCCATTATGTTGGCAGCTATGTCCTTCTAGCATATTACAATTGACAGAATGCCAGTTCAGTGTCTTCTTTACCAATGTGACTCATTTGAGGTCAATGATAAAAATATTTCATATCAATCCAATATAAACAGCCTTTATAACTGTGTGTGCTAACCCTCGGCCTGAGTGGCTCACTTCAGGATGATGTGTGAAGGGTTGACAAGATAATTATATTAAGTAAAACAAAAAAAAAGTGATGCAATGTTCTGTATGTGTTGTTTTATGCTACTAGCCGGGCTTTTGTTTGTGCACGCTCTTTATTTTACTATAACTTTGTTATGTCATGGAATTATAAATATTGCTTCACATGCAGCAGGACACAAAGCGAATGGGAATACAGAAAATAAATGTTCTGAACCACATAATTATCAGGTATGGGCCAGACAAAAATCATGTCATTCTTAAGAGGCTATGTCTAGACGGGTCTCCAGGGGTGACCTTTACATAAAGAATCGGAACTGAAGGTGGATTTAATTTCAGAGGGATATTACCATATTGAAACCAAGTACCTTAAAGGGAAACTCGGGATAGGTCATCAATATCACATCAGTAGAGGGTCAACTCTTGGTACTCCCACCATGGCTGGGACGAGGGCCTAGGCGGAGCAAGCAAATTGCAACCCCCCACCCTCGAATCTATTAAAAGTGACTAAAAGTGATTACTTCCTAATAAAGAGATTAAACACATTTTAAAAGAAGCAGTCAATGGCAGATCCAGTGACTTGCAGTTGACACTCCATGGATTTTAGTTCTTCGCTCTCCTTTTCTTCTCCATTTGGTCCAGACCATCAGGTGCAGATGTGTTTGGTCGGGGGTGTGCAGGCCCCTCTGCCACATAAGAAGACACCAGTATTATTTAGAAACTCAGCGCCCAAATTTATACAGACCCAAAGTTTAAGCAGTGTCCAGATCAGCCACCAAATTTATACAGATCACTTTGTCATCCTGCTGCTACTCCGAATACTATGCCTGCTGTGCTGCACCATGCCCACAAACACTATATTGTCAGAAATAACAGTGCCATACATATAGACCACCCATAGTAATAGTGCTCCTGGCTGTCCACATTAGTATTAGTACCCCCAATAGTGATAATACTCACCAAGAGTGCCCCCATTAGTAGCAATGCCTACATATTGTGTCCAATAATAATAGTGCCCCTCCAGTACCCCCAGTAGTAATAATGGCACCATAGTGCCTCCAGTATTTAAAATGCTTCTCCTGCAGTGCCCCCTGTAGTTCTAATGTCCCCTGCAGTTATAACTACTCTGTAGTGCCCATTTTATTAAAATGTCCCCTATAGTGCCTATATATATATATGTATATATATATATATATATATACATATATATATATATATATATATCTAATGCCCCCCCCCATAGTTCCAGTATATAATGCTCCACTGTCACACCTCTGTCGTGCCAGGATATAATTGTCTTCTGCCTTTCCCATAGTGCCAGTTTCAGGGGCGGACTGAGAACCCTCAGGGCCCCTGGGCAAAATAAATCAAGGGCTCCCTTCCAGGCCCCACCCATGCCCTTCCTCCAGCCACTCCCATGTTATACCTCCAGCCACATCTATATCCCGCCTCCACTACCTGGTCACACCGCCATCGTTATGCCTCTGATCCCAACACTACTGAAATACAGGGCACTTACCTATTACGTCCAGTGACGTCTCCTTTGATGTAGATGTTTTCTGTCCTCGTCTTCTCCTTTCAGACCTTCAGACCAGACAGCCATGTTGTCGCCATTTTCCATCTCTGCAGTTTAACAAAAAAAAAATCTTAGTTTACTACTTTTCCATCATCCTCCCATCTTCTGGACAAATCATCCTACTACCCCCAATACTACACTGCAGAAACAGATAATACCCCTGGTAATACTAGTACCACACAGAGCGCCCCATATAAAATACCCATTCTTTGTGGCTTCAGTAGAAGCCCCCATAGTGCCCCATAATAATGTGCCAGTAATAAGTGCTTCTCTTGTGCTTCCCCCATGTGCCAGTAGCCCCCCCATATGTGCCAGTAGCCCCCCCATATGTGCCAGTAGTCCCTTTTATGTGCCAGTAGTCCACTTATGTGCCAGTAGCCGCCCCCCCTTATGTGCCAGTAGCCTCCCCCTTATGTGCCAGTAGCCTCCCCCTTATGTGCCAGTAGCCTCCCCCCTTATGTGCCAGTAGCCTCCCCCCTTATGTGCCAGTAGCCTCCCCCTTATGTGCCAGTAGCCCCCTTATGTGCCAGTAGCCCCCTTATGTGCCAGTAGCCCCCTTATGTGCCAGTAGCCCCCTTATGTGCCATTAGCCCCCTTATGTGCCATTAGTCCCCCCTTATGTGCCAGTAGTCCCCCTTATGTACCAGTAGCCGCCCCCTTATGTGCCAGTAGCCCCCTTATGTGCCAGTAGCCCCCTTATGTGCCAGTAGCCACCCCCTTATGTGCCAGTAGCCTCCCCTTATGTGCCAGTAGCCTCCCCTTATGTGCCAGTAGCCTCCCCCCCTTATGTGCCAGTAGCAGCCCCCTTAAGTGCCAGTAGCAGCCCCCCTCAAGTGCCAGTAGCAGCCCCCCCTCAAGTGCCAGTAGCAGCCCCCCCTCAAGTGCCAGTAGCAGCCCCCCCTTAAGTGCCAGCAGCAGCCCCCTCAAGTGCCAGTAGCAGTCCCCCTCAAGTGCCAGTAGCAGCCCCTTAAGTGCCAGTAGCAGCCCCTTAAGTGCCAGTAGCAGCCCCTTAAGTGCCAGTAGCAGCCCCCTCAAGTGCCAGTAGCAGCCCCCTCAAGTGCCAGTAGCAGTCCCCCTCAAGTGCCAGTAGCAGTCCCCCTCAAGTGCCAGTAGCAGTCCCCCTCAAGTGCCAGTAGCAGTCCCCTCAAGTGCCAGTAGCCGCCCCCTCAAGTGCCAGTAGCCGTCCCCCCTCAAGTGCCAGTAGCCGCCCCCCCTCAAGTGCCAGTAGCCGCCCCCCCTCAAGTGCCAGTAGCCGTCCCCCGGAAAAAAAAAAAAGAACACTTATACTTACCTCCAGCAATGCGATGCAATGCAGGCCTCTTCCTGCCTGTGTCTCAAGCTGTACCGATCCGCGCCGTCATCGCGCCGCCTGCACCGGCCTCTGATAGGCTGCCAGCCTAGTGCTGGCAGCCTATCAGAGGAACAGGGAGAGGACACGCCTCTCCCTCCTCTGCCGCTGCACAATACAGATGACTGGAGATGAACGCAATTGAAGCGCTCTTCTCCTGATGTCCCCTGCCGCCGCGTCTGCCCTGGGGGCGGGCCCCCTACTGGCCACGGGCCCTCGGTCCATGCCCGAATGCCCTAATGGTCAGTCCGCCCCTGGCCAGTTTATATATGCCCCCTGTGGTGCCAGTATATAATCGTTCTCCGCTCCCCCCCATAGTGCCAGCATATATGATGCCCCCTGTAGTACCAGTATATAATGCCCCTCTTCCTTCTGTAGTGCCCATTATATATAATGCCCCCTGTAGTGCCAGTATTGGGGATGAGCAAATCGACTTTGGATGAAACCAGCGCTCCATACAGTATTAAAATGTATTGGCTCCGATGAGCCGAAGTTATTACTTAGTGAAGTCTTGCGAGATGTCGCATAATAACTTCAGAAATTGATTTATACTGTAAAAAACCATTTCCCTGAACTCTGGTTCGGTTCCAAGGTACCACCCGCTCGCTCTGTACAGTATTGAAATAAAGTTTTGTGCGAATCGACTTCGGATGTTTCATCCGAAGTCGATTCGCTCATCCCTAGCCAGTATATATATATAATGCCCCCTCCCCTGTAGTGCTTGTACATAATGTTCACCCTGTAGGCCCAGTATGTAATGCACCTCCATCCCCCCTCTGTAGTGCCAGTATATATAATGCCCTCAGAAGTGCAAGTGTACATAATGCCTCCCTTTAGTGTCAGTATGTATAATGTCCCCCTGTAGAGCTAGTATATAATGCTCCCCCTGTAATGCCAATATATAATGCTCCTCTACCCCCCCCCTCCCCCGTAGTGCCTTTATATGTATAATATGAGAATTGAGACGTATACATGATGGACACATTAGTCCCGCCTTTCACCCTCTCCTGTGTCAACAAAACCGAGAGTAGGAAGCACATTTATTGTCCCACCTCTTGAATAATCTGCCTGAATTTTTGACTCTATATTGGATATGCTATATTTTAACAACCATTTAAGTATCTAATTTCATATTATCTGTAGGGGTCTTTTTTGGAAGATATATTTTAAGGTACTTAATAAAGGGTGTATTTTTTTTAGGAAGGGAGGGAATTAATTTAGTTTTTTGTGGTTTATTTCTCCTGATGAATATTCAACATTCATGTTCTTTATATATATTGTAAGAGGGCGCAAGGTTCCGTCGTTGACGGAAGGTACGTGTCACCGAGGTTCCTGTCCTCGGTGAGATAAGAGCCGGATTTTTTGTGTGTCAGCAGCAGCTAGTGCTGCTTGACACATTGATATTTAGTATGGCGACAAAGCCGTTCCGGGCCGGCTCTTATTGGGAATAGTCAAGTGCTGGGTGGGAGACTATTCCCCACGGTCCAGGCCGGACTTTTTCCGGGCCTTTTAAAGGCAGCCACCTCAGCAGGTGGGGAGGTGATTATCCTGGAAGCTGCTGGTGTTGCTGTGGAGCTCTCAGGGCTGAGAGCAAGAGTCTGCAAACAGGCGTGCAGTCTACCTGGAAGCCTCTGGTGGAAACTTTGTGTGGCCGAGCTAACTGCCAAGGTGTGAACTAACACCGACCACTCAGGTGACCTTGCTGTGGGACTGATGTTTTTGCCTTGAGTTTTGCCTCGTGTGAACAAGCACTAAGACTGTTTCTGTTTTGCTGAATGTGAACAAGCACTAAGACTGTTTCTGTGTTGCTGAGTGTGAATAAAACACTTCTGCTTTACCCAGAGAACTGTGTACCTTGCCTCTTTACTGCGTCCGCAAGCCTGTCTACCAGAGGAATTCCCCACAATATATATATATATATATATATATATATCCACAAAAGGTCCACGGCACTTCCTTCAATAAAAACGTGTCTTTATTTCACCAGATGTAACATTTCGGTTTACATACTGAAACCATTCTCAAGCAAGTGATCACAAATATGGCCCTAATGCAGTGCTTCTCAATTATTTTCTGTCATGCCCCCCCTAGGAAGAAGAAAACATTTTGCGCCCCCGCGCGACTGTAAATAGTATCATTTCTCTATAAAATTGTTATAAGTACACCAATCTCCCCACAGGTAAGGGCCATTAACCCCCCCTCCCCCCCCAAAATCATGTGCAGGCTCCATTAACCCCCCCTCCCCCCAAATCATGTGCAGACTCCATTAACCCCCCCCCCCCAAATCATGTGCAGGCTCCATTAACCCCCCCTCCCCCCAAAATCATGTGCAGGCTTCATTAACCCCCCCCCACCCCAAATCATGTGCAGGCTCCATTAACCCCCCCCCCAATCATATGCAGGCTCCCTCCATTAACCCCTTCCCCAATCATGTGCAGGCTACATTAACCCCTCCCCCAAATCATGTGCAGGGTGCAGGGTCCAGGCTTCCCCCTCCCCCAAATTATGTGCAGGCTCTCCCCCAATAGGGTCCAGGGTCCCCCACCTACCCAATACTTACCTCCCTGGAAGCGCTGGATGCAGGCCTCTTCCGGCCTGTGTCCCGCTGTGCACTCTGCTCAGGCGGCGCGATTACGTCATTGCGCCGCCTGAACCGCTCTGATAGGCTGCCGGCACAAGGCCCGCAGCCTATCAGAGGAGCAGGGGAGGGAGACGCCTCTCCCTCCCCTGCCGCACAGCACAGCGATCTGTATCGCTGTCCAGAGGACGGCGATACAGATCACTATGGAGATGAACGCTTCCACAGTTGAAGCGTTCATCTCCTGTCACCTGGAGCCCCCCTTTACGGAGCCTCGCGCCCCACTATTTGAGAAACGCTGCCCTAATGGAAGAGTTTTCAGAAGGAAACCACTCTTGCATCCTCAGCATAAAATTCAGCCTCAGAAGTTTTTTTAAAAGAACATCTAAACAAGCCTGATGCATTTTGGAAACAAGTCCTGTGGACTGATGATGTTAAAATAGAGCTCTTTGGCCACAATGAGCAAAGGTATGTTTAAAGTAAAAAGGGCCCAGAATTTCATGAAAAGAGAACCTCTCCAACCCTTAAGCATGGGGGTGAATCAATCATGCTTTGTGGTTGTGCTGCGTATGCATATGTAAGCAAGGCTCTTAAAAAGATGGTGTCCTGATACCAAAAAGACTTGGATTCGAATTGCGTGGACCATCTTGTGGTTAGGAACCCTACTCTGGAAGTGCAAAATGTTGGGTAGTGTACTTTTGGACATATGTATTTAAGGGTGGTCACAAGATAATTCTGTGATTGGTGCTGACCTAGTAGGAGAGATCCACAACAAGACAAGTGGCTGGTTTAACTCTGCAAGCATTGCCTAGGCATGGTAGGTTATGGCAGGGAGTCGCTTCCTGAAGCCTCCGGTCTCTCATATTAGAGCTAGGAGCACTAATAGGTAAGGTCACTTTCGGGTGATCATAGTATAGAGAGTGGCATGTCCTCTGCAATGACTGTTCTGAGTGCCCCAACTGGCCCAATTCATGTCTCGAGGAGAAATAGCTACTAACGTGGCACATAGGTTAAGCCTCATCGACGTGGCTATTGGCCTCCCTCCCTGGTTTTATAAGGCTGTATCCTCATCAACTTGGAGGAATATAACAAGAGAACCAGATGCCTTTAAGCCCCGGCAAGAGATTGGCACCTAGGCACCTAGATGTTTACATAGTTTACATACCAAAGTTTGTAAAATAATGCACAATGCGCAGATGCAAATTGTTATCTCTTCTTTTTGTACTTTAGCCAATGAAACAATGGCATGAGCCTCAGTAGAGGAACACCCTCTCTGATGAAGTATAAACTGCTTAACTTCCTGTAATAAATGAGTTCTGCTTTGATACTTACTTGGTGTCAGTGCAGTAACAGCTACTAATTTGGAGCAGACAGTCAATAAGATAGCACAGCTTGTATGCATTCAAAAGAGATGGTGCCCAACATGGGGTAAGGGTGAGACTTTCAAGTAGAACAGCCGCAGAAATCATCCACACGTGGGTTGGACGTACGCAGGGAGGAGACTGCAGCTCCGAAACAGTGTATCTTCATACACTGGCCGAACCAGCTTGGTGTCCAGCATCCAAGGTACATGTGCAGCGGATTGAATTGGAGGCATGAGGCGAGTGAACACGAGAGAACACAAGGGGTAATAAAGTGAGAATGATAGTGTTACTCATGAGGCGGCTGTCCTGCTCCAGCTCTCTCTTGGGCCATGCACAATGAAAAGGAGATGCACCTATTGACAGAGGGCACACCCAGTCCCTTGGAAGGTGTGGTGCCATGGTTTGAGGTTGGCAGCAAAATTCTTAAACTGTTCGAATAGGTTCTGGGTTGAATGAAGGGGTTTATCTCTAGGTCCCTTTTAAGATCCGCTTGCTAGTATAACACTTTACTACATTCCAATCCAGCCAAGGGGTGCAATTTCACATAAAAATCTATGTCTACAATTCCCACTGCAGGGTGAAAAACAGTCTCTCACACTGGTATGACTGGGAGCCAGAAGCCTCTTTGCCCAGCTACGGGGCTGTGAAGTCCAGTAGCCATAAAAGTGCATTACCTCCAGAGAGTGGTTCTACACACCTTCCTCTTTGGCTGCTCTACTCAGTTGTTTTTTTACTCTCAGTCTCATGGGTTCTTTGAAGTCTTCCCAGGGTCCCTAAATGCTGACTGTGTATGCCACAGGAATAAAGTTTCTGTAGGCTGCTCACACTGCCAACATCTACCTGAGACTGACTCACTCCACCAAAAAGAGCCAAGCCTAGGGGTCAGAGCTTACTCCTTCCTGGAGACAGTAGTCAAGGGCCTGAGATTAACCCTGTGATTCAGCCAGAAGTTACCTACAATTCACATAACATATAATAAGTGATAATATATTCGAAAATATATAACTCTATAACTCCATTATTAGCAGTAGCCCAATGGCACCACCAGCCCCCCAAAAACACCATATGAGTCCTGTTATGGTAAATTCTTTTTATTGCATTTTAATAATTAAAAAAATACAGTAACAAATCAGGTGAAATAAATCATTTCCATTTTTCTAGAACTTTCCACTCTACTTATAAAGTATGAGGGGAACAATGTACATAAATATTATTAAAGCAGCCTTCCAACGCACAGTTTTGTGCTGGAAAATATGACAATGAGATTTACAAATGTTACAAATGCCCAAATCACAATAAGGCCCCATTCACAAGTCCGTAGCGTGTTGCGGATCCACAACACACCTTGATGCCAGCCCCATAGAGATGGCTATACTTGTCCGCAATTGCGGGCAATAATAGGACATGCTCTTTATTATTGCGGAGCCGCCGGCCGGAAGATCGGCGTCGCGCTCCGCAAATGCGAATGCGGAGAGCACAGTGTGTGCTCTCCGCATCCATCACGTCCTCATTCAAAATGAATTAGTCCGCATCCGTTCCGCAAATTTGCGGAACGGGTGCGGACGAACATTGCGGACGTGTGAATGGGGCCTAACAAGCAGCACCAAAACCCCAGCATAACAATTAAATTACCCTATGTACACACTGTACATACAGAATAAGTACAGGCATCAGTTGTCAGAGTATCTTCTCTGTGAAGAGTTTGTAGTGGATATATAAGATAAGTTTGTGAGAAAAAAAACATCGAGCCAGTGATGGCCTAGTACACACTTGCCTTTTTGTCTATGTTTCTATGTGCAATAGGAGTCCCGATTATTTCTATGGTATTCAAAATATAGAGTGTACAGCAACTATAAAGAGTGCCACTCCCTCTGGAGGATCAGGAATTACAAATGTAGCCCATTAATTTTAATGGTCACTGCAATGCTTCATTTCTCCTGCGGAGGTGCTGCAGGGAAAATGAAGATTTGCTGCTAGGTTCCCCATATTTCATCATTGGGAGACCCTAGTAGCAGAGCATCTTGTGATCAGCTTAGACAATGTTCACATAACATTTTCAGCCTCTGTCTGACGTAGATGTAGGGAAAAGTTCTACTCCTATAACTTCGGTGGAAGGTTTGCAACATCCTCCATTGAGTAGACGTACAGTGGGACATGCCCAAGGTATTGTGTAGGTTTTCATGGAACACTATGGTCTACTATGGTATTCCATAAATTTGTGCAGTATACCGGTCTTGCATAGGACAAAAGGTCAATTTCTTTTTAAACCAAGAGTGGAGATCCCCTTTAAAGGCAACGTAATAAATGACATCAACATTGGTTTTATCAATCAGATACAGCGGCATCTACAAGGGGATGTAGTATGACAGGCTTGTTAGCGGCTCTCTGCTTTGGCATATAGAGGGGCTCCATAGAATACAAATGCCCCAAGAGGCCATAGGGAAAGAAGTTTTGAAGATGGGACAACCATAATTATGTAAAACAAGTCAACTATTGAGCTGCAGTTACATAAGCAAGCACACAAGCCAACCTCTTATTCAACTTATATTTTAGAATTAATTATTTTATCTAGGCCATTATCTAAAAATCTGAACAATGTATTTACAGCCCTAAAAGGGTCAGAAACCAGTGGTAGATGCAGCAGCAAATGCAGGAGTGTAGATATAGAGGGTGCCACAGAAGTACTTGAGCCCTGGTGCACAAAGGACCCAAAGTACCCTCTGACAAACAAGAAGACATCAGTATCATAAAAAGGATATAGTAGGTGTAGGCCCTGTTACACATTTTGAGGCCTTTTGGGGAGTTTCAAGTTATGCTTCTGCAGACAGGCACATATTTGCCCCATCATATCATAAAAAAGAAAAGTCAGACTAGTGCCTGGTGTAATTGCTTCTTTGTTAAAGCTGTGGTGCCCTCTGGAGGTCCACACAAACGATTAAGGAGAAGGATGGGAGCACTCTGGGGAGCCCTTCTTTGTAAGTCTCTTAGAGGTCTCTGTAGTACATTCATCCATGTTTCTGGTTTGTTTTTCAGTGCACTCAGGACTATGGAATTCATTGAAGAAATCAATGTTTAAAAAACAACATAAAAATATACAAACTCCATACATAAAGTTCTCTAGTAAGAGGACGTCCACCACTCTCCTCACATCTTCCATATTAACTCCTAATGGTGGGTTTCAGTGCCTGAAATTAGAACAGAAATTACTTGTATACTGTGGTATTATTGATATGACTTGATTTAAACATAAATTTTGCGTATGCCATATGTAAGGGGTATTTTCGTGGCAAATTGTATCAATGTCTCCTTGGTGGCGGTCTACCTTTGTGACCACCACCACTGATTAGGAGAATGGCAGCACTAGGAACAAACTGCGTGTCTATGACTTTTTAAGGCCCCATTCACTCGTCTGCAAGTGTTTTTACACGTCCCCATTCACACGACCGCACATCGCTGGCACTATATAGAAAATGCCTTTTCTTGTCCACAATTGCAGACTAGAATAGGACATGTTCTATTTTTTTGCGGAACCGCAATTCCGGGTCCAGGCAGGACATAGCGTGTCCCCATAGGAATGAATTGGTCCACAATTCCGTTCCGCAAAATGCGGAACAGAATTGCGGACAAGTGAATGGGGCCTAAAGGTGACTTTTAAAAAAATGTGGTGTTTTTTATGCTGCCTCGTTACTTTTCCAAAAGCGGGTGTGGTAAAGGCCGGGAGAGGGTATGGTATGGAAAAAATGTATCTTAATTTACACACGTTTTCTGCAACAAATGAAGCCAGAAATCAATGGCAGCCCAGAGCTGACGTAAATTTCTGATTAGGTGCATGGTCTGCTGGAGGATGTGCCTCATTTATGGTGAGGCCTACACTAATGCAGAAGGCACTGGTCTTGATAAATCTCCCACTATGTTTGGAAATTGCTAAGTTAACAATGCCCTAATATAATATAACAGGACAGCAAGATCAGCAAATCTTTTTTTTTATAATCGTTCCAAATGGAGCAGATCTAAATTAGGGATTTAAGGGGGTTCTCTTACCACAGGACAGTCCATCAATATCAAATCTGCTGGGGTCTGACACTTGGCACCTTACTAATCATGGGTAGTGTTCTCTTGGTAGCTTATCAGGTGCAGCACCATACTGCTACTAGTGGCTGAGCATGGTATTACAACTAACTCTCGTTCACTTTAAAGGGACTAGGTTGTTCTGAGCTGTAACTGAAGCAGGCCACTTCAGTCAGAGAACAAGTGTGGTTGCTGAGTGGACAACATGGCCACTGCCTGGAAGTAATCATGTCACTACTGCGACCAGTGATTGGCTACAGTAGTCATAGTCTTAGAAAAGAAGCATACAGAGACCAGAACAGCAGCAAGGCTAGACTAGCGGTGGCTTAAGCTGGGGAACAATTTTTTTAATTATTATTTTAAAGCGGGCCCAGATTTAGAAAAAAAAATGTATACGGGTTCCATGGAGTGAACCAGGCAGAACTGACTATTATACCTTGGCTGGAGGCACAGGAGGCTTACTGGTGGGTACTGGAGGTGGAGCATGAGTTGGCCTCTGTAGTGCCTGAAACAAAGCAGTGATATAATTAACATCCATTCCTCCTCAGAGTTGTCACACACAAAACATCTCACACAACAGACTGAGTTCGCTACATTTGTTTCTTACCGGGGAATTTTTTGTGAACTCAACTGTTTGCTGTAGAGAAGAAAAAATAAATAAATTTTAAAGTAAAAGAATTCACATCTATATGCAGTACCCCAGAGCAGAGGGTATCTAAAAATGGTTTGTTATGTAATGTGTTGTATTGTTATGTAATGTGTACCCAGTATAGCCATGTATGGATGGCACAGCCAAGGTTAACAAGCCACTACCACTCCCATATTCTGCCGGCTCCACCCCTAACTTAAGGTTGTACAGACTAAAAGTTCAGAGGGGAAGGAAGCAGTGACTTATGCGCCCCTTTCTCAGGCCCAAGTAAACTACAGAGACTAACCGATCTCTGCAAGATCTACAGAAAGAGAAAAATAAATAGAGCGGATGATAAAGGAGAAGTTAGAATCTGTATGACCAAGCATATTAGTCAGCAAGGTAACCTGCTACTACAGCCATTCAGACTTTGCTGCAGTGAGATACACTGTTAAAACACCCTTTACACTTGGACACGTCTTGGTCAGATGTGCCTTCAAAACCCTGTATCCTGTACTGGACATTACAACCATTATTGCCAAGGTACTGTTGCTTAACTCCGATCCTAGCCTAAATCCATGGAACTGTGTCTGCTATAGTTGGATGTACTACAAATACTATTTTGCACTTGAGTAAACAGAAACATTTATTCTTCTATCCCCGCCCTGGTTTACTGACTCCTACACCATACGCTGCCTGTGCACACCACAGACCCAGCCTTGCATCCATACAGACACTTAACATCACGGGCACCCCCAACTACCATTAGGCAGGATACCTAGAACTAGGGAGTGCCCTGAAGGAAGAAGGGGTGCACCCTCCTTTCACTGTGTGGCCCAACAGAGCAATGGTGTAAGGGCAACCGCTATGATTGACTGTGGTAGTCAGAACCACTACCACTCCCATCTTCCACTCTGGCTCATCCCAGGCTTCTGCATATGTAATTCTGGATTTTCCTAAAATATAAACCATGGCAAATTTATGGATATAAAACCATGGCCTCTGAGCAGCTCACCAAGCACAGTGCCGTCCATTTTGTAGCATCTGTGATTGGTGTCGAAGCTCAGTCTGATTCACTTGAATGGGACTGAGCTGCTCGTAGACCATGTGACTGATGAACATGACAACACATGGCCTGGAAGAGGCTTAAACGCTCACTGGAGCACCGCGGTCTCTTCATACAGCTGATATGCAGGGATGCAGAGAGTCGGACCTACGCCAATCTCATATTGATGACCTATCCTGAGGATAGGTCATCAATATGTAAACCCCAGAAAATCTCTTTAATGTTCCTCTGACATCAGGTCTGTCGTTATGTGCTTACCATGGAGTACTGCGGGCCTTGATATCCATCTCGATTTGCCGGCTGCAAAAAGAAAAAGAAAACTTAATGCTCCTAATTATTTACCACAATAAATTTATAGAGCACCGAAAAGTTAGTAAAAAACTGTGGGTACATGCAGAACACTTGTTGGGTCGGGCTGGCCTAACATAGGATCACAGTCTCCTCCAGTGAGCACCGGTACATTCATAGGTTCTGCTGCAGCATGTAATAACATTGTGTGCACAATAAAGGAAATTTTGCCACTCACCTCTTGACAGCAGATCGATTACAGCTCTGAGGGTCCTGTCCCATTCACTGGCCTCAACAGAGATGTGTCCTTAAGCAGTAGGCAGCATATGATCTCAGAGGCTCAGTGGTCACATGGCGCTTGGGGCACGTGATCATGGATGGGATGTCACAATTCCAGACCCTGAAGGACCAGGGTACGAGACCCTCAGCCCTAGAACAGAGCTGCTGTCAAGAGATGGGTGGCTTTTTTTTCTTTCTTTTTTCCGGTCCACCCCCGGACGAAGGTTCGCCGAAACGCGCGTCGGGGTTGACGCCATCCTGGTCCCTCACTTCCATTTTCTTACTGGTAAGTACCCTTTTGGGTTCTGCTCTAGCACGATTCATGTCATTTTCTGTTTGCCTTGTACCACTAACATTGTCTATATACAAAGACACTTGTCCTTATTATTGTTCCTTTTTTGTGGACTTTTTGAAGGCTACAGCGAGGCTTTGATATACCATACTTATAAAACAGTATAGCGTTTGACTTTCTGTTATATTACCTTCTAACGATGCTAGATACATATATGTTCTTGTACGTTTTGCTATAGGGTCCAGGGTGGCGTCTATGCTCTCTTGCTACCTCCTTCTATGATCCATAATTTTTAATATATGTCCAATAAAATCTTTTTGATACTTTTCTAAATACCGCTGCATGTTGATTTTTGTTCTCTCCCTCTTTTTCTGTACTTGAAAACAAACAGAAACCCATGATGTTAATGCAATGTATATAAGTGATTTAACCGTATCTTGAAGTTAAAGTACACTATAAAGGACCACAACGTGGGAAAGACAATCTGGCCTTACATATGAATGTTGGCCAAACCCACCCATTTCAGAAGGTCCAGGCCACCATCTAATGTGTATGGGGACCTCCCGATTCTCTCCCAATGATTGATTTTGGAAGAAACAGGGGAGATAAGCTGCGGCCAGGGCAGCTCGACTGAGCATGGGAGGGTGAGGCGAAACATAGGAAATGTTTACATCATGATAACAGTTTCTCCTACCTCTGATGTTGACACGTTGGAGCTGGACTTCATTTGAGGCTGATAGAACGCCGGATTTGTTGCGCCACTTATTCTGTTTACAGATCTGTAAAAATGACCCACTGTCATCAGAAAGAGCAGAGCCTGTGCAAGCAAAATAGATTGTCTTCCATTTCTATTTGACTTCTACCACTGTGGTGCCTCAGAGGGTGGTCCCATCACTGAGACTGACACTTTATCTGCCTATCTCCTTCACAAGTGACAAGGGACAGCTCGCTCATACTGCACTCTAAAGCCCTAACTAACTAACTAAACATAGCCAATGCAATGGAGTATAGGAGTCCCTCACATATAGCTTTTGCATAGCATTTCATTTGTTAGCTGGTAGTAGAAGAAATCAGGGAGAAGGTCTTTGAGAACTTTTCCCCACATTCCTGTCACGCAAAGGACTGTTCTTAATTTCAGTGTCATTGTCTGAAAGGAATTGTCCACTTTGGACAATCCATAATTTTAGGAAGCAGATGTTAATGAGAATTCATCCTTAAAATCTCCCTACATACATACGACTGTATAGACTGACTTTTCAACCTCCAACTTTTCCGGTCACATAACAGCACACCTGTAGACTTCTGTGGAACACTACCATACTTCCAAAGGTTTTGATATGTTCCTTCAGATGCAATTTTTACCCGTGAGCACCATATGGCATAGTATTTTACTACTATGATACTGTATCAATATTCAAAAAGTCTCGTCATATAGGTAAAATAACGTTTTCATGACTTTCAGGGAGGTGGATGTGGGCATCTATTAAATGGCCATACCAAAGAGTCTCTCAGGTAGACTTGGAGTGACCATATATTACATGACTGCCAACAGATGAATTGGAGGCATGTACTGTAATACTACAGTAATTCGCCTTTTGCAAACAACCCTTTAACCCCTTCAGTTGTAATTGTCGTTAACTGCAGTACTATCCATCATACCTCTTGGCACACCTCTTTCGGAACACAATCATTAGGATAAGTCCAACCACAAGAAGAGCGGCAATAATGACGATCACCACAATGATGACAATATCTGAAACAAAAGGGTAACATTAGGCTTAGGCTTCTTGTTTCGGGCAATCTCTCAGAAGGTTATCCTATGCTGATTATTCATGATCCCATCTATTCTAATGTTAGGTTGCCTCTAGCCTACCTAAAGGGGTATTTCTCCACAAAAAAAATTCCCTATTTTTCCAACCAGCACCTGGCTATGAATACTTCTGTAACTGGATGCCATTAAACATTTAGTATAGCCACTGAGTTATTCAATCAAATCTATCTGTATAGCGCCATGTGGTGTTTGTTCTTTTCGTTATTTCTTTGTCCACCTGGCTGAGGTGGACGCACATGCTCAGTTCCATCCTTCAACTGCCACTAACTGTATATACTATTGGAAGCTGTGACCGTTACAGGGAGAAAGCTCTAGCACCAAAGACATATCTCCCGAGAAAGGACACACTCCCTGAGATTCAAGCTTGCAATAAATGTAGCAGAACAATTGGAATAATGAATGGGGAGATCTCTGGATCCATGTGAGGTACAGGGCTGGTTCTAGCTTTGTTAGAAAGAGACCGTCATGTACTGTATGATTTCTGATTTTGATAATTTAATCATGGGATAACCCCGTTATGGAGGGGCATAGATATAGGGAGTTCAGTTGTTGAACCTACTACTTCAAGCTTAAATGTCTGGAATCTAAACTTATTTTGGAGATATTATCAGAAGACGCTCCTTACAAGAAAGTCAATCATAGAAATCATGAAAAGGCCATTGAGAAGCCTGGAGACCCCCAAAAAAACCACAGGGCAACAATACATCACGAGGTTGCATTGGGGGAGGATTTTTCCCAGTAACTGCCCAACTATTGTCCATAAGCTGCGCCTGGTATTGTAGCTCACACTATTCACTTGGTGCAATACCATGCACAGCCTATGGACAAGAGTGGTGCCGTATCTAGAAAACCGTCATAGACCTTCCTAATCATCTCTAAGGAATATTTACAGACAATATATTAATGATATACCTACTCTTATCTGAGGCGACATCACAGTGTGGAGGTGCCCAACCTTCTTGGCACTGACATTGTAGCTCGTGGTCACAAACCTGAAAAGGTACATTTTGTCATTCAAGTCATCTTTATGGACTTGACACATATATAGTGACATATGAATATAGCGGGTATAACCTAGCCATCGCGCCACCTACAGGAATAATATTTATAAAAATTCTGTGGAAGGTATTAATTATTCTCTGTCAACAATGGCGGGATACCTGGTGGCACCAGGGAGACGGTTTTCTTACTTCTGGAGGAGAGCTAATCTGGACAAAGTGCCAAATTTCTGTCCATGAATTATCACTTGACTGCCCATGATATGTGACTTGATAACATTAAAGGGGTTGTCCGAGTATTAATGCTGATTACCTAGCTTCAGGATAGGTCACCATTATCTGATCGGTGAAAGTCCTACTCCTGGCACCATCATAATCAGCTGTTTGTAGAAAGTGCCTTAGCCTCCTCCTACACCAGTGCGGTCAGGTTTATCAGTCCCATGGCCTGTAATACCAAGCACAGCCACTATACAATCTACAGTATGTGCTTGGTAAGCTGAGGAGGCTGCGGGGCTTAGAGTGCTGCAGCCTCTTCAAACACCTTATCGGTGGGGGTACCGATCACATGTGGAACACCTATCCTCAGGATAGCTCATCAAAACACTTGGACAACCCTCTTAAGCTGATGGTTTCAAAGGCTAGGCAACAGTAAGGGAATTGGAAATGTCTTCTATGTGACTGCAGAACTGGTTCCACATGATGCACTGTAACAGAACCTTATATACAGTAGATGCCATGAAGATATGATTACATTTGGAGCCTATATTAGGTGGGATATCAACCTCTAGTATTTATTTTTTGGAAGACCATGCTGCTTCCATTCTTACTTCTTAATTATGTCTTGCACTGTCCCATTCTGTGTGATCCAGTTATGAGCTTGACTTCTTTCTCCAGTAAGCACCAATATAGATATGGGGAGAAAATTAACGCCATCCGGACATTACCGCGGACAAATTACACAAAAAAAGCCAATCCGGATGGAAAATAATAAATACCTTTGTTTGCACATTATTAGTAAAATACACTTACAAACAGTTGGTGGTATAGACACACATATAGGGCAAAGAATTGCCCTCACAGGAGATAACAGATAGTATAAGTGCCGGTTATGAGTCAATAACACATAAATCAGGGCATATAATTCACCAAAAGTTATTATGAGATAATTTCATAAAGTGCCAAGTGCCTTACTGCTGATAAATACAAATGCCCAACCCAGTAAATCCCCCTGATGAAGCATTGAGCGAAACGCGCGTCGGGACGCGGGAGGTACAGATTGATTTGCAGGTATACTCGTGTGACCATACGGGGATTTACTGGCTTGGGCATCTGTATTTATCAGCAGTAAGGCACTTGGCACTTTATGAAACTACCTTATGATAACTTAAGTGGAGAAATACTGTATATGCCCTGATTTATGTTATTGACCCATAACTGGCACTTATCTCCTGTGAGGGCAATTCTTTGCCCTATATGTGTGTCTATACCACCAACTGTTTTTAAGTGTATTTTACTAATAATGTACGTATAAAGGTATTTATTATTCTCCATCTGGATTGGCCTTTTTGCGTAATTCTTTCTCTAGTAGTTGGCTCCAGAAAGTAACTAAGCTACAGTAGCCATTGTTATCATCTGTATAGCTGTCACCCGGTCACCCAGGTTTTATTGAAATGCATAGCCCCTGCTCTTCTCTCCATTCTCACACTGTCACCTCTTTACAATATGATGTTTTATAGTAGAGTTGATGATTCATTTTATCGAACTCATAGAGACCATGTGGCTGCTATGGGGTCTTACAGAAAGAGGGCCCAGCCCTTTGCTATAACCTTGTGCATGACTTCCCTCTACAGAGGAACTGCATTGTAAGCAAAAAAGGCATAATGGAGGGCACATTTGTATTTGCTATAGTGCTCCCTCTTTTATACATATACCACTGCATATCTTTGTCTATGTATTATGTTCTCACCCCATGTCCAGGACATTTTTCAGAGCAGTTTGTTGACCGGAAGGCACTGTTAGTACTGACACATTTTCCATCATAACAGACCTAAAGAAAAAAGGAGATTTCATGAAGAACATGGATATGTCATTACATAAGAACATGTAAGAACCAGTCTTAGAGTCTACTGAACAGATTTGACTTGGGGCTACTCATAACGGCATTATCTAAATGGCCCCTCACCCTTTAACCCCTATACAGGGATCTGGACTTTGCTGCAGGGGAACCACCAGTCCGGTACCTCTTGGAGTAGACTGCTGGGTCAATAGACTCTGGTGTGAAACACCGAGGGGTCAGGCCAAACTGTAGTCAGGGACAATTTGAGGTCAGGGTTCACATGGCAGAGCTGTACTTGGGTAGAATGGAGCTTTCCATTCCATTCTAACCCCCCTCTGGAGAGAGGTCGGTGAGTCCCACTTCCTGCAGGAAGGGTGGGGACCAGTTTCTAGTTAGTATAGCTTACCCCCAGCTAGGGGAAGGGTGTGCAGGGCATGTCTCTGCCAGCCAGAGCACCCTAAGCTCTGCTGGTCATGGAGGCCAAAGCTTGAAGCCTCAGGAGCTAGGAGAAAAGCTCCCTGGCATAACCTAGAGTCAGACTACAAAGTGAAGTGCAGTATACAGAAGAAGCTGAGTTATACAGCCAGCCTCTCAATACAGCAGAGTACAGAAAAACAGATATAGCAGAGTTGAGTTTGCCTGCCATTTTAATGATAAAGCCTGCTGGAACCAAGATAAAGCCTGAAATCTGTTTTAGAAAAATGTTTACTTAAGTAAAGCTGCCATTGAACTTCATCTCAAGGTCTGGACTCAAGTTCTTCCTTAATCCCTCAATTATTATATTTATTTATTGCTTTGGAGCCAAAGCCTGGGGTCCAGCGGTATCCAGGTAGGAGCACCGTAACACACATAAAGAGACATTTGGGCCGCACCATTACACCACTCAGCATTTCCTTCACCTGGGATGCGATATATAGAGGGCCCTGGGGGGAGGCCGCCCGCTGCACAAGTAGCGCACCTTTGCAGGAAACTACAACCTATTGCTCAGGCATCCTCCCACAGAGGAAGGTGCCTTAAATACCCTGTGGTGGCCAGTTACAGAATGAAGAAGATCTAGGTGTTTATGTTCTCCCCGTGTTTGTGTGGGTTTCCTCCGGGTCTCCGGTTTCCTCCCACATTCCAAAGACATACTGATAGAGAACTCTGATTGTGAGCCCCATTGGGGACAGCATGATGCTAATGTCTGTAAAGTGCTGTAGAATATGTCAGCGCTATATAAGTGCATAAAATATATATTTTTTAAAAGGTGCATTTTCTTACCCTTAAATTATTGTAAAAAGAGCACGTACCCTACAGGAAGAGGGGGGCTGAGGCAGGAAAGAAGCAGGCCTCTGTCTGTGTGGAGAGGATGGACCTGGTGGTTGTGCCCGTAAGGAAGATGCAAAGGGACCCAAGACTGCCGGTGAATCAGTGCAGGATGACATGTGAGCTTTCCGACAGCCGTAACCGCCAGGGAGAGGGAGAAATCAGCGGGTAATACTAGCTAGTATTCCAGCTCATATTACTTGATATCAATACTAATTTTGAGGCCCTGACCTGCCTGTGCATAATAACAACAGCCCACTGCTTTTAATGCAAAATGCGTAATGCTTCATTTTGCCTGTGGGTGCGCTGTAGGACTACCAAACACTTGCTGCCAGGTCTCCCAACAGATTACAGATGGTCGCTAGCATAACAAATTCGCTGAAGCAGAATGTAACATAGCGTAACGCTTCTTTCGCTCTTGACTTGCACTTACCTTGTCATCTCCACACTTTGTTCCATTTTGGACCATTCCACCGAGTGCAAGAACCCCCCGACAATTTGAAAACATGGCAACGGGAGCATGAATGCTTGGATTGTCACTGCCTCCAGAGCAGTAGAGCACGCCACACTTAACTTCCCTGTGTAAAACAGATATTGGTTTAGTATTTTATTTTGGGCTCCGTCACGTGAAGCCTTTTATGTTTTTAGGTTTTATTTTATATGATTATTCAATTTGATACCATTCATATGGTTTAAAGGATTCTATTCCTGCAAATATTAATTCAGATTGGAAAGGGTCCTTCTCCTCATATCCTAAAGATTTCTTAATTTACGTGGATTCAACAATAATTGCATCCTAACTAATGTAAATGAAATTTGAAATAATATTAATGGATGCCTAAAACAGTAGAGTAGAAAAAACATATCTGCTTTTGGCTTCCAGAAGTGTCACCACTCTAGTTTATGGGTGACGTCGGATATTGCAGGTCAGCCCTATGCGCCTCAAAAGGTAAAATGCATATCATGACTTAGAGTGGCAGAATTTCTGGGGAGAAGCAGACCCTTTATAGTCCCTTTATCTCCAGGGTTATAAAAACATGTCTGCCTTCTTCTAAAAAACAGCACCACACATGTCCTGTCCAGTTTGTGTGTGGTATTGTAGGTAAGCCCCATTCACTTCAGTAGAGCTGAGATGCAGTTTTTTATTTTTGGTTTTTGTTTTTTTTGGGGGGGGGGGGTGAAAGCAGTCATGTTTTTCAAATTCTGGACAACCCCTTCAAATAGTGATCTAGTACTGTCCTGTTGGCTCTGATTCAGTCTGATTCAGTGGTTGCACCCCATGGAGATCTTGCACAAATCCCAATGTAATCTGAACTTTATACAACAAATGGAGGATTTGTTAACGTAGACTATTGGTACTACAGACAGGATTATTTCTACAGCTATCTACTGTCCGCCTTGTATAGAAAGTTCCAGGGATTTTGTACTTACGTAGACGCACATGCAACATAAAGGCCGCCCAAGTTCTTACAGTGTCCATAGTTGTGGCCTCCTTCATTTACACTGAAACACTCGTCTTTTCCAACCACTGCACCTATAGTACAAAATGTGATGTGGTGACTTCAAGATGTCATCATGGCGCAAATAGAGAGTCATGATAGACTTCTGATGTTTTTCAAAGTCTCAGTATGTTTTGTTGACTGAATCTGCAATTCTTCTAGGGTCTTATGTTGTATAAGTTAGGCAGGGCTGGATATGCTTTTAGACACAGTTGGCAGCACTGGGAAAAGGACTATGGAAGTAAGAGGAGGACATCCGAGGTGCAGGGAGAGGCAAGGGGAAACATTTTTAAGCTATCTGTTCGGTCTCATTTGCTACTCTATCTGAACTTAGGGATTCATAGAAAAAGCCTGTGAGTCTTGCCCCCCTCCCACCTTTCAATCAAATAATACCTGTGTGTCCATTCAAATAAAGTCTGTGAGTTTCCACCATCCACTTAAATAAGGCCTGTAAATCCTGCTTCCCTCATCCACTCAAAGCCTGTGAGTCCTGCTTCCCCACCCATTCATAGAGAAAGCCTGTGAGTCCTGCTTCCCCACCCATTCATCGAGAAAGCCTGTGAGTCCTGCTTCCCCACCCATTCATAGAGAAAGCCTGTGAGTCCTGCTTCCCCACCCATTCATAGAGAAAGCCTGTGAGTCCTGCTTCCCCACCCATTCATAGAGAAAGCCCGTGAGTCCTGCTTCCCCACCCATTCATAGAGAAAGCCTGTGAGTCCTGCTTCCCCACCCTTTCATAGAGAAAGCCTGTGAGTCCTGCTTCCCCACCCAATCATAGAGAAAGCCTGTGAGTCCTGCTTCCCCACCCATTCATAGAGAAAGCCTGTGAGTCCTGCTTCCCCACCCATTCATAGAGAAAGCCTGTGAGTCAAGCTTCCCCACCCATTCATAGAGAAAGCCTGTGAGTCCTGCTTCCCCACCCATTCATAGAGAAAGCCTGTGAGTCCTGCTTCCCCACCCGTTCATAGAGAAAGCCTGTGAGTCCTGCTTCCCCACCCATTCATAGAGAAAGCCTGTGAGTCCTGCTTCCCCACCCATTCATAGAGAAAGCCCGTGAGTCCTGCTTCCCCACCCATTCATAGAGAAAGCCCGTGAGTCCTGCTTCCCCACCCATTCATAGAAAGCCTGTGAGTCCTGCTTCCCCACCCATTCATAGAAAGCCTGTGAGTCCTGCTTCCCCACCCATTCATAGAGAAAGCCTGTGAGTCCTGCTTCCCCACCCATTCATAGAAAGCCTGGATCCTGAAAGCCCGTGAGTCCTGCTTCCCCACCCATTCATAGAAAGCCTGTGAGTCCTGCTTCCCCACCCATTCATAGAGAAAGCCTGTGAGTCCTGCTTCCCCACCCATTCATAGAGAAAGCCTGTGAGTCCTGCTTCCCCACCCATTCATAGAGAAAGCCTGTGAGTCCTGCTTCCCCACCCATTCATAGAGAAAGCCTGTGAGTCCTGCTTCCCCACCCATTCATAGACTGCTGCTAATTGACAGGTTTTCCTGAATGAGTTTGTATGCAGAGAGAGCTTTGTGTCTCAGGCTTTCTCTGTGGAGCAGGCAGGGTTCACTTTATTTCCCTATGAACGGACAGAGGAAGCAGGGCTCATTTGTGTAGTAATAAGTCAGAGCAATTGGACGGGTATTTTTTTTCCTCAGAAATGTTCCTCTAGTCGTCCTCCGGGCTGTCTAATTGAGAAAACCGGTCAGATGACTAGCAAAACACCTTCAAGAAAAAAAAATACTAGTCCAATTGTTCTGACTTATTAATGCTGATATACCATGACCTGGATGATTGAGAACCTTCACAGACACACTGTTCTAATTAAGATCATCTAAGCCACCAAATGTGCCTGATTTGAACATCTCCTGAGGGGACTATTCCACAGATTCACAGCTCTTATGTTAAAGAAGCCTAATCACCTCTGGAGATTGAACTTTTTTTTCTAGATTGACTGCTTACTTACTTGGTCCCCACAGTTGACTGCACTGGCTTTCCAGCATTGGGCACTGTCCATTGTAACAGACTCCTTCGCCCTCATTACATGGGTGGCCATTGTATATGAAGCGGTCTTTGGGACATTCTGGAGATTTTCCATCGCACATGTCGGCCAGATCACAGTCGTCTTTAACTGGTCTACACACAGTACCCACTTTTTTAATCTGCCAAGAAATAACACTGTCAACCTGAGAAGATAATTCTAAGTGAAGAACACATTCATAGACATTTGCATGTAGATCCTTGCACCTGCATTGGCCCGAACAATTAAGACCTTTCTAGTAAAAAACCTCATCTACCTGTCAATTGGTCCATTTGGTAAGGCAATAAAAACTTTTCGATCGGATTTTCCATCTATAGGATTGAACTGTGAGGAGGTCAAGCCTCAACTATCTAGCTATCCATGGATCCATCCATGGATTACTGATGCTACTAAGCACACTAACCACGACGGACCAATTTACTGTGATCTACACTGGCACATATCACTCCTCCATTTATGAGACATGCATTAGTTATACAAAGAATAATCCCCACATAGTCATGGAGTATGTTAGGAAACTCAAGTATCTCTCGGGCTCATTTCAGTTAATTTCATATCAGTTACATGGCAATCTCTGTCAATAAACATGCAAGTAGATCATAGAGAGTTTCACTCACCTTACACTGAGCACAGCACTCCCCATCTGCACACTCGGCATTGGCCTTGAACTTACATGTGGCAGCATCACAGCAAGGATTGGTGCATTCCTGAAAGACATTGAGGAAATCTTGAAGAACATCAAATTTTTTTTTACACCCTGAGGAAAAGGCTTGAGGACTGTGAACTTAGGTGTTTCCAGGATGCTTGACCATGTCAAGACTATTCTTGAAGGACAATGACCAGAATGATGGACAAGTCAATTGTGAAGGGATATCTTATAGGGGCTGATTGTCATGTATAATGTGGAGAGCAACTACAAAAAGTCACTGTGGAGGATCTGGCATGACCATGGACAGCCCCAGGAATGTGCCTCTGTGCATAAAAAGTAGTGTGCCACTCAAAAAAGGACGCAGTCTATGGCAGGACCTCTCTATAAAAGAAGGGTCTCCACGTAAACCAATCCCTATCCCTCTGAGCTAGAATTCCCTGTAAGGATTGTGGACAAATGGCCAACATTAGTCGAAGCCAAGGAAGAGTCCGTCAGCCTATGGCATCAAAAAGTAATTTTGCAATACTTAAACTCCCCTGTGGGGGCACTGCAGAGGACCTGGACACTTGCTGCAAGATTCCCACGTAGATTACAAAAAAGCTAGGGATCCCAATAGTGGGGCGCTCTATGATCAGCTCATCATCAGACATTTTCTATAGCAGATGAAAAACAAATGGAGATCTCAGTGGCTGCCATGCCATATAGCGTTCCTATGATAACAATTTTCAGATCGAGAACATGAGCAAGAAGGGCTGCTATGTGGACACAAGCAGAATTTTTTCTGGTAGGAGGACTGTAGCTCAACAATTAAATATCATATGAAATTTATATTATTCCATGTTCTTTTATGACTTTGGTACTTCATACCCAACCTACTCCTGTTCTGCCTGACTCAACATGGAGTCATCACGCCGACTGCCCCCCTTGATGTGTGTGCTCACTACAGCCTGATGAAGGGCATTCATACTGCCCGAAACGTTGTGTTATTGAATTGCACCACCATGTCCGGCTAAATCCATAAATTCACACAGCATACCAAAATTGGAGTGCTGTCTCATCTGTCTCAGACTGACTAAGTTCCACAAGGTGGAGTTTGGAACAAACCGTGACGTGCACCCACACTGGTCAGAATTGGATTGAGTGCTGTGATCACCTTACAAGTATCGTCCATGTTCTTTCATGACTGTGGTACTTCATACCAACCTACTCCTGTTCTGCCTGACTCAACATTACTTTTAGGATTTCTTGTTTGACACAGTGTTGTGCTGTTACCTTCACGGTGCCGCAGTCGCAGTCTTCTCCTAGCTCAGTGAATTTATTTCCACATACTGATGGGGACATAATATATTGCTTTGATGGAACATCTTTCATGCACTGTGGCATTTGGTCATAGATGAACGTCTGAAAGTTGCTAAGGCTGCAGGAACTGAAGAAAAATGGCGTTTTATTGCTGTAAAATAATAAAATAAAATAAATTAAATATAGAATGACATGTCTTCCACAAGATACCTGCATTGAATGGAATATGAGACGTAGGCCTAATCCAGATAGTCTTAAAGGGGTTGTCTCACCATAAGAACTCATCACCTATTCACAAAACATGAGAATGGGAGTCCCAAAGTTCCCAGTTCTTGTGATTTGTGGAGGTCCCAGTGGTCGCACCCCCATTAATCAGATACTTATCCTCTATCTATGGTTGCCCGCCTTTATAAAATCCAGAATTCGCCTGGTCCAACTGACTTAAGCTAAGTCATAGAACCTTAAGGTGATCTAAGTTCGGTTCACTTCAGCAGTCTTGTCTGGTCACTATCTGAATGAAGCCTTAGTTGCATCATTACAGTTGGCAGCGTGAAGATATGATAGGAGATGTTGTAGATTAAAGTTGTCAGTAGGTATTTTTAATGATGTATGGATGAAACCGTCAGATAAAAAATTCACCTCAGAGTTGGTGCCATGATACAGGAATCTGCAGTGCAGGAACATGAGCTGGAGTCATGATTCATTCCCATATTGTGTCCCATCTCATGAGCAATTGTAGCTCCAACTGCAATGGACCTCTTACTGTGATCCTAGGAAAAGGGGCGCATTAAAAACGTCATTCATTAGTGAGCAGGTAATGCACAAATACAGCAGATGTTTTCTTTTAGTATCCAAAAAAATCTTTAAATATTGCAGTTTTCACACTAGCCACTAAAGTAGACACAATGGGTCGATGCTTGCTGTTTTCTGTAGCTCACTTAGAAGCTTTACTGTATAGGCTGGGACAATATAAACAGAGTAATCTCATTATTTTTATAAGGTGGAAGAGTTAAAGAGGACCTTTCATCACTTCTAAAGATATTAACTAACGATGCTCACATGGAGAGCGGCGCCCAGGGATCTCCCTGCACTTACTATTATCCCTGGGCGCCGCTCCGTTCTCCCGGTATAGGCTCAGGTATCTTCGGGGACTTGGTTATAGTGGGCGGAGCCTGCCCTTCATCTTCTTCTCCCTGGCCAATCGCAGCACAGAGCTCATAGCCTGGGAGTTTTTTTTCTCCCAGGCTATGAGCTCTGCGCTGCGATTGGCCAGCGCTACAGCCTGGGAGAAGGAGATGAAGGGCAGGCTCCACCTACTATAACCAAGTCCCCGAAGTCCCCGCCTACTATACCTTTGTGAGCACAGAGACTGGAGCCTATACCGGGAGAACGGAGCGGCGCCCAGGGATAATAGTAAGTGCAGGGAGATCCCTGGGCGCCGCTCTCCATGTGAGCATCGTTAGTTAATATCTTTAGAAGTGATGAAAGGTCCTCTTTAGGGACAACTGTATTGTCGTGCTAAAGGCTAGATAAGGCAGGATAGTTAAAGGGATTTTGAAAGAAAAGGGGGGGGGGGGGTTTGTAAACTTCCCACATTTGGCCACAACTGTAAATGATAGATTACTTAACTGCTTCCTAGGGCCGGCTCCCCGCTCCTTCTCCTCCAGGACTGTGACCAGCTCCCAGCTCCTTCTCCTCCAGGACTGTGACCAGCTCCCAGCTCCTTCTCCTCCAGGACTGTTACCTGCTCCCCACTACTTCTCCATGTGACGGTGACTGGCTCCCCTTACGTCATGACAAATGGTCACAAGTCACAAGGGGATCTGGTCTCCGCTAAGGCCAGTGATTGGCGGTAGCGATATCAAACTGGATATTGACATTGAGGGAGCCCAGCAGACATTGCAGGCCTGGAGGAGAAGGAGCAAAGAGCTGGCACCAGGAAGCAGGTAAGTAATCTTTCTATTACAGGTCCAGTAAAATGGGGGTGTTTGCCAACCCGCCCCCCATTTTTGCACAGCCCCTTCAAGATCCCCATATACATTAGGCTATCATAGTCTGAACCGTCTGTCTAAGTGTCGGACAATCCATTGTTTGTGGGGAACTCCTGACTCTCCCCAACAGATGACGTTGGAGAAGAGAGGGATCGAGCACCTGATCCTTAGAGATAAGCCGCTGTCAGTGCATAAAATGAAGGATGGAATTGTGTCTCCAAAATGGCCGCCTCCAAGAATGATTCTAGCAACCAATCAGATTCCACCTTTCATTTTCCAAAGGAGCTGTGAAAAATGAAAAGTAGATTCTGATTGGTTGCTACACCAGTTCTACTTTTCACCAGTTTGATAAATCTCCCCCAATGTTTCTCTACTGCAAACTGTCAATGGGCTTTGTCAATGAGATTAACCCTTTAAGAAAAAAAGAGCTCATCATATACAGTAGAACTCACCTGAATTACGCCAGAAGAGTGGGAGTCACTACACATGGTGCCCACAAATGCTAGCCCAACTGTGGAGCCATCAAAGTCAATGTTCCTGTAAGAAGAACAGTTCTTGGTGAGCTTCCGGTGTATTTATATGGTCTTGGAAGCCATCATTGCTTGTCTTTGATTCTACAGTCCTTGAAGCTAGTGGCTTCCTCGTCACATAGTATAGGGGCTTACACATTTTGAGATTGGAGCAGTATAATAACTTAATAAGGTCTTACGTTATAAACTGGGCGTTGTCATGAGCTTTTCTCGGCAGAAGGTCTTTTTTCCTCCAGCTGCTGAAGCGATCGAGGTTGATACCGGCCGAGGTGGACACCTGAAACAAGTCTTTCTTCTCCCAGACTTCCAGACCGTTCAGCGCCACAAAGGTGGTTAAGGCTTTGTACACCTTGAATGAGACATGTTTTATCATAGTTATGTAGACTGTATCCATTCCAATGCCACCTGTACACAATGTGACACCGGGAACTACTAGGTGGTGGCTTTCAAGAAGCCGGGATTCGAATAAAATAGTTTATCTAAAAGGTGTACCAGCTGCTCTAATGCTAAATGGTCCCGTCGCGTGCTGTTTGTGGTCATCGCCGGCCTGCTTGTGCTTGAGTCTATCGTGTCAGTTTTATGCAGAGACTATATCTCCCATCATGCCTTGCATACCGTCATAACTGTGTAGTAAACTCTGCCCTAGGTAGCTCTCTGCTGATTGTGCTGTACCCCAGACCTGGGAGTACTACAAATTGTTTACTGCTCGCTTCTGGCTGTAGCTACCAGCAAGAAATGATGGCAAAGGTTGGCAGGAAGTGGTCTGGCCCTGCTCCCTGCCAAAGGGGCGTTCCAGTGTGGACACAGAGAGGAGAGGAAGCAACCTGCAAAGCTCCTGCTCCTGTTACCAAATTCTCCAGAGAGAACTACTCTAATTGTTCTCAAGTGAAGCATTGAGATTCCGGAGAGCAACATGAACTGCTGCATCAGCGCCTACAGACACTGCTGTAAGGTGAGGGACTACAGACAAGCCACCCATCACCAAACAACCACTAGGCCTGAATCACCTAAGTGCAGAATTGCAGCCATCCAACCTGCCTCCAGATTCCTTGCTTGTGCCAGAGAAGAATTGTACTAAAACCTGCTGCTACTGTAGGTAGTTTAAGTTCTATGTTACACTTAGTATAAAGGACCGTGTTACGTTCAACACTGGCCTCATCCTACAGTACTATAATTCCACTGCAACGATCCCCAGGGAGCAACGGCCTAAGGGAGTACACCGCAACACAACACTTCATCAGGGCCACTACCACTCCTATCCTCTATACAGGCTCCTCAAGGGGTCACAGCAATTGCAGTAGGAATGCTGTCCTGTCAGTATTAAACATTTTTTTTATACTTTTTGGTGTTTTTTTTTAAATTTTCCATGTCACTATATTAAAAAAATGTATATAATCCTGCAATTTTCCCACTGGCCACTAGGCCAAATATGTCAAAGCTTCCTGTTCATTGGAGAGTAGCCTCATGGGCCTCATAGACACAATGAACAGGAGCGGACCCCATTGACTTCTATGGGAGAGTTTTATAGGCATGCTCTGTGACCTGTGCCGAGGTCAGGAGCGAGGAGATAAGCTGATCCTGTGTTATCTACACAGGGGTGTTACTCGTCATTGTAATCCTGCATGTGATGATATGATAATAACTACTGAAAATTGATCTCCACAAAAAAGGAAACCATGACCTATTAATAGACCTAGTGGCCTATGTGAAAATTGCAGGATTATATACAATTTAAAAAAATATATAGATAGTCACATGGAAACTTTAAAAAACAACAAAAACTCTAAAAAAAAATATGTTGAGCACAAAAATGTGAATGAAACAGTAGGTCATTTTTTGATGACACCTTCCCTTTAAGCCATTTATAAGCATGCCAGTACGACCATAACCAGTGGGATATTAACACTTATGGACCAGACTGAAAACTAGGGGCACTGGCTGTTTCCTGTGGAGTTACAGTGGTTTGCTCTCATATGTTATCTAGATAGCAACTTCCAGTTTCCACATTATCTGCATGGTCAATGCATACCGATTAAAACTCATGCATTAAATGAGTACTGTTTTATACTGAAGATAAAGGGGTCCTCCGCTCTCTGTCTACCCCTCCAACAAATCCCTATCAAATGAAATGATCAGGTGAAACATAAAGCAGGTCTTTTGCATATACTCACCTCATTCACATAATTAACAATCTCGAATATCTTCTGTTTAACACTTTCTACGCTGCAATTATACTTCTTAAACTAAAAAGAACAAAAATCAAATTATTTATATCAAATCGACATTTCTGGAATATTGCTGCACATATATTATCACTCAGAGCCATCTAGTGGCCACATTACACATTACACATGAAAGAATTGGATGTTTTCCATGGTTGCCCTATTTCTTTTGTTCTCAGCAGCAGACATAATATGATCTGTGCAGTAATAAAAGATAATAGTGTGACCCCTGTATGGTACAGTATATACTAACACTTGTTATACCTACCATGCTTGTGTCGGCCACCACGTATAGTTGGATATATTTCTGCGATTTTAGAAAGTTCTGTTTCTGGAATAAAAAACAAACAAAAGCAATATATAAAAAAGACACTTGTATCCCAAACAGAAACATACAAGAGGCTGTTGCAGGGGCGTACACAGATCTCATACGGCCCCATAACAAAACCCCTGCCCCACCCAGTTTCCCAGTACAAGTGGACCCATCATTACCAGGCACCAAAGTGATTTAATTAATTAAGCAGAAGAAATTTTAATTAAGAAAAAATTGTAATAAAAAATTCTCCCTTGGGACAACTGGCATAAATACACTGATAAATTCCCCCCATACAGATCTAAATCACTGCTTTTCTCCAGGTAATATATTACAAAACTCACTGCCTGAAGCCACCACTAGGGGAAGCACAGTGCATAGGAATGTATACAGTTACCATTGACTGCAGTGGAAGCTGTAATAATCTCTTTGCACTGAGCTCCCTCCTAGCGGCAGCTGCATGAAAAAGCTGTGTTTTCATATTAGGAAGAGAAGAAGGAGTTCTGCACTAGGCCCTGCCTCCCCCCCGAGCCCCATAGCCGTTGCGTGGTCTGACTTCTGAGTCACAGAAACACACTTTTTCCCATAACTCCAATAGAAATGAATGGAGAGAGGTGTGCACATGCACAACCACCTCTCCATTCATTCTGTGATTGGACGCAGTAGATGGTGGCCACCCCACTCGGAGGGACAGGGTTTGGGGACCTCTACTCTTCAGATAGACGCAGGCCCTAGAATTGGGATCTGCATCTATCAGACATTTAAGTTATATCCTAGGGAATGCTTAGGTCATAGAAGAAGGGGGATTATTTGGACACAGTAGAGAGAAGTTAGATAGTGCTACTTGTTCTGGAGGACCTATCCCGAATTACAGACACCACATTGACTGTAATGGATATCGTGCAGTACTCAGTTTCTCCTGCAGGGAAACTGTTATTCATAGGTTTCCTTCATAATGCAACAAGCTCCCCCTAGTGGTAGCTGCTAGCAGTCTTTGTGGCGACAACTGTGCTCCTGGGATCAAGTCATCGTAACAAAATTTGGTCAGTGTGAATGAAGGCAAAGATCTCTCATTTATCTTTGATCTTCCTTGTTCATGTGGGAGCTGTCACTATTCAAGAATGACACTCTTCGCATGGCGGGGAGGCGAAATCACATTACGAATTGGAGAGAGGGAGAGAAGGGGCTTGCAGACAGCTCAGGTGCTCTAGAGGGATACTTAACTGCTTAAAGAAGTCTCAGCAAATATGTCAAAAAGTCTCACTGAAAACTACGTTACATACGGCCAGTTCGAGATTGGTGGACCCTACTGCGTTACCTCTGAATTGCCGGATCGTGAGGATTTAGAAGTTTTTCCTTCTGTCCAGGTAGTATTAGTCACTCCGCAGGTTCTTGGAGTCTCTTCCTTGGGCTCAAACACAGCATGTTCTCCATTGTCTGTCTGATTCAGTGGCTCAATCATTAATCTGCGGTTCCTAGTATGGATAAGACCACTGCCAAGAAAAATAAAGACACTTGAGGAAACTTGAAACTTTGATCAAACATTTCAGGCTGGGGAGAGGCTCGATGGAGTGTTCTTCAACGGGATAGTTGACCAAGTCCAGAAACATGTCTGCCACCAGGAGCACTACTTTACAGGGGTTGCCCATTTTTTTTATTTAAACAGACAACCCCTTTAATTCATACATCTCCACGTGTGAGAACCTCCAGCAAGATTTACATACGGTTGAACAGAGGGATCTAGGTAATCAAAGTGCAGACAACCAACCAAGTAAGACAGCAGAGAGTAAGAACTACTATGAAGGTGGGGGCTTCTGGTATACAACATGGAACCGGATTGTTATATAGCAATATCATCTGCCCTCTTCACAATCAATTAAAACTTGCATTGATCACATTGCAGTCACACCGCAACCACCCAGTGTGACCCTAGCCACAATGGTTTAAGCAAAAGCATATTTTTCCACTTAATTCTCAGAAAGTTCTTGGGGGTCTAGTCCTCCAGGTCACTAAGAAAATAGTAGCCCTAGACAAATTCCCAGTTTGCCACTCCTGAAAATCGTCCATTTATGTGGCAGTCAGGAACTAGAAACACCTTGTTGCTTGGGCATTGTGGCAGGACTACAGGACAATGTTACCAATTACCGGAGATGTCAGAAACCAACATCTATGGATTCCAGGGGAGGATTAAGTGGATCAAAGGCCTCCAGCTTGAGACCCACAAGTAAAAATAATAAAGGATACTACAACTACACAGTATACCCCCCCAGCCCTAATTTTAAAGGCATATTTCGATGGACATTAAATTCAGCACTACCAAACATACAGGAGAATGCATCACTAGATACCTATTATATCCAGTGATGTCTCCTCTGAAGTAGGTGGTTTTTTTTTCGTCATCTTCTCCATTGGAAGCAGACTGTCATGATGACATCTTTCAGCTATGGCTCATCTCGGCAGAGTCTGCCACACAGACTTCTTAGGACCTTCACTTTTCTATCATCCTCCTGGTGCCTTAACAGTGTTATCCCACTGTTACCCCAAATACTGTGCCTGCTGGGCTTGGCCAATGCCCACAAATACTATACTGTAGAAATAACAATACCGTACAGATAATCCCCTCCATAGTAAGATAAAAGTCCCACTAATAGTAATTCTCTCCCAGAGTGCCATCATTAGAAATAGTGCCCCCTGCATTGACCCCATGCCCCCAGTGGTAGTAGAAGTGTGCTCACTAATAATGTCCCACACAATAGCCTATAATGCCCCCAGTAATAGTAAAGCCCTTATATAGTGGCCACAGTAGTAATAATGATGCCTATAGCACCCCCAGTCGTTACACTGCCTAAGTAGTGCCCTCGGTAGTCATATTGCCCCCCCGCATTTGTGCCACAAGTAGTTATAATACCCTATATAGAACCTCCAGTAGTTATCTGGCACAGTAGTGCCCAAAAGTTATAATATTCACCATTACTTATAATATGTTCCCACAGTAATGCCCCTAGTATTCATAATGCCCCAGATAGCTATAATGTCCCCTTTTAAAGCCCCCTGTTTATAAAATTTCCCATTTTAAAGCCACCAGTATTTAAAATGCCCCCTTTTATAGCCCCCAGTAAATAAAATGCCCCCTTTTAAGCCCCCAGTATATAAACTGCTCCCCTTTACAGCCCCCAGTATATAAAGTATCCCCCTTTATAGAACCAATACAGGGATCTCAAGTCTCCCGCTATTAGATAGCGGCTCCCTGACGCCCGCATGAGAAAGAATATATCCCGGAAAGCAGGGGGAACGGGTGGGAACGGCATTTCTGCACTTTTTTTACAGCAGGAACGCCGTTCCCGTTCAGGGCAAAAGAACCAGGAAGCAGCGAAGGCTTTGTACTCACCGCTTCCTGGTGCTCGGCTGTCAGCTCTGCAGCCTGCGCACAGGAGTGAGTCGCTCTGTCCAGGAGCAGGAGAGGGTAAGTGTTTTTTTTTTTAAGGACTGGTGAGAGGCACTGACTGGGGGCTGGTGAGAGGCACTGTGGGCTAATGGAGACGCACTGGGGGCTAATGGAGAGGCACTGGGGGCTAATGAGAGGCACTGGGGGCTAATGAGAGGCACTGGGGGCTAATGAGAGGCACTGGGGGCTAATGAGAGGCACTGGGGGCTAATGAGAGGCACTGGGGGCTAATGAGAGGAACTTGGGGCTAATGGAAAGGCACTGGGGGACTGGTGAGAGGCACTGGAGGGCTGGTGAGAGGTACTGGGGGGCTAATGGAGAGGCACTGGGGGCTAATGAGAGGCACTGGGGGGCTGATGGAGAGGCACTGGGGGGCTGATGGAGAGGAACTGGGGGGCTGATGAGAGGCACTGGGGGGCTGATAAATGTAATAAAAAGTTAGTGAAAAAGAAAAAAAAGAAAACTTCCCTGAAAGGAGAAGTGCACCTCCCTGAAATGAGTTTTCGCAGGTTGGGATGTCTGCCAATATGCAAAATGTCCCCTGGCAGTGCCCCAGTTAGAGTGCCCCCAGTGGTAGTGATAAAACAAAGAAATATACTCACCTTACTACTACTATTGGCAATGCAGGCTGAAGCGGCCTGAGTGTCCTCCATCTCGACGCAAGGAGTTATATTTCAGGCTGTATGGTGGCTAGCACCGTAATCCTGATTTTGTTTTAAAGCAAGATCTGGCTCATTTCTTGAGGCGCACATTTTTTTTTAGTTTTTAGTGCCTCAGGAAACAAAATGGATGCCACCACACAAGGAACAGAGTAGTGCCTGGCTTTTTTTTTTTTTATCACAGATGTCCATGAGAAATGTCAGTATTATGAGAGGATGTTGGTGGTTATAGTGTGTTCTGACACGGCACAGGGCTTCCTGGCAGTCTGACACATAGGTTGCCTAATAAGTTAATATGGCGCTATGGAACATGAAAGTGCCACAATCCAGAGTGGTGTCAGCTGGGAACAGAAAACAAGGGCTTAGGAGACAAATATTTTGCCGTAATTACATCTAATTATCTATAATTACCACTGAAGGGAACACAGATAATTGAAGCTTGGACTGCTCATGCTGTTATCACTGAAATCTAAATTGGGAGTATATTGTCCCAGCTTACCTGAGCCCCTTACACGTACAAATGCTGACTGAGGAGTCGTCATCTTCCTTCACATGACCCTGGTAGCAGCAATGGTCCTGCAAAAGATTCATAGAGATATTCAGCATGGTACAGACAAGGGAAGAGATCCAGGTGTGTGGCTATAGGGTGTCCCACACATGACATGGTGCTTGAGGGACAAGTGGCATAACATATATTTGGCACAACTCCCTTCAGTTGGCGGCCTTGAAGTGTAACCGTCATTTCATGAAACATTTTGACATGTAATGGTGACATGTCGGTGGGAGAACATTGTTGAGGCCCTCACGATCAATAATGAAGAGACAGAAGAGCTCAGCTGAGCTCTGCTCTGACTGTTCTTCTCAGACAGTAGAGCGAGTGGTCACCTGGCTCATACAAAAAGTTGATTCCCCTGATTTATCAAGACCGGCTTGTGCTACAATGGTCGTAATAGGGCCTGCAGTGTCGGAGAATGAATGTAGTTTATTAGGCGGCACAGGCCCACCTCCTTTTTGGAAACTGTCGAGGGTGGCACAAAAGGGCCATTGAAAATATCACAATGGCATTTAATAGGCTGCAAAACCAGAGTCAAAAAGGTGTAGGAGGAATGATAAGTTCCTCCCATGTGTCCGTAAGCTGTGTGCTCTGTTCTCCAAAGAGAGGAGGCAAGGGGCACAGTCTTTCGTCCCTTTGTTTTAAGAATCGATGGAGGACCTTGCAGCCGGACCCCCACAATCAAATCTACTGAAACAATCAAACTTCTCTAATGAATCTATAGGCACATTTTCAGTTGGATGGTTGCCTTGTGCAATTCCTTATACCAATGCTTCCCATGCTATCACGTTGCCCAAATAGTGACATTGCATACTGTATAAATAAATCTAGTCATGTAGCTGCCATTTCATAGCTGTGTGTACTAAGTGTCGGACTGGCAAGATCCACATGTCCAGCTCAACAAGCCAAGAAGCACCCTGTGATAACTGAGATCAACATATAAGCTACAGATCATGCATGATCTATGGGCGAATGTATGTACACTATATAGAATAAAATATATAATAATATATAATAAAAAATAATCAGTATAAGAAATCTCTGTTTTCCTCTTTACTGCTGTGTAATATAGAGGGATAGATATCTGTCCTATTGCAATATACTACATTTTGTTAGCATGAGCTAAGCCTGACTGTCCATGACCCTGGCCTATCGGAAATTTATTTTGCATGACATTATATACCTGATCCTGTGGTTTAGTCGTTACCCGAGTCCCATTGTCATCATAGAGGGTCACTGTGAAATCCTCAGTTATTAGATCCCTGCAGGAGAACAGAAGAAAGCATTACAATAGTCCTAAAACAATGCATGTGCAGCTTAACCCCTGAATAATAAAAAGTTTGGCAACTTTTTAATATACTTTGATCCTTAAATAGGTTCTCCAGTTTCATACATTTTTTTATCTGCTAAAGTACCCCACAAACAGCATATTCCCCATATACCCATTATCCGGTGGTTCACTGCTAAAAGGGTTAATGCTATAATGCACTGTGGTTAACTGCTAAAAGGGTTAATGAGTGCTAACTATGCACTTTCCATAGTACAAATGAAAAATGTGGCTTCAAAAGGCTGTATATGGACAGGAAGCAGTTAACTGGCAGATCTTGGATACAGTTGCTGGGTGGTGGGCTGGCCCCTTCCTCCTGGTTAGTGATTTTCTGGCTAGAAGACCAAGAGAGAAAACATGTAGTGGTTGCTGGTGTGTAAGCCAGACAAGCTATAACTGAGGAAGAAGAAAAGGAGAATCTATATCCATGGAAACACTATCCCTGTTAGTAAAAAGTCAGCAGGGAAGCAACAGTGCTAAGAGCCAACCTCCTAAGGGAGAGAAGAACATATTTATAAGAACCATTAAAGGGACAGTGTGTGGACAGGAAAGCCAGTGAAGGTAACACATGTTTATGGCTGTAGACTTCATTGCATATGGTTTGGGTTATACTGTTTCAGATGCCCTACAAACTACTGAGACGGATCGGCCATCTGTTGAAGGACTTCACCCCGCATTTTGGCATTTCAGAGATATTGAGAAGGATATTACACCCCTTTGGTCAATTGAGAAGATTGCTTGTATGAGAGAGACACTGAGAGAGATTCAGGGAGGACTACCATAGTTGACCACACTTATACAAAGCCTTTGGGAAAAGCTTACCTTGTGATATATCTGAGGAGAGGACAGTGCCCATTAGTTGTACTGTGCCACCCATCATTCACTCGGTAAAAGACAGACTCTATATTGATTTCGCCAAGCCAACCTGGTCGTTTGTTTGCATATTGGCACGGGTCTTCAGGTGTCCTGCCTTGCACTCACTGCTCATCTAACACTGAGGGCACTCCAGTCACGACCATAAGCCCCCAAATCAAGAGTGCACCCCTCCATCCACTTCTCACCCAACCTGGGGGGACACTGGAGCAGGGTTTGCCACCGCGAGGACTACAACCATCCTTTGGTTGTAGTCCTTCCTGTTGTCTTTTCTAACCAATTCCAGCATGCTTTGCTCTGTAATGTTTCTCGGGGCTTGCTCCGCCTGCCACATTGTTCTCTTGGCAGTAGCGACGCTTCCGATACCTCCTCTATCCATGTTAGATAAGAGGAGCAAGCCCTGTGAAATATTATAGCGCAAAGCATGCCGGATTTTGTTAGAAAGTCCCACAGGAAGCAGATGAAAACAGGAAGTTCTGCATGTCAACATCCTGCCACAATGTAGTCACACTAAGTATAGGGGAACGAAATTGCAGACATGAAAAACAGCAATATGGGGCAAAAATATGCAGTGCTTGGAGTACTCTGGGCAGATAAAAAAAATTCCAAGGGGTTGGAGTCATATGATGGACCATTTTCTTGGTGTTGCTCATGTTTAATTCTAAGAATGCTTCAGGCAACTTACAGGAAAACCATCACATTTAAAATACAGTCCAATCTGCAGGTAGGATGTTATGTAGCAGGAGGAGCTGAGCAGACTGATATATAGGGTTGTGGGAAATATTCGGCAGAGCTAGTAATTTGTTTGCTCAAACCCCTGCTCGTTATGGGCTTAGGAGTCCAGTGGGCGGACACATCAGTGATTGCCAGCTTTTACATGGGTGTATATGACATCATCACTGCAGGGAAATCAACAAAGACTGCCGGGGACCAGAGGTGGGGCGTCAGCGCTGGAGCAGTGGAGGTTTAACAGGCGAGTTATGGTTATTTTCTTATTTTATAACATTTCCTGGGGTTAGGGTAATTACCTAAACTCACGGACAAAGCCTTTATGTGACAGAAGTGTAATGAGTGGGTAAACCATGTAAACAGTGTAACCTTTATAGACAGGTAAATTCCTATTCATGTTCCAGATTAATTATTAATCTGGCTGATAAAAAGATTGAGAGTTCTCCTGGAGGTTATATGTAACAGAGGCGACTTCATAAATTACCAGGATCTGTGCCATGTATAGGCTGTGGCCTAATAGTAGTTCCATGATACATGCTACTCCATACTGATAAGGAGCAAGTGCCTCGAATCAGCTGTCTACTGATAGCGTTTTCCTTTGTCATACTCCAAGGCTTGTTAAAAGGGCCCTTCCACAAGGTGGCGGTAGCAAGATGGTTCTCTTTCCTTGGGAATTACCTCTTGTATATTATTTTCTCATGAAGCATTGCCAATAAGTCTCCATACCATGGAGCACTTCCCGTAAGTCTCCACACAGAGCTCTCTTTAAGGAGAGCCAGTACCCTCGTTACACGGTTTGCTATACCCATGAACCTTGGGGGGATAAGGAAGCTGTCTTTGCATGGCTCATTCCTGATTTTACTGCTTGTTTCTGATCACTATCTGCCTGTTAGAGGAGGTGAAAGCTGCATTTAGATAATGCAATCATCAACTCTGTGTGGGGACGAGAAATCACTGCCGCAGGAGTCAGACCCCCACTCATCCGATATTGATGACCTATCCTGTGGACAGGTCATCAATAGAGATGAGCGAACTTCTGTTTTAAGTTCGGCTTTCAAAGTTCGGGTTCGGGTTATCCAAGCATCCCGTTATGGATTCCGCTACCACAGACCATAACGGCATTTGGAATCCATAAGGGGATTCTTCAATGAACCTGAACCTTGGACAACACGGAGGACCTGGGGTGACGTCACCGTCATGTGATCAGTGCAGGGGGCGTGGCTCAGTACTGGATTAGATAAGAGGTGGTAGCCTATGACCTCTTATCCAATCCAGTACTGAGCCATGCACCCTGCACTGATCACATGATGGTGACGTCACCCCAGGTCCTTCACCCCGTGTTCCAAATGCCGTTATGGTCCGTGGTAGCGGAATCCATAACGGGATGCTTGGATAACCCGAACCCGAACTTTGAAAGCCGAACTTAAAACAGAAGTTCGCTCAACTCTAGTCATCAATGTTGTACTCCTGGAAAACCCCTTTAAATGTGTCATTCTCTTTAAAAAAAATTTACAGAGTACATTTTAACAAACTTATGAGACGCCAATGATCGCTAAAACGAAAGGGCAGAAGTACTCATCGTGAGCGCTGTGCCCCTTCAAGAGAGCTGTCCTCTCCTTAGACAACAGAGTGAGCAAAATACTGACTGATGGAAAATACATGGACTATAAATCTGAGCCATCTAACAAACCTCTTCCATCGGGTAAGACGCATACTCAAGGAAAGAATTTCTAACATGCTAGAAATGGTTACTTCATGAGGAAGTATCAGGACCTGTAAGGTCAGATTTAGCTTAGTCAATGAAACAAGGCAGGGTGGCTGTGAAGCTATGCAAATGTCTACATAGGATATACTGTAGGTCCTGTCTGCAAATATTGACCCACAAGTGTAGACAAACACAGAGCTACATTCACTTTCTTGGCACCGATTGTCTCCTGCGGCGACTGTAATAGAAGGTCAATCAATAGGGAGACTCACTCTGTCTTCTCCAGATGTAGAACTAATGGCTGTCCTTCCACATGTAGCTTGTACTGGACCAGGTCCGGGTAAGTGCTCTGGGCAAAATAGAAAAATACAAATTTTAGGTGAGGAACGTACACCTGACCCGACTGTAAGTAGTCACCACTAAATGCCTGGGGATGGCAGCAGAATGCAGTCTAGATCCAATCAAGACTTATTATGTAGGAGGAGTTACATGTTGACCACGTGATGTCTGGTGGAAGTAGGTCATACAAATAAAGTTACACAAAGCAACTTTCACGCGTTTTGAGTCATCTGACCTTTTGTTTTGAGTCATGTCACTATTAAAAGTGAATCTAAGTTTTATCCAGGCGTTATCATTGCGCAAAACTTATCTGTTGGCGTCATGAGATGCAAAATTTGCTGTCAACTGCAACATTTGGTGGCAGCTACACTGCGGCAGATAGATAGAGACCGGCACTATGTACGCCAGTGTTAGTGTAAAGTCTATTGGCGTACAATGCACCTAAATTTATTAAGAGGCACGGGCCTCTTAATTAATTTGGTGCACCCTCTGGCAGACCGTGCACCAGAAATTAAAATCTCTACCAGCTATAAGCTCGTCATTGTCCTCAATAGTGTTGCATAGATTGAGAGGCTCTGTGCACTTCCAGATGGTCTTAGTTTGCTTTGTGCTCTCTTTATTGTCTATGTTTTATCATATAGTCCACAAATAATGCAATACTATAGTGTCCAAAATTATGTTGTGAGTTGTTTCGATACCAAAATTTTGATTCGGTATCGACACCATAAAAAAGTATTGCGATACTCGATACCATTTGATACCACGCGGAAAAAAAAAAAAATCAAAAAAAATAATAATTTGGAAATAGTGCATTTGTTTTTTACTTTTCCGTTACGACGTTCACCGCAACAGTTTGGACTTTAGATATGGTGATATGTGATATGTTTATTTATATATTTTATATGTAAAATTGGGAAAGGCGGCGATTTATACTTAAAATTTTGGTTTTTGTTTTTTTTTTACTTTTTATTTAATTTTTATTTACCATTTCACCTCTTAGGGGTAGAACCTGGGATCTTTTCATCCCTTGTCCTATTCACCCTAATAGATCTCTATCAATCGTAGGGCTTCACATTTCCCTGCTGCCCTGTGCTCTGTGCACACAGCAGCAGGGAGCCCCCATGGCAGCCAGGGCTTCAGTAGTGTCCTGGCTGCCATAGTAACCAATCGCAATGTAGGGCTCCGATCGGTTACCATGGCAGCCAGGACACTCCTGAAGCCCTGGCTGCCATGGGGAACTGCCACTGCCACCAATGGAGGGGACACTGTGGCCACTGCCACCAATGATCTTAATACTTTAATACGGCAGGGGGGCGGGATTGAGGGCTCCCTGCCCACTCATTGAGTTTAATACGGGGTGGGGGTGGGGGTCGCACTGCACACACAATAATTAGCCTTTAATACAGATACAGGAGGCGGATACCGCCGGCACCCACCTCCTGTATCTGTATTAAAGGCTAATTATCATTGTGTGGGCAGGACGGGGGCAGAGCTGGAGGCTGCTTATGGAGGATAGCGGAGGAGCACACAGGAGGAGGAGGAGGCTGCTGTCGTTCGCCCGGCGCAGCAGTTCTCTCCTCCCATGTCCCTCCTCCCACACTAATCACTGGCGGCCGCGTCATAGGAGGGAGGGGTTCCCTACCTCCCTCCTTCCTCACTGTCTATAGCCGTAGATAACACAACGTGTGCCGAGCGCTGCACGCGCCGTGCCCTAACAGGAGATACTAGACTGCGCAGTAGCGCGGTCTAGTATCGAAAAAACGAACATCCCGATACCGTATCGATACTGGCATAAAAGTATTGATTGGGTATCAAAAGTTCTATACCCGAAACAACCCTAGTCCAAATAATACAACTGTAAAGCATCCAAATAACACTGCCAAACAGTTATCTAAATAAGACTGCCATATCCATAAAGGAGAAAATATAATATAGTTGCATCCCATGGAACTGCCTTATCAGGCCTTTGGACATGAAGTGTGAGATCAGGGGTCTAGCACTGGTTGCCCAGGGTTAGGACACCCCCTTGAGTACTGACAGATAAGACTCCCTGCCTACAGATCCCATACCCCTAAGGGTGCCCAAAGATAGAAAGCCCACCCAGTATATTATATTTAAGGTGGGTGTGCACTGACTCTCTTCAAGTGATGATATGTTGGGGGGAAGAAGGATTGAGAATGCTGTATTTTTAACATGGCCCATCCTTTGTTTTCAAGGGAGATAAGTCACTGCCCTCTTCCTATTCAGCTAATACATGTGTATGGAGGGTCAGGAAGAATGGCTGTCAGCTCAATGCACTGAAGGTTTATGGCCACCTTGAGGCTGTCTCTGACTTCTTTTGGTAAGACTTGTAAGTCTGGAGTTCCTGGGCACCAACTTACATCTGTATTTGCCTGTCTACTTTTAAATGAACCATAAAGATATCAACCAAGGTGTTTATGAAGAAAACCCATAAAAAAAGACCCTGGTAGCAAGTGATGGGGTTGTCTTCTGCTTGATCTTTGGAGGCCATTGTTGTAATATCCTCTACTAATCTTTTAGACCGGGCTAACCCTGACTAGAACTAAATTAGCATGACTAAGACTGGGAGTCTCTAGCCAAACAAACCCCATTCATGGTTTACACATAAGAACTAGCGGTTAAAAGGCTATTCCTATCTCCACAATTATAGCATATCTCAAAAGGACCTCAAGCATGCAAATGTAACCATGGGGTGCCTCAGGTTCTCTTTTGTGCAGTCGTCAGGCCCATCCTTGTGAGTAACCTTCCTATGAACTGATCTGGCCAGCCTTTAGAAGTGGCGCTCTACATATCTATGTGTATTAAAGCAAATAAAGACAGTCATTTCTAAGTGAAGGTTAGACTAGACACATGGAACTTGATATGGGCAACCCATAGTTTTTTTCTTTTCTATAAGACCTGCTGTATAGTTAGACCAGCTAACAGAACCTTATAAGACGTAAAGAATGGGGGTAGATGATTTCTTAAAGGCATCTGTCAGCAAATTTGTCCCTATGAAACTGGCTGACCTGTTCCATGTGCGCTCGGCAGCTGAAGGCATCTGTGTTGGTCTCATGTGCATATGTGACTGCATTGCTGAGAAAAATGAAGTTTTCATATATGCAAATGAGCCCCCATTGCTCCTACAGGGTCATTTGCATATATTAAAACATCCTTTTTCTCAGCAATGCCGGCACATATGGACATGGGACCAACACAGATCCCTTGAGCTGCCAAGCGCACGTGCAACGGGTCAGCCATAGAATAGGCACAAATCTGCTGACACCCGCCCTTTAAAAGCAGAGGATCTAGAGCAATGCTAAAATTACAGTATGCTTTGTATACATTGTGTTTTCATTCTACTGATGGAAATGTAGAGAAACTATGGTGAATATAACAAAGGTCCCATAGGCATACACACATTTTCAAGTGTGCTCCTGGCCCTCTACAATGAGTTATTGGCTTGCAAAGCCAATGATAATTTAGGAAACATTGCATCTCAGCCGATAAAATGGATGCTGGTGGTCCTACGGGATGCTTGGGTAATAGAGAGTACTTACTGATTGGATGATCCCCATGAAATTGCTCAACAGGGTGTATTAAAGGAGTTACCTACACCAGAAAAACCCTAAGACAGGGTATTTTTATTTTTTTTCTAATGGTGCCATATGTGGGAGAAACAAAAGGAGGGGACGGGGGTAAAATGATCATTCAGCAAGCCCCTGTACTTTTCTGATCTCTACAGAAACATCCATTGTGTAGGTATGTACTCTGCAGGTGTGTAGTGTGCCAAATGACTGATTCTTATAGAGGGCCCATCAGCAACATCACAAAGCTCAAACCCAACAGAGGGTAGCTCAAATTTGCCAAAATGAGATCTTCTGGACCACTACTATCAACTGGGTGTACAATATAAGGTCCTCAGTTCACACTCATCATCCCAACCTGAATAGTCCATTGGGGACAGAAGTAAACAAGAGCAAGGAACCCCTTTACATGAGGAGATCTGGTGGTACGGACAGCAGAGATGGATGTGAATGCTAATTACCCGCGTGTCTCGCTTGTGCTGGGAATGGATTTTTTCAGGAACCACCACCTGGTATTTCTGACCTTCTGGTAATCCATGAAATGCTGGGAAATAAAAAATATGAAAGTTATATACAATCACCATACAAATGTTTATGGCAAAAACGTTTCACAAGACTACTCCAAGCATTTAAATGTGAAAATCAAGGTGCAATACATTTTTTTTACATCCCCTATTGAAAAAAAAACCTTGGGGTGGCTTCAAATACAGCGTTTTTGGAAAAGCACCGTATTTTTTGTGGCAGTTTTGATAGATTTCAAACAAATTGGAAAAATGAGGAAGAACTTTCTACTCCTCCTCCGGATCCACTTCAGCTTTGGCTCAAAAAACTGCACCATAATCGGCCATTTTTATAGGGGCAGCTTTGGGGCATAGTTGGAGGGAGGGAGCTATTGGGGCATGTGACCCTGTCGTGGTCTCAAGCAAGCCGCTTTGCCTGGGTCGGGGTATTTTGATGCAGAGTGAGGCCCATGAACTGAACATTTTCTCAAGTGAAGGATAGCCTAACTGCTGCTCTGGTCAGCTTTACTAATCTTGTCTAAAATGTAGACAGGATGGGGACCATGTATTATTCTGTCATGCAAATTCTCTGGCATCAAAAAGTGGCACATTTAGGTACATGCCAGGCTTGGGCAAAAATTTACGACTTTTTTGGGGATTTTCAAAAAGTGGGCAGTGTGGGCTGGGCCTTTTTCATGTAAATTCTGCTTGAGATCTACATATGTCCCCTTGCTGGTGTAGATTTTGGTTCTGGCGCACATACCTTCAAAGTGGCGCCACAATTTTTAAGAGACACATCTAACAACAGCATGAATACATTTCAGGGACCCACCGCTTCTATCTCCAGAATAGGACCCCTGAAGTGAAGGACAGTAGATGCTCTCCAGTTCCTGCTATGGGAATTCCAAAAATAGCGTGGGCACGTTCTGCTTTTTTTTTTTGGAAGTCCCATAGTGGTGAATGGACAGCACACTGTACACGCGATTCCACCTTTCCATTCACTGCTGAGTAAGTGCTCTGCTATTTACGGAAATTCCATAGAGGTACACGGAGGGTGGCTGCGCTTGTGCAGTGCGCTCTCCTTCAATCCAGGGGGCCCATTCTGGAGATAAGAGGTGGGATCTGCACTTATTTGATATTGATGGCATGCCCTAGAGATAAAACATTAATTTCTGAAACGGTAATACCCTCTTTAAGACCGGCAGGGTTAAATGTTGGTCTTAAAGGGGTTGTCCAGCCTTTACTAAGTGTCGGAATAATCAGGATAGCCCATCAATAGCTGATCGTCGTGGGTACTGCACCCTGCACCCCTGCCGATCAGCTAATGATGACCTATCCTGAAGATAGACCATCACTTGGTAAAGGTTGGACAACCCCTTTAATAAATGTCTAACTTTATATCGTCTGTTGGTTGGCTGACTTCGGCTACAATTTTGGCATCTCTCCCCCTCGAACAAGCATTGTAGATGCATAGTTCGAAGACTTGACGTGACAGCATCTGCGCTAGATAGACGCCAAGTTTTGGTGCATTTTACTACAAAGTGTAGGCATAGTAAAATCTGTACTAATGTTTGAAACCAGCCTGACAGTAACTACCCCCATCCTCCTCCCCTCACAAGACAAGGTGTATGTACTGAGGACAGCATTCCAGGATGTTCTAGGCCCGCATCTACAAAGCAATGGTCGCCTGAGGGCGACTTTCCTGGCATTCAACAAGGCAGCTCCTGATCGCATGTCAGTCATGGACAGACAGATTGTAATGAAACTCCCCAGAATACCAGGCTGACACAGTTTATTCATTGCTGTGACTTGCCTGTCAGCTATTTCTGTACCCATGCTGCCCACCACTACCAATGAATCATAATTAATAACGGGCACAGTCATCCTGGCGATACTACACAGGTAAAAGTGTCACACAGGACGCAGACGCATGCTGACACATCCACTTAAAGGGGATTTCTGGGATATTATTATTGTATAGGGGGAGTTTAGATTGTAAGCTCTGAGGAGCAGAGACTTTATACTGTATTAATACGCTATGACACCGTCTACAAGAAAATCTGTGTCCGTTGCCCCTAGCGACCAATCACAGCGCAGCTTTCCTTTCTTTCAGTCTTGAAAACTGAAACCTGTGGTTGGTTGCTAGGGGCAACAGAGACAGATTTTCACAATTATGCCCCAATATGGGTCTGGGACCCACACCTATCTCTAAAACGAAGCCAGCAAAGTGGCGGGTTCTACCACCACCAATTCCACCACTGTTCCTATTGGCCCACTGCAAATAGCTGAGCAGTGCACTCGGCTATTTTCGGAATCCCAATAGAAATGAATGGGAGCCTGCGCGGCCACCGCTTTCATTCACATCTATGGGGCTGACGGAAATAGCTGAGGCAGTGCTCTACTATTTTAGGCGGCCCCATAAAAATGAATGGAGGACAGCCACACATGCGCCCCCTCCTTCACTTTGCCGGCTGGGTCCCAGAAGTGGGACCTGCACCTATCAGATAATGGGGGCACATCCTAGTGATATGCCCCCAATGCTCGAGATGGGAAAACCCCTTTAAGCTTCTGGGCCCCCAATGCGAAATTGATAACAGGGTCCCAAATGTAAGTGCCATTTATAACTCTGGTGCGGTAGTGTGGCCATCGGGTTCCATCAAGTCCCAGACCAGACTGGGTACAAGCATTGCTTTTGAGGCTGTATATGGCGGCACACAAAGTGCCAACGGGCATAAGTAGTTAAGCCCAGTTCACTCAAATATCCTAATGGCGGACAGATTCCGCACTTATCCCAGACCTGGCCTCTATAACAATGTACGTTATTTCCCCAAGAGCTTGTAATCAATCACTGATTAATGCAAATCAAACCCAGACACAGTGACCCAAGATAAGCTCTCAGTTCTTCGGAAAGAGTCGCCATAGTATGTAACGTCCTAGTACTTTATAGTAACTTCCCCATTTCTTAAGGCCTCTTGCCCCGCAGGCCAACACACATCATGTGCAAGAGGCCTAAGTCCCTATAAAAGCCACTTGCGTTTTTTTTTTTCCTGCATGCAGTTTATTATCGATGTTTTCTTTCTAAACAAATGTGTGACAATCATTTATTTCCCAAAAATGGCTCCTAGTTTAAAGAAACCCCAGTATCAAAAATCCATGAATGTGGCCCTTCAACTGGCGGTTTTATAGCAAAAAATGCAACAAAAACTGTCACTTAGGGTCCATTCACATGTCCGTAATTTGTGTCCGCAGACCCATTCACTTTCAATGGGGCTGGAACGGATGCAGATCCACATTTTCAGGATCTGCATCCGTTTTTTCAGGATCCGCATCCGTTTTTTCGGGATCCATTTTTTCAGGATCCACAATTCCGTTCCTGAAAAAAATAGAACATGTCCTTTTCTTCTCCGCAATTGCGGACAAGAATAGGCATTTTCTATTATAGTGCTGGCAATGTGCAGTCCGCAAATTGCAGAACGCACATTGCCGATGTCTGTGTTTTGCGGATCCGTGGATCCACAAAACACACACGGACGTGTAAATGGACCCTAAGGCTGTGACGGCTAACCTCCGGCACGCCAGCTGTGGTAAAACTACAACTCCCAAGATGCACACTTGCTTAGTTGCTCTCAGAACTCCACAGAAATGAATGGAGCATGCTGGGAGTCATAGTTTCACCACAGCTGGAGTGCCAGAGGTTAGCCATCGCTGCCCTAAGGCCTCCTGCACACAACCGTATACGTTTTGCAGTCCAGAAATCTACAAAATACTGATGCCATCTCAGCATTTTTGCGAGATCCACTGTAAAAAAGCCTATTCTGGTCCGCAAAAAGGGACAAGAATTGGACCGGCTTTAGAGTTTGCGGCCCAGCTGCATGGATGCGGGCATGTTGACATCTGTGTGCTGTCAGTCTTTTTGGAGCATCCATAGATATTATTGGGTCCGTGTGCGATCTGCAAAAATTGCAGATTGGATGTGGACCAGAAATATGCATTTTTTTTTTACAGCATTTTTGAGGGGTTTACCGTAGGTTTTTTGTGTGTTTTCTGTGCCAAATATGGCATAGGAAAAAAAAAAGCAGGAAGTTACTCCGTGTGAATTCCGTTTCCGTATGTCCGTTCCGCAAAGGAGTAGAACATGTCCTATTATTGTTTGTATTACGGACAATAATATTAGGGGCCAGCTGGTCCGTTCCCCAAAATACGGAATGCATATGGACGTCAACTGTATTTTTTGCGGATCGCAAAATACATATGGTCGTGTGCATGAGCCCTTAACGTGTGTTTTTCGCAGTCAATGGCGTTTCTTTCAAATTGCAGTATGCTCTACCTTTGGCATTTTCCTCCTATGGACCTTTTTTTCTTCTTCAATGCAAACATGCATTGTTCTGGCATTTTCTTTAATCTATAATGCCATCTTTATTCAATGTTTTTTCCTCCCCGTACAGCTCTACGGAGGACGTGACATTATAGGGGATCACATACGTTTCTCTAAAAAAAAAAAAAAAAGAAAATGCCAGGCATACCAAAAACGCCCAAAGAAAATGCCAGGTGCAAAAAGACATATATGATCAAAAACACCCCAAAAAATGCTTTTCGAGGAGGTTTTATTTATCCCCACAAAACGCCACGGCCACAAGTGTGTGCGAAGGAGCCTTAAGAAGCTTATGGGAAACATTTGCATATCAATGCATGTAAATCAGCCTACCAAGGAGCCTTCGGGCCGTCTTATCTGCCACCTATGACACAGCCCGGGCTCGGGTAATACGTTCCTGTACCTGCACTTTGACCAGACAGTAAAAAACAATCTGTACAATTCACATTGATTAGAAATATTCTTCATAACTTAATATCTGCTACTACAGGAAGAGCAAGGACTCTATACAGTCCACCTATAGCGCTGTCCGCACCTATAGAGCACTCCACCTATAGACCAATCACATAGGGACTAGGAGACAAGGGAGCTTTAGATGGTGCCGTGGACTCACCTAGTACCTGGCTCTCCAGCAATGCCAGCAGAATGACTACAACCCTCAGCATGGTCCTGAAGCCCGGAGCTCACACCTTCCAGTCGAGAGAGAGAGTGAGGAAGTGCTGAGTATTGTGTGTGCTGTCAGGAATTTATAGACTCACATGAGCAAACAGGTTACTCAACTCTGCAGAGAGGAAGTCTCAGCCTGATCCTGGTGGCTGCCCCTGCCTATTGTGTGCTCCTGCCCTGTTTACCCTGGCATCATGCATGGTGTTCCAGGTGATGTAACCATCAGGGCCATTTACTGGATGGCCCGGAGGACAATTACCTGTTTTCTAGGCAGTAATTATTTATACCGCACTCAAGGCGGTGGCTATTGGGGGATATCCATATCCAGAGATTGGCCCCCAATATACGTAGGTCAGAACAATTGCATAAATCTCAGGAGTCACTCAGCTCTCTTAGGCTACATGCACACGGCAGTGGTTTTTTGCGGCCTCCGTTCTGTTTTTTTCCCTGGATCCGATGGTTTCCAATTCATTTCTATGGATCCTTTAAAAATGCGGGTGCCTCTTCCGTTGCCTGTCCGTGTCCGCATTTCACGTCCGCAAAAAAATATGGCATGTCCTATTATTGTCCGCAAAAAACGGTTTGCAGACCCATAGAAGTCAATGGGTCCGCAAAAAATGCGGATGACCAACGGAAGCCGTCCGTTTGTCATCCGCATGCGTTTTTTTTTTTTGGGGATGGTTGCTTGGAAACCAGGGCACTTGTACAGGTACTTCAAGAAACTGGTTCAAGCCTTCTGGGTTTTTTTTTTGCAGATCCGCAAAAAAAACGGAAGACACAGGGAAACACAACCTACAAAATTTGCGGACACACGGAACGGATGTGGATGTGAAAAAAAAAGGAAGACAGATCCGCGATTTGCGGACAGCAAAAAACCACTGTCGTGTGCATGAGGCCTTAGAGTCCGGACTGACACAGAGGTCTAGTGATAGTATATTTCATTCAACCAATCAACAACCAATATAGAGCTCTTGTCACCCAGCTTTCCTATAGTCCTGGAAGGCAGATCACCCTAGTCGCACTGGGCTACGGTATGTATCACTGCAGGGCTGGGCAGATTATCGGAGAGAGAACTTCTATGGGAGCAATATTGATCATATTGGTTAAAGGGGATTCCCATCTTTAAGGGGTTACACCATGATTAATGTAAAACACGGAAATCAGACATCATATAGTACAGGACGGTCTCTTTCTAACAAAGCTAGAACCAGCGCTGTACCTCACATGGATCCAGAGATCAAGATTTATATCAAGCAACTCTGTCTGGCCAGACAATTATAGACAATAAATAAAATCGAAATAAAAATCAATCACAATAAATATACCACCATATGTGGAAACTCTGCTGGAGCCTGCAGGCTTTGAAAATAATGTCAATTCCTGCTGCAAATATAACAGCAATCCATGTACTGCGAAGGCAATAAATCGTAATGTCAATGTGGCGGCAGTCCGTGCTATAAAAACGCAACGAAAAGTGCAGTCCGTACTGTGAACAAGCTGCAAATAAAGTGAACAAGCTGTGCTGTAATAAAGTGCCAAAATCCGTGCAGTTATATAGTTAGGTTTGAACACTTTGTTCTTCAAATAAAGCCGGCTGGATAATTCATGTATAGCTTAGTCAACATAAGCCTATATCGACCGCCTGTATGTGTTGCATGTACTCACGGAGTTTGTAGTCTTCATAGGCGAAGTGCAGTGTCAGCGCGGCGTCCCGCGCGATAGTGTACACCGCAAGCCTGCTACAAGTCACTCACGTGTAGCGTTATGTAGTCCGTGCGGTCTTAGGCTACATTCCCACGGACCGCAAAACCCATACGGTCGTGTGAATGTAGCCTAAGGCAGATGTTGGTCGACTTCCCAAGCGTCCCGTAGTTTCCCCGTCTCAGCGTTCTTTCTGTGATTGGCAGTCTTTCCTCGTGGCCAGGGTTACGGCCGTACGTATAGTTCACAGGTCGCCTCGGGTCACGGGTCACTTGGCGTTTTCACAAATCTCTTGAACATCGATCCTTTACTTTAGGGAGACAACCCCTTTAAACATATATGGTATATTTACGGGATCCCTCAACCTTGAAGCAAGGTAGCCACTGCATATGGACAGTCGGGGACAGGCTTAAAAGGGGTTTTCCAGGATTACTATGGTTTTTAAAAGATCTGCTCATGTTGTTGCTTACTTCATTTACACCATCCCCATGCTTTTTTTTTTTTTATTTGGACTCTCCTGACCTGTTTTCACCATGTAAACAAATCCCTCTGGTTGATTTCCTTCCTGTATGGAGCACTTCCTGTTGCTGCATCCAACCAAACCCATGATGCACTTCTTCCTCTGCCATAGCTCCAGCACCGCCCCTAACAACTCCCTGCTAGTTTATAGCTCCTCCCACCAGCTAGTTACATAGACACTCCCCTATCACTGCCCCTAACACCCAGCTAGTTTATAGCTCCTCCCACCAGCTAGTTACATAGACACTCCCCTATCATTGCCCCGCCCATGGACATAACATCACAGGAAATAAGCAAGACCTGCATGGACAGGGTCATGTGACCACAGGCCAGAATTGAAGATATGAGCAATAAAGGGAAAAATATATCACGAAGTTGAAGCTTCCTTCATAAATGATTATTTTAAACCCTTGCCGACCCCACCGTACATTTATGGTGGAAGCTGGGGTTAATGTCTGTGATCGGCGATAACGGCAGTGGCAGACATTTAACCCTTCAAATGCTGTGGTCAAATGTGACCACGGCATCCGAGAGCCGAAAACCTGGAGGCGCAGCACTAGTAGAGAATGAAGGAGCCGTTCATTCCCTGCGACGTCCTCGGTCCCTCTGAAGAATCCAAGGCTGCCGCAGCTAAGTTCCTGTAGAAAGCCTGCCTGTCAAATGTTCATGCTAATGCATGGGGGGCTATGAGAGAAGCAATCTAATAATTTTATTTTCAAGTTCCCTAGGGGAACTATTAAAAAGTGTAAAAGAAAGAAAAAAAGTTTTTAAAAATAAAAAATATATATTGAAATCACCCCCTTTCCTCAAAATAAAAATAAATAAACAATTCAAAAATAAACATCATGGAAACGCACGTACTATGAAAATATAAAAAAGCAAACTGGAAAAAAAACTAAAACGGGCAATTTACTATTTTTTGTCACTTTACCTTACCAAAAAAATTAAATAAAAATGATCAAAAAGTAATGCACATTCCAAAGTGGCATCAGTAAAAAAACTATAAACCTCCTGCAAAAAATGAGTCTCCACAAAGCTCCGTAGTCATAACCCTAAAAAAGTTATAGGGGTCAGAACATGGCAATGTAAGGAAACAAATTACCGGTAGTTTTTTTTTCCAAAGTTTTTTTTCAGTATTAAAATGTAACAAAAACGACCTAAAATATAGAACTGAATGGAGGCTGAGCATGCATGACTGTTCACTTTGGGAGCTCCATTTTAGAGATGGGTTCAGGTCCCAGAGGTGGGACCTACACCTATCTGGACATTGGTGACAACCCGTTTAAGCCTTTGGATCTGGCTTTCCATATAGAGCAGGGGGGCACAACCTTTTCTGGTCGGGGGTCACATTGTCAGCCTGAACCAATTCCAAGGGCCGAAAATAAAACTTAAAGGGGTATTACCAACTGAAATACTGTATTTTTGCCATATTGGACATACAGTATTTACTATAAATGGTTAGTTAAAGTTCTAGGACTCCCATCTAATAGGAGAATACATGGAAGATACATGTAAGAAGCCATAAGACATAGACCTACATGTCTTTTACCAGATGTTTGGGGGCCGCACAGAATGGTATCGAGAGCATGTGGCCCCCGGGCCGTAGGTTGTGCACCCTGATAGAGAGGATATAGATCAAGCACCCTCAAACTGCGGCCCTCCAGCTGTTGTAAAACTACAACTCCCACAATGCCCTGCTGTAGGCTGATACCTGTAGGCTGTTCGGGCATGCTGGGAGTTGTAGTTTTGCAACAGCTGGAGGGCCGCAGTTTGAGGATGCCTGATATAGATGAAGAACCTCGCCGCTGTTCTTGGTGATCCAGAATGTGTGCTCTTTCCTTAAAGGGGTTGTCCAGAATTAGAAAAACATGGGTGCTTTATTCCAAAAACTGCCCCGCACCCGTTAATTGTTTCTGTACTGCAGCTCAGCTCCACTGAAACTAACAGGGCTGAGCTGTAATACCGCACACAACCTGTGGACGGGTGTGGTGCTGTGTTTTGAAGAAAGTAGCCATCTGTTTCTGGTTCTGGGCCACCCTCCTAGTGAAATCTGCCAACTGCCTCAGGTACAGTAAGACATGGAACCTGTTCTGCCATGTTTTATCATTTATCATCAACATCTTACAATTTGCTGCCCAAATATCTCAACATACCAGTTTGTAATGACTCGTTATACAATTGAAGGCAGTAGTTTTGCAATTTCCACCCCAAAGCTGTTCAGAACTAAGGGTCCTTTTACATAGGCCTCATGCACACAAACGTATTTTCTTTCCACTTCAATTCAGTTTTTTTGCGGAACGTATGCGGAACCATTAATTTCAATGGGTCCGCAAAAACAACGGAAGGTGGGCATTCCGTTTCCGTTTGCCCGCATGGCCGTTCCGCAAAAAAGTAGTGCATGTCCTATTATTTTCCGCAAATCACGGTCCGTGGCTCCATTCAAGTCAATGGGTCCCCAAAAAATACGGAACGCACATGGAACACATCCGTATGTCATCCGTATTCTGCGGATCCATACTGTAGAAATGCTATGCCCAGCCCATATTGCTCATGTGTTTGGTGATAAATAAGTTACTGTTTCCGTTTCTGATCCGCAAAAAACGGATCAAATATGGAAACCATACGGATATGTTTTGTGGAATAACGGAACGTAGGAGGACTTGAAGGGGTATCGCTAGGATAAGCCCCCATTGTCTGATAGCGGTGGGACCCGCGGTGGGACCCACACCTACAACGAGAAGGAAGCGGGGAGCGCTGTGGCTGGAGGACCCCGGATTTCCCGGGGTCCGTCCACCACCAAGCGCTGCTCCCCGCTGCTCCCATAGAAGTGAATAGGAGCGCAACGCACATGCGCGGCCCATGCTCCCACTCATTTTTATTGGGCAGACGGAAATAGCCGAGCCAGCGTTCGGCTATTTTCGGCGGCCCAATAGAAATGAATGGAGGGCGGCTGCGCATGTGCAGGGCGCCCTCCGTTCATTTCCCCGCTCCGCTCTCATTGTAGGTGCGGGTCCCAGCACCTATCAGACAATGGGGGCATATCCTAGTGATGTGCCCCCATTGTCTGAGATGGGACAACCGCTTTAAATCAGAGAAAAAAAAACCTCAGATGCGGAATAACGGATCCGTGAAAAAATGACTGCAAAACAGCAATGGTCGTGTGCATGAGCCCATAGGCTGATTTCAGCCTGGAATGAGTGCCAATCAGCGCTTGTTTTAACGGGCCTCTTACATGGGCTGATGCAAACTGTATGGGAGATGAATGATCATTAGTATGATCATTCATCCCCCATACAGTTTCCAGCTGCCGACAAACAATTATTTTTATGTTAACATAGGAGACCCTATCCGTTGCGACAAAAAGTGTCGTCAGCTGATCGATGGTGGGTGTTTAGACAGGTCGCTGATCAGCGGAATGAATGTGCAGGTGATTGTTCCTTCCCAATCATCGCCCTTATGACTTAAGCCACCAGTGATCGTCACCACCCTCTACCTGTCTGCCTGCAATTCTGTCTCTCCAACTCTGACTTGAGCTCCACTGCCATTCAGTACTAGGCATTAAAGGGAGTTTGTCACCAGGAAATTCAGCTATGGATTATTTTGCAGCCCCCTCAATGCACTATAGAGTAATAATGGCTCATTAGTGTCCTCCATAGTAGTAGTGCCTCCCTTTTTGTCCCACACAGTAGCACGTCACACGCAGTAATGATGCACCAACTAATAAGGCCCCTTTCACACGGACGAGTTTTCCGCGCGGGTGCGATGCATGACGTGAACGCATTGCACCTTCACTGAATCTGGACCCATTCATTTCAATGGGGCTGTGTACATAAGCAATGTTTTTCACGCATCACTTGTGTGTTGCGTGAAAATCACAGCAAGCTCTATATTCTGCGTTTTTCACGCAACGCTGGCCCCATAGAAATGAATAGGGCTATGTCAAAATCGCATTGCATCCGCAAGCAAGTGCGGATGCGGTGCGATTTTCACGTATGGTTGCTAGGAGATGAGGATACTAAATAGCGATGAGCAATACCGGTAAATTCACGGTATTATTTTCCCTTCTAACATGGGTATAAGAGAAAATAATAGCAGATTGGTAACTAAAATGTCCATTGAGGGGTTAAAAAATAAAAAAAATAAACTCACCTCATCCACTTGATCGCGCAGCCAGTATTGTCTTCTTTCTTCTTCCATCAGGACCCGCAAAAGGACCTGCGCTGATGTCATCGCGCTCACCTGAGCGCGATGACGTCAGCGCAGGTCCTTTTGCAGGTCCTGCGGGAAGAAGAAAGAACGCGATGACGTCAGCTCATGAGGAGAGTTCAGTGAAGAAGTCCGGGTTTGGGTCTGGGTACCACATTTAGTTTTTTCTCACACGCGTGCAAAACGCATTGCACTCGCGCTGAAAAAACTGAACAACGGATCAACAAAAGTGAATATTATCTATCCGGAGCGCTCCTAAAGCTGGGACTCACAAAATGAAAGTCTCCACCTACAGCGTATATTTGCTAAGCAGCAAACATCGAGGCAGCGCACGGAGGAGACAAGAGGAAGTCAGAAGCACATGACCGGAGTCAGGTCACGTGAGACGCCGAGCGAGGAGAGACGGTGAAAGCAATTCACTCAGGTCAGTGTGGATGCGGGACGCCGCATGAAAGAAACCACCGTGACCGTAATTACCACCATCTCACCCTTAAATAAGCGATGTTGTTTTATTGAGTACCCGAAATTCGGACTTTACCATTGAAACTGAACCTAACACTGCGGTCTACATTTATGCGCATGAACTATTCAGGATCTGGACAGTAATACTTTATGCGAAACATTAAGGACCGCATCCCCGTTGTGGAATTCTCTGGACATTTTCAGTATCTGAATTTTAGGAACGATTTTTTTCCAACGAATTATAAAGTTTGAGCGCAAGTTTTGAAAGCAAGTACTTGCTATATGTATATGTTTATGTGAATGTTGATGCACTTCTTTTAAGCATTAAAATCACTGCATGTGACCATATCTCATGTGCCTACCCCTATCTTCAAATATTATAGCCTCTCATTTCTCTGGGGGGGGTGAACCAGATTCCAGGGTAAGAGCACCAGACATCCATAATTTTCCATTAGTGAGCCACCTTATCAATATTTAGAAGTATTCCAAAAAAAAAGTCGCCACCTGAATTTAACTAAGCAAATAGGTATGAGCCTCCTATTGGATAATTACTGCATGGGCGATTATCTTTCAGCTGTGGCCAAAAGTTATTTAACCCCAACTGGTGCAGTGAGTTGCTTCTCATTTCTTAAACAGCCATTTCGAAAGACACATCTCGTGGTCGTGGAAAAGATGTTAGTCTGTTTGAGAAGGGTCAAATCATTGGCATGCATCAAGCAGAGAGAAAATCTAAGGAGATTGCAGAAACTACTAAAATTGGGTTAAGAACTGTCCAACGCATTATTAAAAACTGGAAGGATAGCGGGGACCCATAGTATTCGAAGAAGAAATGTGGCCGGAAAAAAATCCTGAATGATCGTAATTGGCGATCACTTAAACGTTTGGTGAAATCAAATCGAAGAAGAACAAGAGAAGAACTCAGGGCTTTGTTTAATAGTGAAAGTAAGAGCATTTCTACACGCACAATGCGAAGGGAACTCAAGGGATTGGGACTGAACAGCTGTGTAGACGTAAGAAATCCGCTAATCAGTGAGGCAAACCAGAAAAAAAGGCTTCAATTTGCTAGGGAGCATAAAGAGTGGACTCTGGAGCAACGGAAGAAGGTCATGTGGTCTGAGGAGTCCAGATTTACCCTGTTCCAGAGTGATGGGCGCATCAGGGTAAGAAGAGAGGCAGATGAAGAGATGCACCCATCATGCCTAGTGCCTCCTGTATAGGCCTGTGGGGGCAGTGCTATGATCTGGGGTTGCTGCAGTTGGTCAGGTCTAGGTTCAGCAACAGTATGTGCTCCAAGAATGAGGTCAGCGACTACCTGAACATACTGAATGACCAGGTTATTCTATCCATGGATTTTTTCTTCCCTGATGGCACGGGCATATTCACGGGCTCAAATTGTGAAAGAGTGGTTCAGGGAGCAGGAGACATCGTTTTCACACATGGATTGGCCACCACAGAGTCCAGACCTTAACCCCATTGAGAATCCTTGGGATGTGCTGGAGAAGGCGTTGCGCAGTGGTCAGACTCTACCATCATCAATGCAAGATCTTGGTGAAAAATTAATGCAACCCTGGATGGCAATACTGCAGAAGCTTATCAAAACAATGCCACAGCGAATGCGTGCCGTAATCAAAGCTATAGGCGGTCCAACGAAATATTAGAGTGTGTGACCTTTTTTTTTGGTGGCGACTTTTCTTTGGGACAGGCAGTGTATCTATATTATATTCAAGTGCGCCCTCCTTTTGTCCATTTCTAATGATTAACCCTTAGTGCTCCCCACTCAGTTATGTGGCCCGTTAATACCCTCCAACTTTGTAATAGTGCCCTTTAGTTTTTTCAGTAAGTTATGGTGCCTCCTTGGTTACCTACACCGAATAATGTACAGTGGCCGGTTTTGGAGTGGTCCCAATGCTACGCTGGGTCACCCGGACACTGTCGAGGTGTCTCCATTTGTTGCTGCTCTCCAGAGGAGATGATAAGGTGTGGCGCACTCCAATGGGAAATAAGTCCAGAAAGTCAGCGCCTGCTTCCTTACTGGGGGAACTCAAGCGCAAAACAATACAGGCGAGTCATAGGGCTGGCTTCTCCAATCTCCTCCCTGGCAGAAGAATGTTCTATGCTAAGGAAAGGCCTGAGCTACCTGTCTCTCTCTCTCTCTCTCACTCTCTCTCTCTCTCTCTCAAAAAGCTGGTACCCTGGCCAAAGGCTGGTGACCCAGGGTCTGTGGTTCTGTTGTGCAGATGGACCTCTGGTCAAAGGGCTGGTGACCCATGGTCTGTGGCTCAGTATCCTCATCTCAGCGTCTTCCTCTGGTCACTTATGCAGACTGGCAGAGTCTCTTCTACTAGAGAGACTACTAGTCTGTCATAGACTTGTATAGAGTTTCAATACAAGTCTGTTGGAATGACTACGTTTTTTTCCAAATGAAGTGATAAACGAACACAGCCAGCACTCCGATTAGCGTCGCGGTGCTTGTGTCCAGTGTTGGCGTCCTACGAGACAATGTAAGTTAAAGGATCGGCACTCGCAATTGCAGATGATCTTCAATATAAGTTTTTTTCCAGACATAAACAAGTCTTCAGGTGTAACCAACGAAGCTAATCCAGTCATAAACTCAGTATGACAGTTTTGTTTCCTCCAAAAGTTTGCACTGTCTATTATAGTAACCGTCTTAGATTTCTAACTTTTCAGTGCATAGGTAGAACGTCCCAAAGTCTCTCAGCATTAGCAGGCTGTGCATTAACCCTTTCCACGCTGCAATGCCGATACAATGCTAATGAAGAGGATATATTACAATAAACATATAAAATGCAGTTTAACAATATAATACAGTATAACTGTAAACAATGACCTAAGTTTAACCCTTCCTAGTGCACTAAGGTAGAGAGATGATGAGTTTGTGTAGTAGCAATAGGGGCAAATTTCCATAGGCCAAAGTACTCTTGCTCCAAGGCACTACACATGTTGTATCCTCAGTGCTACCCTCTTGGTAACGGTCCTCTTCTTCGTGTCTTAAACTAACTAATTGTACCCCTCTCCATGCTTCCTCCCAATAATAGTGCCTCCTTACAGTTCCCCACACAGAAATAGAGCCACAACTACATAAAAATCTGTTCTGGTGTCTCATAGCCTGCAGGCCTATAGCGGCCTATGAGCAGGATGCTGACAACCATGGTATTTAACTATATTTGCATGCTGAGGGTGCAGATGTAGTTGAGAGTGGCGTTCTTCTAGAGATCCGCACATTGGACAACAGAGACCCAGTGTAAGTGATACCCCGGGTGTAAAGTACACCAGCTGAAAAGTGGCCGGGAGTGTCATGCAAGTTGTGCCAAATTTAGCATTAAGCGAGTCAGTGTAAGACAGCATTAATAATTCTCCATCAATGTGTGTGGCCAGTGACAACGGAGACAAATGTAGTCTGTTACCATGGAGACCCAAATATCTGTATATGAGCTTCATATATTAAATGGTAGGCTATCCTTCAATGAAGACAATTTTAAATAAAAAAAAGCTATTGCAAAATAATTATTATTATTTACTTTTCTCAACCCATGGCTGTATACAAGTGCTGCATTTCAGACCATAGCTGCGTCATGTTTTGCTCAATGCTAAAACAAAACAAAAAAAGTAAAAACTGCTGAAAAAATACCACTAGAAAAAAATTCTGATGATCAAGATATACTTATGTAATAGAGAAAAGACATTCAAGATCAGTAGTAACTATACAAGGGTTTATCACGTCCACCCTTAGAATAGACTATGTGGGTGTGGGAGACGAGTCCTCTTAGAAGTGGGATGATGATATAGGGGGCACATGATGAAAGTATATTTAGCACAGGAAACCAAGATCACTTCGAAGATTAACATTTCATCACAACAATGTGGTCATATATGGTGACAGAATGAGAATAAGAACTTCCACTAAATAGAGAACACAGATAATCTCTCGGCTTCATCTCATAAACAAGAAATAAGGATATTAAAGGGGTTGCCTGGGACTCTGGAGGGGTCATAAATATCATATCGGTGGAGGTCCGACTCCCGGTACCCTCATCGATCAGCTGTATGAAGGGGCTGCAGCATTTGGACAAGCACTGTGGCCTCTTCATTGCATATTAAGCACAGCGCCGGACTTTGTATAGTGGCTGTGCTTGGTATTGCAGCTCAATCCTATTCGCTTTGCATGGGACTGAGCTGAAGAAGGGCCTAGTGACCGATGGACATGACAGTTTGAGGAAGAGGCCGCAATACTTACACAAACTCTGCTAAGCAACCAGCCTGGGAGTCGGACCCCCAGAATCAAATATCGATGCCTGTCCTGAGTTCGTTAGAGTGTACCTGGCCCAGTCAACCAAGAAGGAAAAGGGAGGAGCTGACAGAGGAAGGAGGTGGAGCAAGGGTGCACAGAGTGGCCTGGTCCCGCCCTCTGAGCACTTAACTACTCATCTCATATGGTGGACTTGTATAACATGGCTGGACGAATGGCTGCCACGTAATACCACCTTAACCTTACAGTGGCTTTATCATAGCCTTGTGGGGTGCTTTAAAAGGGTACTTGGTTCAGGAAGGTTAAGAAACACTGATCTAAAAGTCTGGACGTGTAACAGGGGTTTTGTCACTGTTCTCAGTAAACAGTTTGTGCTAACAAATGATATTTAGTTCCTCATAGTTTGGTGACTAACTAACTAACTAGCCCTAAAGAAATATGATTACTTTAAAATTTCATACATGTTAAAGAAGGGTTTTCCAAGTTATATTTATTAACAACTGAATGCATAGAAAGGGTTAAAATAATAATAATTAAAAAAAAAAACTCACCTTCCTAGCCCCATCTGCTACCTGGTCTATTGAGCCAGGCTGCAGCAGTGATGAATTATTTTGGATGCAGCGGTGATGTTCCATAAACCGCTACAGCCAATCACTGTCCTCAGTGGTGTACAGCACAAGACCAATAAAGGGTAACAATTGGCTGCAGTGGTATAAGGGATGTCACTGCTACAGTCAAACAATAAGTTACAGGTGCAGCCCAGTGAAGAGGATGGAGTGGTAACATTGGATCAGAGGAAATGGTGAGTTAAAGTTTAGTTCAGTGTTTCCCAACCAGCGTGCCTCCAGCTGTTGCAAAACTACAACTCCCAGCATGCCAGGACAGCCTTTGGCTGTGCGGGCATGCTGGGAGTTGTAGTGTTGAAACAGCTGGAGGCACACTGGTTGGGAAACACTGGTTTAGTTTAATATATATATATATATATATATATATATTAAAAATTTAACCCCTGCAATTGGCCCATAATAAATGAAAGGTGGGAAATCACATTAAAGGGGTAATCTGGGAATTTGGTGTTGATGGCCTATCCTCAGTTTAGGTCATAAATATCAGATTGGCGGGGGTTTAACTGCCAGGACTCCAGCCGATTAGCTGTTCGAAGAGGCCACAGTGCTCTGTAAGTGCTTAAGCCTCTTCCTAGGCCAATGACGTCACTGTACATTGGTCACATGGCCTAGGTGCAGCTTAGTCCCATCAGAGTGAATGGGGCTGAGTGCAATACCAAGCACAGCCACTATCCAATGGACGGCGCTGTGCATGGTAAGCTGCAAAGAGACTGCAGCACTCACCAGAGCTCTGTTGGGCGCAATGGCCTTTTTAAACAGCTGATCGTCAGGTGTGTCGGGAGTCGGACCCATACCAATCTCATATTGATGACCTATCCTGTGGATAGGCCATCAATATCAAAGTTCTGTATGACCCTATAAAGCTGATTTTATAGATATCATTAGCACAATGTATCTTGCCTATGATGTAGAGAACAATATGGCTCAGTGCTGTGTACATAATAGGAAAGGTTAAAAAAGGAAAATCTCAATACATTTTGGGGTTATACCTATAACCTACAGGTTATAAAAGGGCTTCTGTCAGCAGATCTGTACCTATGGCACCGGCTGACCTGTTACATGTGCACTTGAGCAGCTGAAGGCATCTGTGTTGGTCCCATGTTTAAATGTGCCCACATTTCTGAGAAAAATGTATTAATATATGCAAATGAGCCTCTAGGAACAACGGGGGCGTTGCCATTGTAGTGCCCTGGAGCAGGGGTAGTTTGAAGTTGGGACATTTGTGGACATTTGCCTCTATTTTCCCTATGCAAAGCCATCAACTCCTTACTTTATTTGGCTTTAACTTGCACTGACTTATACTATTTAATACTGTGTAACTGCATTTTATATGATTGTTATGATATATATCCTGTTCATTTGCAGCACAGCACTATGGAAAGGGTTAATGAATACTGAGACTTTTGGGACTTTCTAACTAATAATGAGAAGATGGTAATTTTCAACAGTTACCATATGAAATTAAGAACAGTAGGTTTTGGAGGGAAAAAACAGACCTGTTTACCACCAAAACCAGACAGACTGTACTTTTAAATGTCTAGTTTAGCAATGTTATTATGTCGGAAGACTTGCTTTTGTCTGAAAAAGTACTTTGTCATTCCTGTTAGGTATCATTGACGTTCTAATGCAAGTCTATGAGAGACGATTGTTGTAACATTGTATTTGTGTGTGCTGAGTTTCTCCATCCACCCCTCCCACTAGAAAGTTCTAGTTCAGCCAGAAACTGTATATAAGGAGAGCAGTCAGAGCCCCTAATGTTTCTCAGTTAGGGATCAGTGCTTAGAAGAAGAGACTCATGCCAGACTGCATGAGTGACCAAAAGAAGACACTGAGATCGGGATGCTGAGCCACAGACCCTGGGTCACCAGCCCTTTAAACAAGGAGCCAGCCAGACTACTGAACCACAGACTGTGGGCTTCCAGCCTTTGGCCGGGGTATCAGCCTTCTGAGTAAAAGAGAGGGACAGCTAGCTCAGGCCTTTCCAACCGTCCTCTGCCAGGGAGGAGACTGGAGAAGCTAGCCCTATACCTTACCTGTATTGTTTTGCACTTGAGTTCCTCCAGTAAAGAACACACTGGTTAACTGCAGACCCTGACTCTGTGGACTTAATTCTCATTTGGGTGCGCCACACCTTACTATCCCTTCTGGAGAACAGCAACCAGTGGTGACACCTCAACGGAGTCTGGGGGACCCAGCGTAGCGTTGCACCATGATACCTAGAGGCTCTGCTCTTTCTGCAAATGCTACACCCCTCCATTTTGATTGCCAGGGACAAGCAGTGTAAACATCATCACCCTGCCTGACCCTGTCAATCAAAGTGGAGCAGGCGCAGCAGTTCCAGAGAGAGCTTAGCCTCTAGGAGTAAAGGCAACACCCCCATTGCTCCTAGATGATTATTTGCATATATTAAAATGTCACTTTTCTCAGCAATGCGGGCACATATGAAGATGGGAAAAACACAGATGCTTTCAGTAGTGTTGAGCGTGAATATTCGCATAGCGATTTTTTTTTAGCGAATATCGGCACTTCGCTAATTTGCGAATAAAGCGCTATATATTCGCTATTTCGAATATTTTTTATTTTTTATTTTATTGTTATATTTTTTTCTTTCACACTTCCCAAAAGTAGTTCTACATAATACATTCGTCAATCGTCATCTCCTTCTATAAGCCAACCATAGTAAACCAGGTCTAAGTTGAAATCGCAATGCGATTAATTCAAGTTATATTAATCACATTGCGATTCGAACTTAGCACTGCTATATTACATATTAGGCTAGAATTAACGAATATGAAATATAGCAGTGTTAAGTTGAAATCGCAATGCTATTAATATAACTTTAATTAATCGCATTGCGATTTCAACTTAGACCTGCTTTACTATGGTTGGCTTGGTAGAATTAGCGAATATGACGAATATATTCGTCATATTCCTCAAAACGAAGATAACGAAGTATTCTCCATCTTCGTTTTAGCAACCTATTCGTCAACTTCGCTAATTCTAGCAATCAAATAGGAAGGTTGACTATAGAGACATCTGTGTTTAATTCATGACGTCATATTCACTAATTCTAGATACCAAACCGATAGGAGAGTAGCCTTAAGTTACAATCGCAATACATGATTATTTAAATCGCATATTAATCGTGATAATGACGAATATTCGATTTTGACGAATATGAAACGAATATTCTATCGAAGGAGCATCTAAAACAAAAACAACCTAAAAAATTAGACATAACATTTTTCTTATCACAAGGCCAAGACCCAGGATACCCAGAACTGTGATGTTGAGTCCTATTTCCTGATTCAAGGCTCCTTCAGGTTATTTCCATACCTTGAAAACTGAGCCCTGGCAGAAGTCCCATATATAAATCCTCAAGATCTTCTCATACGATAACGAAATGTCACCATACCAATGGAGACATTGATGATAGCCAGAGCTGTGCCGGCATGACATGATAAATGGGATTAGAATACACTGTCAATGGCTGGAGTGACATAGTCTCTGAGAAACATTACAGCCAGACATTAATATAGTCAAAGAGACATGTCTGTAATGGGGGTCCAACATCTAGGACCCCAACTAAGGACGAAAGAGATAGAGAGATGATGGATTACATTTATGCATACCAGGGGCTTACACAGATCTCATAGGGGCCCCATAGCAATACTTAGTATGCCTTCCTCCTTGTGAGAATTTAGGCGATTTACCATGTTTTAAAATAAAGGCATAAAACTTTTTGCAAAAAATGTAGCGCTGCACGACACCCGCTATACCCAATGTCTGTGTCAAACTGAACATCTTCTTCATAAATATTTTGATCACTATAATGTATAGATAAATCTTCTCCATACAAGTCTTCTGCTTCCCATCACATAATACAACTGTCTGCATGCAGCCACCACTAGGGGGAGTACATAGGAATGTATACAGTTACTATTGAAATTAATGGAAGCTGTGAAATCTTTTTGCACCTAGCTCCTCCTTGGAAATTTGCTCCTCCCTCAGTGTGTGCCTCCTCCCACCCCCCGGGCCCATAACAGTGGAGTGGTCTGCCTCCATGGTGGGTACTCCCATAGAAGACAAGGCACATCTACTGTCAGTTTTGACATGAATGGCAAGGTGGCTATGACATCCAGCACCGGGTGAAGTTAGGGGTGTATCTGTAGAGAATGCACAGGTACAGTCACACCATGGCCCTTGAAGGGGGGCCTTGAAGGTCCATCTGCCATAAAACCGGTATTATAAATAGCCCATGGTGGTAGGGGGTCTGATTACAGATTTGCACTGAAGCCTTCCTGCTCAAGTTCAGCAATTTCATTTTTTCTAGAATGCTTTTTGCAAGCCACCACCATCTGCCACAAGCCCTGAAGGAGTGGAGCGGAGGATTGGACTGGTAGTGGCTCTGGCTTCAATAATTATTTAAAGTGGCTCTCCTCAAACCATTGCTCCCTAGGGTCAGGGCAGTGATAAGAGGGTGCAGCCTTTCTTTCCTTATTCCATACCCTGATGTTGGGGCTCCTGACTGATGGTAGTTGGGCTTGCCCTTGGTTGTGGGTGCCCTTTGTTGTGAGTTTGGTGTGGGTGCCACACTGAAATGAGTGGGCTGAGCTGCGATACCAAGCACAGCCACTATCAAATGGATGGCGCTATGCTGGGTAAGTAGAGAGAAGGCAATGACCCTTCTGCTAGCACCAGTGGTTTCTCAAACAGCTGACTGGAGGGACTCCCAATTGTCAGACCCTCACCAATCCGATATTGCTGATCTATCCAGAGGATAGGTCATAATTGGTAAAGTCTCGGAAAACCCTTTTAACTGTTAATCCTTCTACAAACAGCAAAGTTTCTATAGCCAAAAAGCGAATACCTTGCTAGCATGCAAGTCCTTGTAATTCTGGACAGTCTATGAATGTCTTCTCCAGCTTTCCCTCAGGGATTGTTCGCTCAACAGGAATGGTGTTTATCCTGGAGCTGAACTAGCTTCTGCCCCTTTCACAGGCAGAGCTAAGGTTGACAATGGCCGATGCAATCCTGACTAGAAGGGCTCTCCCTCAGAGTGGAAAGCTAATTCCCTCTGCTGAGTCCGGCCATAATTCATTAGAAGTGACAACTACAGACAGCTTTTGGGAATACATACAAAGCACAATACAAAGCATGAACAGATTAAATAACATCAAGTTAAGAACAATTTACAAGTACCCTGTTTTCTGTGAGTGGTGTGATATCCAATTCAGTAATGCAACTTAACACGACCACAGTTATCTTGACGTTTATCTTACATCTAGTTTTCTGAACTATTTGTAAAAAACTGGAAACAGAATAATTGAAAATAATAGAATAAATAAGGCCTCTTTCACATAGGCGTCCCGCGTGAGGGATGGATAGGATGGGTGGCGGGGAAATTGTGCGAGTGCGCACGCAATTTCAGTCAGTTTTGACTGCGATTGCGTTGCGTTGTTCAGTGTTTTCTGCACGAGTGCAATACATTTTGCACACGCGGGAGAAAAAGCTGAATGTGGTACCCAGATCCGAACCCTGACTTCTTCACTGAAGTTTGGGATCGGTGTTCTGTATATTTTATTATTTTCCATTATAACATGGTTATTATGGAAAATAATAGCATTCTTTAATATAGAATGCTAAGTAAAAGATCCATTGTGGGGTTAAAAAAATAAATAAATTAACTCACCTCATCCACTTGATTGCGCAGCCGGGCTCGTCTTCTTTCTTCTTCTTCTTCTTGCAGGGCCTTGCTGGAAAAGGACCTTCGGTGACATCATCACGCTAACCATGTGGTGAGTGCGGTGACGTAGGCGCAGGTCCTGCTGAATGAAGATAGAAGAACCTTCTATCTTCACTCAGCAGGACCTGTGCTGACGTCACAGTGCTCACCATGTGGTGAGCCTGATGATGTCACCAAAGGTCCTTTTCCAGCCAGGTTCTGCAAGAAGAAGAAGAAAAAAGAAGACGAGCCTGGCTGCGCGATCAAGTGAGGATTATAGATTGGACTTGATGGACCTATGTTTTTTTCAACCTTACCACCAACTATGTAACCTCATTATAACACAGGTGTGAATATAGTCACATGGCAGTCAGCATTGGCCAGACGTCTATTACTTAATCAGTGAGCACTTACTGTACATGGTGTCCAACTGGCTGTGCAAAGAAATTTACTGTATGTCGGGTTTATAATAATTCAATTAAGAATTATTAATTATGGTCATAAAAATATTTTTTTCATAACTTGTAGAAATCATGACCTGGTGAATTGTAGATAACCCAATCGATACAATTCACATCTGAGGCCGACTATTTCCTCAGATAATAAGTTCTTTTCATGAGAGATGACATTAATGCTAAAGATGTAGTTTTGACATTAAATAATACGCAGATATTATAAAAATATGCAGATTTTATTAGTTACACGATTATAAACAAATAGGTATATAAACACGATTATATATGCCAAGGAATATATATGGCAATGATATTGTTTATTTACTTATGATAAGCTTGTAATGCTTCATATGATATATGCCAATTAATATACATGGCATTGATATCAGGCACTAGAAGCTTCACAATAAGTAAATAAACACATGTGGGTAAGAGCAGCTTGTCACATTATAACAAAGCTATTTGGTTAGGATATCAAAACAAGAAGTTACATTACAGTATATATATCACTTCTGTTCAGAGGAAACCTCATGATATCAGGACGGGCATGTATAATCCTAGACACCAATATCGAATGCTAACTACATTCTGCCCTCCTCTAACCAACTACACCTCACATGACTTCAGGAATGGGCAAATCCATTCAAGTATACAACTTAGAAGATAGTAGTCAAATCCTAGACTACTTTTGCATGTATACTTCTGTCCTATTCTGGACTACTTTCATATCTATGACTTGGTAAGACTATTAAGACAAACAACAGAAATGGGAAGAACTTGGAACAAATCTTCCAGTGGGAATTTATCATCTAGCTTGGCGAAGAATGCTACTATCAATATATCTTCATCTATGCATATATGTATGCAATCATTTAATACTTTGATAAATTATGAAACTTGATTCTTCTGCAGGTAGAATGAAGGCTCACAATTATTCTATATCTAAGACTACATCTCATATAAAGAGATGATAAATAAATTAATATGTTCGCCAACATAGATGCTATGATTTTACCCACATTATCTAAATAGTCTTAATAAAATGAAACATCATTCTTTGTGTTTCTTACCAAGTCCTAGCAGGAATCTCACTTCTGCTCCTAGGAAAGCTGGATGGTCCATCACCATGGCTTTCATCTTGGGTGTTGGCTCCTGGAATGTTCCTTGCTTTCCTCGTTCTTGCCTCTCTCTTTTCTCCTCTCTCTCTCATGCCCTCCTGATGCTATTCTACCTCTACCATAATATCTCAATCCTTATCTTACCATCACTGCCCCCTGGATTAGTATTCTCCAATCAATTGAGGGGTGTAAACATATGTAATAAGATCCTATGAGATCATGTTTACCCATAATGCAACTATGGAGGATGGTGTAACGATATCGATATCTGTCTCCGGATGGCACTGTTGTGCAAGCTATTAACACCATACCATGAAGACTTAACTAGGGTATTTTTGCATCATATACATTTGACCCTCATCGTCGTAAATCAGAGATAAGGATAAATGTAGACATTTTGTATCAACTAAAGATAGACAACTTGGAGTCTCTCTGACACTATTGATCTATGGGCCATTATGGTATGAATGGGCCTTGTTCTCTAAGACATGTCTGGAGAATCCAGTGTACTCCTTTATAGATAAGACCACATTTGTGGCAATAACTCTTTTAAAATACAATGTTCTTTGTATTCAGTATTCGGCAAACTTTTTCACATACTGAACTCTGTGTGACTTCAAATCTTGGCCTGTTCCAGCCGTGTATGAAAACTTTGGTTCAACTTCAGCCTGTCTCTTAAAGACAATGAGCATGCATTTTGAATATAATATGATCAGGTATCAATATATATGTCTATGAAAATGCCTGACATGTAGAAGCGTAGACTTGGTACTTCTTTCTTGAATCCCCTTCCTCAAGGCTTCATATGTGACCACCTACTGTGTCCACTCCTTGTCCAGGACCTGGCTGAGTGCTATACATCAAACCATATAGATCCACATCTATAACAGTCAGTACTTTGACTTACAGTTTATATTACTTTGTTATATTTTCCTTATGCCCTTGTTAGGTTATGTTTATGGTTTTGAGTCCTGGATAAATTAGGGTTAGAGAGTCTTATGGTACCAAAAATGTCATCTCAAACAGTTTCAGTCCTATTATCAACCATAACTGTACATCTTGTCATAAATTTTTACTCGGTTTCCAGGAGAACGAGCCCCCAAGACTCACAATACAGCAAGTGGGGTTGTGGGAAACATGGAATAAGCAGATTATAAATAGATGATAAGCATATGACAACATTTCACCAAAAGTTGGTGATGGACAGCAATTGTACTGAACTAGCGCATCTATGGCAGGTTAGTACAGTATGTCTGCAGATTTGTACAACTAATTTTGGGCATATTAGTCATATACATTTTTTTTGCTTCCGAGCTCGACATAAGGGATGGGGAAGTTGTGCGCTTTGTGTGCCTGTCCAGTGCCCATAGCATAGAGGAAGGAGACATTCAGTGTCAGAAATGACGTCTATAAGATTTTGTTATCCATTTCCCTGCACTGGGCCAAAGGGAATAGAGACGGAAAGACCTGAATTGTGAATGAGCCCTAAGATGGTGTCATAATTGTATTATATTCAATGTGTACATTATATTAGACATTTATACACCCTACACAACAAATGTCTTTATATAATATGTGAGGTTCACATCCCCCCCCCCCCCATCCTCAGCTCACCGCGCCTACGCCGAATACAGAGCGGCGGCGCAGACGCGGGATTTAGCAGGGAGACAGTGCCGGAGGCAGGAGAGGATCGCTGCCCGGCACTGTCAATCAAAGAAAGAAGGGCGTGGCAGCAGGTTGGCGCACGGAGCTTCTAGGAGCAGGGGCAACGCCCCCCCTGCTCCTAGAGTCTAATTTACATATTATAAAAAGACGTTTTTTAGCCTAAATATACATCAGAAATACATATAAAGCACATTATCAAGCTGATCTGACATTAGCACATAGCTAATGTCAGACAGCTTATAATGTGTAATCCTGGTGACAGAAACCGTTTAAGTAATGCATCTTGCTTCCCTACTTAATTAGAGAAGGATTGAACCTGTGGTGGCACTGCAGGAAGATCGAGCAATGACTGGTTCCTCAACAGTTGACAGCTGACAAGTTCGACAACGGGTGGTCAGGGTTTTGCTGGGAGACCCTCTTAACAAGGAAATTGTCCAAAACATAAAACCACGTTAAAGGTATTTAGTGCTGGAAAAGTTGCCATATGACAATCAACTTATATTTATGTCTTTGTAATGCAGGACAGGACATGTCTTCTAGAGCACTCTTCACTGTGGCCACGAGATGAGGATCCAAAATAGAGGACCTCCCCTCTATTTAATCATAATTTCCTAATGATTTATATTAAAAAAGGGTTTTTTAAACTGGGTAACCCTTTGATAAACTGTAAAATGTCTTCAGCATTTCTGTGGCCCCGGTGCTGGGGATGATCCTGTGTTGGCAGGCACCAGTTCACTATTTACTCAGTCAGAAGATCTGCTAGATGGAGTTGAAGCACTGTGCAAAGCAGCCACTACATGCAGCCAAGCAGCCCAACTTCACATTTCTTAGGAAATCACTTGTCTTAGTCATATGACTTGTGTTTCGAGATTTATTAACATATCCATAACCAATTTGTTCACCACGTTAATGTGGAAGAGACTCCCATCTACTGATTCTTCTCACTGAATCAGTATGTATTAGTATGGAAGAGTGGACACTCTGATTGACTTGATTACGCTACAACTAATTAATGTGGCCAAACAAACAATGTATGCCGATCTTTATAAGTTGGATAGCAAATACAAACTAAACAACCGATATTATATTTATCTCTTTGTGATGTTTAGTTTATAACAATGATCTGCGCTGACAGTGCGGCGCACCTTAAGAGTTAGCGCTATATACTCATAGAGCGACCTTACCCGCCTGTGTATGCTCCTCGATCAGGTTTCCCAATTCTTACCACGCTAGTGGAGCTTGTGAACGCTGGCTCTTGTGCTCTTTCAGACGCTCCCATCAAGTTCACATGTCACGTGGTGTCCTGGGGATTCAGAGCAATGTAGGCACTTCTGGGATGGTACGCTCTGTAAATTTCCTCCGGAGGTAAGTTGGTAATAGGGGGGTCTGACCAGACGCGTTTCGGGGGTGAATAATACCCCTTCCTCAGTGGTCCTCTTAAGGTGCACCCTACATCCAGCGGGACGCCGCTGATTACTGTTCCATATACAGAGACCCCTGCATTTCTGCCGAAGGCACATCTGTGATTTGTTCAATTATATCGAGGAGGATCCGGAGTATTGATAAGAGACAATAGTGTCCAGATTTACAAGCCATATTGACTTTAGTGTAGATTCTAATTGTCTGGACATTAATAACGCTTCACTCATTAACGTTTATGCTGCATGCTGCTACTGTCGATGCTGCTAGGGATTTGCTGCTATTAGACCAAACACTGCTATGATAGGGTAGTTTTATATTACTTGGCTGTTTTATTTGAATTACTTGGCTGTTTTATTGTATTTTATTGTCCAATTTTATATCGACATATTGGCTGTTCTATTATTATATTTAATTTCATTAAAGTGTAATTCCAGTTTTCCATCAGAGTGCCCGGTCCTCTTTTATACTTTACTGATTTTGCATGTGGTAGTAGGTGGAACTACCTGACTTGAGCACCTGAATAGACTAACTGCAATCCTGTGCGTCATAAAACCAAACAAAAATATACAATATTGCAGACATGCACTCTTCACTTGGGACTACTTCAAGAACAAAGATTATATCTTAAATACAGACACGTTTATTAAAAATATCTAAAATGATATATAGGTAAAATCCAAAAAAGTAAAAATTGAAATAAAATAAAACCCCCCAAAATAGGGTTGAGGCTGTATGAGACAATGAAGGCACAATGTCTGTCAGTCATATAGCTGTACAGTTATATGGTGTTACTTAATAACACTAATGAGATATATGAAGTATGACTAAATAATCTCAGTGTGGTAAATTGGTATACAATACATATGATTAATTTACCAATAACTTAATTAAATAAAACAATGGTAATTTTCAATAAATGAAGAGTGATTCACTCTGACCGCAATATGGAGAATTGCATATATATGTCTCATTATAGTAATAGATGTAGTTATTATATCAGTATTGTATCCAATAATATGGATTTGTATACAACACTGGTAGTTTTCAATGGATAAAGAGTGAATAACTCTAACTACAATATAAAGAAACACATATTGATCTTAGGCTACTTTCACACTAGCGTTAAAGTTTTCCGGCATTGAGTTCCGTCACAGGGGCTCAATACCGGAAAAGAACACTTCAGTTTTATCCCAATGCATTCTGAATGGAAAGCATTCCGTTCAGGATACATCAGGATGTCTTCAGTTCAGTCCCCCTCTTACGATATTTGGCCGGAGAACATACTGCAGCATGCTACGGTATTTTCTCCAGCCAAAATTCCAAAACACTTGCTGGAATGCCGGATCCGGCATTAATTTCCATTAAAATGTATTAATTCCGGATCCGGTACCAAGTGTTCTGGAAAAACCTGTGGAAAAAATAAATACCGGATGACACCGGAGAGACGGATCCGGTATTGCAATGCATTTGTTAGAATGATCCGCATCCAGCAACGGAACTGCCTGCCGGAATCCTCTAACGAAGTGTGAAAGTACCCTTAATGTATTAATTCACGTTAATATTTAGTTCAGAGTTCTCCTCTGTCAGTCCTTCTTATTGGTGAAGACTCAATGAAGGTCCATATATTCAATTCACTGTTGGTGGTATGATGTAAACCAGTTCTATATCTTGTATATTGGGAATCTAATAGTAATCCATATATTGTATTCCACGTTGGTGGTAGCGGTAAATAGCAAATATTTGACAAGATGAAGAGTATTTGGTAATAATCCGTATGGTTGACTCACTGTTGGTGGTATAGTGTAAGCCGACCTGCATCCCACGCGATTAATCGTAGGATGACAGTAAGGCTTATCTTACCCCCGCACGTCCATGTATAATAGGCGTCTCACGTGGTATCGCTGATCTCCACAGTGCACGTGACGCAGTCCAGATATCGCTCGAGCCGGTCAGCTATTAAAAAATATTTGCAAAGTCCTTGGAGCGCTCCAACTTTCCTTTGATACAAACAATATTCTGGTGGTGGCTGAATATGTTGTTGTTCCGTCGGTCTTGGATCATATTTTACCAGACGCGTTTCGTGGTGTACCTCACTCCTTCTTCTTGGGCCATATTTAATCAAGGATCCAACCCACTTATATACCCCTCTTCAGTTTCTCCCAAGACCCGAAATGGATTATCTGCTACCTTCAACTGATATTTTAGGAATATATATTGTCTCCATTTCATTCGTATATCCAATAATTATAATCTCCCTTCTCTTTCGTTCACAATAAGTTGTCCCATGACTCTAAAAAACGCATGCGGTTTTGTTGCGTTTTCCATGTGGTTTTTCACCTACATATGCGTATTTTTGTGTGCAATTGCAGATTATTTCTAATAATGTGCCTATGTCTTCATTTGTAATATATTGTAAAAATATCGTACAAAAAATGCAGAATTTTCAAATAAACATACAAAGTAATCAAAGCAAAAAGGTCAAAAAAGTATAAAAATAAAGAAATAATTAAATAAAGACGAGGACAATATGATCAAGTGACTATTACTAATCGATGTTTTCTTACTAATTGTAGTTATCTTGTAATTACTTCTAAAGAGTAAACTTTTTATCTTCCGCAGAAGATCTCTACATTGTTGGAATGGAGATGAGGACCTCCCACCAAGGAGAGATCGGAGTGCTGGTAGGCAGCCTGACCCGATCTCCCGTCAGTAAAGGGCACCCATCTCTAATCTACAGGAAACCAAAAAGTTCCAACTCAGCATTAAGTCCCCCAGGTAAAAGTGTATCGAAATCAAAAATCCTCCTTGATTCTAGCAGTGACATTCGTGTAACATGCTTCCCTCCTCTCCTGTGAATTTCCACCTTTTCAAAAGCAGCATAGGTCAAACTTACTGGATCTTTATTATGGAACTGTTTAAAGTGTTTAGATAAGGAATGTTTTCGTAGCCATTTCTTATATTCCCTATATCAGGGATAGCCAACCTGCGGCTCTCCAGCTGTTGCAAAACTACAACTCCCAGCATACCCAGACAGCCTACAGCAGGGCATGGTGGAAACTGTAGTTTTACAACAGCTGGAGAGCCGCAGGTTGGCCAGCCCTGCCCTATATGTTCAGATATTCTCTTTTTAAGTGACCTCTTTGTCCTACCTATGTATTGTTTTTTTGCAGGGACATTCAATTATATAAATCACGTTAGTAGAATTACATGTCAAAAATTCCTTTATTTCATATATAAAGGTGCTTTGTGTAGAGCAGATCTAATTTTTTTTTAGGAAATGTAGTGATCTTACAATTATTGAATTTTTCACATCTAAAAAATCCTTTCATATTTAGCCAATGATCTCCCCTTTTTCTTAATTTATTACATGGTGCTATTTTAGACCTAAATTTGGGACCTTTGTATAGATTATTTGAGGGGTGGTGTTTATCAAAGGGCCAGTAACTAGAGATGAGCGAACTTCAAAAATTAGTTCGGCGTTCGGGTTGGGGTAATCGCTGCATCCCATTATGGATTCCACTACCGTGGACTATCCCGGCATATGGAATCCATAAGGGGCGGCTTCCACGAACCCGAACTTTGGAAAAGCCAAAGGACCTGGGGTGACATCCCCATCATGTGATCAGTGCAGGGGGCGTGGCAAAGCACTGGACCTGTCACCCCAGGTCCTTCGGCTTTTCCAAAGTTCGGGTTCGTGGAAGCCGCCCCTTATGGATTCCATATGACGGGATAGTCCGCGGTAGTGGAATCCATAATGGGATGCGGCGATTACCCCAACCCGAACGCCGAACTAATTTTTGAAGTTCGCTTATCTCTACTAGTAACCTTACCCTTCTGAATATAATGCCTGTGATATAATTGGTTCTATTTTTCTATATTGTACATCGAAAGGCAAGATGATCCGTATAGTGTCTTCTTTCTGATCCCCTCCTTTCTGTCATAAAAAAAGATAGTCTGTCCATTTCTCTAACTTTAGATAGAGATGTCTCTATAACATCAAGTGGATATTCTTTCATAATAAATTGTTTCTTCATCTCTTTAGCTTCTTCCTCAAATTTCTTGTATATTTAACAACCATCAAGGTAAATGGCAGCTTGAGCATAAGATACAACTGTTCTTGGTTACTGGTTTATTATATGTACTACATATCAGTTTATGATTCTGTATTGTGATTAACAGAACCATAAATTCAATTTGTTCCTTCCTAATATTCGAGGAAAAAGCGTAGATTGTTTGAATTATATTTAATCTCCTCTAAAAACAACTGAAGTTCTGACTCTGTCTTTTGCCTTATAAAAATAACATCATCAATATATCTACGCCAGAGCATCAGATCTATCCCCAGTTCTGGGGTTTTATTTTATTTTTTACTTCTTTGGATTTTACCTATATATCATTTTGTATATTTTTAATAAAGGTGTATGTATTTAAGATGTAATCTTTGTTCTTGAAGTAGTTCCAAGTGAAGAGTGCATGTCTACAGTATTGTATAAGAATTTATTCATATTTGCATTATTTAAAGCGGAAATTCTACTTAGAAATATCTGTCATGTAAGAAAATGTCATTGGTGGGGAATGTGCTAGCTCACTCCAGGGAATAGTTATTGCTACAAGGATAGACCATTGGTTTATGATCGGTGGGTTGATTCATTAAAAGTGTTATCCAGGAAAAGATATTTCTGACTTATCCTCAGGATAGGTCATCAGTATCACATCTGAGAAGGTACAACACCTAGGATCTCTGCCAATCAGCTGTCTGAAGAGGTCTTGAGCGCTGCAACCTCTTCCTAAGCCAGTGACATCACTGTACATTGGTCACATGGCTTAGTTGCAGCTCAGCCCCAATGCAATACCAAGAACTGCCACTATTGCCCTGTCCTTAGAAAGCTGCCAGGAGCCTGCATTACTTACCAGACCTCCTGTGAGCACAGCGGCACCCTGAAACATGACGGGGCTCTAGGTGAATAGCAGTGCTCTGAATGCATGTCTGGGCTCTGGGTGAATGGCAGTGCTCTGAATGCATGTCTGGGCTCTGGGTGAATGGCAGTGCTCTGAATACATGACGGGGCTCTAGGTGAATAGCAGTGCTCTGAATCCATGACAGGCTCTGGGTCAATGGCAGTGCTCTGAATGCATGACGGGGCTCTGGGTGAATGGCAGTGCTCTGGATACATGTCTGGGCTCTGGGTGAATGGCACTGCTCTGAATGCATGACAGGCTCTGGGTCAATGGCAGTGCTCTGAATGCATGACGGGCTCTGGGTCAATGGCAGTGCTCTGGGTTAGCATCAGTGCTCTGGATGCATGGCTGGGCTCTGGGTGAACAACAGGGCTCTGGATGCATGAATGGGCTTGGGGTTAGCAGCAGGGCTCTTTATACATGAGGGGGCTTTGGCTGGATAGCAGGGCTCTGGATGCATGGCTGAGCTGTGGGTTAGCATCAGTGCTCTGGATGCATGATAGGGCTCTGGGTGAATGGCAGTGCTCTGGATGCATGACAGGCTCTGGGTGAATGGCAGTGCTCTGGATGCATGGCGGGGCTCTGGGTGAATGGCAGTGCTCTGGATGCATGGCGGGGCTCTGGGTGAATGGCAGGGCTCTGAATACATGACGGGGCTCTGGGTGAATGGCAGTGCTCTGAATACATGACGGGGCTCTGGGTGAATGGCAGTGCTCTGGATGCATGACGGGGCTCTGGGTGAATGGCAGTGCTCTGAATGCATGACGGGGCTCTGGGTGAATGGCAGTGCTCTGGATGCATGGCGGGGCTCTGGGTGAATGGCAGGGCTCTGAATACATGACCGGGCTCTGGGTGAATGGCAGTGCTCTAAATACATGACGGGGCTCTGGGTGAATGGCAGTGTTCTGAATACATGACGGGGCTCTGGGTGAATGGCAGTGCTCTGGATGCATGACGGGGCTCTGGGTGAATGGCAGTGCTCTGGATGCATGACGGGGCTCTGGGTGAATGGCACTGCTCTGAATGCATGGCTGGGCTCTGGGTGAATGTTGGAGCTCCACTAACACATCTTTCCAATAAACACATTTGTCATGCCATATGACAATTTTTACTCATGAGGATGATTGACGTCTCTTAAGATAATTTACTAACTCAGCATGCTAGAGCACATCACTAGTCCTTTCCAACTGTGTTGTATATAAGTGGTAAGAATAGTAGGACATATCAAGGTAAATAGTGAATACATGGCCCATATAAGTACTGTAGGTGACATAGGATGCTCAGATAAATAATGCAGAAATACATATACTATGTTTTGGATTATTACATAAACTTTCTCTCTGTCGCTCTCCTGTAGCTCTCTTCTTGATTCTCCTGAATCGAATCACACAAGATTTACATTGAATTTCCAAATTTTTTAATTGATTTGTGATTGATTAATATGTTTGGTGATCCTCTTTTATTTAACTAGTGTTTGTACTGTAAGATTTATAGAGCGGTGAATATAATAGTTACGCCTGGTTAAGTACTTTTCACAATATGCATAGCACCATTGGATATGGTGAAGTGGGGAAGGCATGCCTTCTATTCACCTTGCCTAGTGCCAGCAACTCAACCACCTTGCCTTTTCCCGTCTTGCCGGTTAAGCTGCAGATTTCCTACTCAGATTCGACAACTTTGCACAAAGGTGATGTCAGACCTGACAGTCTGTTTAAATAGAAATCGTCCTGCCACACATTGCCTGTATTTTGTGGTTTATATTTTATTTCAGATTCCACTCGTTGCACTGTTATCCCTGGTTTGATGGACCCTGATGGACCCTGTTTCTGACCTTGGCCTTGTTCTTGGATATTGCCTCACCGTTCGGATTGTTTGCCAGATACCTGTTGATCTACTCCTGGATTTGACCCTTCACTCCAATCCTGACTATGCTCCTGTTTCATCTTCAGATCTGTCACATTCTGATTGTCTTCCCAGTGATGACCTTCAGGTTTGTTCCTTACTATATTACTACTGCCTCAATGCTACTGCCACCAATCTGTGACTGTTCTAGGACTACAAGCTTGGTATCCTCCTGCAGCAAAGTACATACCTCATTGTGGGCATTAATGCTTTAGACCAGGGGATGCCTAAAAGTCTTGGGAGAATTTATTAGGAGTCCTCCTAGGAATGCTTATTCCCAATAATTGCCCTGTGTACTTGTGTAAAGATGCTGCCGATCATCCGATCAATGAGCAAACAACATTCATTGAGTAAAAGCATAGTTGAAAATCGTAATTTCTTGGCAACATACCTGCTGCCCAGAAGCAATAATTCTCTATGGGGTGAGCGATTGCTGAAGAGGAGATCATTTCTGCAGGTAAAAACTTTTCTCACCTCTTCTGAAAAGCAGGCAATTATCTTCGAACAAACGGTTCACTCCCAATAATTGTCCGGGGACTTTAGTATCCACACCCAAGTCTAGCCAGTGTTGGATTGTGGCTTAGAAAATCAACACCTCCGGTATGTGATCACAAAAATGCCATTTATAACTGAACTTACTATGTATTACATGCATTATTATACAGATAAATAGTGCATATCACAACCAGATAAACAGTATTATGGTTTGATGATAAGCAGTATGTTCAGTGTGTAGTGTCCAGATAAATGATCAGTGTCCAGATAGTGTCACAAGATAACTAGTGCATAAATACATAATATATATATATATATAGTCAGGAAATCGGACTAAAAACTGTGATTTATTCACCCATGAGGTGCAGTGAGGCAACGTTTCAGCTCATACAAAGAGCCTTTCTCAAGCAATGAACACAAGTGCAATATGGGGTATATATAGCTCAACCCCTACAAGCAATTATCAATTACATCAATCATCGTGGTAAACATAAAACAAGTTATAGCATAAATACAAAATATATTCAAAATACACATAAAGTGCGATCAGTACATGGGCATGCATACATATACAGAAATAAAGAGCATATGCAAACTATCGCCGAATTCGGCGTGTAGTGAATGCCGGTGCGCAAGCGCCAGGTTGTGTCAAAGATATGAGATATAGAGTCCCCTAGTGCCGTTCGTGGAGCATGCGCTCTACATATTATCCACTCGTGCGGCCATTTTTCAATAGGTAAGCGCCATCACGGAATCTGGCAAAATCATATCATATCTAGCCCAGAGTCATATCTATAGGGCATCTTGGAGGATAAATCCATGGGGAGGATGCACCTCGTCAAAAGTGCAAACCCTCTACCCAAATGGGCTAAATGTCGGCACACATGACACATAGTGCCACGTATGTCAAAACACGAAGCCCAAACGATACCTCTTGTCTATAGCCCATACCAGGGATCTCCTGATGACTCAGAGCTGAGGTTAGATGGAATAATAGTATGTTTGGCACAACCTGGGGAAGAACAAAAACAAAAAAATATAATTCTTAACATAGGCATGGGGACGCAGTATTCTTCTGCAGGGATATGCTTGTTTTTCGCTTCCCGGAATCCATATTTTTTCAACATCACTTCTGTGAAAAATAAAAAAAGAACCGTTAGTCCTTTACGTAGCTTGTTTGTGATCATAATCAACAATCCAAAAACAGGATATGGACTAAAATGTACATGCAGTAATAATGTGGGGCAAACCAATCCCCTATGAATACAATCCCAGATTATAATCAATGTTAAACCCATTAGGTTTTAGACAATCCAAGGTATGTATCCAATATAACTCTTTCTTTTTAAACATTACTTCAATATTCTATTGCCACCACGTCTGGGTAAAGAAATATGATCTATATGATGCCCTATAGATATGACTGTGGGCTAGATATGATATGATTTTGCCAGATTCCGTGATGGCGCTGCCCGTAATATTTGCGAATGGGCATACACGCACGGTCCCATACTGCTTACCTATTGAAAAATGGACACTTGAGTGGCTAATATGTAGAGCGCATGCTCCACGAACGGCACTAGGGGACTCTATGTCTCATATCTTTGACACAACCTGGCGCTTGCGCACTGGCATTCACTACACGCCGAATTCGGCGATAGTTTGCATGTGGGACCCAGATACTCCTGTAGGGTATGTTTTGCTTTTCATGTGTTTCATCACTCCTCACACTTTTCTATTGTATTATGTTGCACACATGTGTCTAATCCACAGCACTTTGCATTTTTTTGCAATTTTTTGCAATCTTTACAAGATCGCTATTATATATGCTCTTTATTTCTGTATATGTATGCATACGCATGTACTGATCGCACTTTATGTGTATTTTGAATATATTTTGTATTTATGCTATAACTTGTTTTATGTTTAACACGATGATTGATGTAATTGATAATTGCTTGTAGGGGTTGAGCTATATATACCCCATATTGCACTTGTGTTCATTGCTTGAGAAAGGCTCTTTGTATGAGCTGAAACGTTGCCTCACTGCACCTCATGGGTGAATAAATCACTGTTTTTATCTGGAGTGCTGTCCGATTTCCTGACTAAGGGTCCTTTCACACTGGCGTTTTTCTTTTCCGGCATAGAGTTCCGTCCTCGGCGCTCTATGCCGGAAAAATCCTGATTAGGATCATCCCCATGCATTCTGAATGGAGAGAAATCCGTTCAGGATGCATCAGGATGTCTTCAGTTCAGGACCGGAACGTTTTTTGGACGCAGCAAATACCGCAGCATGCTGCGCTTTTTGCTCCGTCCAAAAATCCGGGACACTTCCCGCAAGGCCGGATCCGGAATTAATGCCCATTGAAAGGCATTAATCCGGTTCCGGCCTTAAGCTAAACGTCGTTTCGCGCATCGCCGAATCCGACGTTTAGCTTTTTCTCAATGGTTACCATGGCAGCCAGGACTCTAAAGTCCTGGTTGCCATGGTAAAATGTAGTGGGGAGCGGGGGAGCACTAAAGGACCTGTGATGACGTCACATCACATGGTCCAATCACATGGTCCATCACCATGGTAAGATGGACCATGTGATTGGACCATGTGATATGACGTCATCACAGGTCCTTTAGTTCTTAGCTGATGCAGGGAAAGAGAGGACAGATCGCAACTACGCGATCAAGTGGCTAAGGTGGGTTAACTTTTATTATTTTTAACCCCTTCCTCTTCATTTTACTATGCATTCTTTATTAAGAAGGTTATAAGGGAAAATAATAAAGATCGGGTCTCGTTGCTAAGCAACCATGCGGGAAAATCGCAACGCATCCGCACATGCTTGCGGATGCTTGCGATTTTCCCGCAGCCCCATTCACTTCTATGGGGCCTGCGTTGCGTGAAAAACGCACAATATAGAGCATACTGCGATTTTCACGCAACGAAAAAGTGATGTGTGAAAATCACCACTCATGTGCACAGCCCCATAGAAATGAATGGGTCCGGATTCAGTGCGGGTGCAATGCGTCCTCCTCACGCATTGCACCCGCGCGGAAAACTCGCCCGTGTGAAAGGGGCCTTAAGGGAGCAGGCCGCTGTAGAGGTCACTGTTAAAGAGGCGGACACTGTGGACATCACTGTTAAGGGGCAGGGGCCACTATTAAACGAGCAACTGCTGTGAAGGTCACTGTTAATGCAGCAGGGTACTGTGAGGTCACTGTTAAGGGAGCAGGGTACTGTGGAGGTCACTGTTAAAGGGACGGGTGCTGTGGAGGTCTCTGTTAAGGGGGCAGGGAACAGTGGAGGTCACAGATAAGGGGACGGTCCACTATGGAGTTCAGTGTTAAGAGACAGGATGCTGTAGAGGTCACTGTTAAGGGGGCGGGCCCCTGAGGAGGTCACTGTCAAGGGAGTGGGGTGCTGTGAAACTCACTGTTAAAGGGGTGGGCTTCTGTGAAGGTCAGAGTTAAGGGGATGGCCTGCTGTGGAGGTCCCATTTTAAGGTGGCGGGGCACTATGGGGGTGTCAGTGTTAAGGGGTGGGGGACTGTGGAGTTCACTGTTAAGGGGGCGAGGTGCTATAGAGGTCACTGTTGTGGGGGGATACTGTCGATATCTTTTAACGACACACACAAACATAAAACGAAATAGATGAAATATACCTGTGCAAAGCCGGGTCCTTCTGCTAGTGTATATATATTTAGAAAATTTCTATTTGAAGACTTTCTTTCTTCCTAATAAATGTTTGCATAGCAATACTTACGGAGAGGTACACCAGGTTACATCTAGATAAGTGCTGTACACGGTACACAATGTACGTGATGAAAACATGCTGGTTATTACTGAACTACTTATCTCCTGTCTTAATGTGCATCCTTTTGTATGGGGAAAAATAATTTCGGTAATGGGTTTCAGTACAAGAAAGACTAAAGAAGAAAGATACTTCACATATTTGCTCATAGTGAAGTAACATTTACAAGCACAATGTAAGGACAATGTGCGGTCAGATAGAGATGTGAATGGATGTTTGTGTAAGGCTTGTCTATTAGAAGGGTGAGAGTGATACAATGATAGCAAATATGGCAGGCAGAACATTGAACAATATGCGTTTCTATATACAGGGCTACAGCTCAAGTGGTCAATGCACATATGCATTCACTATTCGATTTGCTACATAAGTGCGTAGAAACAAAACACAACCATGTAAACCTGTGTACTAACAGAAAGTCACTTGTTCTGAAACTTACACAGTTTTTTTCAGGTTGGAATGTTTTTAAAGGAATTGTCCTTTTTAAAAAAAATAAAAAAAATAAAAATCTCCTCCCTACCCAGTGGTGAAGAGAGCCATACTTACTTGTTTCACTTGGCTTTGCGGCTCCTGGACTGTCTTCACTGGACTTCTGGTTCCCACCTTTAAACTTCTTGTATGGATGGGGTTACATGCTCCACTGCAGCCAATGACTGGCCTCAGCAGTGACGTGTCCACCAAGTGGCTCGTGGCCCAGCACGTGACCCCATCCATACAGGAAGTTTACAGACGCGAATTGGAAGTCCAGTGAAGACAGCCTGAGAGTCCCTGAACTTAAACCTAACTTGGGAACAGGTAAGTATAGTTCACTTCACAGGTCCCACTGGGTGGGTAGGAGAAAAATCCTGGACAACCCCTTTTACAGTATCCCAGACCTGGTTACTTGCAAATTGTTTTGTTCTCTAATGTTTGCCATGTTATTTAATACCATGTATGCCAAGTATGGTTCTTGTATGGGTCCTACAGGGTTAACCAACCCTAAAACAACCTCTAGAGGAGTCTGAGTCATGGACTTTTTAGCTCCAACCCTAGTTCAGTTTAGTTAGTTGGAGTCTTGATTTTGCAGAGGTAGTGAGAGGTTGTTCTTATGCTTACTCCACATAGCACAAGGCCTAAAGTTGCAGAGACTAACCATCTGAAGACCATCTATACCTTGCAGTACTCCAGGAAAGCAGAGGGAGAGAGGAAGTTCCAGGATTTGTAACGGCCAAGCAAATGCAGTAAGTAAGGTATATTGCTGCCTAAAACTTATAGACTTTACTGCTGTGAGTGGAATATAAGACAACATCCACATTGGAACACAAACATTCCCAAAATCATTACTTCCAGCCTCACATTCTGCAGAGAAAGAGAATAGGAACACACCGATCCTAAGTCTGGCTTATACCCTTACCCAAAGTTCTGATACAGTTGGAAGTACTACAACCCTTATTTTTCAGTACAGCAAAGAGAAAAGCTTATTATGCTACATCTGGCCTGGTTACTGTTCTCAACACCAGCCACCGCACAAACATCTTCTGTCTAGCACCCAAACCAAAAACGTTAACACCAACTACCATCAGGCAGGACCCCCAACATCATGGTGTGCCCGAGGGAAGAAAGAGTGCATGATCCTTTTACCACCCTGGTCCTTGGGAGCATTGATGCGAGGACAGCCACTGTGATAGACTTTTGCAGCTAGAGCCACTATCACTCCCATCAGCTAATCAGGGACTATTAATTTGCAATTGGTGGGGGACCAACCCACAGTGAAAAATGGTTTATTCTTAAATGCACCTGTGCTTGGTCCTGCAGTTCCTCCCCATACACTTCATTCTGCTCATATGTCTAGAACTGGGCCCCGTGACTCTGTCTGGCTATGGTCCCCAGAGGTAGACATTACTACGGAAACAGCCGAGTGGACTGTGTTACACAGTTTCCACAACTTATGTTAGTAGTCCGTGCCTGCCGGTGCCTCTCTCCCGGTGGGTACAGCTGGTGCATCGCTCACCTTCCTTCTCCTGCTGGTATCTTGGCAGTCTGTACCTGCCGGGCTACTACTGTTCTCTCCAGCGTGTATAGCTGCTGGCGCTGTGCAATTCCATCCACACAGGCTTGAGGTCTGCTCCTTGCCTGCACTGCCTTTTTGCTTGTAGGGCATGTGCAAACTCCCCTTAAAGGGCTACTATGTGCACCGTGATCTTTCCTAGCATATGACTGCTCCTAGGTAGTTAAAGGGCGTCTGTCAACATGTCTGTACCTATGACACTGGCTGACCTGTTACATGTGCCCTTGGCAGCTGAAGGCATCTGTGTTGGTCCCATGTTCCTATGTGCCCGCATTGCTGAGAAAAAAGCAAATGAGCCTCTAGGAGCAACGGGGGCGTTACCATTACACCTACAGCCTCTACTCTCTGCAACTGCTGCCCCCTTTCCACTTAGAATGACTGAACCAGGAAGATGTGAGCACTTTTGCACTGTCTGGCTCTGTTTATCAAAGTGCAGAGACCATTCATGTATCTCCTTATCCTGTACAATTGTCGTCCTAAACATGAACGAAGAGTTCCTGACAGTAAAGGAATTGTCCGATTCAGAAAACCCATTTCCATGTATTCTATAAGAGAATTCTGAGTTAATGAGGAAGGTTCTCTGCTTAGGATCCTCATCTCTTGGTCAGAACAGAGCGCAACTCTCACTCTGGTGGACCTGTCCTGCATTACATAGACATCCCATTAATGTGAATGGACACTGTGTAATGCTTCATTTCCCCTGTGGTGGCGCTGCACTGAAAGTGAACACTTGCTACCAGGTTTCATTACAAATTACAGCAGATTGCTGCGGTTCCAGCAAAAGGAAACTTTGTGATCTGCCGAAAGCTGAGAACCTCTTTAATATATGCCTTTTAGGTAATATCTTCCTGATTCTCAGCTCGTAAATCAGAGTTTCTTCATTCTGTGGTTTGTAAGAAAAAGGAACATGGTGAAGCTATTTTGCAAGAACATTTTGCTCCCGTAGCATAATGTCACAGAGTCTGTCACCAAAGAGAAGCTGAGGTTTGGTACTACCTACCAAACCACATCTGTTAGCTAACCAGGGAGTTTTGGATCAGTGTTCTGCAGTTACTTGTGACAAAGACATGTGACAAAACCAGACACTGTGACCTTTTTGGTGTTTTGAAATCACGGTCAAAGTGGCTGGTGAAGGTATTTGTGTGTGTGGTCTAGAAAGAGTTAAAAAGCTAAAAATAAAAAAGGTAATGCCCACAAAACCGCTGCGGTAACATAATAGTCTGGTGCACTTGTATTGCACAGCAAAGGCAGCCATATCCTTTGTCAGGAAGTAGATTCAGCCTAGACAGGAAGTGGGCGGTCAGTGCAGTTCCAGTCAGTGCACATGTGTGCAGCCTGGTCAGAGCCAGACATCGGAACGACCATGAGAGGACAAGTGTCAGAATTTTGTCTGGATACCAGAACTGTTGATGGCAAGTGGACCTTAGAGGAACTCAAGGGTGGATAAGCTTCAGGACTGCTGAAAGATCACAGACATGTGCGATGGGATTATAAATCATATTATGTTTACCTTAACTAACCTAACCACCGAAATAAAAGACACATATCACCTTTAAGTGGTAAGATTATTTGGTCACGGCCCAATTAGTTAACCTTCACTATAATCAACTGAAACAAGCCATCAACAATATATAATACCAATACGACCATTAGTAATAATCAATAATAAGGATACTAATAATAAGCTCAGCCATAAACTTGAGCTTCACCACAATTTTTTTTTATTATAAAGCAATTTTACCCAGGTTAATAAAAAAAAAAAGGCAATGACTATAATATAAACCATAACACAAAATGAAGGGGATGGGAGGGAAGATGAAAAGTCCAGATGACAACTTCAGGTGAGGTACTCAACCCTCTGGTGGCTCTCCTTTATACTCATATCCTTAATCACATGGGAGACCACGTTCCCAATAAAAACTCTTCCCCAGCCTCAGAGGCTGACTGGCCGATTCACTGCACCACTCCATTGGATTCTGTTGCCACCCTTTGCAAAATTTGCCCAGCGATGGCAACACTATCTGAAGCAATCACTGTATGGTTACCATCCTGGGCAAATCTTTCAAGTGATGAAAACCATCCTTTTGGCAGAAAAAAATCCTGCCAAAAGTACTGAGGCAATCACAATGGATGACAATAATTCCATGTGAATCCCTCCTTACAGTCTAGGATCCATCCATTCTTAGAACAATGTCCTCAGAATGGGGCACCTGGTGTACGTGAAGGCTAAATACCAAAGGAGGCTACAAAGGAAAAGCCACCCAGAAATCTCTGTCAATCATGGGGGCAAAAAAATGAACACATGGACCATACACAGATCCTTCACAGACATCTTCATGGATGAACCACTGACCATCTTGTCCCAGATGTCATCAAGGACAAGGGCCTGTGAAAGAGGTCTTACACAATTGGACTATTCTCCAGTTGCCCTCAGTTTGATCATAGAAGTTGCAAGGAGACTATTCAGACCTTCAGACATTGCCCTTGGGATTGTTTCAGTCTGACAATGTGGCCCCCAACCAAAAACAGTTATGCACCCTAGGTTTAGACGTTATCCAGACTGCTCTTGTGACAGTCACATATATTTTCATAAAAAGAGCAATTAATTGCATCCCTAGCCTGACTCTGTTGCATCCCCTTGGACCACTAATAGACAGGGCTCGACTTTAGTTACGCAATCTTGCCTGGAGCTGTCAATCAGCGGTCCGAGGAAGCCACAGTTCGCTATAAGAATGCAACATTTGAAATCAGGTGAGCCAAACCTATCTGGTACTGTGCATGGTTGCATAGTGATGAAGCTGATGATAGACTTCCTTTAAAAAAGCCTGTTAAGACTGAGTGGCCGCCTCTACGGAAATGATTTTATGGCAGCAGGACGCTGACTGTAGGTAATGGCTGATCCCTGCTTTCTTCCAAGGATTCTTGACCCACTGCTGGCGACACGAGCTCAGCTCCAAGCATGAACTACCTGCCTAAATGTACAGTGTGGAGCACAAAGGGGTTAAAGGATCAGGTAGGGGCTTTGCTAGGCTCTTAAGGTTCTGTTCAATATCCCTGTGTGGACCCATCCCTCTACACCTGTGGCTGGTAAAGTATCTATGTGGCTCCATCTGGAGAACCAGATATACATACGTGAAAGTACAGGCAATTAGAAAAGTGGACCTCTTTTCTATCTACTGTGGTAAGACGCAAATTTCAAAACTGAGTTTCCCCTTTCAAAGAGGCTGCAATCCTGTGGCTTGAAATGCAGGAACCTCTATAGCCATCATTAGCCATTTATGTAATATATGGGGCATTGGATATGTTTATGGAATATGAAATATAGAAACTTAGAAGAATGACGGCTGAACGGACCACATGGCCGTCTAGTCTGCCCAGAATACTGTTTCTGTCTGCAGTGGTATTTAGTCTGGCAGAATGCCAGAAGCCCGTCAGACCCCATTATAGTGACTGGGATCCATGAGGCATTGTCCGACATATGCTGGATCCAGTGATTCCCCCCAACAATTTTCAGATGGTGCCCCCTTGTTCCCTCTTGAACCTTATTGAACACTTTAACACATTTGAAGGTTTTAGTCATGTCGCCAATCTTCCTTCTCTCCTCCAGGCTATGCAAATTAGGCTCCTGATAACCTTTATGCTAAAAGGGTTTGTCTGTGATAATTAAAAATCTCGGACAAGCCCCCGAATGCTGTAAAATATTAGAAACAGTGTTCAGTGCTCCTGTAAACAAGCAGCAGCAGCAGGAGGACCAGACTGGTAGGGAAGAGAATTGCACCAGCGAAAAGGGTAAGTACCGCCTCATTTTTTATGTGTGAAGATTCACATTCATTCCAGGTGTTGGTATACCAGTAGTAATAAGTCAGAGACGTTTCGATAAACCTCCGACTGGTTTTCTCGGTTGGAATTCTAAGTTGGACTAGTGAAATGCCTACAAGTCCAGTAGCTCTCACTTATTTCTACTGAAACATTATTTTTATGTTACAAAATTGGGTTTGAGTCTGGAAAACCCCTTTCAGACCCTCCACCATATCTGTAGTTGTGGACCTGTTCAATTTTATCAGTGTCTTTTGGTAGGTGAGGATTGAGAACAGTACTCCAGATTTTCTACAGTGAAAACTCTCGAAGAGACAACCCTGTGAGAAGACCATATGCCGTAGGCCAGTGGCTGCAGTTTCCATACTGGGCTTCGGTTCCAACTGGCCAGGTCATGTCCAAGTGTGAAGGATGTCTCCACAATGTCATTCTCCCAGCAGTAACGTCTATCAGTTCTGATCAGCAGATACCTTACTGTCAGATCCCAATGCTCGGCCATGCAGATCCTGGACCTTCTTGGTTCATTGCTTTATCTCTCTCTGTTCAGTACAGTAGTAATGGTGCTCAGTAGATAATCCCCAGAGAAGGTTATTCTCTGTAACTGACTCACTCCCATGAGGAATGGAGTACATGAAGCTGTTTCTGCTCTCCTTTACTAACTCACAACACTGACGCTAGGGGTGGATCCATAAACTTCACCCAAATGTCCTGTAGGGGCTGAGCCAGGGTAAATAACCCCATCATATCCATACAAAGATATCCTGGGTATGTTTCAAAGCATGAACGTATTAAATAGCATGAAATAACATTATACATCATGAACAGTCTGCAAGTAGCCTAGTCTGGGGTACTGCATCCCCCATTATCCAGGCCAGATTTCCTTTAATACATTTCCAGTTCCACCAAATATTAAGCATATTGGCCATCTTCATAGAGAAGACAACCTGCCCTAGAAGGCCACTTTCCAATGCAACTTTGGGTAGCCATCTCAAAGAGTTTTTATGTGTCTAATATACTTTTTTCTCCCTTAATGTCTACATATAAGGCTCTGTTCACATCTGCATCATGATTTCGATTAGAAGTTGAAACCACCATGCAGTGCCAAATCCATCACAGAATGAGGGACACTAGTGGTGCTAGACCGACTACCATTGACTTATTATGGGATCAAGTACTGCATGATGTGCTATGCTTCCACAACAGAGGCTCATGTTCAGTGGGCACTTTCAATTAAGGTGCTGACGCCTAGGCTGAATGAATTCATAGACCCCAAAATACTCGAAGGGTACCAAAGCATGTATCTAATGTATTGGAAAGGTTTCCAATATATTTCTTGGCATTTGGCATATACACTAAAAGGGACACTTCCATCAAAATGGAGTATTTTTTTAAAAGTCAATTTCGGCAGCACTAGGCCATTAAAATGAATGATAAAACACTGGCATTCTATATCAGTCACATGATATGACTGATACAAATGTTAAAAGCTCCTATATAATACATATGTAATCCATTGTGAGTTTTCTGTTGCTGTGAGTGGAATGTGTTATCTGAAAGGTAATTCTCATGATAATAGTAGGTGTAGAAATGGGACAACATATTACAGTCCTATTGTTCTCTTGATAAGCCTAGATAATAATTGATTAGTGTAATGTGCGGTGCGCTAATTGAGTCCCTATTGGGAGGAGGGGGCTTTTTGGCCAAAGTTATGGTCTGACTGAGAGAGTTAGGCGACACTGTTTGCCAAGCTAAAAGTCCAAACAAAGAAGAAGTTAAAGATTCGGGACAAAAATTAGAATACATGGAGTGACTTTAAAAAAAATGATATCTAGAAAACCATCCATCCATTTTTTAAATAAAACATGACATAGAATATTCACATATAGGCTTTTGATATGTGATTTTTTATTTATTTTTGCATGTATGTGCCCCTTTAATGTAGCCCCCAGCGTGATAGCAATGTAGCCGTGGACTATCTGTTAGGTGATGGGTGTGTACAATGCATTCCAAGTGCTATTTCTACCTTCAAGCTATACAAGTCTCTACAGGAGCTTTCTGTAAACTGTTAGGTAAGTTATCCGGATTCAGGCTGCCTGAAAAGAATGTGATCTGCTTCCTAAATGTAAAGAACAAGTCCCTCCAAGCTTAGTACAACTCCAAGTATTATATACACCGCTCTGTATGGATGCGGGAATACTCCGGTGTCTTCTTACAAAGCAAATGCTTGCTGGCTACACTGTAAATAAGCGCAAAAATCTCTTTAACATCGACCTTTATTCTGCAAATTACAGCAGACAGTATTATGTCAAGTGTAACTTTATTGACCTGGGTGACGGGTTTATATGCTGATCTGGTCTCAATAATTGTATCATGTGTCATAGATAGCAGCAGGCAACACTCTGTAACAAAGGACAGCAAACAGTGACCGTTCAACTTCTGTGAAGCTGAATGTACCAGTCTGTCATGCCAGGTAGATCTACGGGCTGCCCATCTCTGGTTTTGGGTGTTTCCTGCCACTGTGATAACATGGAAATCAATTGTAAGAGATTTTTCTGGATAACAGAAGGACAGCAAGGATGCTCTCTTATGTCCCCCTAACAGTAAGGATGCCTTCTTAGCTCCCACTCATAGTTAGGATACCCACTCAGCTTCCCCCTTACAGTTAGGATGTCCTTCTAGCTCCCCCTCATAGTTAGGATGCCCACTTAGCTCCCCCTCATAGTTAGGATGCCCACTTAGCTCCCCTCTCATAGTTAGGATGTCCTTCTAGCTCCCCCTTACAGTAAGGATACCTTCTTAGCTCCCCCTCATAGTTAGGATGCCCACTTAGCTCCCCTCTTATAGTTAGGATGTCCTTCTAGCTCCCCCTTACAGTAAGGATGCCTTCTTAGCTCCCCCTCATAGTTAGGATGCCCACTTAGCTCCCCCCTCATAGTTAGGATGTCCTTCTAGCTCCCCCTTACAGTAAGGATGCCTTCTTGGCTCCCCCCTTACAGTTAGGCTGCCCACTTAGCTCCCCTCTTATAGTTAGGATGTCCTTCTAGCTCCCCCTTACAGTAAGGATACCTTCTTAGCTCCCCCTCATAGTTAGGATGCCCACTTTGCTCCCCTCTTACAGTTAGGATGTCCTTCTAGCTCCCCCTTACAGTAAGGATGCCTTCTTAGCTCCCCCTCATAGTTAGGATGCCCACTTAGCTTCCCCCTTACAGTTAGGATGTCCTTCTAGCTCCCCCTTACAGTAAGGATGCCCACTTAGCTCCCCTCTCATAGTTAGGATGTCCTTCTAGCTCCCCCTTACAGTAAGGATACCTTCTTAGCTCCCCCTCATAGTTAGGATGCCCACTTAGCTCCCCTCTTATAGTTAGGATGTCCTTCTAGCTCCCCCTTACAGTAAGGATACCTTCTTAGCTCCCCCTCATAGTTAGGATGCCCACTTAGCTCCCCTCTTATAGTTAGGATGTCCTTCTAGCTCCCCCTTACAGTAAGGATACCTTCTTAGCTCCCCCTCATAGTTAGGATACCCACTCAGCTTCCCCCTTACAGTTAGGATGTCCTTCTAGCTCCCCCTTACAGTAAGGATGCCTTCTTAGCTCCCCTCATAGTTAGGATGCCCACTTAGCTCCCTCTTATAGTTAGGATGTCTTTCTAGCTCCCCCTTACAGTAAGGATACCTTCTTAGCTCCCCCTCATAGTTAGGATACCCACTCAGCTTCCCCCTTACAGTTAGGATGTCCTTCTAGCTCCCCCTTACAGTAAGGATGCCTTCTTAGCTCCCCCTCATAGTTAGGATACCCACTCAGCTTCCCCCTTACAGTTAGGATGTCCTTCTAGCTCCCCCTTACAGTAAGGATGCCTTCTTAGCTCCCCCTCATAGTTAGGATGCCCACTTAGCTCCCCTCTTACAGTTAGGATGCCTTCTTAGCTCCCCCTCATAGTTAGGATGCCCACTTAGCTCCCTTCTAAGGCCTCTTGCACACAAACTTTTTTTTTTTCTGTTTTCGTTCCGTTTTTTGCGTTCCGTATATGGAACCATTCATTTCAATGGATCCGCAAAAAAAACGGAAGGCCCTCTGTATGCCTTCCATTTCTGTATTTCCGTTTTTCCGTTCTGTTCAAAGACAGAAAATGTCCTATTATTGTCCACATAATGGACAAGAATAGGACTGTTCTATCAGGGGCTAGCTGTTCCGTTCCGCAAAAAAACGGAATGCACACGGATGTCATCCATATTTTTTGCGGATTTGTTTTTTGCGGACCGCACAATACTGAAAAAGCCATACGGTTGTGTGCAAGAGGCCTAATAGTGAGGATGCCCTATTAGCTCCCTTCTCACAATAAGGATGCCCTCTTAGCTCCCTTCTCACAGTAAGGATGCCCTCTTAGCTCCCTTCTCACAGTAAGGATGCCCTCTTAGCTCCCTTCTCACAGTAAGGATGCCCTCTTAGCTCCTGCTAATAGTAAGGATGCTCTCTTAGCTGTCCCCTTACAGTTAGGATGTCCTCTTATCTCCCTTCTTACAGTAAGGATGTCTTCTTAGCTCCCTCTAATAGTAAGGATGCCCTCTTAGCTCCCCCTCATAGCTAGGATGCCCTCTTAGCTCCCCCTTACAGTAAGAATGTCCTCTTAGCTCCTCCCTTACAGTTAGGATGTCCTCTTAGTTTTACCCTCACAGTTAGAATGCCCGCTTTGCTTCCTCCTCATGGTAAGCATGTCCTCTTAGCTCCCCCCTCACAAAAAGGATGTCCTCTTAGCTTCCTCCTCACAATAAGGATGCCCACTTAGCTCCTTTCTCACAGCAGAGATGCCATCTAAGGGTACTTTCACACTTGCGTTGGTGCGGATCCGTCTGTTTATTTGCACCGACAGATCCGCACCTATATTGCAAACGTTTGTATCTATTCAGAATAGATCCGTTTGCATTAGCTTTAAAGAAAAATGACAGTCAAAAACGGATCCGTTTTGAATTACATTGAAAGTCAATGGGGAACGGATCCGTTTTCAAATGCACCATATTGTCATTAAAAACAGATCCGTCCCCATTGACTTACATTGTAATTCAAAACAGATCCGTTAGGCTCCGCCTCCTCAGACGGACACCAAAATGCTGCATGCTACGTTTTGGTGTCCGTCTCCAAAACGGAATAGAGGCGGAACGGAGCCGAACTGATGTATTGTGAACGGATCCTTATCCATTCAGAATGCATTGGAGCTTAACTGATCCGTTTTGGACCGTTTGTGAGAGCCCTGAAACTGATCTCACAAACGGAATCCAAAACGCTAATGTGAAAGTACCCTTAGCTTCCTCCTCATGGTAAGCATGTCCTCTTAGCTTCCTCCTCACAGTAAGGATGTCCTCTTAGCTTCCTCCTCACAGTAAGGATGTCCTCTTAGTTTCCTCCTCACAGTAAGGATGCCCGCTTAGCTTCTTTCTCACAGTATAGATGCCCTCCTAGCTTCCTCCTCATGGTAACAATGTCCTCTTAGCTTCCTCCTCACAATAAGGATTCCCTCTTAGCTCCCCCTTCACAGTTAGAATGCCCTCTTAGCTTCCTCCTCAGAGTAAGGATGCCCACTTAGCTCCTTTCTCACTGTATAGATGCCATCTTAGCTTCCTCCTCACGGTAAAGATGTCCTCCTAGCTTCCTCCTCATGGTAAGCATGTCCTCTTAGCTTCCTCCTCACAGTAAGGATGTCCTCTTAGTTCCCTCCTCATAGTAAGGATGTCCTCTTAGTTTCCTCCTAACTGTAAGGATGTCCTCTTAGTTTCTTTCTCACAGTATAGATGCCCTCCTAGCTTCCTCCTCATGGTAAGCATGTCCTCTTAGCTTCCTCCTCACAGTAAGGATGTCCTCTTAGCTCCCTCCTCACAGTAAGGATGTCCTTTTAGCTTCCTACTAACTGTAAGGATGTCCTCTTAGTTTCCTCCTCACAGTAAGGATGCCCTCTTAGCTCTCTCCTCACAGTTAGGATGCCCTCGTAACTCCTTTCCAACAGTAAGGATGCCCTTTTAGCTTCCTCCTCACTGTAAGGATATCCTCTTAGTTTCCTCCTCACAGTAAGGCTTCCCTCTTAGCTTCCTCCACACTGTAAGGATGCCCACTTGGCTTCTTTCTCACAGTATAGATGCTCTCTAAGCTTCCCCCTCACTGTAAATATGTCCTCTTAGCTTCCTCCTCATGGTAAGCATGTCCTCTTAGCTCCCTCCTCACAGTAAGGATGTCCTCTTAGAGCCCCCTTCCAGTTAGGATGTTCTCTTAGAGCCCCCTTCCAGTTAGGATGTTCTCTTAGAGACCCCTTCCAGTTAGGATGTCCTCTTAGAGCCCCCTTCCAGTTAGGATGTTCTCTTAGAGCCCCCTTCCAGTTAGGATGTTCTCTTAGAGACCCCTTCCAGTTAGGATGTCCTCTTAGAGCCCCCTTCCAGTTAGGATGTCCTCTTAGAGACCCCTTCCAGTTAGGATGTCCTCTTAGAGCCCCCTTACAGTTAGGATGTCCTCTTAGAGCCCCCTTACAGTTAGGATGTCCTCTTAGAGCCCCCTTCCAGTTAGGATGTCCTCTTAGAGCCCCCTTCCAGTTAGGATGTTCTCTTAGAGACCCCTTCCAGTTAGGATGTCCTCTTAGAGCCCCCTTCCAGTTAGGATGTCCTCTTAGAGACCCCTTCCAGTTAGGATGTCCTCTTAGAGACCACTTCCAGTTAGGATGTCCTCTTAGAGCCCCCTTACAGTTAGGATGTCCTCTTAGAGCCCCCTTACAGTAGTGATACATCCTTATTGTCTCTCCATACATTAAAGGGGAACTACACTAAGTTTATGAAACCACAAAGATGCAGCTGCACTATTGATCCATAGATTGGTACTCCACACACTAGGGTGAAATTGAAAAAAAAAAAAAAACACAGTTCTGCCATTGTTTTTTGAGTTTTGTTCTTATGGCGCTTAGCGTGAGCTAAAACTGACATGTTATGTTTGCATCAATACCACATTTTGTATGCTTTACTACTTTTACATTTTTTTTTTAAAAAATTCAAAAAATGTGCTTTCTGTCACCTTATTCTGACACCCATAACTCTCTTATATTCTGCATAAGGGATTGTTTTTTGTGGAATGAGCTGTAGTTTTGACTGATACCTTTTGATTACTTTTTATTAATATTTTCCAGGGGCTGGGGTAACTAAAAAAACATCAATTTGTTATTTTCAGTTTGTTTTCTATTACAGAGTTTCCACGTGCAATATGATTTTATGTTTTAAAAGTTTGGACATTTTTGGACCTGGAGATACCAATTATGTTTATTTTTTATTCTTTATTTTTATATATTATATTGAGAAAGGGGGTGGTGAATTTTAAATACTTTTCTATATTTTTAAATACACATTTTTTACCGTTTTTCTCCTCATGCAGTTGTTGGATTGTTTGTACCATACACTGCAATACTTTAGTATTTCAGTCTAGGGAGATTGCGACATGTTCCTATTATGCTCTAGCACAGGCAGGGCTTAATAGACAGATTACCATGGCAGGCTTGGGAGCCCCAGGCTTCTATAACAACTAGTGGTGAGCAAAGTTATCGAAAACACGATTTAGCTGCTTTGCCGAATTTCACAAAGAAATTCGCTTTGTGATGAATGACTTTGTTACGAAGTGCATTTATTTGTATGTAAAGGCACAATGATGGGGAACGACGGTTGCGCCGCGTCCCGTCATTAAACCATTTAGAGGACGCATTCATTGAGGGCTTTCAGGGGTTAATCCGGCACAAAAATACCCCAAAAAACTCCACCGCGACCATCTTGATTGAAGTCACCTCGCGGGAGATTTCGCGTAGTATATTCAATGAAGATGGCCGTGGCGGACTCTGCATGGAAATGAATGAGGCGAGTACGTTTTTTATTTCCACGATTTCAGGGAAAATGGATTCGTTACCACGAAGTGTGAGGAAATTTGGCTTTGTGGTGAATTAAATTTTTCTTGATATTCAATTCGTTTGACTTCGATTCGCTCATCACTAATGACAACCAATTGGCACCCCACAATTTTGCCATGGGAAGTGGTCAAACGGAGGACAAAAAGAGCCCCCCTTAATTTGTCTAACTGCTCCGATGCTACGGTTGTTATTGACCGCAGCATCTGATAAATGACTGGAATTGGAGTTATCTCTGATACCAATCACTGCCAGCATATGGGGTCGGTTCAGCTACTAAGCATTATGTGTGTGATTTATTGTGCCACATGTAATTCTAATTGCTGATTCTGGGTGGTCCACCAACCTGCGGTATAGCTATGTGCTATTTTTAATAGACATAACTACCATGGAGGCAGACCACTGCTTGGCACTGAGATACTTCACACTATGTGGAGCTCAGTGGAAAGAGATTATTTACAATGGTAACTGTATATATTCCTATATACTGAGCTCCCTCTAGTGGTGACTAGAGGCAGCCTGTTACTGTGTGGATGAAAGAATGAGATTTCTCAGTGTATATATGCCATTTGTGCTGTGTAAATACCTCGAGAAATATCGTGGTCAGAATGAGCGCCATATTTATAATGTTCAAAAAAAATTTATTTCGTTTTTCGTCAGCAAAAGCAAGCATAAGGACAATCATCACAGTAGTATAATTGTACATAGAGTAGGATCTATTAGCGTCCCGATAATAAAGTATAGCGCAAAACAAAGGCAAATAAAAAATAAAAATAAAATGAACAGGAACACAAAGTAGTGTACACATGCAGCATCATGACATCCAATGGTAGCATCCTATTTTCAGTAGGAATAAAGTCCAAAGTCCCAATTCTAAAACTGTCCGAGAACTATATCCCATCGTAACCCTAGGTTACATCTCCTTGCGGTATTGAACAGTGGAGGTAAAGTAGGAGGGGGGAAGGACGGGTAAGAAGGAGGGGAAGGGGGGGGGGAAGAGGTAGCATGGGGCCATAAGAAGGGGGGGGGGGCAAAAGAGGGGGGAGAGGAAAGAGCTACCACACGCTATCCGGTAGGGGGATACCAAAAGAGCTGGATAACCAAGGCATCCAGTGGTTCAGAGATCGGATCCGAGCTGTCGATGTAGGGGCGAATACCAATTCACAGTGCATGTGATGGTTGACAGAGGCAATCACCTCTGATACCTGAGGCGTGTGCGCCAGCTTCCACTTGCGAGCAATCACATTCCTAGCTGCACTCAGAATGTGTGCGGTCACCCAACGTATATCGGGGGGTACATCCTCCAGGCCTAGGCCAAGAATAGCCAGCTTAGGGGTAATGGCGAGCGGTGACTCAGTAACCTGTTGGATTAACTTATCTATATTGGACCAGAAGCCCTGAGTATACATGCAGGACCACCACATGTGTAAAGGGGAACCGACAACCCCGCACTGCCTCCAACAAAGAGGTGAGTACCCGGGGGAGCAATGCGCTAACCTATTGGGAGTTAAGTACCATCGGAGCTGGACTCTTCTAGCTTGTTCTATATGGTTCACACATTTTGAGCATTGAGAAGACCATCGCATCGCCTCCATCCATTGAGCGGAGGAGAAGGATTTTCCAAGTTCCCCTTCCCACCTATCCATGAACAAGTGTTTAACACCAGCCTGACCATCTATCAGGATGGGGTAGATATCCGATATTCTAACCCTACGAGGCGCATTAGGGGAAACCAGTAATTGTAGAGTAGGGGGGTGGGGGTGAAATTTGGGGTGCTATTCAAGAAGTGACGGATTCTGAGGAATTGGTAAAATTGGGAATTGGGTATAGAGTATGTAGTGTGTAAAGTCTGAAAGTCCAGGAGGGTAGGACCAGAATATAGGCATTTCAGAGAGGTGATCCCCTTCTCCAACCATGAGTGCAGAGACATATCCGTAATGAGATATTCTAGAGAGATAATAGGAACTGAGTGTCTCGAGACTGTAAATAGGCGCAAGGAGCGGCCCAGGTGACCCCAGATGAAGAGAGACGCCTGCATGGTAGAGAGTGGAATAGGAAAACGAAGTTGTCCCAAGCTGCAGGCCGCCAAGATGGCAGGGAGCGATCGATGCTTAACGAATGCTTCTTCTATCTGGAGCCATCTGTGAGGCACCCTCGATGACCACCACTCCAATGCCTGAACTGCGAGATTAGCCAGATAATATTTATGTAGGTCTGGGACCCCCATCCCCCCAAGTCTGATAGGTGGGTACAGTACAGCTCTGGGAATCCTAGCCCTTTTATTTTGCCAAATAAAGGAAAATAGATCATTTTGCAGGTTAGTGATTAGCTTTTTAGGAACCCGAACCGGAAGGCATCGGAATAGATAGAGCACCTTAGGCAGGGACATCATGTTTGCAGCATTAATCCTCGCCACCCACGAAAGATGAACACGAGACATTTGGGAATAATCACCCAGCAGTTCTTTCCTCAAACAAGCAAAATTGATAGCAACAGAGTCCGCTACAGAGTGCGCTAGTTCCACTCCCAGGTAAGGAATCGACCTGTCCGCCCACTGAAAGGAGTATTGACATTTCAACCTAGACAACATATCACCAGGTATGTGGAAGTCCAGGACCTTGGTTTTATTTTCATTTAATTTGTAATAAGAGCATTCCGAGAATTGTTTTAGGGCATGCATCGTCGCGTTCAGGGAATTCTCTGGATCAGTTAACGTTAATATTACATCATCGGCATATAGCCCAAGCACATGTGTAATGTTCCCAACTTGGATTCCCTGGATGTGAGGACAGGCCCGGATTTTAGCAGCCAGTGGCTCCATTACTAGAGCAAATATCAGCGGTGACAGCGGGCAACCTTGTCGCGTCCCATTAGAGATTTTAAAAGGTTGGGACATATAGCCAGAGGCTAGGACAGAGGCTGACGGATGTGTGTATAGACCCATGACCGCCATTTTAATGTGGCCCAGAAAACCAAAGGATTCCAGAACTGGACCCAGGAACCCCCAGTGCACCCTGTCAAACGCTTTTTCAGCGTCAAGGGAAATAAACACTGTGGGGTCCCTAGATCCGCCGGTCAGCTGGATCAAATCAAACATGCGCCTGGTGCCGTCCCTGCACTGTCTCCTTGGAACAAATCGCCACCTGGTCAGGGTTCACCAAATCGGGCAGAAACTGGTTAATCCTGGTCGCCAGGATCTTTGCATATAATTTGAGATCCACATTAAGTAGCCAAATAGGGCGAAAATTTGCAGGGGTATCTGGGGACTTGCCTGGTTTTGGCAGAGTAACTATTGTTGCCGAGAGCATCTCAGCAGGGATAGCACCTGTCACAAAGAAGGAGTTATACAAGGAGCACAGTGCAGGGAGTAAGATGGGCAGGAACGCTTTATAGTAGTCAGTTATGTAGCCATCCGGCCCGGGTGCCTTCCCATTAGGGGTAGATCTAAGCGCTGTCTGTATTTCCTCCTCAACTATGGGAAGATTAAGTTTTACTATTTGATCTTCCGTAAGGGAGGGGAGTTTTAGGCCTGCAAGGAAAGATAAAATAGACGTCTCGTTCGGCTGGGGGGTCTCCAAATCATCTTTCAAATTATAGAGTTTGGTGTAGTATGAGGCGATTGCGTTGGATATATCCTGTGGGTGCGCAATCGTGGTTCCATTATAGTGAAGCTTTTCGATCCTAGAGTTGGCTACCCTTTTCTTCAATCTATCAGCCAGTAAAGAGCCCGCACGGTCTCCCATATGATAATACTGCATCCGCAGTCTGTTAAGCACTCGTTCATGGTTGTACAGGAGAAGAGACCTGATATGAGATCGGGCATTCTGCAGCGACGTGAGGAGGGCTGGTGAAGGGGAGGAATTATAGGCTTGCTGCGCAGTATCTAATGCTGCCAACGCTTCAGCAAGTTGCCGTTCCCTAGCTTTTTTCAGGCGAGAGGCAGATTGGAGCAGGACACCCCTCATAAAGGCCTTATGTGCCTACCATAGAGTGGAGGGGGAAACATCTGGGGTGTCATTCAAAGAGACAAATTCCACAAGTTTGAAGCGATACTCATCGAGTCTTTGAGGACTCTTGAGTAGGTAGGGATTTAATCTCCACACCGGTAAAGGTTGAGCTGGAAAACCAGTGGTAAGGATTAAAACCACAGGAGCATGATCCGACCACGTGGCTAGCAGAATGTCCGACCTAACAGCATTATGTAGCAAGTCCCTAGATATCAGGAAATAATCGTTGCGAGATTGTGTATGGTGCGCAGAAGACATGTGCGTGAGGTCCTTCTCTCCCTCATGCTGGTAGCGCCAAATGTCATGTAGGGCGGTGTGTCTGAGTGACCCTTTTAGGTCTGCCCGTTGCATACCGGCATGGGAGAGACAATCCACCCCCGCGTCAACTGGAGCGTTAAAGTCTCCACCGAAAATGATAGCCCCTTTCGCCACCTTCAAGGTTTTTTTGTAAAGCTTATTAAAGAATGAGATTTGGCGTGCATTTGGAGCATATACTGATATTATCGTATAGGTTTTGCCCTCGAGAGAACAAATCAAAATGACATACCTCCCCATTTTATCTGATATACATTGGATCACAGAGAAGGCTACTGACGCCCTAACACAAATAAATGTACCTCCCTTCCGCCTCTTCACCGCAGGTGAGTGGAAGATATGTGGGTAAAGGCGATGGGTACACCTGTGCTGATCTGCTGCCAGCAGATGCGACTCCTGTATAAGAGCAACATCACATCTTCCACGCAGCAGGTCGCGCCAAAGCTGAGACCGCCTAAACGGGGAGTTCAGCCCCCTAATGTTGTTGGAATAAAATTTTAACTCCGCCATGGCAGTACACTTAAAGCACTATGGTATAAGGCTGAGGGCATGGAACGATAATGCTCGGTAGGAAGCAGGAGGGAGGGTAATCTGGGACAGGGACACAATCCCGGACATCGTGTAGGATGGACATCATCAAGTACACTTATTAAACAAAACCAAAAACAAAAAGAAAAGGGAAAAAAAAAATCATGCATAACTGTTGAATGTAACATAAGGAGCTAAAGGGAGTCTGCTGAGATGGAGAACGATCCCTCGTTACTAAGAGCAGACTTAGAGGGGGGAGTAAGAATACCATCTCATCCCCGCCGCCACACCTATCGAAGAGAACTGAGATAGTAGGTCCCAAGGTGAGTATCAAGCAGGCTCCCATTCAGGAGCGACCGGCGTGGGCTTGGTTCTGAAGAATCCCTCTGCGAAAAAGCCCTCCGGGAGAAGGCTCATCTTGTGAAGGAAGACAGCTGCATCCTGGGGTGAGTTGCAAGCAGTGAACTGTCCATTCAGGAAAACTATCAGTTTCACCGGGAATCCCCAGCGGTAACGGATTTTCTTATCGCGAAGGATGCGGGTAAGCGGTGCAAATTCCTTGCGTTTCGCCAGGGTGGCCGCAGATAGATCTGGAAAGACTTGAATGTCCTTGAATGAATCAGTCGGGTTAGGGTTCTGCCGCAGGCTGCGGAGAAAACACTCTTTCGCATGGTAAAAATGTATCCGGGCTATGATATCCCGAGGGACAGATGAGTCCAACCCTTTAGGTTTGGGTATGCGATGGATCCTGTCTATCAGCAAATCGCGTTCCACGAGTTCAGGGACCGCGTCTTTCATCAGCGTCTGCAGAAGGAATTCCAGCTCCGCCGGGCCAACTGTTTCAGGCACCCCTCTAATGTGCACATTATTACGCCTATGTCTGTCCTCAAGATCTTGAATCTTGTTTCTTATAGCGGACACCTCCTCCACTAGCGCTTCATGCGCATCTATTAATGAGTTGTGAGACTCAGCAAAGTCGGCCATCTTGCCCTCCACGTGTGAAACTCTATCTCCGAGGCCCTGTATATCCCGCTTTAGCTCCCCGAGCATACCTGCGATGTCAGTTTTCAGGGAGGATCTGAGGGAGTCCAGCAGCGATCGGAGGGTCCCTTCTGTGACCTGCTGCGTTCCAGGCTCGGTGCGGAGTAGAAGCTGCGAGTCTGCAAAGGGCTCCGGAGGTGATGAGGGAGAGGAGGGAGGCCGCTGTGAAGAGGCAGGAGAATCCCCTGCGCCCGGGCCCGCTTGAGGAGAACGGGTAAAGAACTCCGTCAGTTTCTTAGGCGCCTGCCTTTTCTTGATCTTTCCCATCCTGGCGATGAGTAGGAGCAGTTTAGTGGGATTTAGGTCCGCTTGGGAGGGTTATATGAGCCGCTGTATAGATGTGGCGAGCGGAGCTGATAAGTTATGCGGCCGCCGCCATCAACGTGCAGACCACGCCCTCTGAGCGCCATATTTATGAAGCATCTATTCAAGTTTTTACTACAAAGTAGTCAGATAAAATAGGTGAGGTGGAGGATTCCATTCTTATTTATTAAAAATGTCTTTATTTATAAAAAAGATTGTAAATTCTTCAATAATCTCAGGTGTTGCACTTTACATTCCTCATTGCCTGGGAGTATATGATGCATTGGTTAACTGGGTGTAACGGGGAGGCCCATATTAACCTTTGCTTTGGGACCCTATGAGATCTGTGTACGGCCCTGTGCCTGGCCCTTTCTATGGACTTTTTCTGTCCTGATGTCCCTGTCTGTAGCCTGTCTTAGACTAGATCTTAGCTCTATGGTGATATGCGCTCATGCAGTAGCAGGCCCCAGGCAGTAGCAAGGCACTGCAAGATAATTGGTGATGGTGACCCTCGCAGAAAAGTCAAGAAAGCCAGTTTGTCAAGGTACCTAGATGTGATCTCAGTCAGCTTATTTGGCTATATTATGGGGGCCCACTATAGAGCTACATGCAAATATTACCTGAACCTCTTTATCACAATTCTGTCTGTTGCATTCTCCGTGGGACCTGCCCCTGGTTCAGGGACTTCGGGGTCCACTCTTGGGGATTCTCCTGTGGGTAAGTCAGAGGCTACGTCTATTAGTAACCTCTTTCTTATCTAAATTTCTCCCTGCAAAGTTATGTTACCATTCTCCCCAAGTACCTAAAAACCACAGGACAACTCAACAATTAAAATTACTCTCCTGGGAACCAAAAGACTTACTGTTGACTTTCTTAGCTTGTCTTAGTCTTATATAGTGATATTATGCACAGGCTAAGTTTGGACTGCATAATTACATAATGCCCAAAAAATTCAAAACAGAACCACCCAAAAATTACCCTTGAAGGGTTTACAATCTATTCTAGTAACTTCTTTACCTTTGATGGTCTAAACTTCCACCAGGAAGTCAGGAATACCATGGGCACAACACAGACCCCAGGTTTTGCAAATCCATTCATGGGTAGGTTTGCATAGGAATGCCTATATAGTAATGCCACTTATCTTGTCCACTTCAAATTGCATTGCAGATATATTGACAATCGATTCATAATATCGAAAAAAAACGACTAATTTTGTTATTGAATCAATTCAGGACGAAAGGGAAATACATTTGAGCCTCAATATAGACAGATCATCTGTTGGATTTCTCAACAAAGTTAACATTTTCAATACACCACAAAAGCTGCAAATGATGTATCATTTATATTTAGTAACTAAATAGTATGTAAATAGTGATTTCACATTTAGTCGTTGACAGTGTCCCAACACCTTGGTAGAGTCATATACCTTACTCAGGTTGTCAAGGAGAGTTACAGAAGGTCTACACTAAATACTGGTGAACCACTAGGGTCACTGTAATGATCACAGTGTGATTATTGTGGAATACACTTGTGTACTAATGGTGGTGATTAAAGGGTTAGGTGCTGTGTAAGGCAGCACAGGTTGGGCTGAGTCAGGCATCTGCACTTCTGTTTATCCAGCGGGCATACATAGACATGCAAGTAGACGTTATGGTCAGGCTCAAGGCATGCTGGAGAGAGTGAGATAGTAGATGCTGCAGATTCCTGCATGTAGCCAGCTAATAGTAGAGGTAAGGGGCATTAGCCATAAAGTGTGCAACCTCAGGGACTAGATAGGGCAAAGATGCAGGTGAGCACTACAGAGGGGTTGAGGCATATGGGTAGATGATTGCCAACTAGCCCTTGCATCCTGATAGCAACCATGGTCTGTGTAATAGTCAGGCCTGTGAACAAGACCACCTAGCCTGTCATCTGTGAGCAATACTCAAAGACTGTGGGTTCACAGTGTATGCGAAGACAGAGATACATTGTGGATGAGATTCTGTGGTGCCAACTGCAACTTAAACTATAAATAACCACAATAGGTGGTGGTATACACTGTATGGTATGTCTCCAAATAATATTGTCAGGGAATCACATTGAATGTAACCAGAAGCATGCCTTCACTGGGAAAGACAATTTTTAAAACTGAACTTTTAATAAGTGTAGATAAAATACAAGGCACAAAACAAACAGAAATCAGAAAATATAAAAAAGAGGAACGGTCTTAAAGTATCTAGTAGAATCTGGCTACCGTGTAAGATAAACACTCCAGATGGGATCAGGAAGGAAAGACCTGGCTGTCCCTAATAATCCCTAAATGCCCTACACCTGATCTGGTTGTCCAGGACGACAGAGTGACGACCCAGTTGGAAGTGGTCCCCCTGGAGTTTCCCTACAGCAGAGCCCTGGATACAGTCCTATAATTGAAATGTCCTGATCCAGGGGTGCGTATGTATAGCTGATGCTGAGGGCTTTGTCCCGTTGCGTTTCCACTGAACTATGGCATTCAGTTTTATCAGGGGACCTCTTGGTTCCCAGAAACAGCTGCCTGTCTTAGGTGCACCATGTGCATCTGTTCCTCGCGCTGTGCCACACACAGTGCTGTTTCTTGGAACCAAGAGGTCGCGTGATGAAACTGAATGCCATAGTTCAGTGTTTGAACATAGCCCATAGCTACATACGCTCGATCAGGACATTTTGGACATTTCAATTATAGGAGTGTATCTAGGACTCTGCTGTAGGCAGCGAGTAGGGAAACTCCATGGGGACCACTCCCAACAGGGTGGCTACTCCGTCTACCTGGACAACCGGATCAGGTGTAGGGCATTTAGGGATAACTAGAGGCAGCCAGGTCTTCTCTTCCTGATCCCACCTGAAGAGTTTATCTTAGGGCTCATTCAGACGGCCGTATGCTGTCCGCAAAAATGCGGATCTGTTTTTTTGTGGATTTGATGCTGTCCCATTCACATCTATGGGGCAGAGGTTAGGAGGGAGTAGGTAAGCTGTGATATCACCTATTGTGAATAGAGGATCCTGTGTTATCTTTATGTAGAGGCAGGGGCGGATTGGCCACAGACCTTACAGGAAATTTCCTGGTGGGCCGATGCCCAGGAGGCTGCCTGAGCCCTCCTCATGGCGGGCCAGTGGAAGTTTTTGGGGATGTATTTTGTGATGGACTGTGGTATGTTGCTCTGTTGGGGTGGTGTAATGTTCTACAATATGGTATTGCTGGCCTGCCTTCCATCAACTTGAACCCGACTACAAAACAGGGCCACTTTTAGTATTTTTCCAGGGCCACTTTAAGTTTCCAGTCCGTCCCTGGGTAGAGGTTATATTTATTATTGTAATCCTGCATGTGATTATAATGAGGTGACTGCTGGAAAGTGAGCTCTACAGACTAAGATGGTTTAGTGCAAAAACTTTTCGAAAAACAGAAAGAGGGACAATATGTGTGACGCTTGTAGGACGCCGCAGTAAGTTTATTCAGACTAGGCCACGCCTCTAACTCCACCCAAACCATAACTATACACACCCAGTCCCCTTAATGCCCCCACATAGTAATTATTCCCCCTTTGTGTCAGTACACAGGAGTAATGCCCATACTGTGCCCTCTTCACAGTAGTTATGCTCATACTGTGCCTTTGCCCCTCACACTAGTTGTTCCCACATTGTGCCCCCTCAAAGCAGTTATGCCCATATGTGCCCCGTTCACAGTTGCTATGCCCAGATACATGCCCCTAACAGTAGTTAGGGCAAGATATGTGCCCCCTTACAGTAGTTATGCCAGATATCTGCCCCTTCTAGTTATTCCCACATTGTGCCCCTCAAAGCAGTTATGCCCACTTGTGCCCCTTCACAGTAGCTATGCCCAGATATGTACCCCCTCACAGTAGTTATGCCCACATATGTGCCCCCTCACAGTAGTTATGCCCAGATATACCCCCTTCACAGTAGCTTTGCCCAGATGTGCCCCTTCATGCTAGCTATGCCCAAATGTGCCCCTTCACAGTAGCTATGCCCAGATATGTGCCCCCTCTCAGTAGCTATGCCAGATATGTGCTCTCTTACAGTAGCTATACCAGATACATGCCCCCTCACAGTATTTATGGCAAATATTGGCCCCCTCAGAGTAGTTATGCCCAGATATCTTCCCCCTCACAGAAGTTATGCCAGATATGTGCCCCCCCCCACAGTAGTTATGCCCAGATATCTGCCCCTCACAGATATGTGCACCCTTCACAGTTCCTACACCCAGATATACCCCCTTCACAGGATCTTTGACCAGATGTGCCCCTTCACAGAAGCTATGCCCAGATATGTGCCCCTCACTGTAGCTATGCCCAGATATGTGCCCCTTCACTGTAGCTATGCCCAGATATGTGCCCCCTCACAGTAGCTATGCCCAGATATGTGCCCCCTCACAGTAGTTATACCAAATATGTGCCACCTCACAGTAGCTATGCCCAGATATGTGCCCCTTCACAGTAGTTATGCCCAGATATGTGCCCCCTCACAGTAGTTATGCCAGATATGTGCCCCCTCACAGTAGTTTTATGTGCCACCTCACAGTAGTTATGCCCAGATAAGTGCCCCCTTACAGTAGTTATGGCCATTATAGGTCATTTTCTGATTATACATTCCCCTTAAGATGCTTTGAAGTGACTTCTCACCCATGGAGTTGGAGACTAATAAAACAGAGTTTATTTAGTTATATGGACTCCCCTCATCACATCAGATGTGCTTTTTGGTCCTTTTTATTGGTTCTCCACAGCAGCTCCACCACCTAGTCGTGTCACTGTTACAGCTTTCAGCCACTAGCATGCCCCCCTCCTTGTGCTACCGACTACGACTACAACACCTGCTGAGGAACCACCATCTTATTCCATCAGCATTACTTAGCACATTTTTTTAAAGTCACAGGAGTGACTATATAGCAAAATGAACCAACTCCCCCAACCAGTCCAACATAAACTCAATCCCGTCGACCACATTACTTTGCTGGGCGAGTGCTGCTACCCCCCTACATATGCCCTCATATGTAACCATCTGCTAGTTGCCCCACCTGAGACCGTAATTACTATGCTGGCTGCCAAGCTTGTTGCCTGTAATGTGCACAGTAAGGCCTCTTTCAAACGTTTGTAATGCGTTTTGCACGCGCATGTGAAAAATCGCCATGTTTGGTTCCCAGACCCGAAGCCGGACTTCATCACTGAAGTCTGGTTTCGGGTAGAGTATTCTGGAGAATTTATTATTTTCCCTTATAACATGGTTATTAGGGGAAAATAATAGCATTCTTAATAAAGAATGCTTAGTAAAATGAAGATGAAGGGGTTAAAAATAATAAAAATTAACTTACCTTAGCCACTTGATCGCGTAGTTGCGATCTGTCTTCTCTTTTCCAGCATCAGCTAAGAACTAAAGGACCTGTGATGACGTCACATCACATGGTCCAATCACATGGTCGATTACCATGGTAAGATGGACCATGTGATTGGACCATGTGATGTGACGTCATCACAGGTCCTTTAGTTGTTAGCTGATGCTGGAAAAGAGAGGACAGAAACTATGCGATCAAGTGGCTAAGGTAAGTTAATTTTTATTATTTTTAACCCCTTCCACTTCATTTTACTATGGATTCTTTATTAAGAATGCTATTATTTTCCCTTATAACCATGATATAAGGGAAAATAATAAAGATCTGGTCCCGTTGCTAAGCAACCATGCGGGAAAATCGCACTGCATCCGCACTTGCTTGCGAATGCTTGCGATTTTCCCGCAGCCCCATTCACTTCTATGGGGCCTGCGTTGCGTGAAAAACGCACAATATAGAGCATGCTGCGATTTTCGCGCAACGCAGAAGTGATGCGTGAAAATCACCGCTCATGTGCACAGCCCCATAGAAATGAATGGGTCCAGATTCAGTGCGGGTGCAATGCGTTCACCTCACGCATTGCACCCGCGCAGAAATTACGCCCATGTGAAAGGGGCCTAACAGCCGTTGATTCTATTACAGCTGTGTCCACCTGGTTTCTACCACCATCCTAGAGGTGGGGGCCACATATACCACCATTTCTTTTAAGCACTGACCCCCTTACAAACAGGAGAAAGAAGTGGTCCTCTTTACATGTAGTAGTCCAGTGCATGTATATCTTCACATAGCCCTCTGTAGGTATTTTGGCTGGTATTTTGAGTTCACAAAGGCATTTATAACCTGCACAGTAATGGTTAAATAATATTTCATGTGAATCAGGTAGAAATGGGATGGGGGGCATTATAGGAACGGAACAGTGCCATGCAAGCAGTTGCTCCTGCTTCATGGCACTTCCCTGATAAGCTCTATTCGTATTGTCATAAGTGTCACTGATGACATCATCCTACATCCTGGACTCCTAACTATCAGTAACGGTGACAGCGTGCACCTCACGTCTTAGTCACAGCCTCTCAGATCCTGTAACACCTTCCTGTCGCCGCTCCTTCTCCTCTGCAAAGATTCATGCTGATTTCATCTCTGGGACACTTACCCCATACCTTCTGAGGATAGCATGCCCTTATATCTCTTATCAGCTGCCAAGCGTAATAACGTATATCCTGCAGCGTGGTATGCAATACCTCTTCTCATCAGCCAGCTGCTGCCATGTGTTTACATATGGTACCTATAGCCTAGATAGCAGGACATAAACCAATGTGTAATGTGTATAATAAAGCTGGCAAACAACTGTGGACCACCTCCCACATTAACATGGTCAGAAGACCGGCTGCCTAACCCATCCACGATAGTCTACCTTGGGTGGAGTCAAGGATCAGACGGGTTAAAAGGAACCTGACAACCCGCATTTCCGTTACTTTTCTACTTCTGCTTCTGTCCATATGTTTCCCGAGGTGGCTGTTCCTCTGCTTTCGTGAAGCGTGGTTATCGTGAAAAGCCACTTTATTCCATGGTCGTTGTGTGTGCAAATTCCCCCTTTAAAGTCAAGGAGGCAGGATCTTCCCTACAACAAGTGACACTGAATTACAGTTTGAAAAAAGGACATCTGTCCATCCAGTTCAGCCTGTTCTCCTACAAGTTGATCCAGAGCAAGGCAAAAAACCCTGAGGTGGAAGCCAATTTTTTTCCCACGTCGTTTTCCTGCTCTCTTCCCCTTGATGGACGTTTTGGACCTGTCTCCGCATCATCTTCCCGTGTCTCCTATTCTCTCGCGTGTGCACATGCGCAAGAATAGGGCACATGAGAAGGGTACATGGACACAGGTCCGAAACGTCCATTGAGAGGAAAAGGGCAGGAAAAAGGGTGTGAGGAACACGACTTGTTCCAAGGAAGATCCTGCCTCCTTGACTTTAAAAAGTCTTTTTGTGACAACCACACTACACGAAAGCAGAAGAACCGCCATCCCGGGAAACACATGACACAAGTAATAGGGTAATGGGATGTCAGGTTCTCTTTAAACAATTTTCACTTACCCATTTTTTCATTTTTTCCTTCCTGCCTGCCAAGAGCCATTTTGACAAGTTTTATTTTGCAAAGGCACCATTTCATTTACCATATCATGGAAAACGGGGAAAAATTTGTGTGGGGTAAAACTGAGAAAAAAATGCAATTCTGCAATTTTTTTACGGTGCTAAAACGGACACATTACTTTTATTCTTTAGGTCAGGGCTTATGCAGCAATACCAAATGTAGATAGTTTTTCTTACGCGTTACTACTTAAAATAAAAGTTTTACAAAACAATTTGCTTTGTGACTTCATATTCTGCCAAGCGTATTTATATTTTTCCGACAGAGCTGAGTGAGGGATTGTTGTTTTTGAAGAATGAGCAGTACTTTTTATTGTACCATCTTGGGGTATGTTCAACTTTTTATTCTCTTTTTATTACATTTTCTCAGGGGACACAGGTATAGGAATTCTATTTATTTTATTGTTTATATTTATATGTAATATTGGAAAAGAGAGGATGATTAGAATTAATATTTTTGTGTTTTTTTTAAATATATATTTTTAAAAACATTTTTTTACTTTCAGACCCCTATGGGACTTGACCTATAGGACAAAACATGTGGCTGTTCGATTGCTTACATCATAGACTGCTGGCCTCTTATTAAGTCCTGCTGCAGGGCAACATTTTACAATGGCAGGCCTAAGAGTCTTCTCAGGGCCCCCGATTGCCTAGACGCAGATTGGTACCCCACAATTTTGCTCGGTAATGATAGTTGTACACATCCTCACATCCCCTAGTATTGTGCAGTGACTGGATGGCACAGCCTTTCTTCCCTCAGGGAACACTCTAGTTTTGGGGCTCCTGTCTGGTGGTGCCCTTGGTGTTGTGTTCTATTTGGAATTTTGCCTTCATACTGTATTAGGAACTGGGAAAGATGCCACAGTGAGACCATAACAGAGAAGAAAAGTGCACTATGCACAGGAGCGCCCATGCTTAATCATCACTCTGTTGAAGGAAGCTGCACCATATAAATTGGCCTTCTCCTGGGGCCTCACACCAGGCACATGAGAGCCACATGTATCATCACAGGCAGGACTACAATTAACCCCTTAAGGACTCAGCCCTATTTCACCTAAAGGACTTGGCCATTTTTTGCAAATCTGACCACTGTCACTTTATGTCTGAATAACTTTAAAACGGTTTTACTTACGTAGGCCGTTCTGAGATTGTTTTTTCGTCACATCTTGTACTTCATGACACTACTAAAATCGGGTCAAAAAAGTTAAATTTTTTGCATAAAAAAATACCAAATTTAACAAAAATTTGGAAAAATTTGCAAATTTCAAAGTTTGAATTTCTCTACTATTTCTAATACATAGTAATACCCCAAAAATAGTTATTACTTTACATTCCCCATATGTCTGCTTGATGTTTCCATCATTTTGGGAATGCTATTTTATTTTTGGGGATGTTACATAGCTTTGAAGTATAGGAGCAAATTTTGAAATTTTTCTGAAATTTTCCAAATCCCACTTTTTATGGACCAGTACAGGTCTGAAGTCACTTTGTGAGGCTTACAGAATAGAAATCACCCAAAAATGACACCATTCTAGAAAGAACACCCCTCAGGGTATTCAAAACTGATTGTACAAACTTTGTTAACCCTTTAGGTCTTCCACAAGAATTCATTGAAAATGGAGATGAAATTTCAGAATTTCGATTTTTGGAAAATTTTTCATTATAATCAATTTTTCCAGGAACAAAGCAAGGGTTAAGTGTCAAACAACACTCAGTATGGGTTGCCCTGATTCTCTAGTTTGCAAAAACACCCCATATGTGGTCCTAAACTACAGTTTGGCCAAACCGCAGGGCATAGAAGAAGGGAGCGCCATATGGGTTTTGAATGGCAGATTTTGCAGGACTGTTTTTTTACACCATGTCCTATTGCAAGCCTCCCTGATGCATTCTAGCATAGAAATTCCAAAAAGTGACTCCATCTAAGAAAGTACACCCCTCAAGGTATTCAAAACTGGGTTAACAATCTTTGTTAACCCTTTTGGTGCTCCACAAGAGTTAATGGCAGATGGAGAAACAATTTTGAAATTTCAATTTTTGGAAAAGTTTCCAATAAAAACATTTTTTCCAGTAATAAAGTAAGGGTTAACTGCCAAACAACACTCAGTATGGGTTGCCCTGATTCTCTAGTTTGCAAAAACACCCCATATGTGGTCCTAAACTACAGTTTGGCCAAACCGCAGGGCATAGAAGGAGGAGCGCCATATGGGTTTTGAATGGCAGATTTTGCAGGACTGGTTTTTTACACCATGTCCTATTGCAAGCCTCCCTGATGCATTCTAGCATAGAAATTCCAAAAAGTGACTCCATCTAAGAAAGTACACCCCTCAAGGTATTCAAAACTGGGTTAACAATCTTTGTTAACCCTTTTGGTGCTCCACAAGAGTTAATGGCAGATGGAGAAACAATTTTGAAATTTCAATTTTTGGAAAAGTTTCCAATAAAAACATTTTTCCAGTAATAAAGTAAGGGTTAACTGCCAAACAACACTCAGTATGGGTTGCTCTGATTCTCTAGTTTGCAAAAACACCCCATATGTGGTCCTAAACTACTGTTTGGCCAAACCGCAGGGCATAGAAGGAGGGGAGCGCCATATGGGTTTTGGAAGGCTGATTTTGCTGGAATAGTTTATTTACACCATGTACCCTTTCAAGCCCCCTGCTGCACACCTTGAGTAGAAACTCCATAAAAGTGACCCCATCTAGGAAACTACAGGATATGGTGGTTGTTTTTTGGGACTATTTTAGGGTAGATATGATTTTTGGTTGCTCTATATTACACTTTTTTGAGGGAAGCTAACAAAAATTTAAAATTTAAAATTGTTTCTACATTTGCCATTCATTTTTGTGGATCACCTAAAGGGTTAATAAACTTTGTAAAGTAATTTTTGAATACCTTGAGGGGTGTAGTTTCTTAGATGGGGTCACTTTTTGGAGTTTCTAGTCTAGGCTACATCAGGGGGCTTCTAATGGGACATGGTGCAAAAATAAAAATCTGCCTTCCAGAAGCCATGTGGCGTTCCCTTTGTTCTATGTCCTGCCGTGTGGCCATATAGCCATTTACGACCACATATGGGGTGTTTCTGCAAACTACGGAATGAGGGCAATAAATATTTAGTTTTGTTTGACTGTTAACCCTTGCTTTATTAACGGAAAAAATAGATTAAAACGGAAATTTTGCCAAAAATGGGTGTTTTAGCACCATTTTTATTCCATATTTTTAACGCTCTAGATCTGAGGGGTTGGGTCAAATGTTAATTTGATAGGGAAGATTCTTACGGACGTGGCGATACCTAATATGTCTACTTTTTTATTATTTAAGAGTTTACACTAGGTTATCATTTTGGGAACAAAAAATTAAAAAATTTACTATCTCTAGACTGGGAGCTACAGTTTTTTTTTTTTAGTTGGGCGACTATCTAATGTGGGGGCTCATTTTGTGCGGGGCGAGATGGCGGTTTTATTGGCACTATTTGGGGCGCATATGGCTTTTGGATTGCTAGATATTACACTTTTTGGGATTCAAGGTGACAATAAAAATGGCTTTTTATATAGTTTTTATTTTATTTTTTACAGAGTTTGTCAGAGGGCCAGTTTATGGGGTATTTGTATAGAGAAGATTTTTACGGACGCGGCGATGCCCAATAAGTGTGCCTCTCAGAATTTGGAGTTTTACAACATCTGGAAGATCGCAGTTTGAGGAAGCTAATATTTTTGGAAAAAAATTGTTTATGTGACTCCAAAGTCTGAGAGCCATACTTTTTTATATATTTTCTAGGGGCCTGTCGGGAATTATAAAAATTTAGAACTCCATGGAAGTGTGATACTCCCTGAAGCAACCATCAATGCAGAGGCCCGGATGATCGGGGCAAGTGTCACATTGAGTAGTGGTGTCCTTCCGTATCCCCCTCTTGCGACACACTCTGCACTTTTTTGGGTTCGTCCCCTCTTTCCAGTATGGGGACCACACCTGGAAAGTGTTGGCCAGGGACGACCCGGCTCCTCCAATTCCCGAGGTACTCCGACCTGCTCTTTCCCGGTCAGAAAAGATCAGGTCCCTGAGGACTGCCTCATAGAAATGGAGGAAAGTCCCTGTGCTGCCAGCGCTTCGGAACAGTACAAAGCGTTGTACATGGCAACCTGCACCATGTAGACCGCAACTTTTTGTACCATGCCCGGGTTTTCCGCATGGCATTATATGGTTGGAGAACTTGATCAGATAGATCAACTCCACCCATATACCGATTGTAGTCGGCGATACAATCGGGCTTGAGACCGTGCCGTGGTACCTCGCACAGAGACTGGGGTGGTGCCGTTACCATGGATTGTGGTCAGTACAAGGACATCCCTCTTGTCCTTATACCTGACCAACAGCAGGTTTCCACAAGTAAGGGCACGGGTCTCACCCTGGGGATAGGTACCTGGAGGGGTAGGTAGGGAGGCCACGTTGATTTTTCCGCACGGTCCCACAAGCGAACGTGGATCTGGCGGCAAGGGACCTGAACAAGGGGATGCTGGTATAAAAGTTATCCATGTACAGGTGGTAACCCTTATCCAGCAGTGGGTGCAAAAGGTCCCACACGATTTTCCCGCTAACACCCAGAGTGGGGGGACATTCTGGGGGTTCAATACGGGAATCTCGCCCCTCGTAAACACGAAATTTGTAAGTGTACCCTGAGGTACTCTCACAAATTTTGTAGAGCTCACGCCATACCTCGCTCGCTTGCTAGGAATGTATTGGCGGAAAGCGAGTCTCCCTTGAAAGCAACGAGAGACTCATCAATCGCGACCTCCCTTCCAGGTACGTAGGCCTGTGCAAACTTGGCCCGAAATGATCGATGATCGGCCGTATCTTATACAGCCGGTCATAGGCGGGATCAGTTCGGGGGACATGCTGCATTATCTGCATAATGCAGGCATTTCCGGATGGCCTCGAATCTGGGACGTGTCATGGCTGAACTGTACAGTGGGGTCTGGTAGAGGACGTCCCCACTCCAGTACAGCCTGACACTGGGTTTTTGACCAGGCCCATATGCAGCACGAGGCCCCAAAACGTCCTCATCTCGGCTGCACTGACTGGCGTCCAGCCACCGGGCCTGGCCAAAAAGAGCCTGGGTGCTGAGCTGACGAACTGTTGGGCATACAGGTTCGTCTGCTCCACCATCAGATTCACCAGCGGGTCACTGAAAAAAAAACTAAAGAAGTCCATTTCAGTGAACCCCACTGTGGGAATCTGGATTCCAGGATTGCCAGCAAAATCCGGAATCGCAGGCTCAAAGTCCACTGGGGACACCAGCTAAGGTCACCGGTGGGGGCTCCGGTGCACTTGTTTGGTGGGCCGGGAAACCAGTACGAGCCCCAGGGCTGCTCGTACTGGGATGGGCCACGGGGTCCCTAGCGCGTGAGGGCCCTGGCTCCGCCTGGCGGCGTCTCCGCCGCCTTGGGAGCTCATCATCATCAGATGATGAGGATGAGGAGGCGACAGGAGGAAGGTGGGGTCATCCTCATCCTCACTGGCGCTCTCGGTGTCGGAGAGCATCTGGGCGTATGCCTCCTCCACCGTGAACAGCCGGCGGTCCATGGGTGTGTGTGTTGTGCGTGTGTGTGTGTGCGTGCGTGTAAAATAAACTTTATTTAGTGTGCGTGTGTGTGGGGCCGGGTGTTCACGAACAAATGTACCACTAAAAAAAAAAAAAACCTAACTAAAAAAGGGAGGTGGGAAAAAAAGTCAAACTCACTGATCAGTAGAAAACTGATCAGCGGTCAGTTGTGCGATGCACTAATAGTGGCCGGACACTAAAGAGCGCCCGACCAAAATTAGTGCACAAAAAAAAAAAAAAACTTGCACAACTAAAAGGGGGGGTAGGGGGCTACAGCAGGGTCTAGGGTCTCACAGCTGAGTGTGCTGTGGACCCCAGACACCAACTACCTGCAAAAAAAAAATGAATAAGATGGGAAAAAAAAGATCTGTCCCTGAACTGACCCTGCCTGACCTAACCCTGTCCCTGACTTACCCTGAAGATCGGTGCTTCTGGGGGCTGATGGGGGCTGCTGGGGGCTGCTGGGGGCTGCTGGGCACGTCTCCTCTCTCCAAGAGCAGGAACCAAAAGGAAGCTGCTCGAAGAGAGGAGGAGATTTGAATCTGCCGCCGCAGCAGCCACCTCCCTCCCCGGCATCCAATCACAGGGGCCCTCCGGCAGCCAATCACAGGGCATGCAGACATGCATGACGGTGATTGGATGGTGTCCTCACGCCATCCGATCACCGTCATTTCCGGGTAATCGGGTCACAGGTGACGCGATATACCCGGAAACGCAACAAAACGCAGGTCTGAATAGACCTGCGGTTTGTTGCGATCGCCGACACGGGGGGGTCACATGACCCCCCTCGGCATTGTCACAGGATGCCTGCTGAATGATTTCAGCAGGCATCCTGTTCCGATCACCACCCGCAGCGCTGCGGTGATCGGAACTTCTCAGGGCGTACATGTACGCCCTGAGTCCTTAAGTACCAGGACGCTAGGGCGTACATGTACGCCCTGCGTCCTTAAGAGGTTAAAAATGAGTGAATTTTTCAAAAATTCCCAAAAAATTGCCTTGTTCTGAATTAATTTGTCACTTAGCTTGTTAAATCAGCTATATCCCCTCTTGCAGGGAGAGTGTATCCCGTGTACATCACTGTGCATTGCAGCAACATGCATAGCTAGTCCTTTCTGGTAGTGTAACAGTTACTGTGCTTCAGTATGACAGAAAGGTTACAGGCGTCACTCTTAGGCTTAGTTCACACTTCACTTATTTGGTTAGTTATGGGTCAAAATGATATCTTATCTGATAGTAGGATTGGCTCCGTATTTTGGCTCACCATACAGTAACTGCTGGAATTTGCTGACCAAATACCTGAAGTGTGAATTCAGTGTCGGGTATAATGTACTTAACCGTGCAGTGGCCCAAAATTCTACTATAGAGTGAAAGAGCGGTCTCATTTTACGCCGTCTGCTGTTTCCACATAGATTGATAGAGAACCTCTTCTGTTAGCCAATGATACAAGTAGTGTGCAGGGTGTCAGCAGTAGGTTTGTGTTGATGTCACTGTTTATTTTCTCTTCTTCTGATCAGTCAGAAGAACAACCCCCAAAAATGGATCCTGTCTTTTGAGCATCCGTCGTCACACAGTCAGTATTTGGTCAGTAATTGATCAGTATTGGTAAGGCAAAAACAGGAGTGGATCCAAAACTGAAGTCACACATGATGGGAATATTTGCATGTTTTCTGTGTTTTGGACCCACTCCTGCTTTTGGCTTCCAAATCAATCATGATCAAATCCTGATGCAAAATACTGACTGTGTAATAGAAGCCTCATGCTCAATTTGCAGTTTTGGAGTTTCTGCTTTTTGCCTCTGAAATCGGTTTTATTCAGATAGAAAAGAAGTTATGCATGTAGGGCTTTAATGGCCTCTATCACACTGTCAGTTTTTTGCAACAGTAATTGAGCAGTGCTGGAAAGGCAAAAACAGGAGTGGGTCCAAAACAGAGATGACACGTGATGGAAATATTTGCATGTCTTCTGTATTTTGGTCCCATTCCTGCTTTTGGCTTCCAAATCATGATCAAATCCCGTTGCAAAATACTGACTGAGTGATAGAGTCCTTATGGATGCTCCAAAGTCAGGATCCGTTGTGTTTTTCATTTTTCGGTAGAAGGGTAAAATAAATGGTGATGTCAACAAGGCCAAACAGGGACACTACTGGCCCCATCACAGAGTGGTGAGGTGGGGGTCAACAGCAGTGGCAGTAACAGCACAAGACGGTGGTAGTAGGAGAAGATAGCAGAAGAGGCAGCAGGTGTGTGGCATCAGGCAGAATGCAGCATCAGAATAGTGACTGAAGCACATGTCCAGAAGTAACGGGCCATTTCTCACAATGTTTTGCTGTGGCAGCACACTGCAGTCAGAACATTACTGCCAGAATGATCTAGTCTGATGCCTCAGGCACCGGTGTGTGGAAATCCTGGCTGATCCACTCCTGATTCATCTTTATAAAGGTTAATCACTCTACAATTTGTGTTGAAAGGCGAGTTCTCTTTGGGATAACTATGCCCTCCAGTGCACTAAACACCCACTCTGATGCCACATTACTTTTTTAGAGAAGTAGTGATGACTTGGGGCTCTCCAACTTGGCTCAGCACAAGCCATCAATTCTTTGAAGTTTGTAATCAACCACATGGAAAGGGAAGGACTGTAGTACTCTTTGCCTTGAGCACGTTTAGCTTCTGCACAGTTGGATGAGTGCACACATACTGTTGTATATTTGCAATGGCCACAGTGATTGATTAATGGCGAAATTTGTGACGAGGAGGAGGAGGAGCATCAGGACCAGTAGATGATGGGAAGGAACACACCTCGCTTCTGCTGAGGTGGTGGAGCACTGACTGCTGGAGAAGAGGTGGGGGCCACTGGGAGATAAGTCAGGCTGTGCCACTACATGGTTTTTCCCAGCCACTTTATGGTGATGCTCCATGTGTTGACGCAGGGCCATAGTGCTCACTTTGGCACCCTGGCTGTGCTTCACCTTCTGCCCACAGATCCTACATTCGGCAAAGCTGACATCCACCGGCGACTTGATGAAAAATTCCCACACTGGCAAGTATGGCATTTTACATCATCATACACTGCTGTCTGCACGTCTCTTACGTACCCTCACCGGTCTCATAGCCGCGTCCCTGAACACTTGCAACACCTGCTCCCAGGCAACTATCATTGTCGCAAGGAATCCTCCAAAGCTGGGCTGGCCAATAGCTGCTGACTGTCCTCTATAATATATACAAACACAAAAATATAACAGCACTCAGCAACTAGAGCTCTGCCCAAGATGGGAGCTGTAAGAGGACATTAGTGATATCGCATGCAAACAGTGGAGACATTGGTTTACATTTTGCTGGGCTCACACTCCCTGGATTTTATGTGGCTGTCGTGGCCCATAACAGGTAAGACTTAGCGTTAGGAGGATTTTATGTGGCTGTCATAGCCTATAGTAGGTCAGATTTAGCGTTAGTACCCACTCTAGGAGACAACCGTGTCGGGGTGAGTGGGCTTACTACCTTTTGATCAAAATGTAAACCAATGTCTCCACTGTTTGCATGCGATATCACTAATGTCCTCTTACAGCTCCCATCTTGGGCAGAGCTCTAGTTGCTGAGTGCTGTTATATTTTTGTGTTTGTATGTATAATTGCCATAACCTACATGCACCTGCATACAGGGAGTGCTGACTAAAACCCCCCCTTTTTGTCCTCTATAATATGTTTTTCGCTGAAAGGCGGAGCAGAGCCGGCGGCATAAATCACTTGCCTGGCAGAAGGAACAGTAAAGGAAAGAGGTAGGTTCAGGACAGGTGAGGGCACAGAGCTTGTTCCTGGGCCATGCCAACTAAGGGTTGTGTCAGAGAAACCCACCAACTTCTGGCAGAGGGTGTCTCATGTCAGATGAGATAAAGACCAAGTCAACCTTTCCAGGACAGCGGGATTGGTCTTTAAAACATGACTTCTGGATGACAGTGGTAGTTCTGGCTTCTTGCTGCGGCTACTGCTACCATCCATCCTTCTTCTGCTGCTACTTCTGCCACCTAAAGATACATTTTTGCCACTGCCTGTTCCTTTGGGGGGCCCTTGCATCTCTTTATTAGGCATACTGTACAGTAACAGTATATGTAAAATAAGTTATTCAATGTCAATGTGGACATGCCAATAACAGTAGTATTAAAAAGCTTATTCACCTCAATTTGAGAATCAAGGCCTAATGGAATCGCTTATCTATTAAACAAGGTGGACACTGTTCAATCAGATAGCTTTGTGCCCTACACAGGGATTGATGCAAAGTCTCCTTTGGATTCCTTCAGCTTCAGATTACAGAGCCTGCACTGTCCCAGCAGTCTCCCTATGCTCACCGTACAGTGTGTAAAAACTCTCCCTACGATCTCCCTGCACTGTCCCTGCTGTCTCCCTATCCAATATTCCACAATTAAAGGCTTTTTAAACACCGTCCCTAGCACTTGTTACACCTATCCCTATCCTCAGATCACATTAAAATGGCAGAGACCGGGCGAGATGAGGCTTTTATAGCTGACATCAAAGGGTATGGCCATCTGCTGATTGCCTGGCTTCTTGGCATTATGGGTCATATCGCGTTCCTTGGCTTCATACTGTGTAAAATGTGTAGCCGCCATTTTAGGAAAAAAATTATTAGTTACCCAAAGCGTGAGGAAATTCGGATTCGTTGCGAATTAAATTGTTCCTATACTTTGGGTCAAATTCCCAAAAATAATAAACTAATACAATAGATGCAAACATTATATATGGACTAAGCCCTCACTCCGATGTGATACTTTCTGATCTGAGACTTTCAGCCAATATATTTTGATCAAAACACATCTGTGCCCGCCTACCCGCGCCAATGTGGTCTCAGTCAGGAAGGTCCTACTTCAAACCTACCCATGCCGTTGGGCATCTATATTCAGGAGAGCAGACCCTGCACATATAATGTGCTGCTCCTAGTCACCTCTATGTGCATCAAGCAATCAATGAGAGGAGGAGCACACACAGCTATATGTGTCCCCTTATTCAAGGTCGCCTGTGGGGTAGGTGGGTCAAAAGTGCACAAGAATGCTACTCCACATATAATAAGAGTCATTCACACTTGCCACTCCTTCAAGAACACAAATTTATCAAAAATCACAGAAAAAAGTACAAAACATCAAGCACAATATGATAACTAAATATGCGGATGTGCATGGCTACGTTTATAAGGATGCAAACATTATATATGGACTATACCTTCACTCTTATATGATAAAATCTGAGACTCTCAGCCAATATATTGTTGGGTCAAATTCCACTTCGGATGCTTCAATTTTCTCAGCACTAGTTACAACAAAATGTAATACTGTAAAGCTGGAGACAGGACCCATCACTGACAATAGGTAGTCGGCACAGCTCACCTCCCTGCACAGTGACCTCTGCACAGGTCACAGAGCATGCCTACGACACTCTCCCTCTAAGGGTACTTTCACTCTAGCGTTATTTTTTTCCGGCATTGAGTTCCATCCTAGGGGCTCAATATCAGAAAAGAACTGATCAGTTTTATCCTAATGCATTCTGAATGGAGAGAAATCCGTTCAGGATGCTCAGGATGTCTTCAGTTCAGTCACTGCACGTTTTTTGTACGGAGATGTTGTGGTATTATCTCCGTCCAAAATTCCGGAACACTTGCCGGAATTTACATTAAAATGTATTAGTGCCGGAGCCGGCATTAAAAATACCACATTGACGGATCCGGTCTGTAGAAAAAAAAAAATAACAGATCCGTTTTCCGGACGACAACCGGAGAGACGGATCCATCTACAAATGCTGTCCGTTTGCATACAGATTGCCGGATCCTGGAGGCAGTTCCAGCGACGGCACTGCCTGCCGGATCCTCACAACGCAAGTGTGAAAGTACCCTAAGCTCTTCACAGCACAGCAAGTTGGCCAATAGGTCTGCTGCATAATCATTTCCAAAAATATCACAAAAAAACTTACAATCAGAAAATGTATACATTTTAGGCTATTTAATGTTATTATTATTATTATTATTTTCATGGCACCATCAACTTCTCCTGTTTTATATATCAGAGCTTGAGTTAATGTAATGACGCCAGTTGTTCACAAGACTGGAGAACACGACTTCACCTGTAGCAATCGACTTTCCCAGGTACTAACGTGTCTCCTGAGATCCCTAGGACTTACAGTAGGACTGAACTGTATAACTACCAGACAGTCACAAGAATAATATTATGAAGCACATAAGTAAAAGACGACAAGAACTGAATGATGATGGCAACGGATGAAGGAGATGTCAGTTTAGCAATGAAGCAGATGATGCTGTACAGAGTGAGGGCGGATGAATGACGGTATACAGAAATAAGACACTAACAGAAACTGACATTGATCTGCAATACTAACTGAGCCAGACCACAAGAAGGAGCTAGGACCTAGAGATAAAGAAAAAAAAAGAATCTCAGCAAACAGACAATAACAGAATCCACAACAAACCTCAATGCTGGCAGCAATGAAAGGCAGGAGGACTACAGGCTCCAAGAGACACTGAACTAACAAAAATATACTACATAAGCGAAACTAGGAATATTAAAGATACAAATACACACAGCTCACTCTATACCTGACAACTAAAGAGCATGAAGGAACATTCAAAGGACAGCTAACGGATAAAACATTCTAAAAATTACAGAAGTACAGGCAAAAGAAACAATATGAGCTTACCGTCTATATGGAGTAGGATAGATACAGAAAAACAAAAAATGCGGTAAGAATCTCTAGATGTGTCAGATGAATACGTTGGTGGAATACTGATTGGGGGACTTTAGCTAGTTTATACACTTGATGGAATGTTTAAAGACTTGGTGGTTTAGGGTAGGGATGTCCCGATACCGATACAAGTATCGGTATCGGGGCCGATACTGGACATTTGCAGAGTATTTGTACTCATGCAAATGTCCCCGATACCACTGCCGATACCTGCTGGTCACTTGTGGCGGCGCTCTCAGCAGTTCAGCGTAGGGGAAGGAATTTTGTGACTCACATTCCCGGCACCCGACGTCTGAGAGGACGCTGTGATCCACGGAATTAACCCCTCAGCTACCACCTGAGGGGTTAATTGCACAGATCACAGCGTCCTCAGAGGTTGGGTGCTGGGAATGTTCTTTAGTCTCTGCATTGGTGGCGCAGTGCGCCCTCAACCCTCCCCCCCCCCCGCCCTTCCCCAGTATTAAATCATTAGTGGCAGTGGCCACAGGGTTCCCCTCCTCCCCCCCCCCCATCATTGGTGGCAGCGGCAGTTCCGATCGGAGTCCTAGCAGTGTAATGCTGGGGCTCCGATCGGTTACCATGGCAGCCAGAACGCTACTGAAGTCCTGGCTGCTATGGTCAGTAAGTAAGCAGCATTATACTCACCTGCGCTGTGGCCGCCGGGTGCTCCTTCTTCTCATAGGTCTGTGCGGCGCATTGTATAGGTCTGTGCGGCACAGTATAATGCTGCTCACTAACTGACCATGGCAGCCAGGACTTCAGTAGCATTACACTGCTGGGACTCCGATCGGAACTGCCGACCCTGTGGCCACTGCCACCAATGATTAACACTGGGGACGGAGGGTGCACTGCCCACTGCCCCCAATGATGGGGGGGGGACCCTGTGGCCACTGCCACCAATGATTAATACTGGGGAGGGAGGGGGGGGGGGTTGAGTTACCAGAGCAGGCTGATAAGAGGGAGAGGCTGGGGGACACATGAGAGCCTGGGGGGCTGATCAGAGGCTGGGGGGCACATGAGAGGCTGGGTGGCACATGAGAGGCTGGGGAGCTGATCAGAGGCTGGGTGGCACATGAGAGGCTGGGGGGCTGATCAGAGGCTGGGGGGCACATTAGAGGCTGGGGAGCTGATCAGAGGCTGGGGGGCTGATCAGAGGCTGGGGGGCACATGAGAGGCAGAGGGGGCTGATGAGAGGCTGGGGGGCTGATGAGAGGCTGGGGGGCTGATGAGAGGCTGGGGGCTGTTCTGTTTTTTGGACTTTTGGTTGGTCAGTGGTCACAAAATAAATGTGTTATTTATTTCATTGTTATAATTGGTATCTGTAATTGGTATCGGTGAGTACTTAAATAAAAGTATCGGTACTCGTACTCGGTCTTAAAAAAATGGTATCAGGACATCCCTAGTTTAGAGAATACCAGAAGACAGGGGAGGTGCGAGAGACGTCTCAGCATATGAGAGTGTGAGGTGGTGATTAAAATGCTAGAGAAAAGGTTTTCATTGTGTAGTACCCCAGAGGGGGACACTACTATTCTAACACCTAGCTACTGTCTCTAATAGCTAGCAAAGAAGGTCATCTGTGTATTTATTCCCAGGTCCACTGATACTGTGCCTTAATAATATTGTTATGAAACTGTTATGTATTGTATTTTATGCACTGTGCCTGGTCGTCCAGCAGGTGGCAGTGTATCTGGGAGAACATTTAGATAGAATGGATCTTACCACTCTATTCTCCCCCCTTTTGGGCAGTACCCCTTCCTATCAAGGCTTGAGTTTTAGAGTCCAAAGGGACCAGACATAAAGTAGTGAGGGTAGCGTTCCCCTCCTGCTGTAGGTGCGCCGGGGAAGCAGCTTGTAAAGCACGCCGGCTCCAGGCAGTTCACAGATTGAGTATTACTAGGGGGTCAATGGCCAAAGGCACCCCACTCAATGTTGCTAGAACTGCTAGCAAGTCCAGTAACCAGACTGAAGCCAGAGAATACCACAGCAGAGAGAGATAGAAAGCAAAGTGTGCAAATTTCCCTGCTAGTTTACCCTTAGCCTACTGGAGCCAAGAGAAAGATCAAGCATTGTTTGGGTAACAAGTTTATTTGGGTAAAACCATTAAACTTCAAGTCTGGACTCTACTTATTTCCACCAACTACAGCTCCTTTGTTGCTGCGGAGCCTAACCCCAGTGAGCGACAGTATGCTGGTATGAGCACCGTGACACAAAATATTAGGCCACAACATACCACTCGGCAGTCCTAAACACTGGGATAAACACCTAAACACAGCAGTCTGGGATTATACTTTTGGTGACCTATCCTTAGGTTAGGCCATTAATATTTGGGTGGTGGAAATGAGACTTCTGTCAGCCAGCATAATATTTAATAGGCACAAAAACTAGGTCCCTTTTAGTGTTTTACGTTAGTTGAGAATAGGTGTGTAAGGTGGTGGTTAGGGTGGAGTGAACCCGAACTGTAAAGTTCAGGTTCTTCCCGAACATTACGTTTTTCGCACCTGAACCCGAACATTTCTGTAAAAGTTCGGGTTAGTTGTTCAGCGACTTCTTCACGCTTTTTGAAAGGCTGTAGTGCAGCCAATCAACAAGCGTTTCACTACTTTGCCCCGCATGTCACTCTGCTCTTCTCAGTGTAGGGATGATGCTGCTTCTGTGATGGATAGATTAGGGAAGAAATCAGTGGAACTTGGTGGTGTTAACTCTTCAAACTACAGCAATTATTGAGGCTGGTATGCTACATATTTGTACCCAGCCCTGAGCCCAGTGATACTGCAAAATAATTTTTAATCCAATTTTTAATCTGTTACTGAGGTTGGGGTCTGTGGCCATTTTAGCAACTGCAGTGTCCTTGGAACTGCATGTGACCTGCATGTGTGCCAGCCTGCCAGGGACATCAGTCTAATTATTGTTTGGTAGCTCAGTGGAGGAAAAATTCCTTTTTTCTGGCAGGTCAAGTCCCCCTACATTATCTATTTTATAATTTTGGGGTGACATAGTGCATTTCTGTAGTTGGGGGAATAAACCCGTACTGTCGTACCACAGAGCATGTTTGCATACAACGCTGAAAAACCTTTTTTATAATTTTTGGGATCCCATACTGCATTTCTGTAGGTGGTGTTGGTGGAGCTCCTGTTGGTGAGAGAGGACGTGGCCGTTCTGCACCAGCTACAGGTCCAACAGAATCTGCAGTGTTATTTGGTAGGCCCGAATGCCGCTCTACGGATGGTGAGGCCAGAACAAGTACAGGCGCTAGTAGATTGGGTGGCTGACAGTGGCACCAGTTCCTTTACAATATCTTCCACCCAGTCCTCTGCAGAAAGCTCAGAGTTGGCACCTGCAGCCCATGCCCATCAGTCTTTCACCTCACACCCTTGCAAAGCAGCCAAGCAGCCAAGTCATGCAGCAGACTCTTATGCTTCTTGATGACTCTGCTGGCAGGGTTTCCCTGGGACATCCACATAGCCCTGCCCCAGAAGTGGAAGAAATTGAATGCACTGATGCCCAACCACTTATGTTGCAGGATGAGGAGATGGGAAGACCGCCTTTCTGCAGTGTGCAGACCGACGAGGAGGGCAGGGGTCAGGAATGGGTGGAAGATGATGTGGAGGACGATGAGGTTCTAGACCCCGACTGGACTCAAGTTCATGCTAGTGACGTGTGAAGTTCTGAGAAAGAGGCGGTGGTCGCACAGAGGCAACAGCACAGCAAAAGAGGGAGCAGGCTGCAAAAGCGGAGCAGCCGTCCCCGAGACAGTATGCCTGCTACTGCCCACCGCACCCAGCACACCAAAGCCAGCTCCAAGGAGTTCACTGGCGTGGCAGTTCTTCAGACAATGTCCTGACGACAAGACACGAGTGTTTTGCACGCTGTGCCATCAGAGCCTGAAGCGAGGCATAAACGTTCTAAACCTGAGCACAACCTGCATGACCAGGCATCTACATGCAAAGCATGAACTGCAGTGGAGTAACCACCTTAAAAACCAAGAAAGGTCTCAGTCTCCTCCTTCTTCCTCTTCTGCTGCTGTCTCTGCCTCTTCCTCCACCTCTGGAGTCACAGTGGCACCTGCCACCCAGCAAACTGAGGATGTGTCACCAACACCACCACCTCTGTCATCATCACTAAGCATCTCCACCATGTCACATGCAAGCGTTCAGCTCTCCATCTCCCAAACACTGGAGAGAAAGAGAAAATACCCACCTACCCACCCTCGATCCCTGGTCCTGAATGCCAGCATTTCAAAATTACCGGCCTTTGAAATGCTGTCATTCCGTCTGGTGGAGACTGACTGTTTTAAACAGCTGATGGCGGTGGCTGTCCCACAGTACATAGTTCCCAGCCGCCTCTACTTTTCCAGGCGAGTCGTACCTTCCCTGCACAACCAAGTGGAGGATAAAATAAAGTGTGCGCTGCGCAACACCATCTGTGGCAAGGTCCACATAACCACAGATACATGGACCAGTAAGCACGGGCAGGGACGCTATATCTCCCTAACAGCACACTGGGTAAATGTAGTGGTGGTTGGGTCCGAGGCAGATAGAGGTTTGGCGCATGTCCTTCCACCACTGAGGATTGCAGGGCATTATTCTTTGCCTCCTACTCCTACTCCGCTTCCTCCTCCTCCACTTCTACTACCTCCGCATCCGGTCAGCGAAAGACCTTCACCACCAACTTCAGCACAGCCCGGGGTAAACATCAGCAGGCGGTTTTTAAACTCATGTGTTTGGGGGACAAACCTTACATCGCACAGGAGCTGTGGAGGCGCATAAAAGAACAGACCAATGAGTGGTTGGTGCCACTGAGCCTCAAGCCCGGCCTGGTGGTGTGCAATAATGGGCGAAATCTCGTAGCAGCTCTTGGACTATCCGGTTTGACGCTCATCCCTTGCCTGGCGCATGTGCTGAATTTGGTGGTGCAGAAATTCCTTAAAAACTACCCAGACATGTCAGAGCTGCTGCAGAAAGTGGGGTCCGTCTGCGCGCACTTTCGGCGTTCTCACCCTGCTGCTGCTCGTCTGTCTGCGCTGCAGCGTAACTTCGGCCTTCCTGCTCACCGCCTCATATGCGACGTGCCCACCAGGTGGAACTCCACCTTGCATATGCTGAAGAGATTGTGTGAGTAGCAGCAGGCGATAGTGGAGTTTCAGCTGCAGAACATACGGGTCAGTCGCTCTGCAGAACAGCACCACTTCACCACCAATGAGTGGGCCTCCATGCGAGACCTGTTCGCCTTATTGCATTGTTTCAAGTACTCAACCAAACATGGCCAGTGCCAATGATGCCATTCTTAGCGTTACAATACCACTTCTATGTCTCCTTGAAAAAACACTTAGGGAGATGATGGTAGAGGATGTGGCACAGGAGTAAGAGGAGGAGGAAGAGGGGGCATTTCACAGGGTTTCAGGCCAGTCATTCAGAAGTGGCTCAGAGGGTGGGTTCCTGCGCCAGCAGAGGCCAGGTACACATGTGGACAGCCAGGGCACAGTTCTGGAGGAGGAGGAGGATGAGGTAGAGGAGGAGGAACCGGGTTCACAGCAGGGTGGCACCCAACGCAGCTCATGGCCATCACTGGAGCGTGGCTGGGGGGATACAGAGGACACAGACGATACATCTTCCACAGAGGAAAGCTTGTCGTTGCCTCTGGGCAGCCTGGCACACATGAGCGACTACATGATGCAGTGCCTGAGCAACGACCGCAGAGTTGCCCACATTTTAACTTGTGCTGACTATTGGGTTGCCACCCTGCTGGATCCCCGTTACAAAGGCAATTTGTCGTTCTTAATTCCCTCACTGGAGCGTGATAGGAAGATGCGCGACTACAAGCTCCTGAGGGCATTTCCAACTGACACCGGGGGAAAAGTGGAAACACAAGGCGGAGGCGGAGGAGTAAGAAGTCGCCAATGCAGCTGGGTCACTGCCAGCACCTTACAAGGAAGGGTTAGCATGGCCAACATGTGGAAAAGTTTTGTCACCACGCCACAGCAACCGGCACCACCAGCTGATATGGAACGTCTTAGAGGAGGCAGCATTTGAACAACATGGGGGAGCAGTATGTGTGCACACGCCTACACATACTGACTGATGGTTCTGCCCCATTCAACTTCTGGGTCTCCAAATTGGGCACATGGCCTGAGCTTGCCCTTTATGCCTTGGAGGTGCTGTCCTGCCCTGCAGCCAGTGTATTGTTTGAACGTGTATTTAGCACGGCAGGGGGCGTCATTACAAACAAACACCAGGATTCTCCCAAACAAGCTGCAGAAAGGCCCTGAGAAAGGTCTGGAGTAGGACCGAAACGTAGGCCGCATGTCTGATATACTTCTGTGGTGGCAATCTTGGAAATGAAATATTGCTCAATAAAAATATAAATACATTGAGAAAATCTGTGCAGTGCCGTGTTATAATTCAATATTACGACTGGGTTCCTCCCGAACACAGAGCACCCACATACCTATATTGGAGTGCCGACCAATTATTATTTTTGATTACAGACAAACACAGCCTCCTGTTCACAGCCAACGTGGACAAGCTCACGTTCATTAAAATGAACCAGGCATGGATCCCACAGGACTTGTCCGTACCTTGTGCAGAATAGACATTTATACCCGCCTCAACCATACATTCTTGTACTCCAGTGCACTTATTCTTAGATTTTTTATTTTATTTGTCCCATTATTTTTACAGAAATGCAGTACGTGACCCCAAAAATTATAAAACAGGTTTTTTAACGTTGTAAGCAAACATGCTCTGTAGCACAACAGTACAGGTTTATTACCCCACTACAGAAATGCAGTTTTTCACAGCAAAATTATAAAACAGGTTTTTCAGCGTTGTATGCAAACATGCTCTGTGGCACAACAGTACGGGTTTATTAACCCAACTACAGAAATTAAGTTTTTCACAACAAAATTATAAAACAGGTTTTTCAGCTGTGTATGCAAACATGCTCTGTGGTACGACAGTACGCTTATTACAGAAACTACAGAATTGCACTATGTCACCACACAATTTAAAAATGGGTTTTTCAGAGGTGTATGCAAACGTGCTCTGTGGTTCGACAGTACGGGTTTATTCCCCCAACTACAGAAATGCACTATGTCACCCCAAAATGATAAAATAGATAATGTAGGGTGGCTTGACCTGCCAGAAAAAAAGGAGCGACCAAAAAATAATTAGACTGATGTCCCTGGCAGGCTGGCACACATGCAGGTCACATGCAGTTCCAAAGACACTGCAGTTGCTAAAATGGTTGCTGACCCCCACCTCAGTAAGAGATGGTTTAAAAATGATTTTACAGTATCACTGGGCTCAGGGCTGGGTACAAATATGTATCATAGCACCCTCAATAATTGCTGTAGTTTGAAGAGTTAACACCACCAAGTTCAACAGATTTCTTCCCTAGTCTCTCCCTGAATGCACCAGCAGCAGCCTGTCCCTAGACTAAGAGCAGCAGAGTGATGTGCGGCGCTACGTGACTCCAGCTTAAATAGAGGCTGGGTCACATGCTGCACTTAGCCAATCACAGCCATGCCATTAGTAGGCATGGCTGTGATGGCTTCTTAGGGCAAAGTAGTGAAACGCTTGTTGATTGGCTGCCCTGCAGCCTTTCAAAAAGCGGGAAGAAGTCGCCGAACAACGAACCCGAACTTTTACGGAAATGTTCGGGTTCGGGTGCGAAAAAACGTAATGTTCGGCACGAACCTGAACTTTACAGTTCGGGTTCGCTCAACCCTAGTGACGAAGCTAACTCAGCAGGGTTGACACCTGTGCAAGAACTGGAACAACAGACAATGGAAGAATGACCGGAGAGGTGACCCTTTGCAAGATGTGATTCAACTTTTACTGGAAAGGGACTCTCTGAATATGCTTCAGAGAAGTAAAAATGATGTCAATGTTACAGTGTCTTTAAGGGTGGTGGTGGCTCCTGCTCTGATGCCCAGTCGATTATCAGTTATTGCGTTTCGTCTCTAGCTCCTGCCTGACTCTTCCGGATAGCTAATTTCTTCTTGCAGAGTGCACTCAACCTCTGCCAGTCCCAATGCTTCTACGGTGGTGGGCTTTACCTCCAGTCCTCCACTAGCTTCTTCAGAGACTCTCTCAGGCAGGCGTCTAGGGCCTCCAAGGTGATAACTGGCTAATCTGCTGGACCTCCAGTCCACACCTGCCTGAGTATTGCGGGGGAAACAGCACTTTTATGTCAACTCCCTGTGGTGTGGCCACTTGTACACGTCCAGCAACATGGTGTTTGTTGCAAACCTCTTCCCAGCACCATGTTGGCTAATAGTTTTTTGGCATTACATAATGAAACATCCACTGAGTAAAGAGAGTAGGTTTAGCGCAGACTATTACACTCATCAACCACATTTCAGTAGTTTTAAGTATGCAAATTAAAAATACTCCATATTGTATTACGGGCCTTCCCAGTAAGTAGAGAAGTGTTATTTTACCTCTATGAATACATCGCTTTTGGCTAACTAATGCTTGGAAAAACATTACTTGATAAGCAGGAATAACAGAGGCTTTGTTCTACCAGCACGTTTTAGTGAGTGCGAGGACAAACAGGGACAGGTGTACTTGAGATTGTGATACCTCGTAACAAGTTTAATATGGAGATTAGCGCAAACTGTACCTGAACACAGGCGTGACGGTTTATGAGAAGTTCACAGCTGAAAATAAGTTGTATCACTTTTCTTCTGCACATTATAAGGGTTAGTTTTGCAAAGGGAAATTTTGTGTAGATGTAATGGGCAGAAAAGACAGTGGTGGCGCCCACAGGTGGTAGAAGCTGGTACTCCCAGGAAACTGCCAAGTGAGTAACTAATGTTGCTTGGTCCATTGAGCCCTAAGAACTGGATGCTGGCCGCACCACTCACACCAGGAACCTTTTGCCTAATATTTTGGAGAGGGACTATTGCGCAGAAATTTCTATTGATTATCAATATATGTGAAATGTAACCCCCTGACGAAGCCGCAGGCAGCGGTGATACGTGTGGGGCTCTGGTCCTTTATGGCAAAGTGCTTTATTTTTGTAGCACTAATATTTGCATATGTTGCTGCATTTTTTCTTTCAGATATTCAGCACCTTAATCGACATTATTGATGTCCTGAGTTGTTGCACTCATGTATTCACTTCACTTTATAGGCACTGGTCACTTTATAGATTTGTTTTTTTCTATTTCATTTACAGTGGGGAAAATAAGTATTTGATACACTGGCGATTTTGCACGTTTGTCCACCTACAAAGAATGGAGAGGTCTGTAATTTTTATCGTAGGTACACTTCAACTGTGAGAGACTAAATCTAAAAAATCCAGGAAATCACATTGTATGATTTTTAAATAATTAGCATTTTATTGCCTGAAATAAGTATTTGATACAATAGAAAAGCAGAACTTAGTATTTGATTTACAGTGGGGAAAATAAGTATTTGATACACTGGCGATTTTGCACGTTTGTCCACCTACAAAGAATGGAGAGGTCTGTAATTTTTATCGTAGGTACGCTTCAACTGTGAGAGACAGAATCGAAAAAAAAGAAATCCAGGAAATCACATTGTACGATTTTTAAATAATTAGCATTTTATTGCATGAAATAAGTATTTGATACAATAGAAAAGCAGAACTTAATATTTGGTACAGAAACCTTTCTTTTCAGTTACAGAGGTCAGACGTTTCCTGTAGTTCTTGACCAAGTTTGCACACACTGCAGCAGGGATTTTGGCACACTCCTCCATACAGATCTTCTCCAGATCTTTCCGGTTTCGGGGCTGTCGCTGGGCTACATTGAGTTTCAGCTCCCTCCAAAGATTTTTGATTGGATTCAGGTCTGGAGACTGGCTAGGCCACTCCAGGACTTTGAAATGCTTCTTATGGAGCCACTCCTTAGTGGCCCTGGCTGTGTGTTTCGGGTCATTGTCATACTAGAAGACCCAGCCACAACCCATCTTGGGTCATATACCTTGGACAGGATGTAATGGACATTGCAGATGAGCTGCACTGGAGATAGTTGGATACACCCTGTGAATATACTGCTGTAATGTGATTTACTGTGCATTGCACAGCACCAATATAACTGTATAGTATTGTGAGTGTGTGCGTTGGGAACAACAATGATGTTATGCTGTCATCTCCTGGGCCAATTGTATTATTACTGCTAGATAGTATGTGTGGGTGCACAGGACCTTTTAAACAAGAGATTAAAGTTGTTAAGCTGTAGAAAGCACAGTTGGAGCACATGACTGGAAGAGCATAACTAGAATTGCAGACAAGCCACGTGGTCAGAAGCAGGAGTGTCTGAGGCTGAAACAAAACTACAACTAGCTGCTGCTGGAAATAAGGCCAGCAGTATTCATGCATGTAGTTAGCTAGTAGTGTAGGTGATTGGTACTCGTGATAAGGGTACAACACCTCAGCGAAAACCTAGGGCCACAGAGCAGGAGAGCATCACAGAGTTGTTGAGACCAGAACTGAGGGGTAGTGTTCCATCGATGGCCTGTATCTTTTGCTGACCTGATACTTCAATTAGGAACATTATACAATGACTTACTGCTAATCCCATGTTTGCCATCACCACCTCTCCTTGCTCTGTGTTCAGTTGCACTGCTGCTTCTAAATGTTAATAATCAGGTTCTGCTTTAAAGGGGTTATCCCACTTCCCCGTTTCATACTTACCTGCTGCCAGCGCGCCGTTCACTTCCTGGATTCTGGCTGGGGGCCAGTTCTGATAATGGGTTGGAAAATTAAATTCATTTAATAGTAAATAGTAAATAGGAGGACGTGGCATCCATAGAAAACAATGGAATGGTGTTTTCCTCTATTGTTTTTGGTTCACAGGTTTTGTTTGCTAAGGTTGATGCGTGGATAGTGAGCAAATATTATGTCTGTACCCACTGACATGCCCATAGGGAGTAATAGATGACTATTGCGCATTCTCCGGCCTCTTACATTCAGGTCATAATGGTGATTTGGTGCCAGGAGTTTCTGAAGTACCAGGAAGCTATTTTTTATCTTGAACACATAAAAGTGACATGGTTCCCTCTCTTGGCAGTCATCGGTATCGGTGACTAAGTCATAATGGAGGAAATCTAATGTTTATCTAATTATGTTGTTGTATCTGGATGAGGTTCTGACAAATCTTTATAATCCAAATCTTTGATGGAACCATAAGCCCTGGAGAAAGTAAGGGTGGCATTCACTTCTGCTCACTGGCGACTTGTAGCCTGAGAGTCGCCAGCTGCCAACTTCAAGGAACCACAGATACAATTCTCGCTGAAGGCTCACATGACTCTCTGGCTTAGATTTTTCTATGGTTCTGACACCTATGAGAAGATATAGGTTTACAGCTGTGCCAATTGATACGCCACTTGTGTTGGAGCTGCCAAAAGAGTGTAGCACAGCCCACCTGACTGTTTCCGTAATCCCATCTACATCCCAGAGATGGGACCCACATGCCGTGGATGTGTCATAAATGTTTGAGATGGGAATATCCTTTTGAAAGAGCTTCTCCTGAACGTCGATGACATATCCTTAACCTTCAGGAGCCCTCTGAAAATTGAAGGGGGTCTTGCGACATCTAGTTCATTGACTACATAACATGTGAATGATATGGCTGTGAATGGTACAGAAGCTCAGAGCTCAGACATAGTCACCCATATGGACAAACTGCTCTGTCTGTGCAAATAATGAAGGGGATGTGTGCACACTGTGCAGCCCCTTTATCGTTAATTAGCAATCCAATTAAAACCTCCATCACTTTATGGGCTCTGTTTTAAGGATATGAGTGTGTCCCAGAGATGGGACCCACACCTATCAGACATTGGGGCATGCGTATCTTTGCCATATGCCACCAATGTCTAAGATGAGACAACCCCTTTAAGTGGGCATGAATTTTCTTCTAAATGGTGGGAATTGGTTAATCAAATATATTTACAAAAATGATCACTGTCAAATCATTAACAGATTTAACACTGATCATTATGATGGGATAACCCCTTTAAATGCTGGGCTGCCCTCTCATTCCTTGCCTGAGTTTAGGCTCCTAAGTTTACTAGTTTAACCAGAAAAACTGTTCTATCCTGATTGTCTGCCCTTCAACTGAACTTCTGCCTGTTTATCAATTGATACTCCACTGCCCTGACTTCACCCTGTCTACCCCACTGACCCTTCATTGACCTTGGATAGTTTCATGGAATTGCATGAACTCTACCTGCCTAGACCTCTGCCTGTTTACAGACTACACGTATTGTCTGACCTCTCGGTGCTTCCCTTCAGATAACGCCCTTAAGACTGGGCAAAACACCAGTTGGTTGGTACAGTGAGTCCACACCAAATGCCCCTTACAGGTAGAAAGAAGTACAGTACCAAACAGTTGCAAATACCCCTTACTGGGGCACACTGCACCCTTTCATTTGGATTACCTGCCCGTTACTAGATGTTCTAACTCCTGAGCTAAGATTTAGCTCTGTTCCTGTCCTATGCTCCTATCTTATCCTTTGGTCTGTCTCATTCTGACTGATCTCCTGGTGACCATATACTGCCCCATTCCTGACCACGCTACTGCTGTAACAGCGCTACTGCTGCTAATCTTTGACTATTCTAGGGACCGCAAATGGGGGATCTTCCTGCAGCAAAGTCTACAGTCTGAAGACCAGGGGATCCCTCGGGCTCCACATGTCAGTCTAGTCAACATTACATTGATTACAACTTAGAGAATCCATGTTTTGGGAACATGACTGTAACAAGGTCCTGATAGCTATAGACAGATATAGGACAGAAGCAGAGGAAAGAAAAATTCCAGCACTCCAGCAAATTCAGTTTAAAAGCCTTTGCATCCTTTATTTTCGGTGAACGTAATCGACATACAAGGATAAGTTTTCCAGCATAATTACACCCGTGCAGCGGTCTACGCGTTTCGAGCGTTACCGCTCTTACTCATGACCTCCCTCATGACCTCAGATATAGGACAGACCATGATGTCGGGATCCCACTGAATTCTCTCATTATACCACCTTTGTTCTGATAATGGGTTGGAAAATTAAATTCATTTAATGATAAATAGGAGGACGTGGCATCCATAGAAAACAATGGAATGGTGTTTTCCTCCATTGTTTTTGGTTCACAGGTTTTGTTTGCTAAGGTTGATGCGTGGATAGTGAGCAAATATTATGTCTGTACCCACTGGCATGCCCATAGGGAGTAATAGATGACTATTGCGCATTCTCCGGCCTCTTACATTCAGGTCATAATGGTGATTTGGTGCCAGGAGTTTCTGAAGTACCAGGAAGCTATTTTTTATCTTGAACACATAAAAGTGACATGGTTCCCTCTCTTGGCAGTCATCGGTATCGGTGACTAAGTCATAATGGAGGAAATCTAATGTTTATCTAATTATGTTGTTGTATCTGGGTGAGGTTCTGACAAATCTTTATAATCCAAATCTTTGATGGAACCATAAGCCCTGGAGAAAGTAAGGGTGGCATTCACTTCTGCTCACTGGCCACTTGTAGCCTGAGAGTCGCCAGCTGCCAACTTCAAGGAACCACAGATACAATTCTCGCTGAAGGCTCACATGACTCTCTGGCTTAGATTTTTCTATGGTTCTGACACCTATGAGAAGATATAGGTTTACAGCTGTGCCAATTAATACGCCACTTGTGTTGGAGCTGCCAAAAGAGTGTAGCACAGCCCACCTGACTGTTTCCGTAATCCCATCTACATCCCAAAGATGGGACCCACATGCCGTGGATGTGTCATAAATGTTTAAGATGGGAATATCCTTTTGAAAGAGCTTCTCCTGAACGTCGATGACATATCCTTAACCTTCAGGAGCCCTCTGATCAGAAAATTGAAGGGGGTCTTGCGACATCTAGTTCATTGACTACATAACATGTGAATGATATGGCTGTGAATGGTACAGAAGCTCAGAGCTCAGACATAGTCACCCATATGGACAAACTGCTCTGTCTGTGCAAATAATGAAGGGGATGTGTGCACACTGTGCAGCCCCTTTATCGTTAATTAGCAATCCAATTAAAACCTCCATCACTTTATAGGCTCTGTTTTAAGGATAGGTGCGTGTCCCAGAGATGGGACCCACACCTATCAGACATTGGGGCATGCGTATCTTTGCCATATGCCACCAATGTCTAAGATGAGACAACCCCTTTAACAGACAATTTTTATCATTGCATTTCACTTATTTTGAGCAGATTTTTGTTCAATTCTTTATTAAATCACTTAAAAAAGTGCACCACAATGATAAGCAACTTTATTAACAGTTTTTGTTCAACAGCTTTCACTTACATTGTAGGCAGACTATTTGCTTTCTGTTTTACACTGAATCCGTCAGGGTGCTGCTCTGATGGCTCATTCTATACCCCTTATCTCTGAACTCTTGACAGCTCATAAACACTCATTACAGGTAAATTCTTGTCAAACTGATCAGAATATACCTTAAATGAGGGGTCATCAGCTGACAGGAGCTCAGACATAAGGGCTACAGTAGTATGCAAGCACTCCAGCACAGGATAGGTAGATAAAAATCCAACTTTTATTCCAACTTCATGGACAATCACAACAAGACATCCTTCACCACTTCACGTTACAGGTTGACATGTTTCGAACCACACTGGCTCTTACTCATAACCTGAATTGAATGGGCCCAGAGCCTGCAGCAGGCTCCATCTGTAACGTAAAGTGGTGAAGGATGTCTTTTTGTGATTGTCCATGAAGTCGGAATAAAAGTTGGATTTTTATCTACCTATCCTGCGCTGGAGTGCTTGTATACTACGTTGATACTGGAATCTACCTTGGATTTCTCCGTGCACGGATCACCTGGGTGAGCTGGATTTTGTTACTGTGTTTCTGGACATAAGGGCTACAGGTCAAGCCCGGACAGATTTAGGCCTCGTCCACATTTCCGTTTTTCACTGACATGTGCTGTCGGATTTTCCACGGACAGCACACGTATCCATTGATTTAAATGTGTCTGTTCACACATCAGTATTTTTTTTACTGACTGCGGGTCAGTAAAAAAATCATGGAGACATGCACTACTTTGATCCAGGATGCGGACCAAGCACGCACATAGATGTCTATGGGTCTGTGAGGAGGGCATCTGTAGTGCATCCGTTTTTCACTGAAGACTGATAGGAGATTCTTTGGAAATTAATTTTCAGCTGAGCAACGTCAGTGAATTACCGTTGACATACGAATAGTAAAAACGAACACACGAACCAATCACGGATCCTTCACGGACATCTTCCCGGATGAAAAACGTACGCTTTTTTCACGGACGTATTATTGGCTGATAGCCAGTGATAGGTGCCATTGGAGAGACTGGTTCCTTCTTTCTGGAGGGCAACTATTTTGCACCCAAAAAAAAAAAAAACTTGAACTAGGGATCATTTTAGCTCTATTCAGCTTTTTTTTTGTTATCTTGATCTCCTCCATAGCTAACATGCTGGTTTACATGGAAAGTATATAAAACGTTGTTTCTTTTTTTCCAAGATTTTCTAAGATTTTTTTCAAGGGTTTTCTGGGACTTAGATATTGACGGCCTAGGGATAGGATAGTTCAGCAATATCAGATAGGTGGGGGTCTGATACCGGAAACCCCTGCAGAACAGCTTCTTCATGCAGTCACCAGCGCCAGGAAAATATACAATGTATGAAACTGGAAGCACGAGGTCCCGGATTACTGCAGATCAGTATCTATTCAAGTCAATGGGAGCTGAGCAGTGTCGGACTGGGGTGCCTCGGGGCCACCAGTAAAATTTATTTTGGGGGCCCACCATACGGATACATTCAAATATAATAAATAATCTAACAAGTTTTTTTTATATGAACATAAGCTGGATGAGGTGCTGTACATTGAATATATGCATGTAGTGCAGTAAATCTACTGTGTTTTGTGCCACTTGTGCAGGGGGTCGGAGACTAGGGGCCCACCTTGCTCAGGGGCCCACCGGGGGATTCACCTGTACCCCTGTGGGCCAGTCCGAGCCTGGAGCTGAGGTAAAGACTAGGGGAGATTTATCAAAACCGATATAAAGTAGAACTGGCTTAGTTGTCCACAGATTCCACCTTTCATTTTTCAGAGCTACTTTGGAAAATGCTATTTTCCTTTACACCAGATTTGATAAATCTCCCTCAAAATCTTTTGTCTTTTTTTCAATGACACTTTGTAACCTTTCTTATGTCCCCATAGGGGACTTTTACTTTTGATTTTTACTTTAAACCAATAATGCATCAGAATACGTCAGTATTTTCCATACTTTTACAGTACTGACCTGCAGTGTGATAGCAGCCTAAATAGAGTTGAAGAGGACCTGTCGGCTTTCCTGTCTGTTTTAGTAGATAATTGTATTCCAGAAAGAAGAACAATTCAGGACAGGGAAGACATACCACAGCTGCTGCACAGGGGCCCAGTAGGTGAAACACATAGGTGAAATCAGTGAAGCACAGACAGCACAGGGATCCATTGAGTTTGATGTGGAAAAACCACTGAGTCATGCATTATTTTGGTAGGTGATGTGGACCAAACCTACCTATTGAAGTCAATGGCTCCGTGAAAACCACTGACACAACACGGATGGCATCCATGATGTCAGTGGTTTTCCCGGACCATTGGTAGGAGATGCCCTGGAAATTAACTTTCAGTTGAGCAGTGTCCCTGGAATAGGTGCAGTACCCTAGGGCAGGAGGTATCTTTAAATGGGTTGTTATGTAATATACTGGTATGTATTGCCATGTTATGTATTTCACTCAACATAATTATGAATGGATGGCAAAGCCGGGGTTAAAAATCCTGTCTCAGCCTTTGAAGGAGGTTAAATGTGGGCTGGCCCCACCACTAACCTTGGGTCATTCTAGATTGGAGTTGTTAGCGAGAGGAAGCCATGACTTGTCCCCCCTCCTCTTAGGCCAAAAAACAAAACAAAAGGAGAGAAGGAGTAAGACGAACAAGACAATTAGAGAACGTAGAGTTTGCATGGCCGAGCATTGTAGTCAGTTAGGTAACCTGCTACCAAAAGCTGTTGAGGCTTTACTGCTGTGAGGGGCACTGTTAAGTAACCCATTCCACTTGGACACATCCTGGCCAAATGTGGCATCAATAGCCTATATCCGCAGTGGACATTGCAGCCACCATTGCAAGAGTACGATTGCCTGCCATAGATTCTGTAGGAAAAAAGATAGTGATTGTGCACTACAGTGAAGAGAGACGTTTACTCTGTTAAATAAGGCCTGGTTATTGACTCCTGCACCATACGCTGGACATTCACTCTACACCTCCTGACATGCACCAATACAAACATTCAACATCACGAGCACCCCGACTACCATCAGGGGAAATGCAAATTTTTAGAAGACAGACATGTCAGGATCCACTAGATGCCATGTTGGGCACCATGACCATTTTTCCTCTGTACGTTCTGGCCTTGCAGGTGTTTCTGTGTAAAGAGTGAGAGGATACTGACGTATGAAATTGACCATCAGGTCTCACATCTTCAAGAACAATGGAGTTCGTGTCTGCCATTGGAAGCTGTCCAGAAGGTAATCTGAGTAAGTAGACATCACAGAAGAACATTATGTATTATGCATCATTGTCAAACACTCAGAAAACCACTGCTTGTCAGAGATGAAACCTGCAGATAAATAGGGAGGTTGTACAGATTATTCACATTGTTCAGATCCAAATCATAGTAACACATTAGCCACAAGTCTTCAATTATACTTTCAAACAACCCCTTGCATCCTTACATCCTTCTTCTGTTAACCAGTGAACCCTAAAAACTAGTAGGTAACCACTTGTTATCACTTTTCACCTGGTTTGCCCAAGAAATGAATGCAGGGCATCTCAACTACTTAGGCTGAGTTTTTCATGCCGGACTTTTGTCTACGCTTCAAAAATCTTCCTCTGAGCGGGAACCTAACAGACCCCATTGTACTCTATGAGGTCTGTAGGCTCCGTTTAGCTGAGTTATGTGCCGAATCCGTCCTTTCCGTTCTCCTGCTCCTATTACAGAGCAGGAGAATGGAAAGGCTGAACACTGATGTGAACTCAGCCTTATTATCTAGAAACAGGGGCGGACTGGGAACTTAAAGTGGCCCTGGAAAAACAAAAAAAACTAAAACTGCTGTAGGTGGGTCCAAATTGAAAGAGGTGGGGCAACACAAGTAGATGGGTCTAATACAAGTTGCCAGTGTCAGTAATACCGCAGTACAGCGGTGCAGCACAAAAAAACTCCCCTAAAGCTGTCCACCTTTGGTAGCTAGTGTTGAGCGAACCCGAACTGTAAAGTTCAGGTCCGTACCGAACTTTACGATTTTTGGTACCTGAACAAGAACTTTGCCAGAAAAGTTTGGGTTTGAGTTCGGTGTTCGGGAATTTAATAAAACTTGTTGAAAGGCTGCGGGGCGGCCAATCAACAAGCTTTTAAGCTGTGGGCATTTAGAAGCCATCACAGCCATGCCTACTATCGGCATGGCTGTGATTGGCCGGTGCATCATGTGACCCTGCCTCTATAAAAGCTGGATCACGTGTAGCACCGCCCATCAGCTCTGAGTAGTGCAGGGACAGGAAGCAGCTGAAGTGAGGGACAGTGCTGGGAATCTCATCTGGCTATTTGTTCTGTTGGTGACCTATAGTGAATTTTTTGTGGGTGCTTTACACCAGCTTTGCACCCCTGACAAACAAATATAATAATTAATCTGGCTGTTAATTCTGTGGGTGACCTATAGCGATCTTTTGTGGGTGCAATCTACCATCTTTGTACCCCGGACACAAAAATATAATAATTAATCTGGCTGTTAATTCTGTGGGTGACCTATAGCAATTTTTTTGTGGGTGCAATGCACCATCTTTGTACCCCTGACACAAAAATATAATAGTTAATCAGTCTGTTAGTTCGGAGGGTGACATATACCCATTTTTTGTGTGAGGTACACCTGCATTGTATACATGACAGGGAAATTAATATAGTTCATCCGTCTGTTAGTTCGGTGGGTGAAATATACCCAATTTTTGCTATGAAGTACAACTGCATTGCATACATGACAGGGAAATGACTATAGTTAATCCGTCTGTTAGATTGGTGGGTGAGATAATCCCATTCTTGGTGTGAGGTACAACTACACTGCATACCTGACAGGAAAATAAATATAGTTAATCCATCTGTTAGTTCGGTGGGTGACCTCAAAGAATGAGGAGAGCATCAAATAAGGGACGTGGCCCTGGTCGTGGTGCTGCTGGTGGTGGTGGAGCTCCTGTTGCAGGGAGAGGATGTGGTTGTTCTGTGCCAGCTACACGCCCAAATGAAACACCTTCATCAGGTGCATGTAGGCGACAGAACATTCAGCGTTATTTTGTAGGCCCAAATACCGGTGTACGAATGGTGAGGCCAGAACAGGTAGAGGCGGTAGTAGATTGGGATGCTGACAGTGCCTCCAGTTCCTTCACATTGTCTCCCACCCTTTCCCCTGCTGAAAGCACAGAGTTGGCACCTGCAGCCCATGCCCATCAGTCTTCCACCTCACCCCCTTGCAAATCAGCCAAGCAGTCTGAGCCCCAAGTCATGCAGCAGTCTCTTTTGCTTTTTGATGACTCTGCTGGCAGGGTTTCCGTGGGCCATCCACCTAGCCCTGCCCCAGAAGTGGAAGATATTGAGTGCACTGATGCCCAACCACTTATGTTTCAGGATGTGGCCATGGGTCCTAGCCCCACATGGAATCAAGGTCATGCGAGTGACGTGTGCAGTTCGGAGGAAGAGGTGGTGGTCACACAGCGCCAGCCGCACAGCAAAAGAGGGAGCAGGGTGCAAAAGCAGTGTGGCTGTCCCCGAGCCAGTACGCCTGCTACTGCCCACCGCACCCAGGGACTGAGCACACCAAAGCCCCCTAAGGAGTTCCCTGGTGTGGCAGTTCTTCAGACAATGTGCTGACGACAAGACCCGAGTGGTTTGCACGCTGTGCAATCAGAGCCTGAAGCGAGGCATAAATATTCTAAACCATCTGAGCATCTAAATGCAAAGCACGAGCTGCAGTGGAGTAAACACCTCAAAAATCACAAAAGATCTCAGACTCCTCTTGCTCCCTCTTCTGCTGCAGTCTCAGCCTCTTCCTCCCCCTCTGGAGTGACAGTGGCACCTGCCATCCAGCAAACAGAGGATGTAGCAGCAACGCCACCGCCTCCACCACCGCCACCCAGCATGTCCACACTGTCCCATGGAAGCGTTCAGCTGTCCATCCCTCAATCCCTGGCCCTGAATGCCAGCATTTCAAAACGCCTAGCCTTTGAAATGCTGTAATTCCGTCTGGTGGAGACGGAGACTTTTAAAAACCTTATGGCGGTGGCTGTCCCACAGTATGTGGTTCCCAGCCGCCACTACTTTTCCAGGCGAGCCATACCTTTCCTGCACAACCAAGTGACGGACAAAATTAGGTGTGCACTGCGCAATGCCATCTGTGGCAAGGTCCACATAACCACCGATACATGGACCAGTAAGCACGGCAAGGGAAGTTATATATCTCCCTAACAGCACATTGGGTAAATGCAGTGGCAGCTGGGCCTGAGGCGGAGAGTTCCTTGGCGCACGTCCTTCCGCCAACGAGGATTGCAGAACATTTCTCTTTGCCTTCTTTTGCCTTCTCCTGCTACTCGGCTTCCTCCTCTACCTCCCCATCATCCAGCTCAGTATAACACCTTCACCACCAACTTCAGCACAGCCAGGAGGAAACGACAGTAGGCTGTTTTGAAACTCATCTGTTTGGGGGGGAAAAAAACACACCGCGCTGGAGCTGTGGACGGGCATAGAACAACAGACCAATGAGTGGTTGGTGCCGCTGAACCTCAAGCCCGGGCCTGGTGGTGTGCGATAATGGGCGAAATCTGGTCGCAGCTCTGGGCCTAGCCGGTTTTACGTACATCCCTTGCCTGGAGCATGTGCTGAATTTGGTGGTGCAGAGGTTCCTGAAAAATTACCTGATATGTCAGAGCTGCGCTGCAGCGTAACTTCGGCCTTCCCGCTCACCGCCTCTTATGCGATGTACCCACAAGGTGGAACTCCACCTCACACATGCTGGAGAGACTGTGCGAGCAGCAGCAGGCCATAGTGGAGTTTCAGCTGCAGCACGCACGGGTCAGTCGCTCTGCAGAACAGCACCACTTCACCACCAATGACTGGGCCTCCATGCGGGACGTGTGTCACTGGAGCGTGATCAGAAGGTGTGTAAGTACAAGTGCACGCTGGTAGACACGCTGCTGATGGCATTCCCACCTGACAGTGGGGGCTCAGTGGAAGCACAAGGTGAAGGCAGAGGAGGAGATAGAAGTCGCCAACGCAGCTGGGGCACCGCCAGCACCTCAGAAGGGAGGGTTAGCATGGCCGAAATGTGGAAAAGCTTTGTCAGCACGCCACAAGAACCAGCACCACCAGCTGATACGGAACGTTTTAGCAGGAGGCAGCATTTCAGCAACATGGTGGAGCAGTATGTGTGCACACATCTACATGTAGTGACTGATGGGTGTGCCCCATTCAACCTCTGGGCCTCCATATTGAGCACATGGCCTGAGCTGGCCCTTTACGCCTTGGAGGTGCTGGCCTGCCCTGCAGCCAATGTATTGTCTGAACGTGTGTTTACTTCACAAAAAATTGGACAGCAGCTTTTCCATATAAAAATATGAGAATACTTTATTGGATATGCATAAATGATTGAATTCATATAAAAACAGCAGCACAAAAAGAGGAAACAACGGTGAGGAACAGAAACCCAAGAGGGGGCTGGGAGATCAACACGCAAGGGGCAAACAGTATGTCAGAAATAGCCACAATAAGCCAATAAGACAGTATGAACCCCGGACAAAAAGGTCCAGAAGAAAAGAAGAAAAAAAGGCATATGTGTGGAAATCAAAGGCATATGTAGATACCCACTAACAGCGTGCATTCCCTCAGCCGCCTCCTCTCGATACCGTTTCTCCAGAAAACTGGCTTCTTCCGGGGACAAGAAATTCGTAATCACACTCCTCTAATATAGCGTCCTCTCAGGTGTGAATCAAAAAGGTAATTACTACAGGGTGTGTCATAAAAACCAATAGAAATGCGCCCGGCAGGTAATATAGTTGTAAAGATAAAGTTTAAGGACCTGTCAGGAGCAAGGAGGTGGCGCTGAATGCGTGACTGGCATGACGCAGCGGCCACGTGACAAAGCATGTGACCGCTACGTCAGTGCAACGTCACGCAATCCACGCCCATCGGCATCGGCGCCTAAAAACATGCAGTCATAAGAACAATGTAAAGAATATATAAATCCCATAACTAAAAACGGAGAAATTCTCCATATAAATAAGAGAATCCTTATTGCCAGGTTTTGGCTGAACCACTTAGAAAAACATAGGGTAACACCCATAGGGGGCAGTTCCAAACAGCAGTACCACATGACAAAACAAATCACATGACAGCGATAACTCGCCAAGCACATAGCGCACAGTTCAAAACCAAATGTTTAATCTCGTGGCAGCGATGGTGTCCGGGGCAGCACCACAAAGCCACGTAATAATTAGCTCACCGTGGGTGTAGCATAACTAACAATATTAGAAATATAGGACTGTAGTGAAAGAATGAGTGAAAAAGGCGAAAAAGCGTGATAAAGGGAAAGGGGTGACGGAAATGAAGAAGGAAAAGAAAAGAAAAATGTGAGGGATAAAATCATAACACAATAAACCAATTCATATAAAATATAACATATATAAGTACAACCATACCAGATAGATGATAAATGTACACATACGAGTATACGTAGTATGTAGAAGATAACCGTAGCAAGGTTAATAAAGTGGATATCAATGTCTAAATATATGAAAATATAAAAAGCACTGCATAGCTCAAATTCATGCGACAGTCCATAAAAAAATAAAAAATAAAATTAAAATCTTAATTTTTACATAATATGTGAAATTTTAATTGTTCGTGATTGGTTACTAAGAACTCCCCAAGTAGTGACAGTAATATATGTTCAACAAAACTTAGACAATAAAAAAAAAAAAAAGAGAAGAAGAGGAAATGCTCCAGTTGCCATCAAATATCCCCAAACGAATTCAAAAGAAATAGAACGTCATGAGGTACTGCTGTTTGGAACTGCCCCCTATGGGTGTTGCCAAAACCTGGCAATAAGGATTCTCTTATTTAGGCCTCATGCACACGACAGTTGTTCTTTGCGGTCCGCAAAACGGGGTTCCGTTGTTCCGTGACCCGTGTCCGTTTTTGCTTCCGTTGTGTTTCCGTGTGTCTTCCGTTTTTTTTTGTGGACTTGACCCAAAAGAGATTACCAAAAGACAGGCTGACAATGTTTTAAATGCCTGCCAAGGGATCCGCAAAAAAATGCGAATGCAGAACGCGGATGACACACGGATGGCCATCCGCATTTTTTCACGGTCCCATTGACTTGAATGGGTCCGCGAAACGTTTTTCGCGGACAAGAATAGGACAGGTTATATTTTTTTGACGGACTGGAATCACGGACCACGGACGCGGAGGACAAACGGTGCATTCGCCGAGTTTTCCACGGACCCATTGAAAACCAATGGGTCCGCAGAAAATCACGAAAAACAGCGCAACGGACACGGAATCAAACAACGGTCGGGTACATGAGGCCTTATATGGAGATTCTCCTGTTTTTAGTTATGGGATTTATATATTCTTTACATTGTTCTTATGACTGCATGTTTTTAGGCGCCGGTGCCGATGGGTGTGGATTGCGTGACGTTGCACTGACGTAGCGGTCACGTGCTTTATCACGTGGCTGCTGCGTCATGCCGGTCACGCATTCAGCGCCACCTCCTTGCTCCTGACAGGTCCTCAAACTTTATCTTTACAACTATATTACCTGCCGGGCGCATTTCTATTGGTTTTTATGACACACCCTGTAGTAATTACCTTTTTGATTCACACCTGAGAGGACGCTATATTAGAGGAGTGTGATTACGAATTTCTTGTCCCCGAAAGAAGCCAGTTTTCTGGAGAAACGGTGTCGGGAGGAGGCGGCTGAGGGAATGCACGCACATATGCCTTTGATTTCCACACATATGCCTTTTTTTCTTCTTTTCTTCTGGACCTTTTTGTCCGGGGTTCATACTGTCTTATTGTGGGGCTATTTCTGACATACTGTTTGCCCCTTGCGTGTTGATCTCCCAGCCCCCTCTTGGGTTTCTGTTCCTCACCGTTGTTTCCTCTTTTTGTGCTGCTGTTTTTATATGAATTCAATCATTTATATATATCCAATAAAGTATTCTCGAATGTGTGTTTAGCACGGCAGGGGTGGGGGGGGGGGGTTATCACAAACAAGCGCAGCCGTCTATCCACAGTCAATGTGGACAAGCTCATGCTCATTAAAATGAACCAGGCATGGATCCCAAAGGACATGCCAGTACCTTGTGCTGAATAGACAAGTATACTGGCCGCACCCAGCCATTGTTCAGTGCAAATAAAAAAAAATTAATAAAGGAAAAAAAATAAAAAACAAACAGTGTTGGCTACCTCCTGCACCACGGCTTCTAGCTACACCTCCACGTCCACCGCCTCCTCAACCTCCTACTCCACTTTGACCTCCGCCTCCTAGTTCAAGATTATAATTTTTTATATTTTTATATTCTGTTATTTTATGTCATTTCCCTATCCACATTTGTTTGCAGGGCAACTCTCCTGCTCTTACCCCCATTTTGCTTCCTTTTGCAGCCCTCTAGCCCTCACTATGACTATTTTACAGGCATTTTAGTGCCCTAAAGTTCAGGTCCCCATTGACTTCAATGGGGTTCGGGTTCGGGGTCAAGTTCAGGTCCCGAACCCGAACTTTGAGCCGAAGTTTAGCCGAATCCGTTGAACCCTAACTTCCAGGTGTTCGCTCCTTCTTAATGGTGGCCATCAATAGCTTCTGTCCTCCTCCTCCAGTTGTCTCTAAAGCCCTATTCACACGTCTGCAATGTTCGTCTGCACCCGTTCCGTAAATCTGCGGAGCGGGTGCAGACCCATTCATTTCCGCATTTGCGGAGAGCGCCGCCGATCTTCCTGCCGGTGGCTCCACAATAATATAGAGCATGTCCTATTCTTGCCCGCAATTGCGGACAAGTATAGGCATCTCTATAGGGCTGGTGGCAAGGTCCGCAACACACTACGGACGTGTGAATAGGGCCTAATATGGACATGGAGCAGTGGGCTTAGGAAGTAAGATGTGACCCCTTATAGTTCCCCAGCAGTAGGTACTCAACCAGCGGCAGTGAGGAGGGCTCGGGTGGCCCTATAGGCATTGGCCCACCAGGAAAATTCCCTGTAAGGTCTATGGCCAGTCTGACCCTGCCTGGAACAGGATGGATATATGCAGTACCTCAGACCTAGGCATATCTGCAATTGCATTGCAAATAGTTACGTATTGTAATACACTTTGTATTGTATGTTTTGGCAATGTATACCAGTAAAAGATATGGATGGCAAATCGTTGGCAGGAGCAACGCCACCCTTGGTTGGAGTGGGTTGGTCCTGCTTCTGCGAGAAGAGGGAGTTCCTGTCCAGATACAGATGAGAGAGGAATCAGATGGCAGAGCTCCTGCTCCAAACTTTATTGTGCCTCCAGTAAATCCTTGAGAAGTCGGACAGGAGATTGAACAGCTACAATCAGCATTAAAGACACTGCTGTAAAGAGAGGGACTACGGCTAAGACACCCATCACCCAGAATACTACTAAACTAGTACTACACTAGTGCTACATTGCAGCTATCCAACCTGCCTCCCTATTGTTTCTAATGAATGTACCTGAAGTTACATTTTGCAGTTAGCTAAAAAACTGTCCTATGTTTACTTCTGTCTCATTCTTCAAAACTGCATTTTCACTGCACCGATCCCCCAGGGAGTAATGGCCTGAGGGAGTAGACAGTGACACAACAGTTCATCAGGGTCACTACCACTCCTACCTCTAAACCAAGTCCTCAGGGTCTCGCTACACATACACTGACCTCCAGCAATGGTGTAACTGTATGCGGTATAGAGGTAGCAATCATAGGACAATAGGTAACAAGCTTAGGTCCTGGAGCCTGAGGGTGCCCAAAGGTCCCTGGGATTGCAAAAGGTGACACCAGTATGATATATAGTACATAGGAGATGGAGGTCCTTTTACTGAGTTTGTATTGGGACCCAGGTACTTTAATACCATAAAAATATTTTTCATTTCCCAAACCAGCACCTGGATCTGAAAGTGGTAAGTGTAAGGCCTTATTCACACATCCGCAAAATGGATCCGCATCCCATCCGCAATTTTGCGGAAGCCTTGCAGACCCATTCATTTCAAAGGGGCAGGAATAAATGTGGACACCACACTATGTGATGTCCGCATCCGCATTTCCGCATCCGTGTTTCTGCATCCGCGTTTCTGTTTCCGCAAAAAAATAGAACATATCCTATTCTTGTCCGCAATTGCGGACAAGAAAAGGCATTCTCTATATAGTGCCAGCAATGTGCGGTCCGCAAAATGCGGAATGCACATTGCAGCCATCTGTGTTTTGCGGATCCGTGTTTCCGCAAAACACAATACGTACGTGTGAATTAGGCCTTACACTGATGGTGGTGCTAGTGTAAGGCTATTTTCACATTAGCGGCAGAGGAGTCCATCAGGCTGTTCCAGCCAGTGAACAGCCTGTCGGATCCATCCTGCCGCTAGTTCACGTGTGCCCCCGGACTGCCCCCAGATGGACTATAATAGGGTCGGGGGCGGAGTTCCGGCGGCAGTACAGCAGCGCACGGTGAGAGGCAGCCGGACTTAAAGTACTGCATGTCATACCTTTAGTCCGGTGGCCTCTCACCGTGTTATAGTCAATAGGGACAGAGCAGCAGTCCGGGGGCACCTGTGAACTAGCGGCAGGACGGATCCGACAGGCTGTTCACCCTCCGGAACAGCCTGACAGATTCCCCTGCCACTAATGTCAAAGTACCCTAACCCGTGTACCGGGGTGGGCTCCCAGGATACAGCTAAGTCACGAACATTAAAAAACAAACCATTTGCAGATATCCCCTGGTCCAGGCTACTGCACTTGTGATCAAACTTTAGTCGCTGTAGTCCTGGTAATTAGTGATGAGAGGCAGGGGCAATATTAGAATTTGCGATATTTCGCGAATATGTGGTAGAATATTCATCATATATTCGCGAGTATTCATATTCGAGATTATTCTCTTGATTGCGAAAAATCGGCAATGTAATATGTGCATTAATCGAGTAAGGGCGGGTTATAGGCAACTTTCCTATTGGGTTGGCTTGCTAGAATCTGCGAATATGTAGAATATAATGTGATATATATTCGTAAAAACGAAAATCCTTGTTTTTTCTTTTTTCCATCTGAACCCATTAGTAAATGTAATGGGTTCAGATGGAAAAAAAAAGACGAATGTTCGTTTTTAAGAATATATCAGACTATATTCTACATATTTGCGAATTCTAGTAAGCCAACCCAATAGGAAAGTTGCCTATAACCCGCCCTTACTCGATTAACGCGCCTATTACATTGCCGATTTTTCGCACAAGATAAAATAAATTAAATAATGAAGATAGAATATTCTAATTCACTACAGACTACGATATTGCAGTCTTCTCACATTGGCCCACAAGCAAGAAGCAGGCAGGTAATGGGTTCAGCTGAAACAAAATAGACGAATATTCGTTTTTACGAATATATATCACTATATTCTAAATATTGGCAAATTCTCAAAGTGCCGATATTCGGGATAAAAATTCGCAATGGCAAATTCGCGCCCAACACTACTGGTAATGTGCAGAATTAATAGATTATGTAGCAAGGATTATTTATAAATTCTGGATTTACATAATAGATTTAAATGAATGGGTTCAAAATAACATCCTTCCTCACCAAACTGATCTGGTGCTGCTGCCGTTCCCTGCTGCTCTGTTTTACCTGGGCACCCCCTTTAAGACTTAAAACCTCTTATGAGGTCTTATGCAAAGAAGTATAAAATGCATGATCAGAGCCCACACTCCTACATCTGGAGTGGCATACGTCTGTGCCCAGCACTTCATAATAAGTACCATTGTACCCCATCTTTCGGTAATATCAGGGCATTTTACAGGGGACTCATTTAAGCCAACAAGTCCTGGTGAAAAGCTCCATTCGTTTCTTGATGTTGTCACGTCATTCTAGTCATTTCTATCTGTAGGTGGTATCATTTATTATTAGTGTCCTATAAATTTGTCCTGACAACACAAATGTCCCTGTCTCTCTGACATTGGCGGCATCCCAACCCCACATGGTAGCCTCTACCTGCCCAGAGGGGATGACTCAAGCCTCAAAACCTTTGAAGAACTAGAAAAACAGCATTGTGCTTTCTGTGTTACTGAGCTGTGACAATGGCATCACTTTCGAGAAGTCACACAATGGTGGTACATTATTAATGTTGGAGAAGCCATAACCACAGCCGACTCTTACGTACCGGCCCGGCACATTGTGCACCTGGAATTGTCTGACGCAGTCTTTGAATAGACACACAGTGTACTACTTTATAAGCCATCACTAAAACAATATCCTTGACATTTCCTTAATTGCTGTGTTCTCTGTGATGTCATATATTCTTTAGATGTGGGTTCCTCAAGGAACAAATAGGTCTCCTTAAGAGGTCTTATTACGTTTAGAAGTATCTTCAGCCCAAAATAGCTGTCCCCACAGTATAGCTAATTTGTCCTCTTTATACCCTTCTGGGAAACCATCTAAACAATGCAGTAAAAAGGGGTCCTTTGGATGCAATAGGAGCCATCATCTCACCTGACCGTCACACCTGTATGAGCTTGCTGGACATGCCATTCTAAAACCATGGTTGTTAACATGGAGTTAAGCCCTTTTTTGCAGACCTAACAGTCTACACCAGAGATGGCCAACCTGCGGCTCTCCAGCTGTTGTAAAACTACAATTCCCACTATGCCCTGCTGTAGGCAGTCTGGGCAATGCTGGGAGTTGTACTTTTGCAACAGCTGGAGAGCCGCAGGTTGGCCATCCCTGGTGTAGACTGTTAGGTCTGCAAAAAAAGGGCTTAACTCCATGTTAACAACCATGGTTTTAGAATGGCATGTCCAGCAAGCTCATACAGGTGTGATGGTCAGGCGAGATGATGGCTCCTATTGCATCCAAAGGACCCCTTTTTACTGCATTCTTCACACTCCTCTGGGAAGACTTTCCACAAGATTATGGAGGGTGTCTGTGAGTATTTGTCACCACTTAGCCATAATGGCCTTTGTGAGGTCGGAGACTGATGTTGTGGGAGAAGGTCAAGATCACAATAAACATTCCAGCTCATCCCAAATGTATTTGATGGTGTTGAAGTCAGGACTATGTGCACCCACTTCAGTTCCTACACACCAGACTTGTCCCCCCATGTCTGTATGGAGCTAGACTCGTGCACAGAGCCTGATTTTAGGTTCCTGTTTGAATTGGGTTAAACAATCTGAACTCTGTAGAAGAACTGTATACATATTTGTGGCCACATTAGTCTAACATATCACATCACTCGTTCATAGTAAACTAACATGGTGTCTTTTGGTCAATCCAATACATAATGGTCTTCTGGTGGTAGGTCTACTATACACATTCCTCTTCTAGAAGTCTACAGAACTAACCGCAACACTCTTTGATAAGTTTCCATTTTGGAGATGTTAGGGTTAGATCTCAGATAGTTTGCCTGCTTCATTTCTTCATTGCGAAGTTGGGGAGATAAGAAACTTTCAAGTGCTCTGTCTTTAGGGGAGGGAGGAACATCACAGGGATGACCGCTGCCGCAGGGTCTGACTACACATAGGATTTGCTCATAGTCCCACTGGAGATTGAATTTAGACTGGTGACCTATTATTTTAGACAGATTGGTCAAAGAGGCAGCACCTTTTTGTGCTGTGAACAGTGTTGACTGTGGCATTCGAGATGTTTAACATCGAAGATTACAGGTTTCCGGTGTGTGGCTGCAGCTGTTGGCCCCTTCATGATGACACATTAGCAGTGCCCCAACATGAGGAGCATATTCATCATTAATCATTAGTTGTGAGCGAAGTTTATGAAAATTTAATTTGGCTGCTTCACCAATTTTCACAAATAAATTTCTTTGTAAGTAGAGGGCACAATCACGGGGAACGGCGATTGCGCTGCCCCATGTCATTGAACCCCCTCAGATGTCGGGATCAGCGATGAACTAAGCATCTGAGGTGGTTCAATGATGGGGGGCGGCGCAATCACCGTTCCTCTGTCATTGCGCCCGCTACTTAAAAATAAATTTCTTCGTGAGATGAAAAATTAGGGCTTTCAGGGGATAATAGGTTAAAAAAAAATTCACCTTATCCATTTCAGTGCGAAGAGGCCACCGCGGCCATGGTGATTGAAGATGGGCACGAAATCACGTGGTGCGTGGTGACTTCATAGGTCACCGCACACGATATTTTGCGTGGGATCTTTAATTAAGGTCGCAATGGTGGCCTCTTTGAGCTCAAATGGATGAGGTGAGTATGATTTTTTTTTTACCACCATTTCAGGGACAATTGATTAGTTACCACGAAGCACGAGAAAATTCGCCTTTGCGGCAAATAGAATTTTTCCTGAAATTCGGATCGAAGTCTACTTTGGATACGCCGATTCGCTCCACCCTAAAAATGATCAAGCAGTTAAAAGGTGTTTCCAGGATTTTTATACTCAGGATAGGTCATCAATATCAGACCAGCAGGGTCTGACAACCACAATGTTCGGCTGCTCCTGAGTAGCTCCAGTGACTTTAATAGGCGGTGGAAGAACACAGATCTGTCTACTCTGTAGTGGACGGACCTGGTAATTGCAGGGGTGCTCCTGTTCAAGTAAACTGGAGCAGTGCTGTCGTAACTAGTGTTGAGCGCGAATATTCGCAAAGCGAATTTTAATCTCAAATATTGTGATTTCGAGATTTCGCGAATATGTCGAATACATGACCCCATATTCGCAAATACGAATATTCGCTCCTCAGGTGGATAGTGATAGGGAAACTGTATTGAAAATAAAATATTCAGACATAATTCCCCCAACCTTAATTGCGTTCTATAACAATTTCCACTATTCCTGTCAGAGTAAAGACTTAATAGGTAAAAACTGTCCTGCGAATGTTCGTCACTTGAATATTCGCATTAATCTATTCGCGATTTGTATTCCCTTTCCTACCAAGCGTTAACAGGTTGTGTCAGACTCCAGTACGCTGCATGTATTGTCGGGGGAGCAATCATCAGGAGAAATAAAATGGATGCCGTCCTATTAGTGCACACAAAACCTGTCCTAATCACGCAGCAGGACAAGTTAGTTCACAACACTGAGTTAAAGAGCTGCCTCATCCTCCTCTCTGCTCTGCTGGTAAGGGACAATGGGCCGATCCCCAGGTATAGCTGGTCTAAGCTATAAGAATCAGGTACTTATGCTATTGGCCAATTGGTTTTGCTGAGGCAGTATATTGTGCTGCACTGTGGTATTTCGTTTAGCTGGGGCGGTATATTGTGCTGCACTGTGGTATTTGGTTTAGCTAGGGCAGTATATTGTGCTGCACTGTGGTATTTGGTTCTGCGGGGGCAGTATATTGTGCTGCACTGTGGTGTTTGGTTCTGCTGGGTCGTCATATTGTTCTACACTGTGGTATTTGGTTCTGTTGGGGCAGTATATTGTGCTACACTGTTGCATTTGGTTCTCCTGAGGCGGTATATTGTGCTGTACTGTGAAATTTGGTTCTGCTGGAGCAGTATATTGTGCTGTACTGTGAAATTTGGTTCTTCTGGGGCAGTACATTGATCTGCACTGTGGTATTTGGGTCTGCTGGAGTGATATATTGTACTGCACTGTGGTATTTGGTTCTGCTGGGGCAGTATATTGTGCTTCACTGTGGAAATAGGTTCTGCTGGGGCAATATATTGTGCTGCACTGTGGTATTTAGTTCTGCTGCGGCAGTATATTGTGCGTTCCACTGTGGTATTTGCTTCTGCTGGGGCAGTATATCGTGCTGCAGTGTGGTGTTTGGCTCTGCTGAGGCAGTATATTGTGCGCTCCACTGTGGTATTTGGTTCTGCGGGGGCAGTATATTGTGCTGCACTGTGGTATTTGGTTCTGCTGGGGCAGTATATTGTGCTTCACTGTGGTAATAGGTTCTGCTGGGGCAGTATATTGTGCTGCACTGTGGTATTTGCTTCTGCTGGGGCAGTATATTGTGCTGCAGTGTGGTGTTTGGCTCTACTGAGGCAGTATATTGTGCGCTCCACTGTGGTATTTGGCTCTGCGGGGGCAGTATATTGTGCTGTACTGTGAAATTTGGTTCTGCTGGAGCAGTATATTGTGCTGTACTGTGAAATTTAGTTCTGCTGTGGCAGTACATTGATCTGCACTGTGGTATTTGGGTCTGCTAAGGCAGTATATTGTGCAGCACTGTGGTATTTGGTTCTGCTGGGGCTGGGGCAGTATATTGTGCTTCACTGTGGTAATAGGTTCTGCTGGGGCAATATATTGTGCTGCACTGTGGTATTTAGTTCTGCTGCGGCAGTATATTGTGCGTTCCACTGTGGTATTTGCTTCTGCTGGGGCAGTATATCGTGCTGCAATGTGGTGTTTGGCTCTGCTGAGGCAGTATATTGTGCGCTCCACTGTGGTATTTGCATCTGCTGGGGCAGTATATTGTGCTGCATTGTGGTGTTTGGCTCTGCTGAGGCAGTATATTGTGCTGCACTGTGGTATTAGGTTCTGTTGGGGCAGTATAATTTGCTGCACTGTTGTATTTGGTTCTGCTGGGTCGGTATATTGTTCTACACTGTGGTATTTGGTTCTGTTGGGGCAGTATATTGTGCTACACTGTTGCATTTGGTTCTCCTGAGGCAGTATATTGTGCTGTACTGTGAAATTTGGTTCTGCTGGAGCAGTATATTGTGCTGTACTGTGAAATTTGGTTCTGCTGGGGCATTACATTGTGCTGCACTGTGGTATTTGGGTCTGCTAAGGCAGTATATTGTGCTGCACTGTGGTTTTTCGTTCTGCTGGGGTGATATATTGTACTGCACTATGGTATTTGGTTTTGCTGGGGCAGTATATTGTGCTTCACTGTGGTAATAGGTTCTGCTGGGGCAGTATACTGTGCTGCACTGTGGTATTTGGTTCTGCTGAGGCAGTATATTGTGCTGCAGTGGGGTGTTTAGCTCTGCTGAGGCAGTATATTGTGCTGCACTGTGGTGTTTGGCTCTGCTGAGGCAGTATATTGTGCTGCACTGTGGTATTTGGATCTGCTGGTGCAGTATATTGTGCTGCACTGTAGTATTAGAGTCTGTTGGGGCAGTATAATGTGCTGCACTGTGGTATTTGGTTCTGCTGGGGTAGTAAATTCTGCTGCACTGTGGTATTTGGTTCTGCTCAAGCAGTATATTGTGCTGCTCTGTGGTAATTGGTTCTGCTGAGGCAGTGTATTGTGCTACACTGTGGTATTTGGGTCTGCTAAGGAAGTATATTGTGCTTCAATGTGGTATTAGGTTCTGTTGGGGCAGTACAATGTGCTGCACTGTGGTATTTGGTTTTGCTGGGGCGGTATATTCTGCTGCACTTTAGTATCTGGTTATGCTAGGGCAGTATATTCTACTGTACTGTGGTATTTGGTTCAGCTAGGGCAGTATATTGTGCTGCACTGTAGTATTTGGTTCTGCGGGGGCAGTATATTGCGCTGCACTGTAGTATTTGCTGCTATTGAGGAGGTATATTGTGCTGAACTGCAGTATTTGCTTCTGCTGGGACAGTATATTGTGCTGCATTGTGGTGGTTGGCTCTGCTGAGGCAGTATTTTGTGCTGTACTGTACTGTGGTACTTGGTTCTGCTAAGGCAGTATATTGTGCAGCACTGGGGTATTTGGATCAGCTGGGGCAGTATATTGTGCAGCAATGTGTTAATAGGTTTTGCTGGGGCAGTATATTGTGCTGCAGTGTGGTAATAAATTCTGATAGGGCAGTTTATTGTGCTGCAGTGTGGTAAAATGTTCTGCTGGGTCGGTATATTGTGCTACACTGTGGTATTTGGTTCTGCTGGGGCAGTATATTGTGCTACACTGTGGTATGTGGATCTGCTAGGGCAGTATATTGTGCTACACTGTGGTATTTGGATCTGCTAGGGCAGTATATTGAGCTGCTTTGTGGTATTAGGTTCTGTTGGGGCTGTATAATGTGCTGCACTGTTGTATTTGCTTTTGATGTTGCAGTATATTTTGCTGAACTGTGGTATTTGAATCTGCTAGGGCAGTATATTGTGCTGCACTGTGGTATTTGCTTCTGCTGGGGCAGTATATTGTGCTGCTCTGTGGTATTTGGTTCTGCGGGGGCAGTATATTGTGCTACACTGTGGTATTTGGGTCTGGTGAGGCAGTATATTGTGCTGCTCTGTGGTATTAGGTTCTGTTGGGGCAGTATAATGTGCTTTACTGTGGTATATGTTTCTTATGAGGCAGTATATTGAGCTTTACTGTGAAACTTTGAAGTTTTTTCTGGGGCAGTATATTGTGCTGCACTGTGGTATTTGGGGCTGTTGAGGCAGTATATTGCGCTGCACTGTTGTATTTCATTCTGCTGGGGTGGTATATTGTACTGCACTGTGGTATTTGGTTCTGCTGGGGCAGTATATTGTGCTGCACTGTGGTGTTTGGCTCTGCTGAGGAAGTATATTGTGCTGCACTGTGGTATTTGGTTCTGCTAGGGCAGTTTATTGTGCAGCACTGTGGTATTTGGATCTGCAGGGGCAGTATATTGTGCTGCAATGTGGTAATAGGTTCTGCTGGGGCTGTATATTGTGCTGCACTGTGGTATTTGGTTCTGCTGAGGCAGTCTATTGTGCTGCACTGTGGTATTAGGTTCTGTTGGGGCAGTATAATGTGCTTTACTGTGGTATATGTTTCTTATGAGGCAGTATATTGAGCTTTACTGTGAAACTTTGAAGTTTTTTCTGGGGCAGTATATTGTGCTGCACTGTGGTATTTGGGGCTGTTGAGGCAGTATATTGCGCTGCACTGTTGTATTTCATTCTGCTGGGGTGGTATATTGTACTGCACTGTGGTATTTGGTTCTGCTGGGGCAGTATATTGTGCTGCACTGTGGTGTTTGGCTCTGCTGAGGCAGTATATTGTGCTGCACTGTGGTATTTGGTTCTGCTAGGGCAGTTTATTGTGCAGCACTGGGGTATTTGGATCTGCTGGGACAGTATATTGTGCTGCAATGTGGTAATAGGTTCTGCTGGGGCAGTATATTGTGCTGAACTGTGGTATTTGGATCTGCCAGGGCAGTATATTTTGCTGCACTGTTGTATTTGCTTTTGATTTGGCAGTATATTGTGCTGCTCTGTAGTATTTGGTTCTGCGGGGGCAGTATATTGCGCTGCACTGTAGTATTTGCTGTTGTGGAGTCAGTATATTGTGCTGAACTGCAGTATTTGCTTCTTATGGGGCAGTATATTGTGCTGCACTGTGGTATTTGGTTCTGCTGGGGCAGTATATTGTGCAGCACTGGGGTATTTGGTTCTGCTGGGGCAGTATATTGTGCAGCACTGGGGTATTTGGATCTGCTGGGACAGTATATTGTGCTGCAGTGTGGTAATAGATTCTGCTAGGGCAGTATATTGTGCTGCAGTGTGGTAATAGGTTCTGCTGGGGCTGTATATTGTGCTACACTGTGGTATTTGGTTCTGCTGGGGCAGAATATTGTGCTGCCCTGTAGTATTTGGTTCTGCTGGGGCAGTGTATTGTGCTGCTCTGTGGTAATTGTGTAGTGTACGGGAGCTGTAATACCCGTCACTACAGAAGGGTCACTTGTGTGGGGTTGTTCCCCTCAGTTATGAGGAGATTGGTGTAATACATCTTCATGTAATGCAATGCTGTGTATTTCCCTGTTACTGTGATATTTGCCATGTGCAGGCCTGCTAGGGGTGTCATTCCAGCTCTAAGACGCTAGAGGGAGCTAAGGAGCCCTAGTTTATAAATAGGCCCAGTCAGGGGAAGAAAAGGCAGATTAGACTGAGTCTAAGTTAAGTGCAGGCCATGAGCCTGTGAAGTCCAGCTCAGGCCTTGAGCCTGTGAAGGCAAGGCCCAGGCCTTGTACCCGCTGAAGTCAGCCCAGGCCCTATCGCCTGTGGGGGTCCAGCCTAGGAACATTCATGCCCTAGGAGGAGCAGTCCAGACCCTAGTACTAGTGGAGAAGTGTTGCCTCCTTAGTCAAGCTGCAAGCAGGACAAGTATCCCTGGAGAGAGAGGACAGTTGTCTGAAGTGTGTTGCTGCATTAAGAGTAAGATTAAAGCCCGATCTTAAGAGGCCTGTCTTGAGGATGGCCCTTTGGGACTGCGATTACTAACTTGAACCACTTCTGTGACTGTATTGTAACGTGTGGAACATTCTGGAGCTGTACTTGATAACTGTTCAACTGTCTGCAACTACGTTCAGTAAAGTTATCCCGTTATTTAAAGATACAAGGATTCCTCAATTAATCCACCTGTCACTACACGGTGTGCCACCGTTCAATTGGCACTGGCGTCACGACATTCATCACCTGCCTGTTCCAGTGCTGACCCGATTGAAGACGACAGTCGGTCCCAGGTTAGTGGGTTGCCCTGCACTACAAAGCCCAGCATACCTAAAGCTACACTACTGACCCCCTGGGACACTGCAATTGGTTCTGCTGAGGCAGTATATTGTGCGGCACTGTGGTATTTGGTTCTGCTTGGGCAGTATATTGTGCTGCTCTGTGCTAATTGGTTCTGCTGAGGCAGTATATTGTGCTACACTGTGGTATTTGGGTCTACTGAGGCAGTATATTGTGCTGCTCTTTAGTATTAGGTTCTGTTGGGGCAGTATATTCTGCTGCATTGTGCTATATGGTTCTGCTGGGGCAGTATATTGTGCTGCATTGTGGTAATTGGTTCTGCTGGGGCAGTATATTGGGCCACTTTTTTCCAGGGCCACTTCCCCCTGGCTGTTTTGGTTTAGCCTCTGGGTTTAGCCTAGATGTTACTTATGATTCTACTTGTGAAGTAATCACTCTAGAAAACATTGCGGACAAGAATAGGACATGTTCTATTTTTTTGCGGAAACGGAAGTGCGGATGCAGAAGTACGGATCTGGAAATGCGGATGCGGACAGCACATAGTGTGCTGTCCGCACCCATTCCGGCCCCATTGAAAATGAATGGGTCCGTACCCGTTCCGCAAAATTGCGGAACGGATGCGGACCCATTTTGCGGATGTGTGAATGGACCCTAAGTGTGGCATTAGCACCAGAATGTTTTCTATTACTATGGCATTATTGTACTTTGTTTGTATTTGCAGAGTGCTGTTGCATTGTATTTTTTTCTTTGTGTTTCTAGCCATGGCAGCGTGCACCTGCGCATTGGGATGTGCTGAATGACCCATTTTTTCTTTGCACTAAGACTAACCTAATGTCATCTTGTGTATTTATTCCAGGTCTGACACTGTGCATTCCTATTTTGTTTGCAACTGTTATGTTCCCATGTGGTTCACCAGCAGGTGGCAGCAAACAAGCAGAGCTGTAGTTAGGATCGAATGGACCTTTTCTATTCCATTCTAATCCCCCCCCCCCCCCCAGGGAAAAGTGAGTCCAACTTCCTGCAGCAAGGGTGGGTCCCAATTTCTAGTCAGTTCTAGCTTACCCCCTGCTTGGGGAAGGTGTGCAGGGCACGTCTCTGCTGGATGTGCCCACGCCAGCCAGAGCACCCTAAGCTCTGCTGGCCATGGAGGCCAAAACTTAAAGCCTCAGAAGCCAGGAGTATAGTTTCCTGGCATAACTTAAGAGTCAGACTACAAAGAGAGAAGTCGTGCAGCAGACAGAAGAAGCAATGTCATACAGTAAGCCTGTTGGTACAGCAGAGCCAGAGAGAAACAGATGTAGCAGTGAAGAGTTTGCCTGCCAGTTTTAATGCTAAAGCCTGCTGGGACCAAGACAAAGTTTGTAAACCGTTTTGGAGAACGTTTATGCAAAGTAAAGCTGCTTTTCAACTACATACAAGGTCTTCCAATCCCTCAATTATTTCCCCTATTTATTGCTTCGGAGCCAAAGCATGAGGTCCAGCCGTATCCAGGTAGGAGCACCTTGACACAGATAAAGAGACATTTTAGGCCGTACTATACCACTTGGCATTGCTACACCTGGGTCACACATTTAATAGAGGACCTTAGTGTGGTGGTTCGTGCGGTGGAGGCGGCCGAAGTATCCACTGCGCCACCTAGGAAGAGCAGTACATATGTCGGCCTGAATCCGATGGTCCCGAAAGAAGTGACAGCCCAGGCCTATACTATGTGGGAATACAAACGGGCCATTGAAGTCTGGGCCATCCGCGTCTTGGATCGACCACAGCCATGAGACCCGAATCTGGAGCGGCGCAGAGGAATCGTCATCTAGTTCTCAGTGGAGAGAGGAAGTGGCTTTATATCTGATGGTGAGACCGGTGAGGAACTGTTTGTGGGTCGTCGTTCCGTTAGACCCCTACCTGCCCCAGGCCAGACACAACCTCTACGTGGGGGACCATGTGAAGTATACCCCCATGGAGTCCTTTAAGGGTTCTTCGCCACTGGGGTGACCCTTCTAGCCAGGCCCCTGTTCCCAGCGCCGGCCCCGGAGTGCTGGCAGGAAGATACAGCCACCGAGGGTCGTATACACTGCTTGCAGGAGACCGCGGGGAAGGGGGTCCTCCGCTTTTGTGAGAAGCCATAGCCAAAGCCAGGGCTTCTTATTCCAGGTCTGCCCCCACCACCAACTTACCAACTAGGATGTGCTACTTTCACACTAGCGTTTTTGATAGATCCGTCATGGATCAGCAAAAACACTTCCGTTACTGATAATACAACCATCTGCCTCCGTCATGAATGGATCCAGTTATATTATGTCTTCTATGGCCAAGACGGATCCGTCATAAACTCCATTGAAAGTCAATGGGCGACGTATCTGTTTTCTATTGTGTCAAGTTCCCTAATTTAGACCAGTAAATTCCTTTCTGGATTGCACCCGTACGCATTAAAGAGGCATTCCGGTTTTATTGATTACATTTATTTATGTAGAAAATAGGATGTTGAACAATTTTTGAACCCCTTAAAGACTGGGCCTATTTTCATTTTTGATTTTTGTCTCCCCATGTTACAATAGCCATAACTTTTTTATTTTTCCATACACATAGCCATATGAGGGCTTAATTTTTGCGAGACAAGATGCATTTTTTAATGGCACCAGTTTATTTACCATTTTTAGTATTGAAAAAATTCTTCATGGGGTAAAATTGAAAAAAAGACTATTCTGCCAAGGTTTTGGGGTTTTTCACATCATGGCGTTCACTGTGTGCTAAAAATGACATGACCTTCTTATTCTGCGGCTCACTATGATTACGGTGATACCAAACTTCTATAGTTTTTATTTTGTTTTATTACTTTAATAAAATAAAAACCTCTTTGTATCACCATTTTTTAAGAGCCTTAACTTTTTGATATTTCCATCCAAGGAGCTGTATGAGGGGTTGTTTTTTGCAGAACAAACTGTAGTTTTCATTGGTACCATTTTTGTGGTATGAACCACTTCTTGATATAAGCCCCCTCACAGTAGTTATGCCCAGATATCTGCCCCTTCACAGTAGTTATGGCTGGATACGCACCCCCTCACAGTAGTTATGCCCAGATATCTGCCCCTTCACAGTAGTTATGGCTGGATACGCACCCCCTCACAGTAGTTATACCCAGATATGTGCCCCCTCACAATAGTTATGGCTGGATAGGCGCCCCCTCACAGTAGCGATGCTCAGATATGTGCGCCTCACTGTAGTTACGGCCAGATATGTGCCCCCTCACAGTAGTTATGAAAGATATGTGCCCCCTCATAGTAGTTACGGGTAGATAGGTGGGCCCTCATAGTAGTAATGCCCAGATAAAGTAGTTATGGCCAGTTATATGCCCCCTCACAGTAGTTATGCCCAGTTATGTGTCCCCTGATAGTAATATGCCCAGTAAAGTGACCCCTGACAGTAATATGCCCAGTAAAGTGCTCCCTGACAGTAATATGCTCAGTAAAGTGCCCCCTAATAGTTACCTCAGCCGTGTTAGCCCCCCCATATCAAAATTTTTGAACAATACATATGCAGTTGGTTAGATCTTTGTTAGATCAGGTTAGATCAATTGTTTTTTGCGTTAGATCTCACACAGAAGTGGAGATATTAACAGTTATTTGCAGGGGGGGCTAACCCGTCATCAGCCCCCCCTTATCAAAAAATTGACCAAACGATTAGCTATTTTGGAAGATATTTGTTAGATCCGGTATGATCAACTAGCTGTTTTGTTAGATCTCACATAATTACAGAATTATTAAGTGATTAATGAGGGGGGGCTAGCCCCCCCACATGCAATTTTCAGGTAAAATTTGATGCAGGCTAATAGACCTTCGTTAGATCCGGTAAGATCAAGTGGTTTCAACGTTAGATCTCACATATTTACGGAGATATTATAGATATTTTGTATTATGTAAGGGGGGGCTAGCCCCCCCACATGCAATTTTCTGGCAAAAAGATATTGAAGCTTATAGATAATTGTTAGTTTTTTTTATTAGGCCAAGCTGCACATGATGTAAAAAGTAATAATCGAAATGCAATTAGGAATAAAAGGTCTTTATTGCAGTTTTATTTCCTCTCAGATAATGACAGGAAAGTTGGTGATTTTCTATGAGAAGTTAACCCTTTGTAGCAGTCGCTTAACATTAATTTGACTCAGTTCACTTATAAGCGAATGAGCTGGTGAGCTTTTTTTTTTGCGCAGTTGTCGTGCATTTTTGTTTGTGCGATTTTGCTTGTCCCACAGTTTGCCACATGGTCTCGGAGTCGCCTACCTCCAAAGTCGTGCTGATGCTGCCATTATTTTCTAATAGCACCCCAGTCGCCTTGGGTGCAACACGCGGCTTCCTGCCACAATTCTGCCCGTGCAAACAAACACGATCCAGGCTAAAACAGCTGTGCTTCATAGGTCGCTGAAAAGGTACATGTACCTTTTTCTGGGATTGCTGTGTGGATGTCACCCCACTGAAATCAATGGGGCCGTGTGGCAATCACTGTGTGCATTTGTGCAGGACACACGTCCCAGATCGCATAGGTCTGCACCGGCCTTTAAAGTAGCTCCTGCACCTTTTTGCGCTACAGGTGTTTTTTAAAGTTCGACAAATCGCAAAGGTGTGAACTGTGCTCATAGACCTGAGTAGAAATTTCTGTTTTCTGCGATATCATGCTAAGCAATATGACGCTAAAGCCGCGTCCTAAATAGCTTAGGGTACATTCACACTCGCGTTATTCTTTTCCGGCATAGAGTTCCGTCAAAAGGGTGCTATGCCGGAAAAGAACTGATCAGGCATATCCCAATGCATTCTGAATGGATAGAAATCAGTATGCCTTCCGTTCAGTCACTGTCAGGCATTTTGGCCAGACATAATACCGCAACATGTCTGTCCAAAATGCCTGATCAGTAGCCGGAATGCCGGATCCGGGATTAATTTACATTGACTTGTATTGGTGCCGGATCCGGCATTGTGAAACAACTGAAGGACGGATCCGTCCTTCTGGTCTGCGCATGTGCAGATCGGAAAACTGTGAAAAAGACTGAAGGACGGATCCGTCCGCATGACAAGCGGAGAGACGATCCATTCTTGCAATGCATTTGTAGACGGATCCGCCTAAGGCTACTTTCACACCTGCGTTTGGATTCCATTTGTGAGATCCATTTCAGGGATCTCACAAACGGTCCAAAACGGATCAGTTCAGCCTTAATGCATTCTGAATGGATAAGGATCCGCTCAGAATGCATCAGTTCGGCTCCATTCTGTTCCGGATCCGTCCCCATTGACTTCCAATGTAAGTCAAAAAGGATCCGTTTTGACTCTTATTTTTTTTTAAAAGCTAATGCAAACAGATCTGTTCTGAATGGATACAAACATTTGCATTCTAGGTGCGGATCCGTCTGTGCAAGTACCAGACGGATCCGCAGCTAACGCAGGTGTGAAAGTAGCCTCTCCATTATTTTCCTTCCATTGAGAACAGAACAGAACACTTTCTGCTTGTACTCTATGTGACCTCAGTCACAGGTTAAAAGTTCAGTTTGTATCTCTTTAGCATGTATCTTTTTTAAGGGTGTGAACTACTGAATGTATATGCATTATGTACCTGAAAATTGCATGTGGGGGGGCTAGCCCCCCCTTCCGTAATACCAAATATCTATAATATCTCCGTAAATATATGAGATCTAACGTGGAAACCACTTGATCATACCGGATCTAACGAAGGCCTATTAGCCTGCATCAAATTTTACCTGAAAATTGCATGTGGGGGGCTAGCCCCCCCTCATTAATCACTTAATAATTCTGTAATTATGTGAGATCTAACAAAACAGCTAGTTGATCATACCGGATCTAACAAATATCTTCCAAAATAGCTAATTGTTTGGTAAATTTTTTGATAAGGGGGGGCTGATGACGGGTTAGCCCCCCCTGCAAATAACTGTTAATATCTCTACTTCTGTGTGAGATCTAACGCAAAAAACAATTGATCTAACCTGATCTAACAAAGATCTAACCAACTGCATATGTATTGTTCAAAAATTTTGATATGGGGGGGCTAACACGGCTGAGGTCTAATAGTTATATGCCCAGTAAAGTGACCCCTGACAGTAATATGCCCAGTAAAGTGCCCCCTGACAGTAATATACCCAGTAAAGTGCCCCCTGACAGTAATATACCCAGTAAAGTGCCCCCTGACAGTAATATGCTCAGTAAAGTGCCCCCTGACAGTAATATGCTCAGTAAAGTGCCACCTGATAGTAATATGCCCAGTAAAGTGTCCCCTAATAGTTATATGCCCAGTAAAGTGACCCCTGACAGTAATATGCTCAGTAAAGTGCCCCTGACAGTAATATGCTCAGTAAAGTGCCCCCTGACAGTAATATGCTCAGTAAAGTGCCACCTGATAGTAATATGCCCAGTAAAGTGTCCCCTAATAGTTATATGCCCAGTAAAGTGCCCCCTGACAGTAATATGCCCAGTAAAGTGCTCCCTCACAGTAATATGCCCAGTAAAGTGCCCCCTGACAGTAATATGCCCAGTAAAGTGCTCCCTGACAGTAATATACCCAGTAAAGTGCTCCCTGACAGTAATATACCCAGTAAAGTGCCCCCTGACAGTAATATGCCCAGTAAAGTGTCCCCTTTACAGGCAGTAAAAAAATATATATAAACTCCACATACTTACCTTGGTCCCCAGCAGCAGCAACACCAACAGCCGGACACACAGAGCTCCAGGAGGGCCATGCCCCATGTCACGCCCTCAGCCCCGCCCCCTACGCAGACCTGCAGTGTGGAGCGCCGGTGTTCTGTTAAAATCTGCTGCCCCCGTCACTTCCGGTCAGGACGTCACGCTTCTGAGGGAGGTGTCTCTGACTTCTCGGCTCCTGATTGGCTGTAAAGAGGGTTTGGCTAGAGACTGCGCACAATCGCTGAGGGCAGCAGATTTTCACAGCGGCTGTGCGGGCAGCAGATTTTCACAGGCTCTGATTGGCGGGCAGCAGATTTTCACGCGGCTCTGATTTGCGGGCAGCAGATTTTCACAAGTTCTGATTGGCGGGCAGCAGATTTTCACGGGCTCTGATTTGCGGGCAGCAGATTTTCACGGGCTCTGATTGGCGGGCAGCAGATTTTCACGGGTTCTGATTGGCGGGCAGCAGATTTTCACAGCGGCTGTGTGGGCAGTAGATTTTCACAGGCTGATTGGCGGGCAGCAGATTTTCACAGGCTCAGGGCAGTTCATTTTAACAGCAACTGTATGGGGATCGCTCAGGGCAGTTTATTTCAACAGGGGCCATGAATGCGAACGCGCAGCGCCAGCTTATATTACCATCGGCTGTATAAGGATCGCAGGGCAGTTTATTTTTACAGACGCTGTATGGGGCTGATGTGGACGCGCCGGGGCAGCTGATCCTAACGCGTCCCCATCAGCCCCATACAGCCTGTGGGATCCCCGGTAAAATCAGCTGCCCCTGCGATCCTCATACAGCCGATGGTAATATAAGCTGCCGCTGCGCGTTCGCATTCACTGCCCCTGTTGAAATAAACTGCCCTGAGCGATACCCATACAGTTGCTGTTAAAATGAACTGCCCTGAGCCTGTGAAAATCTGCTGCCCGCCAATCAGCCTGTGAAAATCTACTGCCCACACAGCCGCTGTGAAAATCTGCTGCCCTCAGCGATTGTGCGCTGTCTCTAGCCAAACCCTCTTTACAGCCAATCAGTTGCTGAGCAGAGAGACACACCTCCCTCAGAAGCGTGACGTCAAGACCGGAAGTGACGAGGGCAGCAGATTTTAACAGAACACCGGCAGTGGGGAGGAATGATGAAGCAGGAAGTGGACCGCTCTCTGCTTCCTCAATACAGGCAGCTGTCTCTGCTTCCTATGGAAGCAGGGACAGCTGCCATAAAGCAGGACATACCTCCCCTGTACTGGGACCACGGGACAGCCACTGAAATCCAGGACTGTCCCACCGGATCTGGGATGGTTGGGAGGTATGTTCTAAGGTATCTATCAGGTGAACAGTAGTGTATTGAGGAACATGTACATTATTACTACCTACAAAAGTAGCTCATCATGTCAGTGTCTGTGTAGAAGCAGATCTATGTGTGTTTGGTTTTTTAACACTAAACTTTATTAACATCACGACAGCATCACCTAGAGACATGCAGCCATTTTACAGCGTCACCTAGAGGCAGGCAGCCATGTAAATACACATAGTAATATAGTTACTGTAAAAACCACAATAACTTTCTCCCTGCAACTCACGCTCAGTGAGTGAGGTGTTCAAAAGGAAAGGACATCTCTGTGTCCGCCCAGGCCCTGCGCCAGGCGGAGGACAGGGATTCTGAAAACCGGACTGTCCGGTCTAAAACCGGACCTCTGGCCACCCTAGTATTGACCCTTCGCTACCTGCCCTGACCTCAGACTGTTTACAGTATATCGCGTTCTCTGCCTGCCCTGACCTCGACCTGTCCCTGACTACGATTTTGTCTGACCTCTTGATCCCCCATAGGTTAGCTGACCCCTGGTTCCTATCCTGCAGTGAAATCCGGATCCCTGTATAGGGGTTAAAGCATACCTTCCAACTTTTTAAAATCGCAGAGGGACAATATGTGCGGCGTGCATCACTTCAATTTTTTCATACTAGGCCACGCCGCTCACTCCGTCCAAAGCATAATTACTGACTCTGCGGCAGCCGGGGATCGGTTAGGTGAGTGAAAGTTCCTTTATTTTTTTACAGCATGTGGAGCCCCTGAGACAATTCTTTTCTTGCGCCTCAATACCATTTAAATATTATCCCATAAATAATCGGATTATAGAAATTTTAAGGTCCAAATTGCACCAAATAATGAAGTTCTGGTCTAATATACAGGTTGAAACCATACAGATAGTTTAGTAAGGAGCAATTTAGTAAATTTATTAATGCACATTTATGCATTAATTCCCCAGGTCAAAAAGAGGGACATTTAAGCGTCAAAGAGGGACAGAGGGACATGGGTCAAAAAGAGGGACACTTGGGTGGCATGGTTAAAGAGTGAAAACCAGGGCACTGCCAGGATAACGCCCTTAGGTTTAGCCCAAAATCAAATCTGTTGGTTGACACAATGGTTCCACACCCGCTGCTATAACATTTGGCTTGTTTTGAGACTGAATTTTACGCCAAAACTGTGGCCCAATTTTGGAACTGGCTCAGTTGCCCATAGCAACCAATCAGATTCCACCTTTCATTTTAATTAGCTCTTTTGGAAAATGAAACGTGGGATCTAATTGGTTGCTAGGGGCAACTAGTCCAGTTCTACTTTACACCAGTTTGACCCAAATAGTGTGCCAACACCCTAAGGCCCCTTTCACACGAGCTTGACTGATGTGGTCTGGATGCGTTCAGGGTGCGTTAAGTTAAACTAGTACCATTTTGCAAGCAAGTTTAGTCAGTTTTGTCTGCAATTGCGTTCAGTTGTTCAGTTTTTTCCGCGCGGGTGCAATGCGTTTTATTGCGTTTTTCACGCGCGTGGTAAAAAACTGAAGGTTTACAAACAACATCTCCTAGCAACCATCAGTGAAAAACACATTGCATCCGCACCTGTTCCGGATGAAATGCGTTTTTCACTGAAGCCCCATTCACTTCTATGGGGCCAGAGCTGCGTGAAAAACGCAGAATATAGAACATGCTGCGTTTTTAACGCAACGCTGAACTGATGCGTGAAAAAAAAGCTCATGTACACAGACCCATTGAAATGAATGGGTCAGGATTCAGTGCGGGTGCTTTGCGTTCACGTCACGCATTGCACTGGGGGGAAAACTCGCTCGTCTGAAAGGGGCCTAAGGCCTCTTTCACACAGGCGTCATATTTGAGACGGGAGCGTTGCGGGAAAATGCGCAATTTTTCCGCGCGTGTGCAAACTGTTGTAATACGTTTTGAACGTGCGTGAGAAAAATCGCCATGTTTGGTACCCAGACCCGAAGCCGGACTTCATCACTGAAGTCCAGTTTCGGGTTGGGTATTCTGTATATTTTATTATTTTCCCTTATAACATGGTTACAAAGGAAAATAATAGCATTCAAAATACAGAATGCTAAGTAAAAAGAGTGATTGAGGGTTAAAAATAATTAAAAAAATTAACTCACCACGCAATTGAGCGCGTAGCTGCCCGTCTCCTGTTCTGTCTTTAGCTTGGGGGTAACGGACCTTCCGTAACGTCACATGGTCAACTCACTTGCTCCCATCATCACAATGATGATGGAAGCATGTGATTGGACCATGTGACACAGTGACGTCACGGAAGGTCCTTTACCCCCCAGCTGAAGACACAACAGGAGACCGGCAGCTACGCGCTCAATTGCGTGGTGAGTTAATTTTTTAAAATTATTTTTAACCCTCCAGCACCCTTTTTACTTTGCATTCTGTATTTAGAATGCTATTATTTTCCTTTATAACTATGTTATAAGGGAAAATAATAAAGATCGGGTCCCCATCCCGATCGTCTCCTAGCAACCATGCAGGAAAATCCCACCGCATCCGCACTTGCTTGCGGATGCTTGTGATTTTCCCGCAGCCCCATTCACTTCTATGGGGCCTGCGTTGCGTGAAAAACGCTGAAAATAGAGCATGCTGCGATTTTCACGCAACGCAGAAGTGAGGCGGAAAATCACCGCTCATCTGCACAGCCCCATAGAAATGAATGGGTCCGGATTCAGTGCGGGTGCAATGCGTCCTCCTCGCGCATTGCACCCGAGTGGAAATCACGCCGGTGTGAAAGAGGCCTATTACTCTTCACTCTAACCCTCAATTCACACTTGCGCGTTTTACAGCACGTTAGAACGCGATGTAAAACGCATAACCGATGCAAACCAATGCTTCTCTATGGGACTGGTTGACATTTTCGCGTTTTACAGCACGTTCGAACGCGCTGAAAAACGCCCGACGCATAAACAAGTACTTGAGCTTTTTTTGGGGCGTTTGTCGCTCGCGTTTTGGCCCATAGACTTCAATGGGAACGCGCAACGCTTGTATTTTGCATGTTTTTGACACTGAAAACGTGCGTTCGAACGCACGTTTATGAATTTGCAACATGCTGGAAAGGCCAAACTTCATATAGACAGGGATATTTGGTCATTGGACAACACTGCAGTCAATCACAAAAACACTCGTAAAACGCGCGACAAAAAGCGCGTCTCAGAAACGCTCAGGTCTGAACCCAGCCTGATTTTTGTGTTACTACTTCTAACTTGAAATAATATTTGCCTAGTCCACCAATATCACATTTTTAAGAAAAGACCTACCAGAAAAAATGCATAAAAGATTCTTCAACGTAAAACAAAACATTTTGTTATATCTTGATATGCTATAATCTCGTAAAGCTACAGGCCCAACACCTTGAGGCTGCATTACTGGGAGGTTATGATTTCAGTCAGGTGCTTTGCTGCCACCTGCAGGCAGAGATAGGGTATAGTCACATGGTGCGGTAAAATCATGGATTTTTACTGTGATCACCACAAATTCACTGCAAAAGTTTTGTAATAACTGCAGCGTTTTGTTGTGACTCTTTATTCCTCAAAATTCTAGGTTGCTGTCAAAATACTGATCGAAATAACTGATCAAATACCTGAAGTGTGAACTCAGCCCGACTGATTGATAAAGCCCTGCTGCCACGAACCACACCAATCCTGAGAATTCAAGGGGCCCCACAGAGAGCCTTTAGCTTGGGGACACATGGTCACACAGTGCTATGTATGGACTGCCATATCGACACCCCTTTTTGTATTGGTTGCTGCTGTCTCCCCCCCTCTTTTTTTTTTCACTCCTGTCTGCCCCCTGTTAAGTTATGCTTAATAGTGCTTACCTGTCCATGGCTGGTAAGCTAGGCAGGTGCAGATTTTGGTATTCCGTTACTGAATTGATTTGCTGTGTCCAGTGGCGGGAAGATGGGCCTATGTCAGCGTTTGGCATGGTCAAGCCTCAGAAGCAACCGGTCCTAGAATGTGAGCAGGACTGGTTGCCACCACTTGCAGAACTGCCTAGGGGGATGAGGGGCCATGGGCTCACTGCACTGCTCTACAATAGATGTAATGATGGGATCCTGCCCATGATATGCCATCATGGCTGAGCAGCCTGAAGGGTCTCACTACACACTGCACTGCTATACAATAGATGGTAATAATGTGATCCTGCCCATGATATCCCATCATGGCTGAGCAGCCTGAAGGGTCTCACTACACACTGCACTGATCTACAATAGATGGTAATGATGTGATCCTGCCTATGTCATCATGGCTGAGCAGCCTGAAGGGTCTCACTACACACTGCACTGATCTACAATAGATGTAATGATGGGATCCTACCTATGATATCCCATCATGACTGAGCAGCCTGAAGGGTCTCACTACACACTGCCCTGATCAACAATAGATGGTAATGATGTGATCCTACCTATGATATCCCATCATGGCTGAGCAGCCTGAAGGGTCTCACTACACACTGTACTGCTCTACAACAGATGTAATGATGGGATCCTACCTATGATATCCCATCATGGCTGAGCAGCCTGAAGGGTCTCACTACACACTGCACTGCTCTACAATAGATGTAATGATGGGATCCTACCTATGATATCCCATCATGGCTGAGCAGCCTGAAGGATCTCACTACACACTGCACTGATCTACAATAGATGGTAATGATGCGATCCTACCTATGATATCCCATCATGGCTGAGCAGCCTGCGCAGTCTCACTACACACTGTACTGTTCTACAAAAGTTGGTAATAACGCAATCCTACCTATGATATCCCATCATGGCTGAGCAGCCTGAAGGGTCTCACTACACACTGCACTGCTCTACAATAGATGTAATGATGGGATCCTACCTATGATATCCCATCATGGCTGAGCAGCCTGAAGGGTCTCACTACACACTGCACTGCTCTACTATAGATGTAATGATGGGATCCTACCTATGATATCCCATCATGGCTGAGCAGCCTGAAGGGTCTCACTACACACTGCACTGATCTACAATAGATGGTAATGATGCGATCCTACCTATGATATCCCATCATGGCTGAGCAGCCTGAAGGGTCTCACTACACACTGCACTGCTCTACAATAGATGTAATGATGGGATCCTACCTATGATATCCCATCATGGCTGAGCAGCCTGAAGGGTCTCACTACACACTGCACTGATCTACAATAGATGGTAATGATGCGATCCTACCTATGATATCCCATCATGGCTGAGCAGCCTGAGCAGTCTCACTACACACTGCACTGTTCTACAAAAGTTGGTAATAACGCAATCCTACCTGTGATATCCCATCATGGCTGAGCAGCCTAACAGAAACACTCACTAATATGTAGTGTATGCAAGTGCCAGAGCCTAGTGTGTAGTGAAGCCCTAGGCAGCTCGGCAAGTGGTGGCAACCAGTCCTCCTCACATTCTAGGACAGGTTGCTGGCAGACATTTTAACCCATTCCTGACCACCTTATGTATATATATCTCAGCAGGCGGGACTTTAAATATGGGGCCAACTCGCACGTGCCTGTTTTAAACAGCAGGCACCCAGGGCTCGTGTCTGAGGCAATTTGATTGGGTTTGGAAGACTGTGTGATTTAGCAGATTGGTCAGTGGAAATCGAATAGTTTTGCGCTATATGTTAGAATGGAGATGTTGTAACGTTTTAATTTTATCTTCTCCGGAAAGCATTGGGTTATTTGGATTCTGGGCCTTTCTCATACATTTTGGGCCCAGAAGAGGGCAGCACGACGCTGTTATTAGCAAAACCTGTCACTGAATCCTGAAGTCTCGCAGGGCGAGGTTCGTGTTGGAAGGCTGTGACTTATGAGTTATAGCAGCTGAAGGACACATGGCCGGCTCCTGATGTTTTAATACTTCATGTGGATGCTAATGATTTGTCTCAAGTCAATAGTTTTCTTATTCCCTATGAGACGAGACCTGGCTTGGATGAAATACATTTTTCCTAACACTCTTTTTGTTTTTTTCTGAAATCGTGCCCAGGTTGCTTTGATCTTAAAAAGAATATTTATTTCTGGATAAAACACTCCAGAAGGCCTGAATAAGGCAATGGAGAAACTTGTTCTCCTCCTAGGTGGCTTCTCTTATAGGAACCTGGATTTAGAAGGTTTTACTGGCGTTTAGGTGTTTGGTATAGGCAATGACATCTTTAAAGAGTCTCTGCACTTTCACACAATTTCATTTCATTTAATAGAAAATGGTGTAACTAGCAAATTTCCAAATCACTAGGGGTCCCACTTCCTCCTAAGTGGCAATCCACTGCCTTTTGTCAAGGGGGATCCACCCCTAGTAACAGACACAGAAGACGGCTGAGGACATAGGAGCTAGAGATGAGCGAATCGAAGTTGACGAAGTGGAATTCGATCCGAATTTCAGGAAAAATTAAATTTGCGCCGAATCTGAATTTCCTCACGCTTGGTAACGAATCGCATTTTTTTCCTAAAATGGCTGCTGCACGTGTGAGGACATGGAGCAAGGAACTCTGGGAAGACGGGATCACCCATAATGCCATGCATGCAGCCAATCAGCATCCAGCCAGCCTTGTGATGTCACAGCCCTATAAATACCCTCAGCCATGTTAGGCCTCTTTCACACTTGCGTTGTGAGGATCCAGCGTGCACTTCAGTCGCTGGAAATGCCCGCCGGATCCATCACAACGCAACACACCTGAAAGCATTTGAAGACTGATCAGACTTCAAAATACTTTCAGTGTTACCATGGCAGCCAGGACACTACTAAAGTCCTGGCTGCCATGGAGAAATAGTGGGGAGCAGTGGAGAAGCTACTGACCGTCCGTGCGGCTCCCGGGGCGCTCCACAATAACGTCACAGCGCCCCTACGTCGCATGTATTACGTGATCTATGCGACGTAGGGGCGCTGTGACATCATTTTGGAGCGCCCTGGGAGCCGCACGGACGGTAAGTAGCTTCTTCACTGCTCCCCACTACTTTTTAATGGTAGCCGGGACTTTAGAAGCGTCCTGGCTGCCATGGTTACCATTCAGAAAGCTAAACGTCAGATCCGGCGATGCGCCGAAACGACGTTTAGCTTAAAGTCGGATCCGGAATAATGCTTTTCAATAGGCATTAATTCCAGATCCGTCCTTGCTGCATGTGTTCAGTTTTTTTGGCTGGAGGAAAATCCGCAGCATGCTGCGGATTTTTCAACGGCAAAAAAAGTTTTAATACTGAACTGAAGACATCCTGATGCATCCTGGACGGATTTCTCTCCATTCAGAATGCATTGGGATAATCCTGATCAGTATCTTTCCGTCTTAGAGCCCCAACACACAACGCAAGTGTGAAAGAGCCCTAAGATTCTGCCCTTTACCAGTGTACTTAGTGCAGGAAGAGACGTCAGCAGTAGTGTTGAGCGCTAATATATGAATCGCTTATATTGCTACTTCAAGAATTCGCGAATATTTAGAATATAGTATTATATATGCTTATTTTCAAATATTCTAGATTTTTTTTCTTCTGAACAAATGATCCCTCCCTGCTTCTTGCTTGTGGGCCAATCAGAAGGCTGCAGTGTCTTTGTCTGAGCTTAGCAACATCCCTAGCAACCAATAGGAAAGTTGCCTTCCCCTTACTATATAAGAACCTCCCCAGCGTCCATTCTCTGCAGTTTATTACAGTTCTGAGAGAGACAGCAGTGTCATTGCTGTGCTCTGTGCTTTGCTGTGTCATTACATTAGTTAGTTAGTTAGTTAGCTCATGTATATAATACAGATAGTTAGTGGGAGATAGTCAGTGCAGGTTAGATACTGATATATTGTAGCTGATAGGTTCCAGTGCAGAGTGTTAGGTAGTGTGATAGGTTCTGCGGTCCATACATACATGCTACAGACATAGTGCTGTGATGTCACAACAATACTTACTGCTCGTATTGCGACAAAAAATTGCATCATTAGTGCCAATTAGCGCAATCGCGAATATATCAGAGCACACTATCTGCATATAAAGCTATTGTAATGTTCTGCCGTGACAACCGTTTTCTCCGGTCTCAGGAAACTTCTAGCAGCTTGAAAAATGCAGAAAAAGTGACCCACTCCTGTATTGCGTGCACAATACGCGCATATTACACTGCCGATTTTTCATACCCAACCACTCCCCTTTTATCCCTTTGGCCCGCCTTTTGTTTGTCTGATCACCTTCTTCCTCCGTTCTGAAATCCCCCGCCTGCACCGATGAACGGGATGTCCGCGCCTGCGCACCGTATGTATTTCAATATGGGCAGAGGCATCAGAGTTTCGAGTGCGCATGCGCCAGCCCGTATGTCACGTTCCAGCCGGCGCCGCATCAGAGGGCTGTCATCGGCGCAGGCGTGGGATTTCAGAATGGAGGAAGGAGGTGATCAGCCAAACAAAGGGCGGGTGAAAGGGGAGTGTTTGGATCTGAAAATCAGCGAGGGGCCTGGGCACTGGCCGTTGAAACTCCGCCCCTGAGCTCCTTCAGACCCTCACTTGCATATCAAATAAAAGTGTTTTTTAGCCCAACTTTGCAACGGACCGAAATATGGTAAGAAGCATTTAATATGGGGACTGTTATGGACAAAATGGTGTTAATGTTATATAATGGACATTTGTGGTGAAAGACTCCCTTTAAGGTTTGCCGCTTTAATAAAGAAGCTGTGGCCGATCACCATCCAGCAATAAAGTGACACAGTTGTCAGTGTTTTTGTTATGGGTCAAGGTTGGGTGACGGGGCCAAGTGGGAGTTAAAGGTGATACCCCCACCCTGTTTCCCTGGATACCAGCAGTCCTAGTCAGCAGGCGCTAGGGACAGTGCTAGAAAAAACTTAATTCTGCTAAAAAACTATTTCCAAGTTCAGGGAAAGATTATTCAAGGTGTAGGGAAAGGATAGGGAGGAATCATTCCAAAGTGTTTATGTTGAACCGGGTTCAGTAGGGAGGTTACAGCCTGGGTAATAGGAACAATCCTATTACACCTTGCTGCACTGACTGGGGACCCAAATTGCCATTATACAGCTCTGTAATTCCAGCAAACTGTTCTTGTTATTGGGGTGCAAGTGCTGTTTGATACAGACATTAACAGGGTTTATTACAGGGGTCTGTATTTGTGTAGAGGGACATGTCTGGGGTTTGTATTTGTGCAGGGAGACATGTCTGGGGTCTTTATTTGTGTAGGGGGACATGTCTGGGGTCTGTATTTGTGTAGGGGACATGTCTGGGGTCTGTATTTGTGTAGGGGAACATGTCTGGGGTCTGTATTTGTGTAGAGGGACATGTCTGGGGTCTGTATTTGTGTAGAGGGACATGTCTGGCGTCTGTATTTGTGTAGGGGGACATGTCTGGGGTCTGTATTTGTGTAGGGGGCATGTCTGGGGTCTGTATTTATGTAGGGGACATGTCTGGGGTCTGTATTTGTGTAGGGGGACATGTCTGGGGTCTGTATTTGTGTAGGGGACATGTCTGGGGTCTGTATTTGTGTAGGGGACATGTCTGGGGTCTGTATTTGTGTAGAGGACATGTCTGGGGTCTGTATTTGTGTAGGGGACATGTCTGGGGTCTGTATTTGTGTAGGGGACATGTCTGGGGTCTGTATTTGTGTAGAGGACATGTCTTGGGTCTGTATTTGTGTAGGGGGACATGTCTGGGGTCTGTATTTGTAGAGGGGGACATGTCTGGGGTCTGTATTTGTAGAGGGGGACATGTCTGGCGTCTGTAGTTGTATAGGGGGACATGTCTGGGGTCTGTAGTTGTGTAGGAGACATGTCTGGGGTCTGTATTTGTAGAGGGGGACATGTCTGGGGTCTGTATTTGTGTAGAGGACATGTCTGGGGTCTGTATTTGTGTAGGGGACATGTCTGGCGTCTGTATTTGTGTAGAGGACATGTCTGGGGTCTGTATTTGTGTAGGGGACATGTCTTGGGTCTGTATTTGTGTAGGGGGACATGTCTGGGGACTGTATTTGTGTAGGGGACATGTCTGGGGACTGTATTTGTGTAGGGGACATGTCTGGGATCTGTATTTGTGTAGGGGACATGTCTGGCGTCTGTATTTGTGTAGGGGACATGTCTGGCGTCTGTATTTGTGTAGAGGACATGTCTGGCGTCTGTATTTGTGTAGGGGACATGTCTGGGGTCTGTATTTGTGTAGGGGACATGTCCGGCGTCTTTATTTGTGTACGGGACATGTCTGGCGTCTGTAGTTGTATAGGGGGACATGTCTGGGGTCTGTAGTTGTGTAGGAGACATGTCTGGCGTCTGTAGTTGTATAGGGGGACATGTCTGGGGTCTGTAGTTGTGTAGGGGACATGTCCGGCGTCTTTATTTGTGTACGGGACATGTCTGGCGTCTGTAGTTGTATAGGGGGACATGTCTGGGGTCTGTAGTTGTGTAGGAGACATGTCTGGGGTCTGTATTTGTAGAGGGGGACATGTCTGGGGTCTGTATTTGTGTATGGGACATGTATGGGGTCTGTATTTGTGTAGGGGACATGTCTGGGGTCTGTATTTGTCTTGGAAGTGTGATGTCTCCATTGCTTTAGGGGGTCTGGTCCAGTGCCTTCTCGGTGATATAATAGGCCAGGAATAGCACTTTCTGCAGCCATTTCTCTTAATGCCTGCGGTGACCAAGAACTTTTGCTCACGTAAATCCATTTATTGTACTAGAAAAATGTGAGAACCAGTCTTCTGCTTATTATTGAGTTACAGCTTTTCCATCTGCTGCCGCTTTACTGTGACCGCTGTCGTGTTACAAAATGATTCTAACAATCAGGGTAGGTGTATTGTCCGTGTTCAGCGGTGACAGTAATGAAGATAAGAGAACCAGACGGATCCGAATAAAATCGATGTATAAAGTTGACAAAAGGCACTTAGGCTACTTTTACACTTGCGTTATTCTTTTCTGCCATTGAGTTCCGTCTTCGGGGCTCAATACCGGAAAAGAACTGATCAGTTTTCCTAGTGCATTCTGAATGGAGAGAAATCCGTTCAGGATGCATCAGGATGTCTTCAGTTCAGTCATTGTACATTTTTTGGATGGAGAAAATACCGCAGCATTCCGGAATTCCGGAACACTTACTGGAATGCCGAATCCGGCATTCATTTCCATTAACATGTATTAGTGCCAGACCTTAGGGCATTAAAATTACCGCATTGCCGGTTCTGGTCTTCTAGTCTGTGCATGCGCAGACCTTTAAAAATGTAAAAAAAAACTAAATAACGGATGCGTTTTTCTGGATGACAACCCTGCTGCGCCCTCTGCTGGCGGCACACATGAATGCAGGGAAGTGATTTAGACTAAATAAGCTGTGTGCCCATAAAATCAAGGTATGAACTCCACAAGACCTCTTAGGGAGTCCTGTGGTATTTAGTACCACGATGTTCACAAGATGTGAGATGCGGCCTCGGTGAAACATACTTATTTTTTCAACATATCCCACAGATGGGGCTGAGATCTGGCTAATTTGGAGGATAAGTCATCAGCTTGAACTCATTGCCATGTTTCTGTACCGTCCCTAAATGTGACCGAGGTATTTTTCTGCTGAATTTAGCAAATTTTTTTATTTTTTTGAGAATTTGGTTCCATTTTTTGCATTAATACAATCCATGTAACCAATAAAAAGGAGCAAGATTATAAATAGTCTTTAAGGGCATCATGGGACCAACACAGATGTCTTCAGTTGCCAAGCGCACATGTAACAGGTCAGCCAGTGTCATAGGCACAAAACTGCTGACAGATGTCCTTCCGTAAAAAAAAAATAGACCACTCTTGTGTGTATGCAGCTCATATGCAGACTTATATGTCTTCACGGTTACAGGCTACACACAAACCATCTGTGCAGCCTGATCCTGTGATCCTCCGTCACTGCCTTCCCTCTGTCTCTGCAGGGTCAGGCTGCACAGAGTTGTAGTTTGTAACGCATAGGTCTGCATCGGGACTGTTTACACAAAACGGTAGGATCATTTTTATATTTTCATTTATTCCAGGTTTAACAAGCTCAAGATTTTCATTCATAGTTTTTGCCTAGTTGGGAAAATGTTTTCCTTTTGCATCACTTTTTACTTCAAGAGTTCTATGGAGAAGCTTTGGGCTGATGTCAGCACTTTCTGACCTTCGTGTCCTTCTATTTGATCTAATGTTCTTCTAATCTTCTGCCTGTCTGCGATGTCACAGAATCCTTTATAGGCATCTACGTCCCAGAGATGCTGCTCATATTCCAGCCAGCAGCACCCTGCTGCTTCCAGGGAGCAGGGGGTTAAAGCCAGGGCGTTCCCACCACGCTGCTGCCTGCAGGACTGCAATGCAGAAGAAAGGGCGACTCTCACCATCCTACCCTGTCCTGACATCATGTGCCAGCCGAGCAGGGGCGTACGTCACCAGGGAGAAGGCTGTGGACACACTGAACTGAACCCACCGGACTGTTATATAGGAGATATCGGTATAACAGATACATTATAGAGCCTAGAGCTCAGTGTATAACACCCAGATTCTAACCATAGTCAAATCTGAAATATCCAGCATTAGGGCTCATTCAGAAAAGTCGGCATCCGTTCCGCAGCCCCGCAAAAAAGATAGAGCATGTCCTATTCTTGTCCACAATTGCGGACAAGAATAGTCATTTTCTATCATAGTGCTGGCCATATGCGGTCCACAAAAAGCGGAATTTGCGGACCGCAAAACACTAAGGCCGTCTGAATGAGCCCTTAGTCTGGGTGTCAGCAACCGGCAGCACCAGAGATAACATAAAGCATCATCTTATGTGCCGTACCAAAATGAGCCAGGGTGTGAACGCTAGCAACCTCACCACCACCAGCATGATCCGCCACATGGCATCCAAGCACCCTAATAAGTGGGTCGAACGCCTGGGTCCGCACTCTGCGTCTGCGGGTCCCACCACTGCCTCCTCTTCCCCTATGTTACGCACTGCAGGCCAATCCCCTGTCGAAGGCGCAGGCCCGGATGCCCCTCGCCCTGCCCTTGGACCTTCGCATGAACCATCACATCTACTTCCCTGTCCCAGCGCAACGTCCAAATGTCGATAACACAGGCAATTGAACGCAAGAGCAAATACCCACCCACAGGCCATAGCACTAAATGCGCAACTTTCGAAATGTGGCCATTTAGGCTTGTGGACACTGAGGCCTTCCACAGCCTGATGTCGGCGGCCATCCCTCAGTACGCAGTCCCCAGCCGCCACTATTTTTCACGGTGTGCCGTGCCCGCCTTACACCAGCTTGTGTCCCAGAACATCACCCGTGCCCTGACCAACGCACTTACTGGGAAGGTCCACCTTACCACTGACAAATGGACAAGTGCTGGTGGCCAGGGACGCTACATTTCCCTGACCACGGACTGGGTGAATGTTGTGGAGGCCGGGAGTAAGTCGTACCCTGGGATGGCACAGGTGCTACCCACGGCCAGGATTGCGGGCCCTAGCTAGCTGGAAGCAGTGTAACAGGCCGTGCTGAAACTGCACACCGCCGCAGAGCAGTGGCAGGGTATAAGGGACCAGACCTTCAACCAGGCATGGAAAGACGCTCGCCGGCTGCCAGCTTCCTCACTGCGCCTGCGCTGAATTCAGAACGGCGCGAGTTTTCATCCGAGCACAGGGCTGGCAGAAGGATAAGAGCGCTGCCTGGCCCTGTCAATCAGGACATGGAGGGAGGCGACAAAGGTGGAAGAACGGAGCCACTAGGAGCAGGAGAAACGCCCCCCCTGCTCCTATAGGCTAATTAGCATATTATAAAACTTAGATTTTTAGCGTAATGGGGGCACTGAGAAAAGTAGGAATAGGCTAGTTAGGTTTAGCTGACATTAGCACATCGCTAATGTCAGCTAGCTTAATAGGGTTAAATCTGGTGACAGAAACCCTTTAAACTTAGTGGTTCAGCGGTTTATAAAAACCTACCCCAATTTGGCAGAGCTACTAGTGAAGGCGCGCCACTTGTGTGCCCATTGCCACAAGTCGTCTACAGCTTCAGCCGGTCTGTCAACGCTGCAGCAGCGTTTGCGGCTTCCAGCTCACCGACTGTTGTGCAATGTGAGCATGCGGTGGAACTCTACGTTCTACATGGTGGCCAGGCTTTGTGAGCAGCAGAGGGCAGTTGTGGAATACCAGCTGCTACATGGTTGTCGCCTTTCCAGTCAATTACTACTATTCACAAGCGAGGAGTGGGCATTGATGTCAGACCTCTGTGAGGTTTTAAAAAACTTTGATGAATTCACACAGATGGTTAGTGGCGATAACGGTATTATCAGCGTAACCATCCTACTGCTGTGTCTACTCAAACGATCGCTGCTCACAATTAAGGAGGACGCTCTGAATGTGGCAGACGAGGAAATGGGGGAGAACATTACAGAGAGTGCAATGCGCAAATTGGACCATGAAGAGGAGGAGGAGCTGGACAGTTGCCTCTGCTACAGAAGGTAGTATCCATGTAACTTTAATTCCATCTGTTCAGCGTGGATGGGCAGAAGAGGAGGAGGATGAGGGGATGGGGAGTCATCCTAATGTTGACATCGACGTCTTGCCTGTTGGTACTCTGGCTCACATGGCTGACTTCATGTTAGATTGCCTTTCCTGCGACCCTCGCGTTATACGCATTTTAGGTAACACAGATTACTGGATGTTCACCCTTCTCGACCCTCGCTACAAAGAGAACTTCTCATCTCTCATTCCTGTGGTGGAGAGGATGAGTAAAACGGCGCAATACCAGAAGGTACTTGTTGACAGATTGCTCCAAAATTTTTCATCTGACAACACGGCCGGCAGAGTCTGTACTTCCTTCCTACCGAGGAAGGGAGACAAGGGGAACACACAGCAGTTCCAACAGAGGCAGGGCAACACTTTCCAAGGCATGGGACACTTTCATGACACCCCACCAGCAACCTCACCCTGAAGCACGGCCTAGTGCTACAAGGAGGGAATAGTTTTGGAAGATGGTGAAGGAATACATAGCAGACCTTGTCAGCATCTTAAATGATCTCTCAGTTCCTTACAACTACTGGGTTTCCAAGCTGGACATGTGGCACGAACCTGTGCTCTACGCCTTGGAGGTGCTGGCCTGCCCTGCCGCCAGCGTATTGTCTGAGCGTGTATTTAGTGCTGCTAGTGACATTATAACTGATAAGCGTAGCGCTTGTCCACTGACAATGCTGACAGGCTGACTCAGATAAAAATGTATACGGCCTGGATTGTCCCTGACGTCTCAACTCCACCAGAGGAGAGCTGAGATGATGATGAACATAAAGGCAATTTCAATGTATTGTTTATAATGTGCGCCTTTTCCCCCACAAAAAGTGTATATGGTTGAATCTTGTTTTCTACTCCTCCTCCTCATCCAGATTGTATATATTCCCCCACAACAATTTTTAAAGAGGGTCAGCTCACCAGCAGGCCCTCAACCATAATGTTTTACAGGGTCAGCTCACCAGCAGGCCCTCAACCATAATGTTTTACAGGGTCAGCTCACCAGCAGGCCCTCAACCATAATGTTTTACAGGGTCAGCTCACCAGCAGGCCCTCAACCATAATGTTTACAGGGTCAGCTCACCAGCAGGCCCTCAACCATAATATTTTACAGGGTCAGCTCACCAGCAGGCCCTCAACCATAATGTTTTATAGGGTCAGCTCACCAGCAGGCCCTCACCTATAATGTTTTAGAGGGTCAGCTCACCAGCAGGCCCTCAACCATAATGTTTTACAGGGTCAGCTCACCAGCAGGCCCTCAACCATAATGTTTTACAGGGTCAGCTCACCAGCAAGCCCTCAACCATAATGTTTTACAGGGTCAGCTCACCTGCAAGCCCTCAACCATAATGTTTTACAGGGTTAGCTCACCAGCGGGCCCTCAACCATAATGTTTTACAGGGTCAGCTCACCAGCGGGCCCTCAACCATAATGTTTTACAGGGTCAGCTCACCAGCAGGCCCTCAACCATACTGTTTTATAGGGTAAGATCACCAGCAGGCCCTCAACCATAATGTTTTACAGGGTCAGCTCACCAGCAGCCCCTCACCCGTACTGTTTTAGAGGGTCACCAGCATGCCCTTGCTGCAAATGTTTTTGAGGCTCACCAGCAGGCCCCCAACCATAATATTTTACAGTGTCAGCTCACCAGCAGGCCCTCAACCATAATGTGTTATAGGGTCAGCTCACCAGCAGGCCCTCAACCATAATATTTTACAGGGTCAGCTCACCAGCAGGCCCTCAACCATAATGTTTTATAGGGTCAGCTCACCAGCAGGCCCTCACCTATAATGTTTTAGAGGGTCAGCTCACCAGCAGGCCCTCAACTATAATGTTTTACAGGGTCAGCTCACCAGCAGGCCCTCAACCATAATGTTTTACAGGGTCAGCTCACCAGCAGGCCCTCAACCATAATGTTTTACAGGGTCAGCTCACCAGCAGGCCCTTAACCATAATGTTTACAGGGTCAGCTCACCAGCAGGCCCTCAACCATAATGTTTTAGAGGGTCAGCTCACCAGCAGGCCCTCAACCATAATGTTTTACAGGGTCAGCTCACCAGCAGGCCCTCAACCATAATGTGTTATAGGGTCAGCTCACCAGCAGGCCCTCAACCATATTATTTTACAGGGTCAGCTCACCAGCAGGCCCTCACCTATAATGTTTTAGAGGGTCAGCTCACCAGCAGGCCCTCAACCATAATGTTTTACAGGGTCAGCTCACCAGCAGGCCCTCAACCATAATGTTTTACAGGGTCAGCTCACCAGCAGGCCCTCAACCATAATGTTTTACAGGGTCAGCTCACCAGCAGGCCCTCAACCATAATATTTTACAGGGTCAGCTCACCAGCAGGCCCTTAACCATAATGTTTACAGGGTCAGCTCACCAGCAGGCCCTCAACCATAATGTTTTAGAGGGTCAGCTCACCAGCAGGCCCTCAACCATAATGTTTTACAGGGTCAGCTCACCAGCAGGCCCTCAACCATAATGTTTTAGAGGGTCAGCTCACCAGCAGGCCCTCAACCATAATGTTTTACAGGGTCAGCTCACCAGCAGGCCCTCAACCATAATGTGTTATAGGGTCAGCTCACCAGCAGGCCCTCAACCATAATATTTTACAGGGTCAGCTCACCAGCAGGCCCTCAACCATAATGTTTTATAGGGTCAGCTCACCAGCAGGCCCTCACCTATAATGTTTTAGAGGGTCAGCTCACCAGCAGGCCCTCAACCATAATGTTTTACAGGGTCAGCTCACCAGCAGGCCCTCAACCATAATGTTTTACAGGGTCAGCTCACCAGCAGGCCCTCAACCATAATATTTTACAGGGTCAGCTCACCAGCAGGCCCTTAACCATAATGTTTACAGGGTCAGCTCACCAGCAGGCCCTCAACCATAATGTTTTAGAGGGTCAGCTCACCAGCAGGCCCTCAACCATAATGTTTTACAGGGTCAGCTCACCAGCAGGCCCTCAACCATAATGTTTTACAGGGTCAGCTCACCAGCAAGCCCTCAACCATAATGTTTTACAGGGTCAGCTCACCTGCAAGCCCTCAACCATAATGTTTTACAGGGTCAGCTCACCAGCGGGCCCTCAACCATAATGTTTTACATGGTCAGCTCACCAGCGGGCCCTCAACCATAATGTTTTACAGGGTCAGCTCACCAGCAGGCGCTCAACCATAATGTTTTATAGGGTAAGATCACCAGCTGGCCCTCACCCGTACTGTTTTAGAGGGTCACCAGCATGCCCTTGCTGCAAATGTTTTTGAGGCTCACCAGCAGGCCCCCAACCATAATATTTTACAGTGTCAGCTCACCAGCAGGCCCTCAACCATAATGTGTTATAGGGTCAGCTCACCAGCAGGCCCTCAACCATAATATTTTACAGGGTCAGCTCACCAGCAGGCCCTCAACCATAATGTTTTATAGGGTCAGCTCACCAGCAGGCCCTCACCTATAATGTTTTAGAGGGTCAGCTCACCAGCAGGCCCCCAACCATAATATTTTACAGTGTCAGCTCACCAGCAGGCCCTCAACCATAATGTTTTAGAGGGTCAGCTCACCAGCAGGCCCTCAACCATAATGTTTACAGGGTCAGCTCACCAGCGGGCCCTCAACCATAATGTTTTACAGGGTCAGCTCACCAGCAGGCCCTCAACCATAATGTTTTATAGGGTAAGATCACCAGCAGGCCCTCAACCATAATGTTTTACAGGGTCAGCTCACCAGCAGCCCCTCACCCGCACTGTTTTAGAGGGTCACCAGCATGCCCTTGCTGCAAATGTTTTTGAGGGTCACCAGCAGACCGCCAATCATAATTTTTCAAGGGTGTGTATGATGCCCTCCTTTATGTGTAACAAAGGGTGTATTGTAGTGCCGGTTCCTTGTAATTTTTGGCAGCCCTTTTACTTAGTGCATAGGCTTTATGAGTGTAGGAGTCCCACTTCATGAACAATTGTACCACAGCGTGAATGAGGCCTCCTTTATGTTATATACAGACTGTTTCGGAGTGCCTCTTGCATTTAATTTTTGGCAGCACTTGCACTTTATATACAATTGAATATACAGGAAACAATGTTTCCTAACAATTTTTCCTGTGAAATAGTTTTTTAGGGGGGTTTTGTGTGTATTTTTGTCAGTCTGTAAAAGTGGCGTACAACTCAGACAACATGGTTCCCAGCAGCGACCTGGGAGTCCAAGATGCATCCAGACATCCTCCCCATGCTGTTCCCGATCCATTTCGGTGGTGTTTCTGTCACTTTCTGACCTTTTCCAATGGACCAGGCACCCTCCCCTCTTCAGAGCAGGGGGTGTCTGGTTGTCTCCCATTGATTTCCATTATACTCGGGTGCTCGGCCGAGTGCACTAATATTGCGGTGTGTTTGGACCGAACACTTTGGTGCTCGCTCATCACTAGTCTTGTGAACACTTTGTTACAGTGACAGATCCTATATATACCACTAGACCACCAGGGATTGATCTATATATACCAGTTACCCAACCGAGGTTGATCCAGTATATACCACTAGGCCAACATGGATTGATCTAGACCAGTGATGCCCAACCTGTGGCCATCCAGCTGTTGCAAAACTACAGCTCCCACCATGCCCGGATGGCCTACAGCTATCAGCCTACAGGAGGGCATGGCGGGAGTTGTAGTTTTACAAAAGATGGAGGGTAGCAGGTTGGGTACCCCTGATCTAGTCTATACCACTAAGCCACCATGTATTGATCCAGTACATAACACTAGGCCACCAGAGATTGATCCAATATATACCACTAAGCCACCAGAGATTGATCCAATATAATACCATGAGGCCACCAGGTATTGATCCAGCAGCTACCAGTAGGAAATTAGCAATTGATCTAATATATACTACTCGACCACCAAGAATTGGTGGAACTGATACAGTATATACCACTAGGCCACCATGGATTAATCCAGTAAATATTATTAGGCGAACAAGGATGAGTGATTAATCCAGTATATACCACAAGGCCACCATGGATTGATCTAATATATACCACTATGCCACCAGGGATTTATGTAATATATATCACTATGCCAACAGGGATTGATTTAATATATATCACTATGCCAACAGGGATTGATTTAATATATACCACTATGCCACCAAGGATTGATTTAATATATGCAACTAGGTATGGCTGATCCAGTATATACTACCAGGCCCCAGAGATTGATCAAACATATACCACTAGGCGACCAGGGATTCAGCTGACTTCTTGATTGCCCTTTGATGGTTTTTACTGCGTTTTTTAACAATCTTGTAACGTTTTACCACTGTGCCACGTTTTCACCAGTAAAAAGTTTTGGCGCACGGACTGCCGGAGGATGTGCCTCATTCATGACAAGGTGTGTGGCTCATCATAAATGAAACGCCTCCTCAGGCAGCTCAAGGGATATCAAGACCGGCGCATAAATCTCTACCAAAGTGTCCAGTTTCACTCCAGTGCCCCCACAGGGGAATAGAAGCATTACATGTGCCGTGTGCATTCGAATCAGTGGGTGGTCTGTGTAATACAGCACAGGTCAGGTCCTCCAGAGCGAAGGACGATCTTTGTAACCTCTCTGGATTCTTCCAAGGGGTGAGGACCCCCCTCGGTTATCCCAGAATTCCCTAATAGGTATACTGTATGAAAATGGGTCCTGGACAATCCTTTAAGGAAATGTTTTTTTGTACAAAATTTCACATTTTTTCACTTTTTCTCAATTTTTTTTTAATACTGTATCAAAAAGAGAAATAATATTTTTATTTTTCGCCGACATTGCTGTGTGAGGTCTTGTTTTTTGGTATTTCAGTTGTTTTTTTTTGTACAAATTTTCAGTACATACCATTTAGTGAATATCATTATTTTTGAAACTTTTTTATATATATTTTATTTTTTAATACTGTATATTGCTTTGGGAATACCCATGCATACTGAGGCTTGTAAAATGTACTGGCAACCCTCAAGGCATACTGGGGTCCCACAGGACAGCACTGGTGGCCTTTGTTGGGGCGAAGCAGCATCGATCGCTATTGACTGCGGTATCACAAGGGCTCTACATCTGGAATCTGAGTTTTCTTCAGTGCTGGCCATGTCAATCACAAGCAAAAAATCTCCCCCCTACAAATGGGTGATCACACAGGGACATCCGCTAGCACTACTTTAGATCCCTCCCCTCTCAAAAGTTGCCATGTATGGACTTTGTACAATAAAAATTAACGCACTATTTGCAATAAACTAATTCTAACACAAGGCAACCGCCAAAGGGGAAAGTGAGAGGGGCTTTTATGCCCTCGAGGTGGTCATGGTCCTAAGTTTTTGTTATGCCCTTGGGCAACTATGCTCTGGAAAAGATTCCCCTACTGAAGCAGATAGATAATTGGCTCCTGGATGTAGGGGGTCATCAGTATAGAAATCCCATTTTCTGAGTTGAGTGGGGGTCCACTACTCAGGACCCTCATCTGTTAGCGAGAGTAGAATGCAGATACAAAGAGCATGTCCCGTGCTGGAGGATCTGACTCGTCTGTGTATGACTTGGATGGTACATGTGAGTGGGAAGAGTGTAATGCTTCATTTTCCCTGTGGAGGCGCTGTTGAACACTTGCTGGTGGATCCAAGTACCCTGTGAACATCTTATGGTCAGAAGACATTTTTAAGAAAGAAAGTAGACTGTAAAAGGGTTATCCCGATCAAAAGCAATTATGGCCTATCCATTGGGCAAGTGATGAGTAGATTGGTGAGTTTTGACTGCTGGGACCTCTACAAAGTTTTGGCGCCCCAGCCACTAGATCAGGGCTAGTTAGAATCGGTAGGGGGTCGATCATGTGTAAGCCGTGTACCGGGTTGGACTCCCCAGGATATAGTGAAGTCCCGAACGAGGAAAGCAACTCCACCACCAGCTTTTGCAAAAACAGAATTTTACTTAAATGTGGCAATAAACACAACCATAAATGCTGGGAACATACAATAAATGTACATACACCCAGCCCGAAGGCTGAGACCCTTGTGCTGCACAGCACGGCGCCCTCCGATGGATGAAGTAGGAAAGTGCAGTAATTTACCTACAGGCGAGCACAACTAAACTGCCACACCTTACCTGTTATTACCCTAAAAACAAGAACCACTGTATGGGTGTGTGGAATGGGCTAGCCTGTGGTGCAGCACAACAGCTTACAATCCTGGGGTTCTACAGTATTCCCCCTCCCATAACTGGTCCTGTAACACGTGCCTGAGTATCCCTTCTAAGCAAACCGCCAGCCTGGCTTGAGTTTGTGGGAATTTTGTCAGCTCTCCAATGTGAAATGTCACTTTAAGTAACTAACTACAGGCCTGGTCTCAGTCTCTAGGCGCCACACTGTAATGAGGTGCGTGCACGATCTTACCGACTCGGGTCTGCTTTGCATCCGCTGGTGACTCTGAACAGAACAAATGTCTCTCCAACAAGCATGTGGTACCACAGTGTATGTAGCTTTGCTCTTCAGCTCTCATCAGCGTTCCTGGAAGCAATCCTCATTCCTCTGGACCGGATAAGGGTCTTGAACACGATCAGCTTCACTTAGCTGCAGCTCTGGTCACTGAGGGATGCTCTCACACCTGGATGCCGTCGGATTCCCTGCTTACCCAGTTCCTCAGTTTCACCTTCCTCTAAGATGGCTGCTCTCGCCTTCTTTTCCTCTCCAGGCTCTATGTGTTACCCCACCTCTCCCATGAATATGGAGATACATATATATGCAGTCTGTAGCTGTGTTTAGGAAACAGCAGCATCTTGTGGCCAAACAGCGTAATGTCAGTCCAGAACATTTAAGTTAATCTACACAAACAGTGTTCAGGCAAGGAGAGCTGTTTCCCCATCTCACACATGCGCCGTCAAGTCCATTCAAAATCTATGGCACTGATTAAAATAGCCAAGCACAGAGTGGAAGGGAGCATGCCCGATCCTGGGCACCCCTTCCCCCAGCCAAGAAACCAGCTGGAAGGGGAAAAGGGGGTTATATAGCCTAAAGGCGGGGTTGATAGTGCACAGGGGCTGGGAGAATGACAGGCAGAAGACCTCAACCCCTGCCCTGCCAAAAGGAAGGGGAGGAGGGGGCCATACCTAACTTTTTCCCCTTATCAGGAATTGGGATTGAAACAAGGGGGGGGGGGGTTCATATGCCACCAAACAAACAGGGCAAGAGGGAGAAGGCCACCCGCAGTCCCACATCGCCCTTCCTAATCAGTCGGGTGCTCTACAGGATCAGTGATGGACCGAGCAATTGGACCCTCAGCTTATATCACATTGCCTCTGACGGGAATAACCCTTTATCAGCTCGTTCACTTGTGGCTGGGACCCTCTCTCTCCACCCAGGGAAGACGGCATTGACCTTTGATGGCCACTCCTCAGAAGTTTCCTTGCGTCAGGCTCTTAGACAGCTCATCTACGCGTTGCCCGTCTCTACATTGATCCATCCAGTTTTGTTCCTCTCTACGTAACATCTAGATTTCCTAATGAGCCAAGTCCTCAGGACATAACCTCCGGTGGTAAGGCTATAGGAAGATGGATAAAGCCTCAAGACTATTTGAAGATATCAGATAATGCAGCATCCTGCAGCAGAGAAACCCATAGCCAGGCCTTGTACGCCGCCATTTCCGAAAACTGTAATTAACAGCGACAAATCTTCATCTGGATGTGTATTTATGTGTATGTTGGATAAGCAGCATCAGGCAGCCGCTTATCTCACTCCCTCCAGTATACCCTACTGCAGGGATCAGCAACCTTTGGTACTCTAGCTACTGTGAAACTATAACTCCCTGCGTGCACACTTACTAGGCTGGAGTGCCGAGGGTGCTGATCCTTGCCCTATAGTTTAGGGCTCTTTCACACTTGCGTATTTCTTTTCCGGCATTGAGTTCCGTCGTCGGGTCTCTATGCCGGAAAAATCCTGATCAGTTTTATCCCCATGCATTCTGAATGGAGAGAAATCCGTTCAGGATGCATCAGGATGTCTTCAGTTCAGGACTGGAACGTTTTTTGGCCAGAGAAAATACCGCAGCATGCTGCGCTTTTTGCTCCGGCCAAAAATCCTGAACACTTGCCGCAAGGCCGGATCTGGAATTATTGGCCATTGAAAGGCATTAATCCGGATCCGGCCTTAACCACATCAGCCCCCCTAGCTTAAACACCCTTAATGACCAGGCCACTTTTTACAATTCCGCACTACACTACTTTACCCGTTTATTGCTCCGTCATGCAACTTACCACCCAAATGAATTTTACCTCCTTTTCTTCTCACTAATAGAGCTTTCATTTGGTGGTATTTCATTGCTGCTGACATTTTTACTTTTTTTGCTATTAATCAAAAATGACCGAAATTTTTGCAAAAAATGACATTTTTCACTTTCTGTTGTAAAATTTTTAAAAAAACTACATTTCTATATAAATTTTTCTCTAAATTTATTGTTCTACATGTCTTTGATAAAAAAATCCAATAAGTGTATATTTATTGGTTTGGGTAAAAGTTATAGCGTTTACAAACTATGGTGCAAAAGTGAATTTCGGCATTTTGAAGCAGCTCTGACTTTCTGAGCACCTGTCATGTTTCTTCAGGTGCTAGAATGCCAGGATAGTATAAATACCCCCAAATGACACCATTTTTAGAAAGAAGACACCCCAAAGTATTCGCGGAGGGGCTTGGTGAGTTCATGTATCATTTCATTTTTTTCACAAGTTAGCGGAAAATGACACTTTCTGAGAAAAAAAAAAAAAGTTTCAATTTCTGATAACTTCTGGCAAAAAAAAAAAATCTCAGACGGACTCACTATGCCCCTCAGTGAATACCTTGGGGTGTCTACTTTCCGAAATGGGGTCATTTGTGGGGTGTGTTTACTGTTCTGGCATTTTGGGCGGGGCTAATTGTGAGTCGCCATGTAAAACCTAAAGGTACTCGTTGGAATTTAGGCCCTTTAGCACCCAGGCTGCAAAAAGTGTCACTATGTGGTATCGCCGTACTCAGGAGAAGTAGGGCAATGTGTTTTGGGGTGTATTTTTACATACACCCATGTTGGGTGAGAGAAATATCTCTGTAAATTGTCAACTTTGTATAAAAATTTTTAAAAGTTGTCGCTTACAGAGATATTTTTCACACAAAGTATGGGTATATATAAAATACACCCCAAAACACATTGCCCTACTTCTCCTGAGTACGGCGATACCACATGTGTGCCACTTTTTGCAGCCTGTGCGCAAAGGGGCCCTAAAACCAATGAGTACCTTTAGGATTTCACAGGCATTTTTACGCATTTGGATTCCAGACTTCTTCTCACGCTTTAGGGGCCCCTAAAATGCCAGGGCAGTATAAATACCCCACATGTGACCCCATTTTGGAAAGAAGACACCCCAAGGTATTCTGTGAGGGGTATGGTGAGTTCATGTAAAATTTTATTTTTGTCACAAGTTAGTGGAATATGAGACTTTGTAAAAAAAAAATAAAAAAAAAAAACAATTTCCGCTGACTTGTGCCAAAAATAAAAATTCTGTGGACTCACCATGCCCCTCACAGAATACCTAGGGGTGTCTTCTTTCCAAAATGGGGTCACATGTGGGTATTTATACTCACCTGGCATTTTAGGGGCCCCTAAAGTGAGAATCCAAATGCATAAAAATGGCCTGTGAAATCTTAAAGGTACTCATTGGTTTAGGGTCCTTGCATCTTGGCTGCAAAAAGTGTCACTCATGTGTATCGCGTACTCAGGAGAAGTAGGGCAATGGTTTGGGGTGTATTTTTACATATACCCATGCTGCGTGTGAGAAATATCGCTGTAAACGACAACTTTTTAAATTTTTTATTCAAAGTTGTCAATTTACAGAGATATTTCTCTCACCCAGTATGGGTATATGTAAAAATACACCCCAAAACACATTGCCCTACTTCTCCTGAGTACGCGATACCACATGAGTGACACTTTTTTGCAGCCAAGATGCTAAAGGGCCCAAATTCCAATGAGTACCTTTAGGATTTAGGGCATTTTACGCATTTTTCTTCTCACGCTTTAGGGCCTCTAAAATGCCAGGGCAGTATAAATACCCTACATGTGACCCCATTTTGGAAAGAAGACACCCCAAGGTATTCCCTTTCTGCTAACTCTTTGACAAAAAGTTTAATTTTCATGGACTCATTATGCCCCTCAGCGAATACCTTGGGTGTCTTCTTTCCAAAATGGGGTCACATGTGGGGTATTTATACTGCCCTGGCATTTTAGGGTCCTAAAGCGTGAGAAGAAAAATGCGTAAAAATGCCCCTCCTAAAAGGTACTCATTGAATTTGGGCCCTTTGTCTGCTGCAAAGTAACACAGTCACATCGCAGCATTGTAGGGCAAGTAGCTTAGGGTGTATTTATACATACGTCATGGGTGAGAGAAATATCTCTGTAAATTGACAACTTTGAATAAAAAATTTAAAAGTTGTCGCTTACAGCGATATTTCTCACACCCAGCATGGGTATATGTAAAAATACACCCCAAAACACATTGCCCTACTTCTCCTGAGTACGGCGATACCACATGAGTGACACTTTTTTGCAGCCAAGATGCGCAAAGGGGCCCTAAAAACCAATGAGTACCTTTAGGATTTCACAGGCCATTTTTACGCATTTGGATTCTCACGCTTTAGGACTCCTAAAATGCCAGGGCAGTATAAATACTCCACATGTGACCCCATTGTGGAAAGAAGACACCCCAAGGTATTCTGTGAGGGTATGGCGAGTTCACAGAAAAAAAAATTTGGCACAAGTTAGCGGAAATTGTTTTTTTTTTTTTTTTACAGTCTCATATTCCACTAACTTGTGACAAAAATAAAATTTTACATGAACTCACCATACCCCTCACGGAATACCTTGGGGTGTCTTCTTTCTAAAATGGGGTCACATGTGGGGTTTTTGTACTGCCCTGGCATTTGAGGGTCTCCGCAATCATTACACGTATGGCCAGCATTAGGAGTTTCTGCGATTCTCCGTATATTGAGCATACTGGTAATGAGATTTTTTTCCGCTCAGCCTCTGCGCTGAAAAAAAAAATGAACGGCACAGATTTTTTCATTCGCATCGGTCAATGTGGATGAAAAATCTCTGCCAAAATCAGTGACTGCGGTGCGGTGGGCTGGGCGCTAGCTACCTAACAAGTAGCTAACTAACTGGCGGTGATAAGGGACCCTTATGCCCCATTCACACGTCCGAAATTCTGTTTGCGGAACGGAATTGCGGACCCATTCATTTCTATGGGGACAGACTTTGTCCCGCTCGATCCGAATTACGGATCCGCGCTTCCGGTCTGCACTTCCGTTCCGCAAAAATATAGAACATGTCTCTATTCTTGTCCGCACTGCGACAAGAAAAAGCATTTTCTATATAGTTCTGGCAATGTGCGGATCTGCAAAATGCGGAAAGCACATTGCCGGTGTCCGTGTTTTGAGGATCTGCGGATCGGATCCGCGGATCGGATCCACGGATCCGTGAATCCACGGATCCGCAAAACACATATGGACGCCTGAATGGAGCCTTACAAGGGGTGTGATCAATGACAGGGGGTGATCAGGGGGTCTAGATGGGGTGATCAAGGGGTTAATAGGTGAGGGGGTGGGGGGTTAGTGTAGTGTTTGGTGCAACTTATTATAGTTACCTGGTCCTCTGGTGGTCGATCCCAGCAAATGGGACCACCAGAGGACCAGGTAGCAGCTATATCAGACGCTGTTCATAAAACAGCGCCTGATATAGCTGTTTGATGCGATTATATTCGCATTCACAGCCTGCCAGCGATTGATCATCGCTGGCAGGCTGTAGCCGGGCTGCTGTGTCAACGCTTCAGGAACTGCGCAAGACGGCACGCTGTGGCTGCAGGAAATCTTGCTCGCGCAGATGACGAAATGATGCGTCGTATCAGAGCTACTGAGGCTGTAGGACATCCCGCGCTAGGCGGTCCTGAGCGGTTAAGCAAACGTTGTTTCGGCGCATCGCCGGATCCGACGTTTAGCTTTTTCTGAATGGTTACCATGGCAGCCAGGACGCTAAAGTCCTGGTTGCCATGGTAAAGTGTAGTGGGAGCAGCATACCGCCGCCCGTGGCTGCCGGGCGCTCCAGAGTGACGTCAGGGCGCCCCACGCGCATGGATCACGTGATACATGCGCATGGGGGCTCTGACGTCATTCTGGAACGCCCCGGGAGCCGCACGGACTGTAAGTATACCGCTCCCCCGCTCCCCACTACTACTATGGCAACCTGGACTTTAATAGCGTCCTGGCTGCCATAGTAACACTGAAAGCATTTTGAAGACTGATCAGTTTTCAAATGCTTTCAGTTCACTTGCGTTGTTACGGATCCGGCGGGCATTTCCTAACAACGCAAGTGTGAAAGAGGACTTAGTTGTGATCTTAATGAACATTTGGCTTCAACTATATGTGTCTATGTCCAGTTTTACCTACAGGTGGTGCAGAGGTAGCAGTGGCATGGTGCCTGAGGGGGCCACGACCCCTGTACCACATAAGATACCAGTACTATATATGACACATGGTAGACTGAGTCAATGAGACCTGGGTTGCAAACCGTCCAGAAATTTCTGGACAGTCCGTAAAAAAAGGCAACTTTTTTCCTCCATGAAAAAACTGATGATGTGTCCGTGATTTTTTGAGGCTGGTGATGCTTGACGAGATTATTTTGGGGGTAATTCTCATCATTTTACAGCTCCCAGCAAATGCTGGTAATGGGGTACTATCAGTATATTGCGCTATAAACATGGATTACTTTTAATCTTTATCATTTATTATGGTTTTACAATTTGTCCATAAAAAATTCTGGCTGTCCATATTTTTTGCAATAATTTGTCCAGAAAAAAAAAGATTCTGGTTGGCAACCGTAATTGGGACCACATAACGATTGGGAGATCTTCGAGGGCTCAGGGTTTACTGGGTGCAGAATGGTGTGCTTAAAATCCCAGTGAAACGTGTTACGGAACTGCCTGGAACGCCGTCTACCCATCGCTAAATTATTAAAATGATAATTTATTCTAATGCTCAGGTTAAGCACAAAACAGAGCGTTCTGTAACAGGGGAGCGGGCAGAATTAAGATTACGGTATTCATATTATTCATATTATACAACCAGCTACAAGGAGAAGCTGCTCTCAAGGTCAAGTCTGCCTACTGTTTCTATGGATCGATCTCACAGGGGTCATATACTGACAACTGCATAGCTGACTACCGATTTACACGGTAAGGGGGTCATTTATGAAATCACATCCGTGAACTGCAACATTTTTGTTATCCTCGCCTCGCTAAAAGTGAGATTAGACCTGGATTATGGCTCATCTACTATGTGTGACTTTTGCAAAAGTTGCAAAACAGTAGCAACCCCCTGGTGTACTTTCACACCTAACAGTGTAAATCATATTGCACTCACAGCACATATATTATTAAGGTGCACTAGTTCACAAATTTGGTGCAGACACACAAAGCAAAGCCACGCTTAAAACTGACACAAAAACAACCTACATAGTGCTGCTATATCCCAAACATAAATAGCGCCACTATACTGCACACATACATAGTGCTGCTATATCCCAAACATAAATAGTGCCACTATACTGCACACATACATAATGCTGCTATATCCCAAACATAAATAGCGCCACTATACAGCACACATACATAGTGCTGCTATATCCCAAACATAAATAGTGCCACTATACTGCACACATACATAATGCTGCTATATCCATAACATAAATAGCGCCACTATACAGCACACATACATAGTGCTGCTATATCCCAAACATAATTAGCGCCACTATATTGCACACATACATAGTGCTGCTATATCCCAAACATAAATAGCGCCACTATACTGCACACATACATAGTGCTGCTATATCCCAAACATAAATAGTGCCACTATACTGCACACATACATAATGCTGCTATATCCCAAACATAAATAGCACCACTATACTGCACACATACATAGTGCTGCTATATCCCAAACATAAATAGTGCCACTATACTGCACACATACATAGTGCTGCTATATCCCAAACATAAATAGTGCCACTATACTGCACACATACATAGTGCTGCTATATCCCAAACATAAATAGTGCCACTATACTGCACACATACATAGTGCTGCTATATCCCAAACATAAATAGTGCCACTATACTGCACACATACATAGTGCTGCTATATCCCAAACATAAATAGTGCCACTATACAGCACACATACATAGTGCTGCTATATCCCAAACATAAATAGCGCCACTATACAGCACACATACATAGTGCTGCTATATCCCTAACATAAATAGTGCCACTATACAGCACACAAACATAGTGCTGCTATATCCCAAACATCAATAGTGCCACTATACTGCACACATACATAGTGCTGCTATATCCCCAACATAAATAGTGCCACTATACAGCACACATACATAATGCTGCTATATCCCAAACATAAATAGCGCCACTATACAGCACATATACATAGCGCTGCTATATCCCTCACATAAATAGTGCCACTATACAGCACACAAACATAGTGCTGCTATATCCATAACATAAATAGCGCCACTATACTGCACACATACATAGTGCTGCTCTATCCCTAACATAAATAGTGCCACTATACTGCACACATACATAGTGCTGCTATATCCCAAACATAAATAGCTGCCACTATACTGCACACATACATAGTGCTGCTATATCCCAAACATAAATAGTGCCACTATACTGCACACATACATAGTGCTGCTATATCCCAAACATAAATAGTGCCACTATGCTGCACACATACATAGTGCTGCTATATCCCAAACATAAATAGTGCCACTATACAGCACACATACATAGTGCTGCTATATCCCAAACATAAATAGTGCCACTATACTGCACACATACATAGTGCTGCTATATCCCAAACATAAATAGTTGCCACTATACTGCACACATACATGAGTGCTGCTATATCCCAAACATAAATAGTGCCACTATACTGCACACATACATAGTGCTGCTATATCCCAAACATAAATAGCGCCACTATACTGCACACATACATAGTGCTGCTATATCCCAAACATAAATAGTTGCCACTATACTGCACACATACATAGTGCTGCTATATCCCAAACATAAATAGTGCCACTATACTGCACACATACATAGTGCTGCTATATCCCAAACATAAATAGTGCCACTATACTGCACACATACATAGTGCTGCTATATCCCAAACATAAATAGTGCCACTATACTGCACACATACATAGTGCTGCTATATCCCAAACATAAATAGTGCCACTATACTGCACACATACATAGTGCTGCTATATCCCAAACATAAATAGTGCCACTATACTGCACACATACATAGTGCTGCTATATCCCAAACATAAATAGTGCCACTATACTGCACACATACATAGTGCTGCTATATCCCAAACATAAATAGTGCCACTATACTGCACACATACATAGTGCTGCTATATCCCAAACATAAATAGTGCCACTATACTGCACACATACATAGTGCTGCTATATCCCAAACATAAATAGTGCCACTATACTGCACACATACATAGTGCTGCTATATCCCAAACATAAATAGTGCCACTATACTGCACACATACATAGTGCTGCTATATCCCAAACATAAATAGTGCCACTATACTGCACACATACATAGTGCTGCTATATCCCAAACATAAATAGTGCCACTATACTGCACACATACATAGTGCTGCTATATCCCAAACATAAATAGTGCCACTATACTGCACACATACATAGTGCTGCTATATCCCAAACATAAATAGTCGCCACTATACTGCACACATACATAGTTAACTGCTATATCCCAAACATAAATAGCGCCACTATACTGCACACATACATAGTGCTGCTATATCCCAAACATAAATAGTCACCACTATACTGCACACATACATAGTGCTGCTATATCCCAAACATAAATAGTGCCACTGTACTGCACACATACATAGTGCTGCTATATCCCACACATACATAGTGCTACTATACTGCTATACCACACATAGGGATGAAATTATCATTTACAATGTTTTTGGTGTCAGTTTTAAATCTGTCTTTACTTTGTGAGGTTGCACAGTAATAATATATTTAACATAAGTGCAGTATGGTGTATGACTATGTCTGTACAATAGACCAGGGGTTTGCAGGACGTAAAGATGAGACTTTTGAAAATGTCACACATCATATAAATGAGACATGAAAGTGTTCTAATCACAAAACTGTGCACAAAATATTGCATTCAGGCATCACAAATATAGTGCTGCTATATGGTACACATAGTACCATTATACCACACACAAACATAGTACTGCTTTACTGCAGACTAATATAGTACTGTTATATGGCACACATAGTACCATCATACCACACACACACACACACACAGTACTGCTGTACCGAACACTAATATAGTACTGCTATATAGTGCACATAGTACCATTATAACACACACACATAGTACTGCTGTACTGCACACATACATAGTACTGCTATATGGTACACATAGTACTATTATACCACACACATACATTGTACTGCTGTACTGCACACATACATAGTACTGCTATATTGGTACACATAGCACCATTATACCACACACACACATAGTACTGCTGTACTGCACACATACATAGTACTGCTATATGGTACACACATTACAAACATTGACTTTTGCCTGATGGTGCTGGTTTCTATCTGATAATTATCTCATAGTTACTCATCCATAGACTTCTCTAATCTGATAATTGCTTTACTCCAGGACGGTGCTCCTATTCCACTAACTTCAACGTGTCCATCACTTTTTTACTCTCCCCTTTCCTTGGATTGATGACACTTGCGGTTCCACAGCTCTGACCCTGGCTTGCTTAAGGCTTTGTGACTCTTTGTGCCTTTGGGTCGCTGATACTTGTGGTTCCACAGCTCTGACCCTGACTTGCTTTGGAATTTGTCATTCTCTTTGCCCTGGTTCTCCTGCCGACCTCTGCCTGCTGCTAGGCTATGTTTACTACTGCTAACTCACCTCTGTCAAACCAAGACTACTCCGGTTGAGTGGAGCTCGGCGTTTCAATGCAGGAGAGTTGACCCCTCAATGCAGGGAACATAGGGTGAAGAATGCATAATCCCTTAAAGTCTATGCCCTGGTTTAGCCTGCATCATTTGGATTACGGCTTTATGGATCCACTGCTGCACCACTGCTGTAACAGATACACATTTCACATGCATTTATGCAAAAAAAACACACAGATACATAAACATTAAAAAAAACTGCTGCCCCAGCTAAAAGCTCACATTTAGAAATTTCTGTTATATTTATCCACTATACTTAGTGCGCTTTGCTGCCATCTAGTGGCCATTGTTATATTTGGTTTATGTAAGTTATCTATGGTTGTTTTTCATTATGTCATTCATCTTGTGACTCCTCCTCCTCTGTGAGCTCATATCCTTTGTCCTGCAGTCCTTTCCTGTTTGTCAGACATGGATGACAGAGCTGGAGAGAGGATTTTCCTTTGATCTCTATCATCATTTCTCAAGCTACATTCAATAAATCACCTAAAGGCAAATCCATTTCATCTCCTTCACTGGAATTCTGCATTCAACTGTACTCTAGGCAAATGAGTATAGCGAGTCCACTATCTTCCATTACTTGTACAAGAAATTGCCACTCACACTCATCAGAGTCATCTCTTAGGTACACAGAATGACACACAAAAACACACACACATAGAAAGAACAATCTGTGTCAAAATCATTTATAGGTAGAGGCAGGGAGGCAGCAGTGTACGTGCCTGCATCATTTTATGATTAAGAAAGGGAGGCAGTACTGTCCGTTTCTGCATCATTTATAATGTGTCTACAGGATTTACAAGGAGAGACATGTAGGCAACACTGTCTGTGCCTACATCACTTCCAGGTGAGAACCTTTCGTGGGTCCAGACATTATGAAATAAGCAGGGGGTTGTCTAGGGCACAGTACAAGGAAGTAATATCGCTTACTAGTGTGTCTGTCTGATGCACTGTTCCCCCGCTGTGGCCCCGTTCACTTTGCCTGCCTGATATGCTAATGAATAGCATCGGTACAGGCAGGAGGAGACTGCTCTGTTTCTCAATGTGCGTCTCCTTCTCCCTGGCTGTGACGCTCTCCGCTGCGATTAGACCGCGCTACAGCCAGGGAGAAGGAGACACCCACTGAGAAACAGGGCAGTCTCCTCCTGTCTGTACCGATGCTATTCATTAGCATATCAGGCAGGCAAAGTGAACGGGGCCACAGCGGGGGGACCAGTGCATCGGACAGACACACTAGTAAGCTATATTACTTCCTTGAACTATGCCCTAGACAACCCCCTGCTTATTTAATAATGTCTGGACCCACGAAAGGTCCTCTTTAAGGGTGTAGCTATAGGGGAAGCTCTCAGTGGTGGTCGTGCTTGCACACCATAGGTCCTGACCGCCAGAGAGGCCGCCATTTTTTCCTATAGTGTGCAAGTGTAGTGTCCCGGAGTTGTGATGCCGGGCACTACAGAAGGGTCACTTGGGTGCTGTTGTTCCCCTCACCCGTGGGGAGATTGGTGTGTGTCATTGTCATGCAATATACGGCTGTGTTATGTACTGCTTTGCCCTGTTACTGTGTCATGTGCTTTAGGCAGGCCTGGGGTGTCATCTCAGCTATGTCCACTAGAGGGAGCTAGGGAGCCCTAGTTTATATAGGCCCAGTCAGGGGAAATGGAGCAGTGGAGTCCAGGCCATGAGCCTGTGGCCTGTGGGGGTCCAGCTCAGGAAGAGTCATTCCCTGGGAGGAGCAGTCCAGACCCTAGGACTAGAGGAGAAGGAATCCTCCTTAGTCAAGCTGCAAATAAGATGAAGACACCAGCAGGATCATCACTGTAGCCAGCCTGAGTAGAGCTGAGGAAGGCAGAGAAAGCAAAGAATTCCTAAAGCAAGAGGTACTACAATTACCAGAGGAGGTACTCATTTCATACATCCAAGGATATAAGCCAGAGAGAGGGCATTGGGGCCTTGGAGAAGAATATATTCCTAGTCAGGATCAGTCAGGAATAGAGTGCAAGCCGCCTGTACTGCAAGCCCTGCTTTAACCCTCTGTGATCACCTTCCTAAGTAAGTGCCTGCCCTTTATATCTTGTAACCTGCAGAAACCAATTGTCTTCTGAGGAACTGTCAAGAGAGTGTATGCTGTTTATTACTGTTCAGTAAAGAAAAGTTACTGGTTCATCATCCAAGTCTGCACCTCAATTATTCCTCCTATCAATCGGTGTGCAACCGTTACCGGCACTGGCGTCACGGACATCAGGGACACTTAGCCATAGGCACGTTAAGCTGCAACACCAAGGGCACCTCACACTACACCTGGTTGTGTCCCTCAAGAACCCAGAGAGTGCCCCAGAGTATCCACGTGCCAGCCTCTCCATCACTGGCATCCCCCAGCTCAGTCTCTCGATCTCCCGTGACTTGGGGATGCTACACAAGCACGGCCACTGCTCCTGGATTGCAGGGTGGTCATAACCCCTGGATAGAAGCAAGGTATAATGTGATGGAAAAATGAATCCAGCCAGCAAAGGAAGCAATATGGACAATCACAGTACATTAGCAAGTGCCTGGTATTAACTTCCTCTACATGATAAATGCCACTTGCTGAAGTGAGACGACCCCTTTAAAAAGTAAAGAAAATCTATACAGACAGGGTGGCAGCCTGGCAGGGGCACCTGGTAGTGGCCCTATAAACTGAATTTAAAAAGGGGGGCCCGCACCAGCCATATAGAAGGGGGGCCACAAATAAATAAAATCTATACAGAGTGAGATGGGGGGCAGGGGCAGCCGATCATTCAATTATATATAGGGGTCAAAATGAAATATATACAGTCTGGGGGCCAAGTGATATATATAGAGTCTCAGTGGGGGACAAATGATATATAAACAGAGCGAGTGGCGGGGGACGGGGCAGGGTAATGAGGTTGCGGGCTAATGGGGGTAGGGGCCCCAATTCATAGTTTGCCCTACGGCCCATAGACCTCTAGTTAAGCCACTGCTGTGATCCGTCATGTCCTGACGCTGGTAGCTCCATGTTCATATGTCCTGGTGGCCAGGAAGGTCTATTGCTACATTAATCACCAGAAGGATCTGAGGAGGGCATTAGTAGCCCACTGTACATTGGCTCACTATAAATCTGCCCATACTTACCAGCACTGCAGTTGGTAAATTTGAGGCCTGTAAGCCCCACCCCTGAGGAACATCACCAAACTCCATCCAGGAACAGTGCCTTACAGGCAGGGTTTACATAAGCCCTGTCTGGAATGTCTGAAAATGAGGGACAGTCTCTGCAAATCTGGGACTATGTTTTCCGTGTAAGGTGTATTGTCAGTCTGCCCCTGTTTACTGCTGCTGAACGTGCGGCATGCAGATGAACACCTACAGAGGAGAGTTCAATCAAAAGAGACCAGTAGGTGGTAACATAGGGTTAATTGCCTGTCAGTAGGCCGGGGTCATAATATTACACGGTAGGCTGCTGACAGGCGCTGAGTGATTGTGAAAGGTCCAGCTGAGGCGACTGCTGGGAAACAATCCGTCTCTCACTTCCAGAAATGGGTTTCTCGGTGGTGATATGAGATAGGAAGGTGCCGCTAACACTATTACCCTGCAGAGGGATTCGATTATACTAGCTGGACATATGACATACACGTAGACACTTATCATCATGTGAAACCCCAGCCATATCAATGTAATCTATCTAAAGTGCCTGTAAGATCTATCTGCTCTATTCATTGCACTCTTCCCAGACATGTGATGATTTACAGATGTAGCAGTGCTGAGTGTGTCATGGGTACAACCCAATAGGATAAAATAGCAGACAGGGAAGCAACTCAAAACTCCTGGGCAACAATGCAAAATATATAACAGGGCCCTACCATGTGCCGTTTATAATACTACAGACTTCTTTTCAGCAGACTTTCCCCTAAGGCACCAGTAAAATTGCTACCACTGCCCCCCCCCCCCCCCCCCAAAGCTGCCCAAGATACATATTTACTAAGGTGATGAGGTAGTATGAAATTATCTACTGAGGTAATAAAGTATTAAGGAATTATCTACTAAAGTAATAAGATAGCATAGAACTATCTACTGAGGTAATAAAGTAGCATAGAACTATCTACTGAGGTAATAAAGTAGCATGGAATTATCTACTGAGGTAATAAAGTAGCATGGAATTATCTACTGAGGTAATAAGATAGTATAGAATTATCTGCAGAGGTAATAAATTAGTATTAAATTATCTGCTGAGGTAATAAGGTAGTATGGAATTATCTAATGAGGTAATAAAGTAGTATGGAATTATCTACTGAGGTAATAAAGTAGTATGAAATATCTACTGAGGTAATAAGGTAGTATGGAATTATCTACGGAGGTAATAAGGTAATATAGAATTATCTACTATGGTAATAGTTGCATGGAATTATCTACTGAGGTAATAAGGTAGTATGGAATTATCTACTGAGGTAATAAGGTAGTATGGAATTATCTACTGAGGTAATAAGGTAGTATAGAATTATCTAATAAAGTAATAAGATAGTATAGAATTATCTACTATGGTAATAAAGTCGCATGGAATTATCTACTGAGGTAATAAAATAGTATGGGATTATCTACACAGATAATAAATTAGTATTAAATTATCTGCTGAGGTAATAAGGTAGTATGGAATTATCTACTGAGGTAATACGGTAGTATACTGAGGTAATAAGGTAGTATGAAAAAGTATGGCATTGTATTGAGAAGTATGGAAGTGTCCAGCCAGAGCGTGGTTCATTTCAATGCGATGACATTAGATAACGGCATTATCACACTGATCAGTGAGTCTCCTGCAGGTAAATCAGCCTGATCATGATGCAGAAGCACCACAGCCCCGTAGAGTTAGATGACACACTCAGCTCTGCTACACAGAAATGATTTTAGGACCTGAGAACTTTTGCATCGTTGCAGCCTTGGCAGGTTCTGCTGAGGACTGGGCTGGCAGCAGCTGGTATCAGTCAGATTTATGTCATCTGCAGAGAAGAGCCGGGAATAGCCCAGAACCACACCCTTCAGGACTGCAAGGCTCCGCAGCACTGTACTGCATGCTGACACACAGGCTGCTGCTTACAATGCTCTGCAGACTGCTGGTGAAAGGTGAAATGTCCTGCGGGGCCCTGACGGTAAGGGGAGCCCCACAAGGACTAGCGAGTCAGGGGGGACAGCGGCTACAACTCCTCTCTTCTGCGCTTAGAGAATGCATACAGAAGCAATCTGGGAAGGACAGAGTTAAAACTATAAAATCCCAGAACATCCACCTTTCAGAATGGAGGCTTGTTATACCAGTACGAGGGATAATGCAGATTTTATGTAGATGAAGCAGAGCTGGACCTGTGATAAGGCAGTCAGTTACGGCGCACATTCAGACGTACAGAATGGCCATAGACACAAATCTTCAGCTTGTGAACATTTCTGGGGGTTCCCCGTTCTTGTGATCGGTGGGTTTCCCAGCGGTAGGACCCCAACTGATCTATCCCCTATACCATCACTTAACCTGAATACCCCTTTAAGTCTTCGGGCATTTGATCCTCTAAATTCCCCCGGCCAGGGCGGAGTGGCTTGTGGGGGCTCCACAATCTACCCCTCTGGGAGTGACCGTATTTACTGAGATTGGTGGATCTTTCTCCAGTCTAGCTTGCATCAAATTCATTAAAAGATGCGTGCCTCCTAATACGGCTGGTGGGCTAGCGCCCAAATATTTACCAGGCTTTCTTCTTAATAAATTTGAGCAGGGGCACCTTTTATTTTTATTTTCATTTTTCAAATATGGTGAGAAAAGTTGCAAATTTTAGTGCAAATTTGTCATACATCATGATTTTTTTTCCACACAGTTTGCATTAAAAATGGAGTGAACTGTTAAATAAATGTGGGCTAATATATGAAAGGGGATTGGACCAACCAAGGCTGGGCCCCCGTGTCTCCAAGGGCCCCATAGCGGATGGATGGGTTGCCTCTAGAGTACAGTATGTATGCTTCTGAATCATATCCTATGGATATACCCTAAATTTATTTGGCTGGAATAACACTTGATGTCACTAAAACAGTCATCTTGACATCATGATGTCACTATACCAAGCCCTTGTGATGTCACTATACCAAGCCCTTGTGATGTCACTATACAAGCCCTTAGCTGATGTCCCAAGCCCTTGTGATGTCCGATCCAAACCCCGGATGTCACTATACCAAGCCCTTGTGATGTCACTATACCAAGCCCTTGTGATGTCACTATTCCAAGCCCTTGTGATGTCACTATTCCAAACCCTTGTGATGGAAAAATGAATCCAGCCAGCAAAGGAAGCAACATGGACAATCACAATACATTAGCAAGTGCCTGGTATTAACTTTCTCTACATGATAAATGCCACTTGCTGAAGTGAGAGGACCCCTTTAAAAAGTAAAGAAAATCTATACAGACAGGGTGGCAGCCTGGCAGGGGCACCTGGTAGTGGCCCTATAAACTGAATTTAAAAAGGGGGGCCCGCACCAGCCATCCAGGAGGGGGGACACAAATAAATAAAATCTATACAGAGTGAGAGGGAGGCAGGGGCAGCCGATCATTCAATTATATATAGGGGTCAAAATGAAATATATACAGTCTGGGGGCCAAGTGAAATATATAGAATCTCAGTGGGGGCCAAATGATATATAAACAGAGCGAGTGGCGGGGGACGGGGCAGGGTAATGAGGTTGAGGGCTAATGGGGGTAGGGGCCCCAATTCATAGTTTGCCCTAGGGCCCATAGACCTCTAGTTACGCCACTGCTGTGATCCGTCATGTCCTGACGCTGGTAGCTCCATGTTCATATGTCCTGGTGGCCAGGAAGGTCTATTGCTACATTAATCACCAGAAGGATCTGAGGAGGGCATTAGTAGCCCACTGTACATTGGCTCACTATAAATCTGCCCATACTTACCAGCACTGCAGTTGGTAAATTTGAGGCCTGTAAGCCCCACCCCTGAGGAACATCACCAAACTCCACCCAGGAACAGTGCCTTACAGGCAGGGTTTACATAAACCCTGTCTGGAATATCTGAAAATTAGGGACAGTCTCTGCAAATCTGGGACTATGTTTTCCGTGTAAGGTGTATTGTCAGTCTGCCCCTGTTTACTGCTGCTGAACGTGCGGCATGCAGATGAACACCTACAGAGGAGAGTTCAATCAAAAGAGACCAGTAGGTGGTAACATAGGGTTAATTGCCTGTCAGTAGGCCGGGGTCATAATATTACACGGTAGGCTGCTGACAGGCGCTGAGTGATTGTGAGAGGTCCAGCTGAGGCGACTGCTGGGAAACAATCCGTCTCTCACTTCCAGAAATGGGTTTCTCGGTGATGATATGAGATAGGAAGGTGCCGCTAACACTATTACCCTGCAGAGGGATTCGATTATACTGCGGACATATGACATACACGTAGACACTTCTCATCATGTGAAACCCCAGCCATATCAATGTAATCTATCTAAAGTGCCTGTAAGATCTATCTGCTCTATTCATTGCACTCTTCCCAGACATGTGATGATTTACAGATGTAGCAGTGCTGAGTGTGTCATGGGTAAAACCCAATAGAATAAAAACAGCAGACAGGGAAGCAACTCAAAACTCCTGGGCAACAATGCAAAATATATAACAGGGCCCTACCATGTGCCGTTTATAATACTACAGACTTCTTTTCAGCAAAAGGGGCTTTGTGCCCCCTAAGGCACCAGTAAAATTGCTACCACTGGGGGCCCCCCCCCCCCCCCAAAAGCTGCCCAAGATACATATCTACTAAGGTAATGAGGTAGTATGGAATTATCTACTGAGGTAATAAAGTCGCATGGAATTATCTACTGAGGTAATAAGGTAGTATGGAATTATCTACTGAGGTAATAAAATAGTATGGGATTATCTACACAGATAATAAATTAGTATTAAATTATCTGCTGAGGTAATAAGGTAGTATGGAATTATCTACTGAAGTAATAAGGTAGTATGAAAAAGTATGGCATTGTATTGAGAAGTATGGAAGTGTCCAGCCAGAGCGTGGTTCATTTCAGTGCGATGACATTAGATCAGTGTTTCCCAACCAGTGTGCCTCCAGCTGTTACAAAACTACAACTCCCAGAATGCCCGGACAGCCTTTGGTTGTGCGGGCATGCTGGGAGTTGTAGTTTTGCAACAGCTGGAGGCACACTGGTTGGGAAACACTGCATTAGATAACGGCATTATCACACTGATCACTGAGTCTCCTGCAGGTAAATCAGCCTGATCATGATGCAGAAGCACCACAGCAGCCCCGTAGAGTTAGATGACACACTCAGCTCTGCTACACAGAAATGATTTTAGGATCTGAGAACTTTTGCATCATTGCAGCCTTGGCAGGTTCTGCTGAGGACTGGGCTGGCAGCAGCTGGTATCAGTCAGATTTATGTCATCTGCAGAGAAGAGCCGGGAATAGCCCAGAACCACACCCTTCAGGACTGCAAGGCTCCGCAGCACTGTACTGCATGCTGACACACAGGCTGCTGCTTAAAATGTCCTGCGGGGCCCTGACAGTAAGGGGAGCCCCACAAGGACTAGCGAGTCGGGGGGGGGGGGGGGCAGCGGCTACAACTCCTCTCTTCTGCGCTTAGAGAATGCATACAGAAGCAATCTGGGAAGGACAGAGTTAAAACTATAAAATCCCAGAACATCCACCTTTCAGAATGGAGGCTTGTTATACCAGTACGAGGGATAATGCAGATTTTATGTAGATGAAGCAGAGCTGGACCTGTGATAAGGCAGTCAGTTACGGTGCACATTTCTCCGCGCACCTGGATGGCGCTTTATCTGGAATTCAGATGTACAGAATGGCCATAGACACAAATCTTCAGCTTGTGAACATTTCTGGGGGTTCCCCGTTCTTGTGATCGGTGGGTTTCCCAGCGGTAGGACCCCAACTGATCTATCCCCTATAACATCACATAACCTGAATACCCCTTTAAGTCTTCGGGCATTTGATCCTCTAAATTCCCCCGGCCAGGGCGGAGTGGCTTGTGGGGGCTCCACAATCCACCCCTCTGGGAGTGACTGTATTTACTGAGATTGGTGGATCTTTCTCCAGTCTAGTTTGCATCAAATTCATTAAAAGATGCGTGCCTCCTAATAAGGCTGGTGGGCTAGCCCAAATATTTGCCAGGCTTTCTTCTTAATAAATTTGAGCAGGGGCACCTTTTATTTTTATTTTCATTTTTCAAATTTGGTGAGAAAAGTTGCAAATTTTAGTGCAAATGTCATACATCATGATTTTTTTTTTTTTCACACAGTTTGCATTAAAAATGGAGTGAACTGTTAAATTAATGCGGGCTCATATATGAAAGGGGATTGGACCAACCAAGGCTGGGCCCCCGTGTCTCAAGGGCCCCATAGCGGATGGATGGGTTGCCTCTAGAGTACAGTCTGTATGCTTCTGAATCATATCCTATGGATATACCCTAAATTTACTTGGCTGGAATACCACTTGATGTCACTGAGACAGTCATCTTGACATCATGATGTCACTATTCTAAGCCCTTGTGATGTCACTATACCAAGCCCTTGATGTCACTATTCCAAGCCCTTGTGATGTCACTATTCCAAGCCCTTGTGATGTCACTATTCTAAGCCCTTGTGATGTCACTATTCCAAGCCCTTGTGATGTCACTATACCAAGCCCTTGTGATGTCACCTCTTGAAGCCCTTGTGATGTCACTATTCCAAGCCCTTGTGATGTCACTATACCAAGCCCTTGATGTCACTATTCCAAGCCCTTGTGATGTCACTATTCCAAGCCCTTGTGGTGTCACTATTCCAAGCCCTTGTGATGTCACTATTCCAAGCCCTTGTGATGTCACTCTTCCAAGCCCTTGTGATGTCACTATACCAAGCCCTTGATGTCACTATACCAAGCCCTTGAGATGTCACTATTCCAAGCCCTTGTGATGTCACTATACCAAGTCCTTGATGTCACTATTCCAAGCCCTTGTGATGTCACTATTCCAAGCCCTTGTGATGTTACTATACCAAGCCCTTGTGATGTCACTATACCAAGCCCTTGTGATGTCACTATTCCAAGCCCTTGTGATGTCACTATTCCAAGCCCTTGTGATGTCACTATGCCAAGCCCTTGTGATGTCACCATTCTAAGCCCTTGTGATGTCACTATGCCAAGCCCTTGTGATGTCACTATGCCAAGCCCTTGATGTCACTATTCCAAGCCCTTGTGGTGTCACTATTCCAAGCCCTTGTGATGTCACTCTTCCAAGCCCTTGTGATGTCACTATACCAAGCCCTTGATGTCACTATTCCAAGCCCTTGTGATGTCACTATACCAAGCCCTTGTGATGTCACCTCTTGAAGCCCTTGTGATGTCACTATTCCAAGCCCTTGTGATGTCACTATTCCAAGCCCTTGTGATGTCACTATACCAAGCCCTTGATGTCACTATTCCAAGCCCTTGTGATGTCACTATGCCAAGCCCTTGATGTCACTATTCCAAGCCTTTGTGGTGTCACTATTCCAAGCCCTTGTGATGTCACTATTCCAAGCCCTTGATGTCACTATTCCAAGCCCTTGTGATGTCACTATTCCAAGCCCTTGTGATGTCACTATACCAAGCCCTTGATGTCACTATTCCAAGCCCTTGTGATGTCACTATACCAATCACTTGTGATGTCACTATTCCAAGCCCTTGTGATGTCACTATACCAAGCCCTTGTGATGTCACCTCTTGAAGCCCTTGTGATGTCACTATTCCATGCCCTTGTGATGTCATTATACCAAGCCCTTGATGTCACTATTCCAAGCCCTTGTGGTGTCACTATTCCAAGCCCTTGTGATGTCACTATTCCAAGCCCTTGTGATGTCACTATTCCAAGCCCTTGTGATGTCACTATGCCAAGCCCTTGATGTCACTATTCCAAGCCCTTGTGGTGTCACTATTCCAAGCCCTTGTGATGTCACTCTTCCAAGCCCTTGTGATGTCACTATACCAAGCCCTTGATGTCACTATTCCAAGCCCTTGTGATGTCACTATACCAAGCCCTTGTGATGTCACCTCTTGAAGCCCTTGTGATGTCACTATTCCAAGCCCTTGTGATGTCACTATTACAAGCCCTTGTGATGTCACTATTCCAAGCCCTTGTGATGTCACTATTCCAAGCCCTTGTGATGTCACTATGCCAAGCCCTTGTGATGTCACTATGCCAAGCCCTTGTGATGTCACTATACCAAGCCCTTGTGATGTCACTATTCCAAGCCCTTGTGATGTCACCATTCTAAGCCCTTGTGATGTCACCATTCTAAGCCCTTGTGATGTCACTATGCCAAGCCCTTGTGATGTCACCATTCTAAGCCCTTGTGATGTCACTATGCCAAGCCCTTGTGATGTCACTATTCCAAGCCCTTGTGGTGTCACTATTCCAAGCCCTTGTGATGTCACTCTTCCAAGCCCTTGTGATGTCACTATACCAAGCCCTTGATGTCACTATTCCAAGCCCTTGTGATGTCACTATACCAAGCCCTTGTGATGTCACCTCTTGAAGCCCTTGTGATGTCACTATTCCAAGCCCTTGTGATGTCACTATTCCAAGCCCTTGTGATGTCACTATACCAAGCCCTTGTGATGTCACTATGCCAAGCCCTTGATGTCACTATTCCAAGCCCTTGTGGTGTCACTATTCCAAGCCCTTGTGATGTCACTATTCCAAGCCCTTGATGTCACTATTCCAAGCCCTTGTGATGTCACTATTCCAAGCCCTTGTGATGTCACTATACCAAGCCCTTGATGTCACTATTCCAAGCCCTTGTGATGTCACTATACCAAGCACTTGTGATATCACTATTCCAAGCCCTTGTGATGTCACTATACCAAGCCCTTGTGATGTCACCTCTTGAAGCCCTTGTGATGTCACTATTCCAAGCCCTTGTGATGTCATTATACCAAGCCCTTGATGTCACTATTCCAAGCCCTTGTGATGTCACTATGCCAAGCCCTTGTTGTCACTATTCCAAGCCCTTGTGGTGTCACTATTCCAAGCCCTTGTGATATCACTATTCCAAGCCCTTGTGATGTCACTCTTCCAAGCCCTTGTGATGTCACTATACCAAGCCCTTGTGGTGTCACTATGCCAAGCCCTTGTGGTGTCACTATTCCAAGCCCTTGTGGTGTCACTATTCCAAGCCCTTGTGATGTCACTATTCCAAGCCCTTGTGATGTCACTCTTCCAAGCCCTTGTGATGTCACTATACCAAGCCCTTGTGATGTCACTATACCAAGCCCTTGATGTCACTATTCCAAGCCCTTGTGATGTCACTATACCAAGCCCTTGTGATGTCACTATTCCAAGCCCTTGTGATGTCACTATTCCAAGCCCTTGTGATGTCACTATTCCAAGCCCTTGTGGTGTCACTATACCAAGCCCTTGATGTCACTATTCCAAGCCCTTGTGATGTCACTATTCCAAGCCCTTGTGATGTCACTCTTCCAAGCCCTTGTGATGTCACTATACCAAGCCCTTGATGTCACTATTCCAAACCCTTGTGATGTCACTATTCCAAGCCCTTGTGATGTCACTATTCCAAGCCCTTGTGATGTCACTATACCAAGCCCTTGATGTCACTATTCCAAGCCCTTGTGATGTCACTATTCCAAGCCCTTGTGATGTCACTATTCCAAGCCCTTGTGATGTCAATATTCCAAGCCCTTGTGATGTCACTATTCCAAGCCGTTGTGATGTCACTATTCCAAGCCCTTGTGATGTCACTATTCCAAGCCCTTGTGATGTCACTATGCCAAGCCCTTGTGGTGTCACTATGCCAAGCCCTTGTGATGTCACTATACCAAGCACTTGATGTCACTATTCCAAGCCCTTGTGATGTCACTATTCCAAGCCCTTGTGATGTCACTCTTCCAAGCCCTTGTGATGTCACTATACCAAGCCCTTGTGATGTCACTATTCCAAGCCCTTGTGATGTCACTATTCCAAGCCCTTGTGATGTCACTATTCCAAGCCCTTGTGATGTCACTATGCCAAGCCCTTGTGATGTCACTATACCAAGCCCTTGTGATGTCACTATTCCAAGCCCTTGTGATGTCACCATTCTAAGCCCTTGTGATGTCACCATTCTAAGCCCTTGTGATGTCACTATGCCAAGCCCTTGTGATGTCACCATTCTAAGCCCTTGTGATGTCACTATGCCAAGCCCTTGATGTCACTATTCCAAGCCCTTGTGGTGTCACTATTCCAAGCCCTTGTGATGTCACTCTTCCAAGCCCTTGTGATGTCACTATACCAAGCCCTTGATGTCACTATTCCAAGCCCTTGTGATGTCACTATACCAAGCCCTTGTGATGTCACCTCTTGAAGCCCTTGTGATGTCACTATTCCAAGCCCTTGTGATGTCACTATTCCAAGCCCTTGTGATGTCACTATACCAAGCCCTTGATGTCACTATTCCAAGCCCTTGTGATGTCACTATGCCAAGCCCTTGATGTCACTATTCCAAGCCCTTGTGGTGTCACTATTCCAAGCCCTTGTGATGTCACTATTCCAAGCCCTTGATGTCACTATTCCAAGCCCTTGTGATGTCACTATTCCAAGCCCTTGTGATGTCACTATACCAAGCCCTTGATGTCACTATTCCAAGCCCTTGTGATGTCACTATACCAAGCACTTGTGATATCACTATTCCAAGCCCTTGTGATGTCACTATACCAAGCCCTTGTGATGTCACCTCTTGAAGCCCTTGTGATGTCACTATTCCAAGCCCTTGTGATGTCACTATTCCAAGCCCTTGTGATGTCAATATTCCAAGCCCTTGTGATGTCACTATACCAAGCACTTGATGTCACTATTCCAAGCCCTTGTGATGTCACTTTTCCAAGCCCTTGTGATGTCACTATGCCAAGCCCTTGTGATGTCACTATACCAAGCCCTTGTGATGTCACTATACCAAGCACTTGTGATGTCACTATTCCAAGCCCTTGTGATGTCACTATTCCAAGCCCTTGTGATGTCACTATACCAAGCCCTTGATGTCACTATTCCAAGCCCTTGATGTCACCATTCTAAGCCCTTGTGATGTCACTATGCCAAGCCCTTGTGATGTCACTATGCCAAGCCCTTGTGACCTTGTGGTGTCACTATTCCAAGACCTTGTGATGTCACTATGCCAAGCCCTTGTGATGTCACCATTCTAAGCCCTTGTGATGTCACTGTGCCAAGTCCTTGTGATGTCACCATTCTAAGCCCTTGTGATGTCACTATACCAAGCCCTTGTGATGTCACTATTCCAAGCCCTTGTGATGTCACTATTCCAAGCCCTTGTGATGTCACTATTCCAAGCCCTATGATGTCACTATTCCAAGCCCTTGTGATGTCACCATTCTAAGCCCTTACTTCTCTGGTTGACAATCTTACTACATAATACCCTGGTATTGTATCAGCCACACTCCCCCCACACCTTGTGCTCTTTCTCCTGTCCCTGGAAGGTCTGGACGCTGGAGCTCTTTAACTACAGTAACGTCCCATGAAATATCTGCTGTAGGTTCCATGTTTTATTAATACAGAACAAATTGGAGCTTTGCTCTCGCAGCAGGAACAGCGCGCTGCCGCTTCTCCCAGAGATGATGAAGTGCTGCAAACCTCATATTCCTCCCAGCATCAGTTTTAATGGAAATGCAGGAAGTCTTAGCCCTGTGTTTGCAGAGCGGCGGCCGGTCTCCATGATGCCATTACCCCGCCTCTGCAGCAGGATATAAATTGCCTCCTGAGATCCAACTTGTGTTTTTTTTTCTTGGCTCCATTTAATCAAAGCCATTTATGTCTCGCAAAACCACATGGCAAGAATATCAATATGAATATTACTGAGCAAACCTGTAACCTTGAGAGAAAGGAGAGTCCTCCGGACTGGTCGCCCCGTACCTCCAGAAATCCGAGGGTGCCGGGTAACATTTCTTCTCATAGCAATATTTTCCACATTTCAATAAATCTTTTTCTTCACTTTTTTGAAATGTTTGGCTTATTGTTGGATTATTCAGCTGAAACTTTTCCGGCCAATATGGAAAGTGAGCAGTCACATGTCTGACTACACGCCTTCCCCTTCACTAGCGTAGAAGCTTTCCCCTTTCACTCCCTGCCTTCCCGGAGCCATAACTTTTTTATTTTTCATTCACATAGCTGTATGAGGGCTTGTTCTTTGCGGGACAAGTTGGCTACAGGCTACCGATACAGCGTTAGATATGGAGAAAGCCATATTTACTGCTGGTTGATATCTCTTTTGGCACTTAAGTCTGCCTAGGGGGCTTTCATATCTGCTGTTTTTATGCAACTTTTTGATGCCATTTTTGAAACTAATGTCAGGATCGGATCATCTGGTGACGAAGGACTCTACGTCCCTACGACTACCTGCAGGAGTATTCTTCAGCGCTCTGAAGGTGATCTCACGAGGTATACCTTACCGCAGATGGGTGGCAACACTCGGATTAGCCCCAATAAAAGGGGATAATTTCGCATGCACAACTGCAAATCCTCGACAGAAATCCAAGGGTCGGTCTTGGATATCTGCCATGGATTCCACGGTGGATTCGTCTGATGGTGATATCCGCCATGTGAACATACTTTAAAGGACCCTATTGCTCAGCCACCCAGCCACGTGGGAGGGAAATATAAAACTTGGGGCCTTTAAGAAGTGTGCGTGACCCTGAGGCGGGATACTGCTACGCATTAGACGATGCAGGGAATTGTCCTTACTTTACTTTTGTCCTGGACTTCACTGACCTACATAAATCTGCAGCGAGAGAGAGGAACTGAGGCATGGCAGTACAGTATTTTCTATAAAACCTCGGGTTATTCCTTAACTACATGCTATAGGTATAGTGCAGTGACAAGAGAAGGGTTAGCAGTTGTCCTATCGTTCGGGAACTAGGACTATGGTCAGGTATCTCCTCACTTCACAATCCCCCTCTCACAGCATGCAGTCCACCCACCACAGATGTGCTTGCGAAAAAGTTCCCCAGTATATCTGCAAGACAAATCCACACGAGTCATGTGGACTTTGTCAGGGCTTTGGAGGTACGGGACAGCTGACCACAAAAAATGAAAAGCATTATACTCACCTTACCTGTTCCGCTCCCCATCCAGATGCTTCCCTGGTCCTTCACCAGTCTCAGTTACTTGCCTGCTACGGTACTCAAATACAGATTTTTCCAGCACAAACCCACAGTTTTCATGTATGAATTCACCCTCATAGAAGAAACAGAAGATACTGCAGCTGCATCTCCCTCCTCCCTCTCTTCCCCCATGCTTACTATATTATTGTAGGCAGGAAAAAGGAGAACTATCGGCGGCTGGATGGTGAGAAAGATGCAGTTTAATACGTGTTCAAACTGCAAGGGCAGGGGGCCAGGAGCACCACGTGGCACTTGCAGGGTGCCAACTCTTGGAGGTAATAAAAGCTGGAGGCGGGTACCAGTGGGTAGGACATGCCCAAGAGCGCCAGACATGAGACACACAAGTTCAAGTTGTGAAGTGGGTGCAGGGCTCTGTTGGCTGTAAGTGAGCCGCAAGGCATTAAGAGATGTAGTTTCCAGGTAGTCGCCACGAGGGATCACTGATATGGCGGAACGGCATGACCATCCATGGAACCAGGAGCTTGGAGGGTGCCCTGCTTCCTGGATCTTGGCTCCTGGAGGTGCGGGAAGCTGGCAGACGGTGCAAGCAGCTAACTCATGCCAGGTGGAGTCCAGCAGTGCCACACAAGTTTGGGGAACAGCTAGAAAACCACAGGGAAGGGGGTGGCAGTTTTGGCACAGTCCACTGAAGTCAATGAAGAGGGAAAGTGAGCCCTCCAACCAGACACCTGAGCCTAAATGCTTGTGCTGCCACCCTGACCACCTGCAGAGGTCGGGGTGGCAGCTCATTTGCAACTTTTTATTAAAAAGTTGCATTTCTAATTTGTACGTGATGCCCATCTTTGACTCGACTGTACATGCGTAAATGGCGCTATATTCTGTCGCAAATGATTAAATCATTAACCGCTCATGGATTCACGGGACCATATAGTGAACCCAATGCGAATCTAGACTAAAATTTGTCAAGATGACTTATATAAAGGCAAAAAAAAAAAACTGCTAATAATCTGCATACTGTAAAGACGTGCATCTAAGACATAAGGGGGTAAGCCAGAGGGTGCCGTGTACGGTGGCGCCCCCTGAACCCCATAAGACCGCCATATGTTGAAATTAGCTTCATTTTTACGATACATTTCCAAATGCTGTAAGGGACATATAGCACAGGTGGAGCTGCACAAGTCTCCGGAGGCGGAGGGGTTAAGTAAATCAGCGTTAGTAAGCGACAGTCTTATGTATTTCAGTATAAAGGCGCAGGGTCTCCCACGCTAACTGACAAGGGCCTGCACCTCAGCTACTGATGCATTGCAGATACAATGCAGATAAGGCTGCAGTCTGGCAGAGGTCCAGCGCACGCCCTGTGCTATATAGCAGTGTATAGCACTCACGTGACATCACCATATCTCCTGGCAGTATAGGACGTTGGCGTTCCCCATTGGTTCGATGCTCGGAGCAATCTGGACAGTGCATTCGGTGGAATGCAGAACAAAAAGGGTTAATCCATCAGCAAAGGTTCTGCTTAGCTTCAGGAATCTGTATGCACAGCAGCCTGATACTAGACACTCCCAGTCATCTCCAGAAGATGGCGTTATTGAGCCAAGAAGCTAAGACTCCAGTTAATTCGCAGGTTGTTCTTCGGAGCAATAACAGGGCAGGGTCTGAAACAAGACAGAGCGAGGCGGGCTCTCCCGCTGGTAATTAGATGTCTCTTAATTGATTCATCTCCGTTAAGTAGAGAGATGCTTAAAGACTGCTGTTCCGCTAGGCCCCCACCTCTCCGGTCGGCTGCGGCGCACACGTAACTTTCAGCTTTGGCAGCACCCTTGCTAAACCTCTGTGAGTGGGGCAGTCAAGGCCCTGGGCGCTCAAATTACATCTAGACAATTAGTTCCAAGAGCTTCTAGCACAGTGAAGGGTATTGTCAGCATCCCTGGTGGTTTCAGGCAATAAACAGCATAATGTCTGTATCTATGGTGGTCTACGGCAATGAAGGGGTTAATGTCTGTACATCTGGTGGTCTAGAGCAGTGAAAGTGTTATTGTCAACATCCCTGGTGGTTTCAGGCAATAAACAGCATAATGTCTGTATCCATGGTGGTCTACGGCAATGAAGGGGTTAATGTCTGTACATCTGGTGGTCTAGAGCAGTGAAAGTGTTATTGTCAACATCCCTGGTGGTTTCAGGCAATAAACAGCATAATGTCTGTATCCATGGTTGAATGTGGCAACAAAGGGGTTGATGTCTGTATACCTAGTGGTCTAGAGCAGGCATGCTCAACCTGCGGCCCTCCAGCTGTTGTAAAACTACAAATCCCACCACGCCCTGCTGTAGGCTGATACCTGTAGGCTGTTCGGGCATGCTGGGAGTTGTAGTTTTGTAACAGCTGGAGAGCCGCAGTTTGAGGATGCCTGCTCTAGGCTGTCCGGGAATGCTAAGAGTTGTAGTTTTGCAACAGCTGGAGGGCCGCAGGTTGAGCACGCCTGGTCTAGAGCAGTGAAAGTCTTATTGGCAGCATCCCCTGGTGACCAATATAATATAAGCAACCCTGGCTGTTTAGAGAAGTAAAAGGGTTATTGGTAGGACAGTAAAAGGGTTAACTCCACTATCTTTGGTGGTCTTGGTGGGCTGTGAAAGGGTAAATGTAAGGATTTCTGGTGGTCTGAAGCAGTGGCTAGGTTAAAGGGGTATTTCCTTCTTAGACAGGGCATATTGCTAGGGTATGCCCCCATTGTCAGTTGAGTGCGGGTCCCACCTCTGGGACCCGCATCTACACTAAGAACGGAACGGGGAAGGTGATGGCTGGAGGACCCTGGGTTTACCCGGGTCCAGCCACCACCAAGCGCTCTTCTAGTAGTGAATGGGAGCGCACCGTGCTTGCGTGGCCGCCGCTGCCATTCATTTCTACAGAAATAGCCGAGCGCCCAATAGAAATGAATGGAGGGCTGCTGCGCTTGCGCAGTGCGCCCTCCACAGCTTTCGGGGCTCAGTGTAGGTGTGGGTCCTAGAGTTGGGACCCGCCCCTATCACACAATAGGGGCATATCCTAGTGATATGCCCCCCATTGTCTGAGATGGGAAAACCCTTTTAATGTAAGGATCCCTGGTAGTCTAGGGCAGTCAGATGGTTAATTTTAATATCCCTGGGGATACTTAGGGTCCGTGGTTACTCACCTCTCCAGGTCTAGCACTGTCCTGGCTGGAACTAGGCAGTGTCTTTCCATTTAGGCCAATGCTGCAATGTCCTGTGAGGAGCCACAGCTATGTAGTCCATGGCCGTTATTAGAGGGCGAAGTGTGCCACTGTTATTTGGGACACTAACAAGCAAAACGGAAACAAAGTGTCGGCTCACTGCCTAGAGAAATGTGGTGGACATGTCCATGGTCATGCTGAGTGCATGGAGACACTGCATGAAGCAAGCCCACAGGGAGAGAGCCTGGAGGAGAGGGGTGCTAGGAGTAGAGTCGGAGGGGTTTATGGTGGGTGTCCTCAATCCAACGCCCACTGGGGCCATGGGGGATCCTTCCTGCTGTTAGGTGAGGTGCCCTTATCGTTACTTACAGTAAGGCTACTTTCACACTTGCGCTTTCCCTTTCCGCTATTGAGATCCGTCATAGGATCTTCATAGCGAAGGAAAACGCTTCCGTTTTGTCCCTATTCATTGTCAATGGGGACAAAACTGAAGTGAACAAAACTGAATGCACCAGAATGCATTCCGTTCCGTTTGGTTGCGTCCCCATCGCGGACAAAGTAATGATGCAAGCAGCGGTTTTCTGAAAGTAGCCTTAGATGGGTGCAATAATGGTAGTAGTAGTCCTCCCTGAGTCTCATTCTAAGTTCACTTTGCAATCTTGCCAAATAAGCACAGACATGCAATTCCGTCCTCATTAACTCTTTCTGCAGTTCCCAGTTGCAGGGAGCAGATCTTAGATCCCGATGGCCAGTCCATCTTAAACTGTGGTGGGTGCCAAAGTAATATACCCTTTCTACAGCAGTAAAGTCTTATTGTCATAAACGAGCGGATACCTTACTGTCTTAATCCAGCACGACCTTGATGGTTCTAGACCTTCTCTTTCTCTCAGAGGTGTCTCTTAGGTAAGTTGTTCTCTTGCAGCTTTTCAGTCTGAGGAATGGTGTTTCCTGGATGAGGCTTCTCTTTGGGCCTACTTAGCAGGAGCCCGCCCATGCAGATTTTGCCTCTAGCTTTGCTCCACTAAAAACTCTCACAAGCCAGGAGGTGGGACCAGTCCATCACCCTGGAATCTAGGTTAACAGTGCCAGTGTTAACTGTTTGCTGTCCATACACAACCATTTGGGATACACAATGTATAAAGAAATTAGCGCGTTTAACATGAAGTCACAACATTTAATTCTTGGCAAATCATGAACTTTTAGCAGGGATCCACTGGGTCACTGCAAGCAATAAGGTGAAATAAAGGCTAAATTTACTGTATACACATTAACAACCAGTGGTGTGCTCACACATTAATAAGGAGCACTGAAGCTGGGCGGAGACTCTAGGGGGACGTCTACACGGCGATTTTGGCTGCTATACATGTAGTTCCCAAATATAACACTGTAGCGTCGCTGCCATAGGAATGAATGGGATCGCTGTGCAATTGTGACCCAAAAATCGCAAAAAATGCGTTCGTGGTCGCAGCAAACAAGCGAGTTGCACTGTGTACGGCAGAACCACTACACAGCGATCTTTGGTCGCCGACAGCTGTTGTAGCCAAATTTGGTGTGTTGAAGAACCCATAATCATAGGAAATGCATCTCACATTGTAGGCTATATACATACCCTAAGAGTCGAAAGAGCAGAGTCAACCCTCTTAGGGTTCACACCAGCTCCACAATGGAGTATGAGAGAACTGGATATTTTACTCAGGAACTTCTCCAGCAAGTGGTTCAGTACAGATATCTAATATCTCCTCTTTATGAACAGGAACACAGGCAAACTGGTAGCTCAAACCGGTATTAACGGTGACAGTCTGTTTCTAGATTATTCCAATGTCGTTTATCCACCACCAAGGCACTCCTGGTCATCAGCCAGTGCACAACGTATAGGTATTTATAGTCCTCTTACATGCCAAGTAACATACACGTAAGGCTGCATTCACACGTCCGTGGAACACGGACCATGTGATACCGGACTGGCACCCTGCTTAGTGCAGGAGCGCACGGCATCATTGGTTGCTATGACGCCGTTCGCTTCCTGCTGCTGCCGCAGTACAGTGATACACTGGTATAGATCATAGGAGTGTATTACTGTACTGCGGCGGCAGCAGGAAGCGCACGGCGTCATAGCAACCAATGATGCCGTGCGCTCCTGCACTAAGCAGGGTGCTAGTCCGGTATCACATGGTCCGTGTTCCACGGATGTGTGAATGCAGCCTAACTTTATGGTTTTCCTCTGGTTCTTCCTGGGCAGAGGATGTATCTCCTGCAGCCATGATGTTTCAGGTGTACAGCATCACATTAGGCCCTCGTGCGGCCTGCTTTAGATAAAGTCTCTGTGTGTAGTCTGCACTTGGAGGAGGCTTCTCTTCTCAAAGCAGATGATCAACTCATATTCTCCTGATTTGTAGCCTTGCAGGACTTTATGCACCATATTCTCTGAGCTCTCTCTCCTCTCAGCCAGAACTTCCCTGTTCCTTCCAGGAAGTGACATCATCCAGAATCTTCCTACAATTAAAGAGGTTGTCAGGTGTTCTATCAAAAAACCTTACCTCGTTAAAAAACCTTACCCCTCATGACTTCCGGTGACGCAAGGGGGTGTGCCCCTACCACGGGTGCGCTTAAGGGAAAATTACAGGGAGAATCGGCCACCAACTGCGCATGCGAGCAAGGGAGGATGCGCAGCAATGTAAGCCAGCATAGCCTGAGTCGCGGACACCGCGCGTGCCCCCTCAGGGGTAAGGAGATCTGATGCTCTTTTATCTTGTGAAATCTCCTTATCCTCACACTGCGCACGTGCAGACACAGCAATGTATCTGAAGCGCTGGCTGTGTCCGCGCGTGGGCAGTGTGAGGGTAAGGAAATTTCACAAGATAAAAAAGCATCAGATCTCCTTACCCCTGAGGGGGCACATGCAGTGTCTGCGACTCAGGCAGTGCTGGCTTACATTGCCGTGCGTCCTCGTGCGCATGTGCAGTTGGTGGCCGATTCTCCGTCTAATTTTCCCTTAAGTGCACCCGTGGTAGTGCACTTGCACTGAGGCGCACACCCCCTCTGCACCCGTGGTAGTGGGCTTGCGCTGAGGCACACACCCCCTCCTCGATGTCATGTCTGGTGCGGCCGCGTCACCGGAAGTCACGAGGGGTAAGGTTTTTTAACCCCTCCTAACACCCCTCACTCTGCATACATGGGCCCCCAATACCTGTTTTTCATGTCCGAGCTTTCCTTCCTCCCTGGAAGACATCAGGTTATCCTGGCAGATCTGTTTACTTTCTTCCCTTCTTGTTTTGTTGAATACATAACTTTATTGATACACAAGCCTGGCTGCACTGCACAGAGAGGAGTCCCAGGCTGGCCACGCCCCCACACTGCTCTGTCTACAGCAGCCACACCCACTACAACTCCTGTGTCCATCTTTCTGCACACAGAGCTGTGTATCTAAACTACTCACTGACTGTCCACAGGCTCTTCCCTCACCATCGCCAGAGTGTAATAAACTGCTGGAAGCAGCAAGCACACCCAAACACATCTGTATCTAATCCTATCCTGTGTGATACAGCCTGCTGAGCTGTGTATCTAAACTCCTCACTGACTGTCCACGAGCTCTTCCCTCACCATCTCCAGTGTGATAAATAGCTGGAATCTACAAGCACACCCAAACACATCTGTATCTAAACCTAACATGTATGTGTGCCTGATACAGAGCCTGTTGTGTGCGATACTGCCTGCTGAAGTGTGTATCTAATCCCATCTTCTATGATACAGCCAGCCGAGCTGTGTATCTAATTCCATTTTGTATCATACAACCTGCTGAGCTGTGTATCTAAACCTTTATGCACACGACCGTATACATTTTGCAATCCACATTTTTTGCAGTCCTATTGGGTTCTATGAATTTGAGGACCTAATTTTGAGGACCAGAATAGGACATGTTCTATCCTTTCTGGAACTGACATACGGATATGGAAAGTACACTGAAGATGTCCATGTGCTTTCCACATCCGGATGTCAGTTCTATGAAAGATGGAACATGTCCTATTCTGGTCCTTAAAATGCAGATCGAAAAACCCATAGAACTCAATGGGACTGCAAAAAAATGTGAATCACACATGGACAGTAACCTTATTTAGTCAATCCGCGACTGCATACCGCAAAACGGATACGGTTGTGTGCCTGAGCCCTATCACTCCTATGAAATGTATGGCCACCCATGCTGGGTCCGCTGAAGATATTCCACACACACACACACACACACACACACTATCTCCTATGGTTGATCCTATGTCACTATGTGTATTTATGGTCAGGTCCTGCACAATGTGTATTTGTATTTCTCTGAAATGTTATGTTAACATGTAATGTACCTGGTTCACCAGCAGATGGCGGAAACAATGGCAGAGTTGGGTTGCCTGGAATGGAACCTTCTATCCATTCTAGCCCTCTTTAGAGAGGGAGGAGTTCAGTTAGTTAGAGTAAGTCTAGCTTATCCCTTCCTAGGGGAAGGCATGTGCCGGCCAGCAGAGCACCGTCTGCTCTGCTGGGCCAAAGGAAAGAGAATTAAAACCTTCAGAAGCCAGGAAGTAAGGTTCCCTGGACAGAGATAAAGACAAAGATCAAGATACATATCAAGATAAAGACAGAGTCAGACTATAGAAAGATAAGTCGCAGCATACAGCAGAAAAGGGAAAAAGTTTCTACTTGATCCAGCCAGCACAGCAGAGTTAGAGAGTTCAGATGTAGCAGAGCCAAATGTGTTTGCCTGCCAGAGTTCATGCCAAAGCCTGCTGGTAACCAAGACAAAGTTGGAAGATTGCTGATGAAAGTTTATTTAAGTTAAGCTGTTATCAACTACAACAAATGTCTGGACTTTATTAATTTCTTCATCCCCTTCATACACAACCCTATTTGCTCTGCTGCGGATGACCATGCTTGGGGTTCCAGGATATCGAGGTAGGAGCACCGTGACACGTGCACAGCCGCACCTAGAGGGACATTTTAGGCTACCCTCATACCACGCTGGCATCCCTACTCCTGGGTTCCACCATCACCTTCTACATAGGGGGACTTATTGCCTCGTTGCTAAAATGCAACTGGCGTCACAACAAAAACTCACATAACACCTCAGAAGAGACCCCTAGTGCGGGACCTGCCCGCTGCAAATGCTACGTATTCCGCAATCTGCAACGCATGTCAAGCGGATTTCATTGTGGAAACATCTCATATCACGTGGTTGAGATTTTCAAAATAAAAACACAGATAGGGATTACTACTATACTCCTGTTAGGAGAGGGGACAGGTTCCGTTGGACCTGGATCACCTTGTCTATTCTTAAAGTGGTTATCCGAGCCTGGAAACGCCCCCCCATGTTCCGGACCCCTCACACTGATTCTACTTACCTGGCTCCCCGCGCCGCTCCTGGTCCCTGCACCGCCGCTGCTGCTTCTCTCCGTGCACAGATGAAAACATCCAGTGTCGGGGGGAGCAGCCAATGGCAGGCAGTGACGGGATGAGCCTCCCTAGTGTCACCCGCGATACTAGGGAGGCTTGTCACCGCCTGCTATTGCCTCCTTCCGCCGACACCGGATGTTTTCATCTGCGCACGGGGAGAAGCAGCGGCGGCGGTGCGGGGACCAGGAGTGGCGCGGAGATCTTCAAAATGAAGAATTGAAATGCAAAGTATATTACATTTTTAGACTCAGCAACCAGTGTAATAACTGTATCATCACATAATACAATATAACCTTCGGTGCCAAGTTTCTGCGGATATCAGACGTGTCGTTCATTGCTGGAAATCTCTGTCAACAATTCAAATAATTGAATGAATTCATTAATATATAAAGGGCATCTGTCAGCAGGTTTGTACCTATGACCTGTTACATGTGCACTTGGCAGCTGAATGCGTCTGTGTTGGTCCCATGTTCATATGTGCCCGCATTGCTGAGAAAAATGATGTTTTACTATATGCAAATGAGCCTGTAGGAGCAACGGGGGCGTTACCATTACACCTAGAGGGTCAGCTTTCTCTTCAACTGCTGCACCCTCTGCCACAGCCAGGCAATGAAAGCATCGTCAAGCCTGGCCCTTATTTCTCCTAAACTCAAAGTGCAGAGAGAACAGGGCCTCTAGGTGTAATGGTAACGCCCCCGTTGCTCCTAGAAGCTCATTTGCATATATTAATACATCATTTTTCCCGGACACATATGAACATGGGACCAACACAGATGTCTTCAGCTGCCAAGCGCACATGTAACAGGTCAGCCAGTGTCATAGGGACAGAACTGCTGACAGATGCTCTTTAACATGAGTTTAAGAAGACCTTTACATCTACAAGGACTCGCATGGTGCAATGTCTCGCCTTCAGTCTTTGCCTCGCTATTTCTTGTGTCTTCTCGGGCTAATACCTCATGAAATGATCAGAAACAGGACAAAATGACTTCTGTAGAACAGCAGTGGGAGTGAAGACACTGGTATCTGACAGAATGCCCGCTCATTTCTACTTGACCTTCCCAAGGTCAGTGCGGGAGACCGTGCAAGATGGAGAAGACGAGCAGGCCACTGGAAAGAGACGGACCACATGACTATCCCTGGAGAAGACGTGTTGCCGATTCTAGGAATTATTCTACAGTGAGAAGATATTTATCTTAGGGATGTCAATGGCCAATGTGGGGGCCCCAACTGGGTGTACATGGGACTTATTTGCTTTAAAGGGGTGGTCCCATCTGGGATATTTATGGCATATAGAAGGGAGTGGACAGCAGACCACGAAGGGCCCTCACCAATCTGACATTTCTAGCATATCCTAGAGATATGCCATAAAAGTCCCCAGATAGACAACCCCTTTAAAGGGGTCGTCCTGTGAGAAATATTCTGCAGTTTTCAAACTGGCCCCTGGATCTGACTACTTTTGTAATTGCTTGTAACTAAAAATTTAGTATGGCCCCTGAGCTATTCAATAAAATGTGTCTGTATGGCGCCACCTGCTGTTTGTTCATTCTTATCCTCTGTTCACCTCAATGAGGTGGCCGCACATGCCCAACTCCATCCATCAACTGCCTCCTGAGCTGCGATAGGGAAAGCTGCAGCAGAAGGGACACATCCCCTCAGCCGCAGGAGAAAGGACACTGCCAGTTTGATATAAATCTAGCAAAGCAATGATCGGGGAGATCTCTGGACCCATGTGAGGTACAGGGCTGGTTCTAGCTTTCTTAGAAAGAGGTTATCCTATCCTATATGATGTCTGACGTGAATGTTTTGCATTAATCATGGGAGAACCCCTTTAAGGGATAGGCTAATGGGAAAATGTGTTGAAAAATGAAATGTTCTACATCAGAAGTCTGGAAGATGCCAGATCATTTCTGGTCTGTGGTAATGCAGAGTCATGGGGTGGGACCGCTCTGGCCAGGAGGGATGCATCACCTTGAGCTGTGGTGAGACTACGACTCCCAGCATGCTCCATTCATTTTTATGGAGTTCTGAGAACAGCAAAGCAAGTGTGCATCTTGGGAGTTGTAGTTTTACCACAGCTGGAGTGCTGGAGGTTAGCCATCACTGCCTTTAGGGTAGGGCTTAGAGATAGTATACGGGTGGGGGTTGTCTGTATACTAAGGGGTCTCGATTTGGAAAATAGAGAAACTCCTGAGAAGCCCATAGTGAGGGCTACTATGTGGTGACCATGGGGAGCAAGAGAGTAAGAAAACCCAAGGAGAAGACTCTGAAGCCTGAGGGGCAGTCTGCTAGACTACGCCAAAGAAAGAGACTGCGCTGATAAGAGGAGAGACCCAGTGCTCCAATGGTATGTGGCCCTCACACAGTATAATGCCCCCCGCTGTGCCCCTCACACAGTATAATGCCCCCCGCTGTGCCCCTCACACAGTATAATGCCCCCTGCTGTGCCCCTCACACAGTATAATGCCCCCCACTGTGCCCCTCACACATTATAATGCCCCCCACTGTGCCCCTCACACAGTATAATACCCCCCGCTGTGCCCCTCACACAGTATAATGCCCCCCGCTGTGCCCCTCACACAGTATAATGCCCCCCGCTGTGCCCCTCATACAGTATCATACCCCCCGCTGTGCCCCTCACACAGTATAATGCCCCCCACTGTGCCCCTCACACAGTATAATGCCCATGCTGTGCCCCTCACACAGTATAATACCCCCCGCTGTGCCCCTCACACAGTATAATGCCCCTGCTGTGCCCCTCACACAGTATAATGCCCCTGCTGTGCCCCTCACACAGTATAATGCCCCCGCTGTGCCCCTCACACAGTATAATGCCCCCTGCTGTGCCCCTCACACAGTATCATACCCCCTGCTGTGCCCCTCACACAGTATAATGCCCCTGCTGTGCCCCTCACACAGTATAATGCCCCTGCTGTGCCCCTCACACAGTATAATACCCCCTGCTGTGCCCCTCACACAGTATAATGCCCCTGCTGTGCCCCTCACACAGTATAATGCCCCTGCTGTGCCCCTCACACAGTATAATGCCCATGCTGTGCCCCTCACACAGTATAATGCCCCTGCTGTGCCCCTCACACAGTATAATGCCCCTGCTGTGCCCCTCACACAGTATAATGCCCCTGCTGTGCCCCTCACACAGTATAATGCCCCTGCTGTGCCCCTCACACAGTATAATGCCCCTGCTGTGCCCCTCACACAGTATAATGCCCCTGCTGTGCCCCTCACACAGTATAATGCCCCCTGCTGTGCCCTCACACAGTATAATGCCCCTGCTGTGCCCCTCACACAGTATAATGCCCCTGCTGTGCCCCTCACACAGTATAATGCCCCTGCTGTGCCCCTCACACAGTATAATGCCCCCGCTGTGCCCCTCACACAGTATAATGCCCCTGCTGTGCCCCTCACACAGTATAATGCCCCTGCTGTGCCCCTCACACAGTATAATGCCCCTGCTGTGCCCCTCACACAGTATAATGCCCCTGCTGTGCCCCTCACACAGTATCATACCCCGCTGTGCCCCTCACACAGTATAATGCCCCTGCTGTGCCCCTCACACAGTATAATACCCCCGCTGTGCCCCTCACACAGTATAATGCCCCTGCTGTGCCCCTCACACAGTATCATACCCCCGCTGTGCCCTCACACAGTATAATGCCCCTGCTGTGCCCCTCACACAGTATAATACCCCCGCTGTGCCCCTCACACAGTATAATGCCCATGCTGTGCCCCTCACACAGTATCATTGCCACTGCTGTGCCCCTCACACAGTATCATTGCCACTGCTGTGCCCCTCACACAGTATAATGCCCCTGTGCTCCTCACACAGTATAATGCCCCTGCAGTTCCCCTCACACAGTATAATACCCCTGCTGTGCCCCTCACACAGTATCATACCCCCCGCTGTGCCCCTCACACAGTATAATGCCCCTGCTGTGCCCTCACACAGTATAATACCCCCGCTGTGCCCCTCACACAGTATAATGCCCCTGCTGTGCCCCTCACACAGTATCATTGCCACTGCTGTGCCCCTCACACAGTATCATTGCCACTGCTGTGCCCCTCACACAGTATAATGCCCCTACTGTGCCCCTCAGACAGTATAATGCCCATGCTGTGCCCCTCACACAGTATAATACCCCCCGCTGTGCCCCTCACACAATATAATGCCCCTGCTGTGCCCCTCACACAGTATAATGCCCCTGCTGTGCCCCTCACACAGTATAATGCCCCCTGCTGTGCCCCTCACACAGTATAATGCCCCTGCTGTGCCCCTCACACAGTATAATACCCCCTGCTGTGCCCCTCACACAGTATAATGCCCCTGATGTGCCCCTCACACAGTATAATGCCCCTGCTGTGCCCCTCACACAGTATAATGCCCCCGCTGTGCCCCTCACACAGTATAATGCCCCTGCTGTGCCCCTCACACAGTATAATACCCCCTGCTGTGCCCCTCACACAGTATAATGCCCCTGCTGTGCCCTCACACAGTATAATACCCCCTCGCTGTGCCCCTCACACAGTATAATGCCCCTGCTGTGCCCCTCACACAGTATAATGCCCCTGCTGCGCCCCTCACACAGTATCATACCCCTGCTGTGCCCCTCACACAGTATAATGCCCCTGCAGTGCCCCTCACACAGTATAATGCCCCCTGCTGTGCCCCTCACACAGTATAATGCCCCTGCTGTGCCCCTCACACAGTATAATACCCCTGCTGTGCCCCTCACACAGTATCAATGCCCCTGCTGTGCCCCTCACACAGTATAATGCCCCTGCTGTGCCCCTCACACAGTATAATACCCCCTGCTGTGCCCCTCACACAGTATAATGCCCCCTGCTGTGCCCCTCACACAGTATAATGCCCTGCTGTGCCCCTCACACAGTATAATGCCCCCTGCTGTGCCCCTCACACAGTATAATGCCCCTGCTGTGCCCCTCACACAGTATAATGCCCCTGCAGTGCCCCTCACACAGTATAATGCCCCCGCTGTGCCCCTCACACAGTATAATGCCCCTGCTGTGCCCCTCACACAGTATAATGCCCCTGCTGTGCCCCTCACACAGTATAATGCCCCTGCTGTGCCCCTCACACAGTATAATGCCCCCTGCTGTGCCCCTCACACAGTATCATACCCCCACTGTGCCCCTCACACAGTATAATGCCCCTGCTGTGCCCCTCACACAGTATAATACCCCCTGCTGTGCCCCTCACACAGTATAATACCCCTGCTGTGCCCTCACACAGTATAATGCCCCTGCTGTGCCCCTCACACAGTATCATTACCCCTGCTGTGCCCCTCACACAGTATAATGCCCCTGCTGTGCCCCTCAAACAGTACAATGACCCTGCGGTGCCCCTCACACAGTATAATGCCTACTGCTGTGCCCCTCAGACAGTATAATACCCCCGCTGTGCCCCTCACACAGTATCATTACCCCTGCTGTGCCCCTCACACAGTATAATGCCCCTGCTGTGCCCCTCACACAGTATAATGCCCCTGCTGTGCCCCTCAAACAGTACAATGCCCATGCTGTGCCCCTCACACAGTATCATACCCCCCGCTGTGCCCCTCACACGGTATAATGCCCCTGCTGTGCCCCTCACACAGTATAATGCCCCTTCTGTGCCCCTCAGACAGTATTATTAACCCTTGCTGTGCCCTTCTCCAGGTTTCCAGCCGTCGATGCTGTACATGCCTTCGGGCCATCATGTGCTGTATATGTTGTATATATTATAATGACGCTACTGTGCCCCTCACACAGTATGTGCTATACATACCCTCTAGTAGTCATCTACTGTATATGCTGTATATGTCCTCTGGTAGTCATGCTCTATATATGCTGTACATCAAAAAATGTATATCAGATGTGGACCAAAAATGCAATTGTGTGGATGAGACCATGCCCGGGTAAGTCAGAAGCTCGTGAGCCCCTCCGGCACTGAACTTGTTACCTGTACTGAAGTCAATTAAATCTTTTTACAACAAGCATCCAAAGCTCAATGACCTTCAGGGGTCTGTACTTCAGAGGTCACGTCGGAAAGCTTTAAGCTGTGTCCACATGGGTAAAATCTGTGTGAGCAAAACCAGTGGCAGATTAGCAGGCTGAAAATGCCACCAATATTGTGTAAACGACCGCTTTTAGCCGTTCACATAAATTCATAGACTTTATTGGGGGATGAAGCTGAAATACACTTGAAAAGAGTATCATGCTAATTCTCAGGCCTATTGGAAAAAAGCCGCAGAAAACAAACACGACCATGAGCACATGAGTGCAACATCTGCTGTGGTACGTCTTGATCTAGGTGGTACAGGCAATACAGTTGGCAGTGCCCCAGTCAGTATGCCCTGTATGCTTATGATCGCCTGGTATCCTGTTATTCACACTAATCATTTTTACGGTTCTTTTTTTTTTTTGCCACCTGCATATTTTGTGGTGTGAGGCCGATTTTCTAATGCTATAGACACCAGATCTATCACCAGGTCTCAGGATGGATGATGACTGCGGTGCAGGGACTGACTGTATACCAACTATTAGTTGGCTTACTTTGAGAAAGATATTAGGACACACCCATTTTCCATAAAGCCCTCCCCAGTTTCCACTTAGCCCCTCCCCTTTGTTGGGCAATTTGCGCCAAGTTACGTCACTTTTTATACATTCTAAGTGAGATACCTACGGGCCAGTGTGTTTGCTCATAATGACTTCTTCATGGTGTTGTGAAAAATTGTCCAGAGCCCCAGCATGCTGCAAGAAGCCAGAAAGAAATGAGGACAAGGATGGGCACCACCACTGTGGTAGGTACACAGATTCTATCTATTATGAAAAAAAATAGAAAAGAAGAAGGGTTCCATGCACACCGTAGACATATGTAGAATTTTCTTGGACAACATGAAAATCTATGAAAAATTCAAAAAGAGGCTGGGGTCTAAAAAAAAAAAAATGAACAGATATAAGAACCACCCACCCCACAGAGCAGTACTTGATAGGTCAGAGAGAAGAGGCGAAAGATAAAAACATACACCATATATAAAAGCAAAAATTCATATACTGCCTCCAACAAGACTATAAGGCCCATTCACAGCGTATTTTGTTTTTGTTTTTTGCTGTTTTTCAAGCATTTTCCACATCAAAAACACCTCCCATTTATTTCAGTGGGCGGCAGAATTTGATTCTTTTTTTTCCATACTGAAAAAACCCACTGTGCTCCATCTTGGAACGGAATCCGCGCTGATTCTCCTCTTGAAATGAATGGAAGAAATAGGAAGCTGAAAAAAATGTGCCAAACACTGGACCTAAACAGAGCAGAAAATCAGTACATATTTCATGCTGTTTTTTTTTTTAAGCGTGTTTTAAAAAACCATAGTGTGAACATACCCAATGTGGTAATGTGTATGGGAAAGTAGGGGAGCGAGGGTATATCTCAGGGTGCATTCACATCACCGTTTAATTTTTCTGCTCTTCTGATCCGTCAGAAGAAAAGAAAGAGAAAGAAAAACAGGATCCTGTAAAAAAAAAACGGATCCTGTTGCATCAGTTGTCATCCGCTTGAGCCATTTTTGTCTAAAATCCGTTTTTAGATGGAAACAAAAGTACTGCATGCAGGACTTTTTCCCGTCTAAGGGTACTTTCACACTTGCGCTATGAGGATCTGGCAGGTAGTTCGGTGCGGAACTGCCTGCCGGATCCGAAATCCATGTGCAAACGGAAAGCATTTGCAGACGGATCCGGATCCATCTAACAAATGCATTAAAATACCGGATCTGGTGGGCGGAACTCTAGGACGGAAAGCAAAAACGCTGATGTGAAAGGGGCCTTAGAGGTGCTGTAAGCGGAACATTACTTTATGCAGGGTCAGTATTTGTGAAGTGCAAGAAAATATTTCACCTCCGCCAGATCAATAAGTCGATCACTTCATCAGCGTCTTTCTAATGGCCTTCAGTTCCCGGAAACTCCCAACATACGGTAAGTGGCGGCGCCTCCATTCATTCAGACAGCAGTAGCCGATCCAATGAAGAAGAGGAACATCTACTGTGCGGAGCAGGCATCTAATCCTCAGTACTTCCCACGTCATCATATTAGAAATGGAGGTGTGATGAGGACAGCAAAGACGGCACATATGGATGACAGCAGAAATATCAATATTCCTTAAGTGAAAATCCATTGGTGTTTTTTTTTTTACTCAGTCGATGGACTCTGTAATGTCCAGTCACTGTGGATATCTCCATCAATTGTACAGGGATACTCACAAATACCCCATTATAGGGAACCAGTACAAAAAAACCACCTTATATTGTGTGCCAGTACAAAAAATACCCCCTGATACTGTGTACCAGTACAAAAAAAAATTTCCTTATGCTGAAAATAACCCTTCATGTGTGCCAGTACAAAAAATACCCCTTTATACTGAAAATACCCCTTTATAATGTGCGCCAGTACAAAAATACCCCATTATAATGTGTGCCAGTGTAAGGATGTGGGGCAAGGGACCATAAAGGTATTACTCTGCATGTGTCAATTGTATAATTACTGCAATGTCTCACTTTTTGGTCAGTAGATGGCAGCAAAGGATAACATGCTAAAATCTACATTAGAGCTGCCTATCAGAGTAATATTAATAACCTGTGTTGTTTGCAAAGTTGTTAATTAGCTAATTTATGGGCTGTTTTTGACCCCCTACAAGTGTGATAGCAAACTGAATATGCAGGTTTGACACTGCACTTAGCAAATGACTGACCCTCAGTTCACACTGCGCGCTTTACAGCGCGCTCGAACGCCTGTAAAACGCATAACCGATGCAAACCAATGCTTCCCTATGGGAGCAGTTACACAGTATTGCCCAGTATAAGTCAGTGCAAGTTAACCCTTTAAAGTGAAAAAAGTGAGGGCATTACACATATACTTTATATGCACTTTGGTCGTCATGTGCTGTGTGTGCTGTAAACACCCTTTAGTTGTCACGTGCTGTATATACCCTCTATTAGTCGTGTGCTGTATATGCTGTATATACTGTATGGATATTCATATGTGAACAGGGCTGGTGGTGACAGACTTCCCTTGACTCGGCAGTTTCAAATGCCCACTTCAGTTTATTTAGCATCCAGCAGAATATAGGACAACCCAATCACTTGGGCGAATCCCAAGCACTATATTTACCTAAGCCAGGTACAAGTCACAAGGAGATCAGGCTTTCAGAGAAGACAGGTCTGTCAGCTTCAAGGCTGTGACCCAGGCCGACAGTCTGAGGCCTCTATTTCCTAGTACTTATCCCAGTGACTACACCTGAAAATACCTCAGACTAGGGGGAATAGCTGTACTGGAGTGGGGTGGAATGGTAGGTCCCTCTACCAATCCTACCTACCATTTCAAAAAAATCTGAAGAAAAATCTGAATAAACCAGCTCCAGCAAACTATACTTTGCTGAAACCATACAGCCTTCTGGATTCTTTTTATCTCATCCGTATGAACAATCCTTTCTGCTTAATATGCTCTATATGTGCTATATATATCCTCAAGTAGTCGTCTACTGTATATGCTGTATATGTCCTCTGGTAGTCATGCTCTATATATGCTGTACATCAAAAAATGTATATCAGATGTGGACAAAAATTGCAATTGTGTGGATGAGACCACGCCCGGGTAAGTCAGAAGCTCGTGAGCCCCTCCAGCACTGAACTTGTTACCTGTACTGAAGTCAATTAAATCTTTTAACAGCAAGCATCCAAAGCTCAATGACCTTCAGGGGTCTGTACTTCAGAGGTCACGTCGGAAAGCTTTAAGCTGTGTCCACATGGGTAAAATCTGTGTGAGCAAAACCAGTGGCAGATTAGCAGGCTGAAAATGCCACCAATATTGTGCAAACGACCGCTTTTAGCCGTTCACATAAATTCACATAGACTTTAATGGGGACTGAAGCTGAAATACACTTGAAAGGAGTATCATGCTAATTCTCAGGCCTATTGGAAAAAAGCCGCAGAAAACAAACACGACCATGAGCACATGAGTGCAACATCTGCTGTGGATTTTTATCCATGTGAACATAGCCTGAAACTCCCTCCTAGAGTGGTACGTCTTGATCTAGGTGGTACAGGCAATACAGTTGGCAGTGCCCCAGTCAGTATGCCCTGTCTGCTTATGATCGCCTGGTATCCTGTCATTCACACTAATCATTTTTACGGTTCTTTTTTTTTTTTGCCACCTGCATATTTTGTGGTGTGAGGCCGATTTTCTAATGCTATAGACACCAGATCTATCACCAGGTCTCAGGATGGATGATGACTGCGGTGCAGGGACTGACTGTATACCAACTATTAGTTGGCTTACTTTGAGAGAGATATTAGGACACACCCATTTTCCATAAAGCCCTCCCCAGTTTCCACTTAACCCCTCCCCTTTGTTGGGCAATTTGCGACAAGTTACGGCACTTTTTATACATTCTAAGTGAGATACCTACGGGCCAGTGTGTTTGCTCATAATGACTTCTTCATGGTGTTTTTCCCCTATAGAAAAATTGTCCAGAGCCCCAGCATGCTGCAAGAAGCCAGAAAGAAATCTGGACAAGGATGGGCACCACCACTGTGGTAGGTACACAGGTTCTATCTATTATGAAAGAAAATAGAAAAGAAAAAGGGTTCCATGCACACCGTAGACATATGTAGAATTTTCTTGGACAACATGAAAATCAATGAAAAATTCAAAAAGAGACTGGGGTCTAAAAAAAAAAAAAATGAACAGATATCAGAACCACCCACCCCACAGAGCAGTACTTGATAGGTCAGAGAGAAGAGGCGAAGTACAACTATGAAAGATAAAAACATACAAAGCATACAAAGCAAAAATTCATATACTGCCTCCAACAAGACTATAAGGCCCATTCACAGCGTTTTTTGTTTTTTGCTGTTTTTCAAGCATTTTCCACATCAAAAACACCTCCCATTTATTTCAGTGGGCGGCAGAATTTGATTCTTTTTTTTCCATACTGAAAAAACCCACTGTGCTCCATCTTGGAACGGAATCCGCGCTGATTCTCCTCTTGAAATGAATGGAAGAAATAGGAAGCTGAAAAAAATGTGCCAAACACTGGACCTAAACAGAGCAGAAAATCAGTACATATTTCATGCTGTTTTTTTTTTTAAGCGTGTTTTAAAAAACCATAGTGTGAACATACCCAATGTGGTAATGTGTATGGGAAAGTAGGGGAGCGAGGGTATATCTCAGGGTGCATTCACATCACCGTTTAATTTTTTCGTTCTTCTGATCCGTCAGAAGAAAAGAAAGAGAAAGAAAAACAGGATCCTGTAAAAAAAAAACGGATCCTGTTGCATCAGTTGTCATCCGTTTGAGCCATTTTTGTCTAAAATCCGTTTTTTTAGATGGAAACAAAAGTACTGCATGCAGGACTTTTTTTCCTGTCTAAGGGTACTTTCACACTTGCGTTGTGAGGATCTGGCAGGTAGTTCGGGTGCCGGAACTGCCTGCCGGATCCGGAAATCCGTGTGCAAACGGAAAGCATTTGCAGACGGATCCGGATCCATCTAACAAATGCATTAAAATACCGGATCTGGTGGACGGAACTCTAGGACGGAAAGCAAAAACGCTGATGTGAAAGGGGCCTTAGAGGTGCTGTAAAGCGGAACATTACTTTATGCAGGGTCAGTATTTGTGAAGTGCAAGAAAATATTTCACCTCCGCCAGATCAATAAGTCAATCACTTCATCAGCGTCTTTCTAATGGCCTTCAGTTCCCGGGAAACTCCCAACATACAGTAAGTGGCGGCGCCTCCATTCATTCAGACAGCAGTAAGCAGATCCAATGAAGAAGGGAACATCTACTGTGCGGAGCAGGCATCTAATCCTCAGTACTTCCCACGTCATCATATTAGAAATGGAGGTGTGATGAGGACAGCAAAGACGGCACATATGGACGGCAGCAGAAATATCCAATATTCCTTAAGTGAAAATCCATTGGTGTTTTTTTTTACTCAGTCGATGGACTCTGTAATGTCCAGTCACTGTGGATATCTCCATCAATTGTACAGGGATACTCACAAATACCCCATTATGGGAACCAGTACAAAAAAAACCACCTTATATTGTGTGCCAGTACAAAAAATACCCCCTGATACTGTGTACCAGTACAAAAAAAAATTTCCTTATGCTGAAAATAACCCTTCATGTGTGCCAGTACAAAAAATACCCCTTTATACTGAAAATACCCCTTTATAATGTGCGCCAGTACAAAAAATACCCCATTATAATGTGTGCCAGTGTAAGGATGTGGGGCAAGGGACCATAAAGGTATTACTCTGCATGTGTCAATTGTATAATTACTGCAATGTCTCACTTTGGTCAGTAGATGGCAGCAAAGGATAACATGCTAAAAATCTACATTGGAGCTGCCTATCAGAGTAATATTAATAACCTGTGTTGTTTGCAAAGTTGTTAATTAGCTAATTTATGGGCTGTTTTTGACCCCTACAAGTGTGATAGCAAACTGAATATGCAGGTTTGACACTGCACTTAGCAAATGACTGACCCTCAGTTCACACTTGCGCGTTTTACAGCGCGTTCGAACGCGCTGTAAAACGCATAACCGATGCAAACCAATGCTTCCCTATGGGACTGGTTCACATTTTCGCGTTTTACAGCGCGTTCGAACGCGCTGAAAAACGCCCGACGCATAAACAAGTACTTGAGCTTTTTTTGGGGCGTTTGTCACGCGTTTTGGCCCATAGACTTCAATGGGAACGCGCAACGCTTGTATTTTGCACGTTTTTGACACTGAAAACGCGCGTTCGAACGTGCGTTTATGAATTTGCAACATGCTGGAAAGGCCAAACTTCATATAGACAGGGATATTTGGTCATTGGACAACACTGCAGTCAATCACACAAACGCGCATAAAACGCGCGTTTACTATTGCCAAAAACACGCGTAAAACACGCGACAAAAACACACGGAAAACGCGCGTCTCAGAAACGCTCAGGTCTGAACCCAGCATAATTGCAACACACTCTCCCTGTGTAAGGGGAGAAGGTTCCTCCAGGAGCAGGAAGTGAGCAGACGGAGGCTGTGCTTGGTGCTGCTGGAGACCAGAAGAGATCTTCTCTGCAGAATGTGAAAGGGAATGGACCAGCTCACAGTGGAGACTGGCGACAGCACGAAGGGGAGGTTTGCAGCGTCGACCCCAAGAGTGTCGTGTCTGTAGGATCCAGTTCTGGAGTGGACCAGGAAATAAGATAACGCACCAAGAACCTTCTCAAGAAACTGTAAGTGCGGCTCTGCCGCGTCACATTGCACCACACTGTTAAAGTGGCATTTGGACATACAATAACGCTCCAAGTACAGTTGCATTGCGGTGTACTAAATAAATTTTTGTATTTATATCAATTTATCTAATTATGTGGAAAAAACTGAAGCGATACGTTGCCCTTGGGTCATGTTCTCATGGACTATTTAAATTAGCGTTCGGGTGGATTTGAGTGTGACGCCCCAGATGAAGCGAAGGCGAAACCTGGTTCGGGCAAGTGGTTTTACATACTATCAACAATTGTTTATTTAGGAAAATCGAATTGCTGGTTGGCAATGAGTCCGTGCACCGGAGATGTATCTGTGAAGTTGAACTATCTTCGGGAAGACCTTCTGTTTGTGAACTGTTCCTGATTCAAGTGTAGCGCGGACCCATATGTATGTACTTTCTGGTGCTTTTATTGGAGAAGGGACTTTCTCCGACGAGATTGGGGCTGCTGCTTATTTCACATTTTTGGGATCACACAGAAACTTTATTTTTGCTCTTAAGTTGTTCACTACGAAGAACCGTTGTCTGTGTCTATGTGGCATCGTGTACCTGTGGGCCCAGCCCTCGGTCTTCTTTCATCAGCACAACAAAAAAAAAAAAACTTATACTGTACAAAAAAATACCCCTTTATAATGTGCGCCTTGTATTCTATCTAAACAAGGGCGGCTCATAGACACAATCCCTGTTTCGCCACTGACTGGACATCATCATTTGCATTACACAGTGCAAATAAGTCATGGAGAAACGTTTATGGCGGCTTGTGTCAGGTATAATATACGTGTAATATATTCCAATGCCTAGACCGGCAGTCCAGTTAGCCAGCCAGAGAGACAATTTACATTCTTCTACTCACAAATACATGGTGACAAGGATCTGATTTGTTCACGCTGTTTAATACATGACCCTAGAGCGTCCACATTCTGGATAAAATACCGCTACATAACATCGCGCCACAGCAAATAGACTCTTAACCAGCAGATATTCTGCATCGCCGGCCTGAAGCAGAAATCATATTGTGCTTCTTTACCATCTGATCCTTTATCACGGCTTATCACAGTCAGATCTTCCCTGCAGATATTCTGCGCTATTTCTGGATTTACTAGCAGAAGACGACTGAGGTTGGATCTTTGCAGATCCTTACTTCACTGGTCCTATAAACAGATCTAGCAGGCGTTAAAGTAATTCCTGGCACATTAACTCACAAGCTTATCGATCTGGCTTAGTTTCATTTAGTACAGAATTGTGTAACTAGCAAATTTCTAATTAATTTCATTTAAAGGGCTTCTGTCACCCCCCAAAAGCATATTTTTTTTTCCCTCACTAAAAAGCTTATAGGGCGATTATTCTAAGCATATTCTTGTTAACCGTTTTAGCAGGTTAGTTTTGCTATAAAACGTTATTTTATATTATGCAAATTACCTTGCTACCAGCAAGTAGGGCGTTTACTGTTGGTAGCTGCATCCGCTGTAACGCCCTCCTGTGGTTGATTGACAGGGCCAGCGCAGCTCTCCTCCAGCTGGCCCTGTCTCTGTTTAAAATCTCAGCCTGCGCCATACCGTTCTTCAGTCAGCGCAGGCGCACTGAGAGGAGTACTCTCGCTCGGCCGCTCCTTCCTCAGTGCGCCTGCGTCTTCTCTTCCGGGTGCAGCTGTGACGTCATTGGCGCACTGAGGAAGGAGCGGCCGAGCGAAATTACTCCTCTCAGTGCGCCTGCGCCGACTGAAGAACGGTATGGCGCAGGCGCGAGATTTTAAACAGAGACAGGGCCAGCTGGAGGAGGAGAGCTCGCTGGCCCTGTCAATCAACCACAGGAGGGCGTTTACAAGCGGATGCAGCGGCTACCAGCAAGTAACGCCTACTTGCTGGTAGCAAGGTAATTTGCATAATATAAAATAACGTTTTATAGCAAAACTAACCTGCTAAAACGGTTAACAAGAATTTGTTTAGAATAATCGCCCTATAAGCTTTTTAGTGAGGGAAAAAAAAATATGCTTTTGAGGGGTGACAGAAGCCCTTTAAAAAATATGCCTACATCCACCTGAAAGAAGCTGTATAGTCATGGCCACTAGGGGGTCTCACTTCCACCTAACCTGCAGTCCACTGCCTGTCGTCAGGAAAGATCCGTCCCTGGTAGCAGAGAAGATGGCTGAGAGGAATTGGACATGTGTCAGAGGTGGCTGAGCTGGTAAAAGAACTGCTTCTACACTGCTTCTGAACATCACAGGAGTATCCCGCCTTTCTGTAAGGGCTCATGCACACGACCGTATGTATTTTGCGGTCCGCAAAAAAATACGGATGACGTTCATGTGCATCCCGTATCCTGCAGAACGGAACAGCTGTCCACTAATAGAACAGTACTATCCTTGTCCATTACGTGGACAATAATAGGACATGTTCTATTTTTTTGCGGAACAGAATTACTGACATACGGAAACGAAATGCACACTGAGTACCTTCCAGTTTTTTTGCGGACCCATTAAAATAAATGGTTCCCCATCCGCAAAAGAACTGAACGGACACGGAAAGAAAATACTTTCATGTACATGAGGCCTTAAACAATCGGGAAACCCTTTTGGAGATCTTTTTACTTTTGCCAATCATTATTTCTTAAAGGAACTCGAAACCTAGACGCGGTGCTGGTTTGAAAACTGAAGAACAGGAGCCAAAGGATTCTCTGCGTGTTCCTGAAAGTTTAGTAACACATTTGTAGAGATCACAGGGGTTACTTTCCTCACAGTCTCTTCCATTCTTATCTGGGAGATCGGTGGACAATGGCTAAGGGTTAGAGCTTAGAGTTTCTTGTCTCCTATCGCAGACCTTAGGAGAGGAAGCTCCTTTGGTAGCCAATCAGAGGGGAAATGGCTGATCTCCTGGGACATGTGATTAAAGGAGATCATTTCATGTTTCTTTAACAGCTTGATAAAACTGAAAATATGATCCACTGAAACTGTCAACACTGAATTGATGGCCCACGTGTAGAATAGGCCATGAATGTATGTATGATCGGTAGGGTTTCAACCACCAGGACCTCCTTGGGGTGCTTAAGTAAGCTCTGCTCATCGGTGGTGGTTCTAGAAGTCGGACTCTCACCAATCATACTTTAATGGACTATCCTAAGGATAGTGTAGTAAAGGATGAAAGCAGCACACGCGGTTTCACCGGGTCACCGGAATGCAACAGCCGCCAAACGAACCGCGGATCCCCAGAGGTCACTCCAGTGTCTTATGTCTACTATCCTAAGGATAGGTCACCAACCAAAAGTCCTGGACAACCCCTCTTTGTGCTACTTTATTTTATATAATTAACTCCAGATTCTTAACATAGATGAGAAGAGAAGAACATTACATATCACTAAGTGTACATAGTAATATTTCCATTATACAACTCTTCATCCTAAAACTTCCACAATCATGGGAAAAACCAACAAATGTCATAGAGGAAAGCGAAAAATCTGAAAGAGGTTTCACTGTGAAGAAAGAAGGTACAATAAAGGACAATCCTGATGAACCTGCCCTTTACTTGTCTGCTGCCACCGTTTCTTGGAAGAAGCTTTTAAGCTCATTATTAATGGCATGTTGTCACACTTGACCTATGAACTTTACTGTTTCAGGGGTTGTCTCAAGGGTCTTAATAAATAATATGGTCTACCCCAGGAGATGCAGCCTCGGAGAAGTGCTTTTGGCCTTGAAGGAACATCAGTTTATTGCATTTGTGGAAACAAGTAAATCCACTGGTAGGGTTTCTAGATATATAAAGTATACATATAATCTGGAATATAGATGACCTCATCACAGTGGTATATCCCTAACTTCTGCTGAACAAGCCATCAGTGAGATAACAGAAAGGCGGTCTGTCTCTAACTGATGAAGAATACCATAGTTGAGGTATTACACATCCATTTAATGTATACTGTGCTCAGTGCACAGATGTGACCTGTCATATGTATGACATCAGCATGCTAACAAAATCAATCCGCAGCCACTTGTCCTCCAGAAAGACCCTAGATAGCATTGCTCACCACAAACATGCTCCACCTCGTCTGTCAATGTCATTATGCCTTCCTGATGCCAATGGACGTTGAGGACCATAATGTTCTCTATTGTTATATGTCTTTCTAATTGTGTAGGTAGAGATCGTATGGTTCATCATGTATATACAATTCAAAAAACACAACGTGCCACCTGAGCACACAACATATGGACATGCTAATCATGCAACCGTACAGTATATGATATGGTCTGACCATTTGCTACCTTCAGGGCATTGGAAAGCTAAGCTTTTGAGTTTATACTATCAACTTCTTCCAACTATAAAAAAATAAGGTGATTACCTCCGACTAAAGACGAGACCTAGCATATGAGGTTACAAGATCTACTGTCCAATAAGCAGATGTAGTAACACAACAACCTTACAAAATAAAGAGCTCAATACAGAAAGGGGGGGCACAGTCATAAAAGTTATCAGTTTACGGGAATGAGTGGATTGGACAGTAGCTTGAGGGGTATATGACGGGGAGTAGGTTATGGTGAGTGGTACATTTTTTTGAGGAAGCGTTTTTAGGTTTTATTTGGAAGTATTGTGAGTAGGAGAGAGTCTGAGGCGTTGGTATTGAATTCCAGATAAGTCGAGGCTCGTAGAAGAAGTAGCGGTGACAAGAAGGTGAGGAGCAGGCAAGTGAAGAGAAGGCCTTGTGATGAGTGCAGGTTAGGTGTGGGGCGGTGTAGTCAGGAATTAGAGAAGCAGAATAGTGGAAAGGAGAATAAAAAGTCTTGGAATGAATGAAGGTTACATTTGGGGTCCTGTGGGAGAGGAGAGAATATCCAGTCATGAGAGGAGTTTAGGGCCTATTAGCGGCTAGTGTATGGGCCCATGACTGCCTGTGTTCTTCTCTTGATATAGTTTTCTGCTGAGTCACGAAGTGGCTTATTAAGAGGTTTTTGGCATCTTAGAGTTAATAAGGCAGCGTTAGTTTTCCCAGGCTTGGTTCAGATCGGCTAGAGGAGGGGTCAGCCAGCTCCCATCCTCCCATTACTCATTTGTGCTAATTTTTTTCTATAAGTCACAGCTGGCGGGTTAGTGGTCCTTAAAGGGCCATAGACAGGATGGTTACCACATGCCTGTCATAAGGCACTTCCGGAGTTTCAACTACTCATGTTGAACATGAAAGATAGCTCAGTAACGATTTATACAAGTTATTTAATAAAAGCTGTGTCCGACCTCAGCGTCAGCTCCGCTTCTCTTGTCCTGGTTTTTATTTAATTTGAGCTGAGGGATGGGTCACTTCAGGACTGATTGAGAGGGAAAGTTGGTTGGAGGGTGCAGGCAGTCATTACATTTGGGTGGTATAATCAGGAATGTGAAGAGCAGACTAGTGGAAAGAAGATCTTGTGATTAGGGCTTGTTCACACGAACGTGCCGTATGTTGCGGTCTGCAAATTGCGGATCCGCAAAACACGGATGCTGCTCATGTGCCTTCCACAATTTGCGGAACGGAACGGGTGGCTCTTTATAGGAATGCCTATTCTTGTCTGCAAAACGGACAAGAATAGGACATGACTCATCATTTTTGCGGGGCCACGGAACGGAGCAGCGGATGCGGACAGCACACGGAGTGCTGTCCCCATCTTTTGCAGCCCCATTGAAGTGAATCGGTTCGGTTGCGGAACCAAACCATGGTCATGTGAATGAGCCCTTAATGGAAGTTGCTTTTGGGGTGATGTTGCCAGAAGAAGAATGGTGCAAAGGAGAGATGACAGTCTAAGGATACATGGAAGTTTCATTTGGGATAATAGGGTCAGGAATGTGTGGAGAAGGCTAGAGGAAAGAAGAGAAGGTCCTATGATGAGAAGGGGTTACATTTGGGGTTTTATGGTCAAGAATGTAAGGAGTTGACCGATAGGATAGAAGAAGACCCTTTAATAAGGGTAGTGTGGTCAGGAATGTGAAGAGCAGACTAGTGGAGGGGAGAGAAGGTCTCGTTATAAGTGGAGGTTACATTTGGGGGGCATGGCCAGGAATGTGAAGCCAGGCAAATAGACAGAAGAAGGTCTTGTGGGGAGCAGAGGTTCCACGTGGGGTTTTATGGTTAGGTGCGCAGAGACCAAGCTGAGAAGCTCTTTTGATGACATTATACAACTGTATAATTATCTGGGTAATGTCAATACTGGAAAAGCCTCTATACTGTATATCGTTCAATACATTTTTCCAATGTAAATTCCAATAGTAATTTGGCATGGATATCATTAAGCCCTTTGTAGGTATCCTCAACAGTCTTATCTCTGGACAACCGTGGATCAATTTGTGACATCACTGCCGATCCTTCGCACATCAAGAAGAACAGAGAATTACATGGAATCAGGTGGTAATGTGCCTTTCTCCTGGACAGAAGATTTCATCTAGCAAGCGTTCAACATGAAAAACACTGGCCACTATAAAAACACAATGCCATCATTATCAGGGACAGAGCCTTCAAGGACAAATCTCTGAGAACCAGGAGCATCTCTGGAAATAGTGCTCCCAGGGAAATCAATTCACTTGATGACAAATCACTTTTTCCAGAGATTGCTCCATCAGCCGGAGTAGGGTCAGCTCCTTCCTAATAATGAGGATAATGGTTTTAGAGGGCACACATGCTTGTGTTTATTGTTGGAGAAAATCTGTATAAAAATAGGACAATTTATCAACTTTTAACCACTGCTTACCATAATTTCTAGTCTAATTTTGAAGATGAATGTATCTGATTAATTGTTTAGGCACAAGTCCCATGTTCCTCAAATGCTGAGACATTGCTAAAAGATGTGGGGGCCGGGCCCCAATGCATAAGTTCCAATTCTGAAAGTAACCACCCATCCGCCACCAAAGACACATTACTCACTGTATGGACACTACATTCAGCACTGCCAAACATACAGGAGAATACAGTACTACACGCCTATTACATCCAGGTGATGTCTCTCTGATGTAGACCTTCTCTTTCCTCATCTTCTCCATTAAGCTGATGACAACTTCTTTCAGCTGCTTCTTATCTCCACAGAGTTAACCACACAGACATCTTAGGTTCTTCACTTTTCTATCATTCTCCCCCTACTGGTTCCCCAACAGTGTCATCCTGCTGCTACGCCCAATACTGTGGCCCCTGTGTATTTCCATGCTCCCAAATACTATACTGCAGAAATAACATAATGATAATGCTCCCCAAAAGTGCCCCTATTATTAGTAGTGCCCTCCATATTGTGCCAATAAATGCCAACCATAGTGCACCCAGTAGTACTGAAGCCTCTCTATAGTGTCACTAGTATTAATAAGGCCTCCTTGTAGTCAAGACCGGCATCAGCACCCGACATACCCGGGCAAGGGCCATGGTCAGCTCCTGCGGGGGCCCACTGCACAGCTGATTATAATTGTGAAGCACTAGAAGCAGGGAAGTGGCGTGCTAAGGGGGAGGCGGTCCGCGTTTTATGTGCCCGCTCTCACGGGGTGCCAGAACACAAAAGCAATGAGCGCTTCCATCAATACAGATGTAAACGCTCATTGCTGGAGCGCAGGGAGCTGCAGTCCTGTTACTCACCTCTCAGGTCCTCCTTCAGGCCGGCGACGAAGCAGGAAGACTTCTCCCCGCTCCACCATTCAGCCTGCAGGCACAGATCGCGCTGCCTGCCTGTGTGGGTGGAGCATGCAGCCCAGTAATCTGCATATGCTCCGCCCACACAGTGCTGCAGAGCGATCTGTGCCTGCAGGGGAGAAAGGACTGTGAGCTTCAGAAACAGGACAAGGTAAGTAGTTAGTGTGTTTTTTTATTATTATTTTTTTAATACAGAGGGGGCATAGAGGACTTTATTACTATGGAGGGGGCACAATGGGCACTACTACTATGAAGGGGGCACAAATGGCATTATTACTGTGAAGGGGCACAGAGGGCATTACTACTATTAAGGGGCACAATGTGCATTATTACTGTGAAGGGACACAATGGGGATTATTACTGTGAAGGGGGCACAGAGAGGGCATAACTACTGTGAGGGGGAACAATGTGGGCATAACTACTGTGAGGGGGCACACATCTGTACAAAACTACTGTGACGGTTGTACAATGAGGGCAATACTACTGTGAGTAGTACTAGTGTGAGTTTTTTTTAAAGAATTTTGAGGTGTGTGTGGGGGGGGGGGGGGGTAGAGTTTGCCAGCGGAAGGACCCACCCCGGGTGTCAAACACCGAAGGCACACCACTGAAGCAGGGAACTATTCGCTCCCCGCTCCACCATTGAGCCGCCAGTGTTGATTTGTGTAGGAGGAGGAGCGGGACAGGCCGGGAATCAGCCTCTGCTCCTCCTACACAGCAGCGCCATGTGTCACAGTATCCTGCTGCTGATGGGGAGCGCAGATCATGGGAGGAACCGGGTGACTGAGGCCAGGAGGATTTATTGTTTGTTTTTTTCACTTCCTGTGAAGGGGGCACACATTTTAGAATATCAACTGTGAGGGAGCACATATCTTGGCATATGTACTGTGAAGAGGGTGCATATCTTGGCATATCTGCTGTGAGGGGGCACATATCTCTATGCTCTGTGTAAGGTATTTATTCTATAATACATGCAGTTTCATTGCTGTAAGCGCCATGCAAAATGTCAGAAGAGGCGCCCAAGGGCCACATGAACCTGGAGCCAGCCCTGCTTGTAGTGCCCTCAGTAGTATTGAAGCCTCTTTATAGTGCCCCCAGTAGGTATAATACCCCCTTCTGGTAGTTATAATACTCTTTATAGTGCCCTAGTAGTTACTGTGTAGGGCATGGTCAGCGATGCAGGTCACAGCCTCTTCTGCTCTTCTGGTCTGTGGTCTGAGTTCCCGGCTTCTCATAGGCCTCAGGCCTAGTGGTCTATGAGAAAGAATGGCGGGGCAGCGAGCCATTGACTCCCGTGTCCCGCCTTGGTGGTTCAACTATATCGCTGTTGGCCACCACATTTGTGGCCTGGGGCCTCAGGCCCTGAATGTTTCGACCTAGCGATTGCCCTGCTCAAGTGGCAGTCAAAACCAGGACCAAACCTAAAGATCTAGGACCTTAATGCAAGTGGGGAACAATGGGCCATACCTACTATTCATCACTTATAATAATGGTGACCTATGTGGAAGAGAAGCCTTTGGGCTCCCCCAAGCACCAGACCTCAGGTGTGATGGCCACCTCTGCCCTCTTTTAGGTCCTACCCTGCCCCGGTGCCTGAGAAAATTCATTCTTATAAATGGCAAATGGTAGGTTAGGTCCTCTTACAGATTTTGCATTGGGTTTAAGATACAGCTCTGGGGAACGGTGTGGGGCCTGGTGTGTTGCCGCATGACTGACTTGTCGCTGGTATTATAACAACATTAGTGAGGTGAATAGATTTTTCTCTGTGTTCAGGGTATCATCTGAGATTATTGATCGCACTGGCCATTTGGAAAAGAAAAGGGGATGGTGTCTCCTTGGCTTCTTCTTTAAAAGACCCCAGGGATCACGTGCACAACGCTTTGTCATTATGATGAGTGATGAGGAGACTCTGGTATGTGCTTCTCAGCTAAGGATGGAAATCCTTTAGTTCAGATGCTTCACGAGGCTGGTGAATTATCAATGTAGTATGGACAAGACACAGGATATTATTAGATTGACAATTGTCATTGCTGCTTTGGCTTGGAGGTCCACTGAGCAAAATAGAGAGCCATTCTACATGTAAATGCCCTAATATACTGGCTGTAGGAACCTGCACAAAGGACAGGACAGCTATGGAGAAATACACATACAAACGTAAAAACAAAGGTGCAATGGCACACTGCAGCTAGAGCTCCGTCCTGCCTCTATGCTGGATGTTAGATGAGGCATTAGTTTATATTTTGGCCAAATTATGTAAGCCACCCACCACTTCACGGTTGCCTCTTGAGTGGTCCCTAACAATAATTCTTACCTTTTATGGTCCATATCAGCCACACAAAATCAAGGGAGTGCAGGTGCAGCATGCATGCCAAATACACTCTGCTTGTAACCCCGTCTGGTGCCATACAGCGTTCATCAGATCAAGGGATGCAAATACCTTGATCTGATGAAAGCTGTATGGCACCAGACGGGGTTACAAGCAGAGTGTATCTGGCATGCATGCTGCACCTGCACTCCCTGGGTTTTGTGTGGCTGATATGGCCCATAAAAGGTAAGAATTAATGTTAGGGACCACTCAAGAGGCAACCGTGAAGTGGTGGGTGGCTTACATAATTTGGCCAAAATATAAACTAATGCCTCATCTAACATCCAGCATAGAGGCAGGACGGAGCTCTAGCTGCAGTGTGCCATTGCACCTTTGTTTTTACGTTTGTATGTGTATTTAACCATAGCAACGTGCACCTGGGTATTGGGTTGTGCTGACTGCAATCTCCATTTTTTTTTTTTAGCTATGGAGAAATAGACCACTGACAAACTATGGACTGATGTTTAGGATGGTCTACATGAGTGGTCTCCAACCTGTGGCCTTCCATTTGTTGCAAAACCTCAACCCCCAAGCATGCCCTGCATCTTATATTGGGCGAAGCACCTGTGTGGCCATTACATCACCGGTAGGACCAGAGTAGGGCCTAAAGATGAGAAAAAATACAGAGTAGAGTACAAAAGAGGCTGCTTTTTCTGCCATGTAGGTGCTATGATCATGTTGGACACTGCCATGTCCTGGCATGGGGAGATGATGAACAATATTGTGGGGTGGAGGGGTGGACAGACCCACTCATGAGACCCACCAAGGTGTTAAACAGGCCTGATGATCAGGACCATTTTGAATCCCCAGGGAAATGCTTTTTGTGATATGTTTTTGCAGTTTTTGAAAGGTGAGCTGGGTAATTGTAGGTAAGTTTAGCAGTTCATTTTACTATTACTATGAAAGTCTGCTACCTGTGAGAATGCTTTGTGCTAATACTGAGGACTGGGCCTTCTGCAGGTAGACTCGTGTTAAATCGGGTAGCTGGGTATACATCGAACCATAATAGGTTATGTGCACACTTAGGACCCTCACTGATTGCCAAAACAAAGGACCTTCAAGACCACAGCACGGTCCTCCTAAGTGTCCTTCTTTTGGAGAGACAGTGTCTACTTTTGACCCAAGTCCCTCTGTCCCTCTTTGCTCGGTAAATGTGCGTCTTTTTGATCTTAGGTATTGATTTACATTATTATATTTACAATATTGATCCAGAAAGTGTTTGTCTGATTCCTATTTGTATATTAGAGTCCATCTCGTATATTATTTCATTATTGGATGCAATTTGGATTTTAGAAATTTCTGCGTTTGGAAAAATTTTTGCACTATTGTTGGGATTTATGACAGCCAGAAGGAGTTTGAAAGAAGCAGTAGTCATACATCCAGTCTCGGACAAACCCTTTAAGGAGCACCCAAGATCCACCCTATTAAACCATACATCTGGCTCGGTAGCATTGATCCTGTGGATTAAAACCATGCTTTGTCTGGTGAAAATTGGTTGCGGTGATCTCGAGTGTGATTGTATGAATCAGGACTTCAGCGCACAGAGAGGCGTGGCCAGTGCTGACAACCGAGGAGCTGAGGTGAGGCTAGGCTCCTCCCCTCAGAACAGTTAAGCCCTCATTCACACAAAGAATACAAGTCTTTGTTTCTCAGGAACGCCACAACTGATTTTCACAAGACTAGTATCATTTGAATCAGCAGGATCAACCCTACCAGGTTGTATGTCTGATTTAATACGGTCGATTTTGCTCAACGGTGCCCTTTAAAGAGGTCCATTGACCCACTACATGTACTAAATTGCTGAATTACCCAGAGAAAATGCCTACCAAGACGGGAAGAACAGACTGATGTTAGCCTGGGTTAGACTTAAACCTAAGATCCCGGTGCGGCATTTCTAGCAATTTGTGTTCCTGTACTTTAAGTGAAGGATGCCTTTAACTACGACTTAAAGATGTGAGTTGACACAGTAAGTAAAACACTACCGGCTGGGGTTTCTGAATTAATAGACTGCAAGCAGGCAGAGGGTTAAATATTGATTAACTTTCCCTTTTGTAAATTGATCCTGTTGAACCACAACCCTGTGCTGAGCAAACCGAATAGGCCCCCCTCTGCAAACCATAGCGCTATCCCCGGTGGTCCACCACTCCCCACCACCCCCTCCATGTGGTCTGAAGCATTTCTCTGCATTAGGGTAATGCAGAGCCTCAGAATGCCTGGATAAAAGGCTGATTAATGGACATGCCGCCACCCTCCCCATCTGTCACAGCGCCATTCCTGGGCTGAAGCCTCACCCTTTACTTGTCCTGCATACTTCTTAATGCAGGGTGGGGACGGTTGCCAGCGCCCTGCTTCGCTCTTCGCTGCAGATCTGGCTCATGCTCACAATGAATGCAGATATCCCCCCTGCAGGTTCTAAGACATCTTGAAATTGCTGCATTTGGCATCATTACATTCTGACGTCTCACATTGCACTTGATAAGAAGGACGCACTGTACTTGTCAGTCAAGAATATTATTTGCAGGGATAATTCACTGTCTACACTCAGATGGTAGACGGTCATATTGCTTTCTCGGACCAGGTTAATTCTCGCCTTCGGGTGGATGGTACAAATTAGGGTCTTGCATATACTTGAGGTTCTCCCCCCTACTAAACAATGTCTTTATGTCATCCTATTACTGTATATCCCACACTCCTGTTGTTTGTTTTGTCCAAAACCACCCAGTTTTATAACCAGAAAAGGGCTGCCTGGACACGTGCCTATGGTGCTGGGTGAGAAGGGGGCACCAACAAGCCATACTACCTGACCAAGGTTACGGCAGTAAAGGAAGGGCATGTTGTAGCTGACCCTTGTATGTGAAAAGGGCAGTATGACCTCCTGGGCCTGTAGAGAATGTCCAGACCACCCATGAGGAACAGCATGGAGCTACGAGTTAAAAATCAGGCTGACTCGAAGGGGACATTTCAGCTGTTTTTCAGTCCCTAAACCTCCACCTCTGCCTGGTACACAACTAGAGATGAGCAAATCAGTTTGTACGACTCAACTCTTCTCATCAAGAGTTCTTCACCTGTGAGCGGCTGTCCCTTCTAATGAAGAAGCTCTCTACTATCTTTTGCTGCACATGCGCAGTTGCAACTCCGAGAGCAGAAGCATAGCACCTGAAGTGCGAGATTGTGAGGTCTGGGCGAGATGTCCTGCCCTGTCAAGCAAGAGGCAGAGGAGAGCTTCTTCAGCAGTGAGGATAGTTCCTTGCAGTTGAAGAACTCTTCTTAATTACACAAATCTGTTCATACGAATTGATTCGCTCACCCCTATACATTACTTCTTTGCATCTTTCCGGCACATGCTCAGTGAAGTTGAGTATATTACGCATGAGCAACTGAAGTAGATCCTAGCTTCACTGTACATGTGTCGGAACCAGACATTTTGGATGCTTGAGATGACGTACCCTGTCCTCATCAACGTCCCGTACTGGGCATTTTTTGGACGTGGACATCCTTGACTCCTTTTCTTCAGTGGGTCCACCTCCCTGACTGCTGAAAGGTAACATATGGAACGGAACAAGGATCCTACTCGCTAGTAGGTAGAACATGAGACCCTTAGGCTACATGCACACGACCGTTGCCTGCCTCCGCGTCCGCTCCTCCTTGAAATTTTGCGTCCGTCCAAAAAAACGGATGACGGACCGTTTTTTTTTGACGGATCCGATTTTTATGGCAGATCCATTGTAAAAATGCCAATCCTTGTCCGCAAACGTGAAAAAAATAGGACATGCACTATTTTTTTGACGGAATGAAAACACGGATCACGGATGCGGAACAAAAACGGTTGACCATCCGCATTTTTTGACGGACCCATTGAAATGAATGGGGAAGCATCCTATCCATGAAAAAAAACGGAACGGACGCGGAAACAAACAACGGTCGTGTGCATGGGGCCTTAATCTCAGGTGTCAGGTTTGAGTCTCCCATTGGGCAAGGATAACTTCAAAAGAGGAGAAGTTTCAGGCATTGGTCCCAGGGACTGGAAACCAGCTGATGGGTTCTCTTCTAATAGCACTTTCTGAATATGGTTCTTCAGTTCTGGAATCAGGACTATTTTGGAAAGACAAGGACTGCTAGTGAACTACCAGTGCACAGAGCTTCACATGTAGCTTGGATTTCAGGCTGAAGAAGAAAATCCATACTCATCCACCCTACTAGGAAATTCTGAGGATGGTCCTAGGATTCTCATTTCTTGGCCACAGTATAGAGCAGCTGCAAGAAACTACTCTCATTCTAGAGGAGCTGTCCTTTCCTGCATTACATAGGCAAACCATTGACTGGAATGGTTGCTCTGTAATGCTTAGTTTCTGCTGCAGGGAAACTGCACATTTACTGCCCAATCTCCTCACAGAATACTGCTGAGAACCAGCAGAGAGACCATCATTTGTGATCAGCTTATTTTCAAGGGAACCTTCTAAGAGGTAGGAATTGTCCAAAGCAGAAAATCTCTTGAAAGTGCCACCACAATCCACTTTATTATAGTAAGCTGGAGGTCCTGGGATTTGACCAAATTTAAGCAAGGATAGGACACCATAGAGGCAGACCACTGCACTGCTCTGGCACCTTTAAGGAAAGATGGTGAAGCAGTGATTTGCCCCTCCTCCGAGGAGTTCTCAGTGAGATTCCCAGCCTCTGCAGTGCTGGCTCTTGGTGAGATGGCAATGGAGAGAATTAGATATTGCAAATTGAGTTTCTAAATAAATGTTGGTTGGTTGCTGTGGATTTAAATAAAATAAACGTGTGCCTCTGTATAAGATTGGAGGCACAAATGGTTCCTATACTATGGCTCTATAAACAAATCAATAATATGACTGTGTGCATGATGGAAAAATGAGAAAAACTCTGCAAGTTACTAAGTAATTTTCTAAATGTTGGTACTCCATTGATGGAAGATCCTCTCAAGATGCCCATACACATTAGATGTATGTTGACCCAACCAGCCAATTTTGGCAGGATTGGCCAACCATTTAATTTGGCGATGTTGTGGGACAGAAGGCTTGGGAGTGTTCAGTGTTGGATTTTAGCATGCCTGATGCTTTGGTTCCCCAGTAGAGAAGCTTCTAGCAGCATCTTTCTCCCTTGTCTTATTCACAATACCTGAGTGCTCAGCCGAGAGTGCATGTGTGTATGGGACATCGGGAGACCTTGCCATTTTCCTGCTTAACTATCAAAAGAGTTGTCCCATCAGGGACACGGGGTGCATCGATATCATAAAGGGTGGGGGCCCTAACATGCACCAGCTCTCGTTTTAGACTTGAGTCATTCATGTATTGGATGGCCCTTCCTCTCAGTGCTACAAATTTAGTCCAGAGGTCTCAGGAGCTCGTTTTTGATGAGGCAACCCCCTTAAACAGAACCCTTTCCCGATACGCTTCAACAACCTATATAGGAAAAATGAATGTCACCATTTATCATCTAATGATTCCTAATTACACGAATTAAACACACAGAATAAAAGCGTCTTTTAACCCCCTGCCGCCATAAGGTACATAACGTATGTCCGTGCTGGTATTTCCATCCGCTATATGAAGATCATTGGGTAATTATACAACGCAGTTCTATATATGCATGGTGTGGTGTAAATTATAGCCGTGCCCCTCTAATAATAGTCTTAGCGCTGTCCTGAACTGCTGAGTGTCTTGTGTCGTTCTGCTGAGTAGCTGCCTCCAGTCTAATTAAAGATTAAATACATAAAGGAAGGAAAAGTCATTTTTTTTACTACGGTCTGATTTCGGGAAGTCAGCAGAGCTAACCTTATCTCCTCCTGCATCGTATAGGTGAATCCTTTCCAAGACATTGTTCTTAGGCGCCCGCTCCTTGCTGCCCGTGCTGCCAGTAGGACTGCAGTGGTGGCTGCATTATTAGCGTCTGCAGTGTAGCCAGGACTCGGCATCAGACACAGTAGAGCAAGCATAGCCAAGGGTGGATATCTCCAGCAATCAGACCATATTTAAAAAGTTATATGCAGGTGACTGGAGTGTCACCAGTTTTTATCACAGATGATCAAGGCCACAGCAGACCACCAGGATAGTTGCCCAATACCGATTACAAAAAACAAAGATATCGTAGGTCAAGTGATGTCACATGGGCTAGGCTAAGCCGCAAGAAGGCCGGGGTGCTACTGTGAGTCCTGGGGCCTTCACAAATAGCTGTTCAGCGGGGGTCCCGGGTGTCAGACCCCCTACGATCAGTATAAAAGTTTTGGACAACCCATTTAAAGACCATATCTGCGTTTCAGTGTCTCCCATAGACCAATGCTAGAGAGTGACGGAGCAAACCTTGTGCTTGAGCTACAACTGCCAGCGAGATAAGTGGGCACCGCCATGATAATAATATGCTATGTTCACACTTGCTAATTCTCCAGGAACGTCCAGGAGGCTCCTGAAAAAAGGAGAGACCTCGTGGACTCCGTCATTAGAGCTTGGACTGAGCACCCAAAATGCATTGGGCAGGGGTGACCTTTAAAATGTCCATGCCAGGAAAATTTCAAGTAGTGTGCTTGGCGTGCCCTGCTCAATATTCTCCTGCAACACAACTTGTATATGTTGGCAAGTACGGCCATGTTATACAGGTTGTGCTGGACCACAGACGTTTACCTAACCACAGCCAGAAGTGCGTCCTTTTGGGCATCCATCATGGTGGTATGTGTAGGCAAAACTTTTTTTTCCCCAACTGAGCATCATAAACAATGGAGGCCTCTGGTTACGGTATATACAGTGGCATAAGTCGGAGGCTTCCATTGGGGGTATAAATAGGGAAATACCCCAATCATGTACCTCCGATGTCCACTGCAATGTACACAGAGTCTTATTGCAATGGAATATAATAAATGGCATAATGTACGTCCTGTAGAGCCATGCCACGTAGATGCCATTGGGTGCTTGGACAGAGGGCTCAGCCTTGGCTGGTCCCATTGCTTTGTTATAGGATGATGCTCCTCTACTGAGGAACTGCATTATGAGCAGGCAAGGGAGTGATGAATTGCCCCAAGGGTCCTGGGAGGTGTGAACACCAGGCCCTTTGGTCTTGGTTAGCAAACCCCAGCATTAGAATGGTGGCACCTCTTTTCTAGGTGATTTGTCTTCAACAAAAAATGTGGAGCAATTCCTAATAAGGTTCTATAAGACAGATGGTTATTCCATCTCAATACTCCATATTGGACAGTTGGATGCCATAGTACGAGGAGAGTCACCCGCTGAGTGGTCTGTGATGAGCACCGGTGACTGATTCCCTACTTTACATGACATCTCAATCCAGAACCAGAGCTCATCTGTATAATCCTGGCATGGATGAGTCCTCCTGAAAATTCATCATGGACTACAGAATATCTCCTACAGCAATCCACAGGTGCGGAGCTAGCAAGGTAAGGATCTGATGCAGTTGTCTCGGAGAAACTGTGAGCTCCAACGCTTCCTTGACCAAACAGGTATAGGTACTTTGACCCGTCAAAGAACATTTTATAAAAATCTGCCACATTCACAGCAGAAGATGGTAAGTGGCAGTATGTGTACCCTTGGATAAGTCAACAATATGAGATCGGGGAGGGTATGACTCTCAGCACTCCCACTGATCAGCTTTTTGAAGATCTTACATGGCTTCTTACCAAGCACAGCACCGTCCATTGGACAGTGGCCATGCTTGGTATTGCAGTGCTCATGGAGCACCATGGCCAACTCAAACCACTGATGGGCGGTGGTGCTGGGAGTCAGACCCCCCACCAATCTGATACTGATGAGCTATCCCAAGCATAGGTCATCAATATCAAAATCTCAGTCAATCCCTTCAATGATAAACAGCTAACAGAAGACCTAGGACCCCCACTGTTTAGCTACAATCTGTGGGGGAACCCAGAAGCAAGCGTTCAATTTCTCTGCAGCACCCCTACAGGAGAAATAAAGCATCACAAAGCTATGATTGACATTTTACTGTCCGTTTAATGGAGATGCTAGAGGTGGCCATTCGCTCTGAGTAATATATGAAGCTCCTGGACCCCCCGGTAGAAGAATTTTAATGTAGATTTTCTAGACTGGAAATACCTTTTAAATGTCAAATGGAAAGTAAGTAAACCTTATATCTAATATTAATTAGACGTTCCCACCATTAGAGTTATGGGAGAGAAGGGCTGGACACTTGAAGAACATGTTAAATGGCTGCTAACATAGAGCAATAGGGTAAATGCAGATAGCACCTATACAATATACTATATAATATCGTATAATGTCTTTTAGGCAAGCTCTGTGTAAAATACACTAATGTACTTGAGCCATGTCATCCACTGTGGCAAGTAAAGAGTCCTTCTTGTTTTTTTGTAGAAGGTTGTCAGATGTCAATGATGATTCCAAGCACTGAAATGGGTCCATTCCTTATCTAAACTGCTAGGGACATATGTAGGTTGGGCATGAATGCAGCGATGCATGAGGTAGGTGGTATCAGGACATGTGTGATTTCATGGCACCAGTGTACCGGGTGACTGCACATGGGTGGTGGGTGCTGAAGAACATAGATTAAGACATAGGACCTCTCTGGGGATCTTTACAATCCATAGTCAATGCTCTGCAGAGAGATCTGAACAGTCCTTGTCCACGGTGCTGAAGTATCATTGAGTATGACAAGGGCAGCATGCACATGGTCACATTCAGTCTAAATCTCATACTGCAGCAAGGCACGATTTGCAAAAAATATGTGATGTGCATGCTAGGTCATATGCAAAGTGTATAGGAAGGTATGAAAGCAAGTATTGTATTAAAACATTTGCTCGGAAAGGAAGATTTCTGCCTGGGAGCACCTACCAGAACAGCTATCTGCTGCACACTGAAAGGGGGGAGGGGTAGGCAGCACACAAAACCAAGGAAAGCTCACGCCACGTGTAGAGCAAGAACAACCACTCCCATCCTACAGCAGCAGATCAATCAGGGAGCAGAGAGCCAGTTCCTGCCGTGTTAGCTTCTCTTCCCTGGATATATAAAGGGAAGCCGAGAGCAAATTCTGCGCTGTGAGCCACACACACTAGAAAGTCTTCCAGCATGAGCTACTCTCTGGAAACACTAGGTAGCCCCTCTTATAGGAGGATGGCTGAGATCAGGACCAGCTATGCAAGGACAAGCAGTTCCCCGTCCAGTGGTTTCAGGTCTCAGAGCTGGTCCAGAAGCACCCCAAGCACTATTTCCTCCTCCTATAAGAGAAGCAACCTGGCAGCACCCAGAGGGTTCAGCTCCGGTGACACTTTGGATCTCAGTCAGTCCTCTGTCTACAATGGGGACTTCAAGCAAGTCCGATCCAGCGAGAAGGAGCAATTGCAAGGACTCAACGATCGTTTTGCTGGTTACATCGAGAAAGTCCATTACCTGGAGCAACAGAATAAGGAAATTGAGGCAGAAATTCAGGCTCTAAGGCAAAAGCAGAGCGGATACAACCAGTTGGGTGACATCTATGAACAAGAGCTGAAAGAGTTGAGGTCTAACTTGGAACATGTCAACCACGACAAGGCTCAGATCCTTTTAGACACTGAACACCTAGAGGAAGACCTCCAGAGGTTGAAGGACAGGTATGAAGACGAGGTCCGAGTTAAGGATGAAACAGATGCCACCATCAGGGCCATGAAGAAGGACATTGAGGACACGTCCTTGATAAAGGTGGATTTGGACAAGAAGGTGCAGTCCTTGCAAGAAGAGATTGCCTTCCTCAAGAACAACCATGAAGAGGAAGTCAATGAGCTATTAGCTCAGATCCAGGCCTCCCATATCACAGTAGAAAGAAAGGACCTCCAGAAGACAGATTTGGCCTCTGCCTTGAGGGAAATCCGCTCTCAGCTAGAAGGGCATTCCAACAATAACATGGTCCAGACGGAGGAAGTCTTTAAAAATAGGTATGCAAAGCTAACAGAGGCTGCAGAACAGAACAAAGAAGCCATCAGGTCTGCCAAAGAGGAGCTAGCAGAATACAGAAGGCAACTACACACCAAAACTGTAGAGCTGGAATCTGTCAAAGGAACCAAAGAGTCACTGGAGAGACAGTTGAATGACATCGAGGAGAGACACAACCATGACTTGACCAGTTACCAGGTAAGTGAACTCAATAAACTGGGGATTGGGACTTGTTGTTCATGGTGCTGGGATGAACTGAAGATGGGTCTTGGAGACTAGAAACAATTGTTGGGAGATAGAAGTGAGTTTTAGATCATGTACTCCATCTGTAGGAGATTAGGAAGGAGTTGTCCATGGTGCTAGAATTAATTGAAGATGGGTTTTTTTTTGCAGTTGGGGCTATGGGAACGAGATGTCCATGTGGTATAACTAATTGTCAGGAGTTTAAACTTATCAGAACTGGGTGTTAGATCCATACTCTATAGGTCAGGGATTGTGAAGGAGTTGTCCATGGTGCTAGAATCAACTGAAGCTGATTCTTGCAGTTGGGACTATGGGAAGGATTTGTCCAGGGTGCTAGAAGCATGTGAAGCTGGTTCTAAGGAGTTCTCCAAGGTGCTAAAAGCAACTAAAGCTGGTTCTTGCAGTTGGGACTATGGGAAGGAGATGTCCATGGTGCTAGAAATAATTGTCAGGTGTTACAGATCACAAGTGGGTTTTAGATCTGCTATAACATAGTCATTTCTGGATAGCTGACAATCACTTACCTTTTGTAGTGATTTCCCCAGGGTCCTAGGGTGGGATCTCCTGTGGGTGTGTTATAAGTGACACATGTCTATCACAAGAGGGTGCAGGGTTTGCAAGTTCTGCATTAACACGTGTCGGGGGTGTGGTGCAGATTGCTTTAATGACGCAGTGTGATTCCTTCTGTGGGGGAGTGACGCAGTGTGGCTGGGTGTGGCGCAATGACAATGTATGTCTTCTGTTTGCAGGGGGTGGGGGGCTCAGTGCTATGGTTCTCGGGGGGACATGTTTCGATTTTGCTGCAGTGAGTTTGTGCAATTAGGCGTCTAATACAGGAGGAGTGGCTGTGCGTGCTGCAGTATGACAGTGCCCATGTCTACAGCTGCTGCGGGAGGAGATAGAAGTCACTGGAGGTCGTATGACAGCTCAGCACTAAATAACTCTCTTCTGACTCTCTAACCCTTCCTCCTGTAGGAAACCATCCAACAGCTGGACAATGAGCTGAGAGGAACGAAATGGGAGATGTCCCGTCATCTGAGAGAATACCAGGATCTCCTCAATGTCAAGATGGCTCTGGATATAGAAATTGCTGCATACAGGTACAAGGGCAGAGCCGGCAGAATATTAATAGCACTGCAGAGAGCGCAGCTAGCAGAAGGAAAACTTTCTCATCCCACAGCAGCGAGGGAAGCAATGGCAACCAATCAGACAGCCTTCGACTGGGATGATGCGAGGAAGCCCTAAAAATATTAACCCAAAATACTAGTACTAAGCAGATGCCAGCCCATGGAGTAAGCAAGCAAGATGAGGGGTCCCCGTGCAGTAGGCAAGCAAGATGAGGGGTCTCCATGCAGTAGGCAAGCAAGATGAGGGGGTCTCCATGCAGTAGGCAAGCAAGATGAGGGGTCTCCATGCAGTAGGCAAGCAAGATGAGGGGTCCCCGTGCAGTAGGCAAGCAAGATAAGGGGTCCCTGTGCAGTAGGCAAGCAAGATGAGGGGTCCCTGTGCAGTAGGCAAGCAAGATGAGGGGTCCCTGTGCAGTAGGCAAGCAAGATGAGGGGTCTCCATGCAGTAGGCAAGCAAGATGAGGGGTCTCCATGCAGTAGGCAAGCAAAATGAGGGGTCTGCATGCATTAGGCAAGCAAGATGAGGGGTCTCCATGCAGTAGGCAAGCAAGATGAGGGGTCTCCATGCAGTAGACAGGCAAGATGAGGGGTCTCCATGCAGTAGGCAGGCAAGATGAGGGGTCTCCATGCAGTAGACAAGCAAGATAAGGGGTCTCCATGCATTAGGCAAGCAAGATGAGGGGTCTCCATTCAGTAGACAAGCAAGATGAGGGGTCCCAATGCAATATGCAAGCAAGATGAGGGGTCCCCATGCAGTAGGTAAGTAAAATGAAGGGTCTCCATGCAGTAGACAAGTAAGATGAGGGGTCCGATACAGTTGGCAAGCAACATGAGGGGTCCCCACCTGAACATAATCTTAACTTTTCGTCGAGGGGGTGCAAAGTCATTAACTAGTAAAGGTATGGAAGTCAAAAGTTACAAAGACACACCCATACCCAATCCTATGAACTGCCAGCTGTGTGTGTGGGGGGGGGGGGAGGCAGGAATAGGGGGGCATCATATAAAAGGAAAGGCTTGAGCCCATGTGCTTATCATTATTCAAAACTGCTTTGTAGCACTTTGAATGGTGAAGTTTAGTAAAGCCATGCACTGGGTTACCAAACTGAAGATGAGTTGAGTTTGTCATCGGCACTGCTCCTTTATGTGTACTTGCAGCAAGTTATTACAAAAGGAACAGGTAAATGACAAATTCAGCTCTGCTACATCTGTATACTCAGTTGCAATAAATGGTTGCCATACAGTAATTGATGCATGTTCACCAATCTCGTGGAAGGTTTAGTTGTTAAATAGCTGAATATATCATTTTATAGAGTTTGTGCGCGTGACCCAAAAGGGTTCAGGGCCTGGTAATAGTAACTGATTATATTGTAAATTCCCTGTAATAGTAAAGAAGTCTCGTATAGTACTTTATATTTATACTCTCTAAAGGGAGTCTGTCAGCAGTTTTGACCCTGCTTAACTGCTGCCAGCACTAGATAGGGGCTGGAGAGAGCAGGGTAAAAATAACTTTGTGGAGTTTTTATTATCAGGAGTAGTGTGAATATGAACATTTTGTTTTATGGCTGCAAGTGACGAGGAGGCGGAGCTTCACGGCCAAGTGATTACTGCATTGAGCTGCTTCCCAACTCCTCCCCACTGCTGTGAGTGAGAGCTGTATCATCCAACCAGGAGACCACTACAGCAGAGGGGAGGGGCTGAACAAAAAGTTCATATTCACACTACTCCTGATAATAAAAGTCCCACAAAGTTATGCTCTCCACAGCCCCTACCTAGTGCAGTCAGCAGTTAAGCATGGTCAGAACTGCTGATAGACTCCCTTCAAATGTTTCAGCAGTTAAATGAACAATCAGAACACTGGTATTGCTAGTGTACACTTCAAGAGGGCATGACACAAGAACAGTTCCATAGAACCATCCATTTTGTCTGGAATATTCCTTTAAAATGATATGTCAAAGGGGTAAAGGACATGTTGAGAAAACAAATCTGCTAAAGTATCAGTCTGTGGTCTTTCTTCCAGGTGCTCTGACGGGTTCCTTTAAGTAGTAGTTTTAACAATTCTTCTCTTTTCTCAATAGGAAACTCCTGGAGGGAGAAGAAACCCGCTTCAGCTCATTCTCTAGCCTACTTTCAGGACCTTCAGCTCCACTCAGACAAGCACCTATTACTATAACCTCCACCAGGGTACAGCAGTCACGAGCAGAGCCTCCTAGAGTCAAAGTCCAGCACAAGTTTGTTGAGGAAATCATTGAAGAAACCAAAGTTGAAGATGAAAGGTCAGATATGGAAGCAGCATTGGCTGCTATGGCAGAAGAGTTTGCATCAGGGCTGCTGGGGGAAGAAGAGCAACAGGAAGATGAAGGTGAGGAGGAAAAAGAAGGTGAGGAGGAAAAAGAGGAGGAGGTTGAAGAGGAGATTGTGGCAGCTGTAAAATCTACTGTACAGGCAGCAGCTCCTGGAGAGGAAGAAGAGGGAGAGGAAAAGGAAGAGGAGGAAGAGGAGGAAGAGGGGGAAAAGGGAGATGAAGAGGCAGAGGAGGAGGGAGAAAATGGTGAGGAAGAAGAGGAGGAAGGAGGCAAAGCAGAGGACGAAGTAGAAGAAGAAGGAGAAAAAGAGGAAGGTGAAGAGGAAGAGAAAGTAGAAGGGGAAACAGCAGAGGAGGAAGAAGTGAAAGCAGAGGAAGGAGAAGAAGATGAGGAAGGAAAGACAGAAAAAGATGAAGGTGAAAAGGAAGAAGATGAGGGGGAGAAAGAAGAAGAAGGAGCAGAAGAAGCAGAAACAGAGGTAGAAGGTGGGGAGGGAGAGGCAGAAGAAGTAGATGCTGGAAAAGAAGGAGAGGAGGAAACAGAGGAGGCAGAAGGTGAGGAGGAGGCAGAAGATGAGCAGGAGGCAGAAGGGGCAGAGGAAGAGGCTGCTGAGGAGACACAAGAAGATGAAGTAGTAGAGGAACCTTTTGTGGAGACTAAGATTGTAAGGGTAAAAGCATCAGTGCAGGAGGCAGAAGTAGAGAAAACTCAAAAGGAAGCAGAGGAGGAGAAAGAGGGTGGTGATGAGGAAGAGGGAGAAAAGGGCGAGGAAGAATCAGCAGATAAGGCTGGAGAAGAAGAAGTAGAAGGGGAAGCAGATGAAAGCTCAGAGCAACAAGAAGAAAAGGCAGGATCAGATGAGGAGAAAGAAAAGGAAGAAGGAGAGGAAGGAGAGGCCAAAGAAGAGGAAGAATCTGGTGAGGATAAAGAAGCTGAAACAGGAGAGGAAAAGGCAGAGTCGCCTGAAGAGAAAAGCGTGGAAGAGATCATCCCAGCATCTAAGGCAGCTTCTGTGGGAACTGAGAAAGAGGAAGAAAAAGAACAGGAAGAAGAAAGCAGCCCCAGGGATGACGGGAAGGAAGATACTGCAGTAAATGGAGATGTGCAAGAGGAAAAGGAAGAGAGTGAGGAGAAAGGTGTAGTCACCAATGGTCTCGATGACAGCCCCTCAGAGGACAGCAGCAAGAACCAGCAAACTGTTATCATCACCAAAAAGATTGAGACCACAACCAGCGAAGGTGAAGATGGAACCAAGTACATTACAAAGTCTGTGACAGTCACCCAGAAGGTCGAGGAACATGAAGAAACTATCCAGGAGAAGTCCGTGTCCACAAAGAAGGTGGAAAAAGTCACTTCACATGCAGTAAAGGAAGTTACAGAAGATAAGTAAAGACATAGTCATAGCATTTCCAGCAAGCAGCAGGACTGAAAAGCCATAAGATAAACTGCATGTAAGGTGACAGCTTCTAACGGGCTTATAGCAGAAGGGGTTCTCTCGTGGGGTGGGGGCTCCAGACACTGTATTATTACCTGTGCAATACTCCGGGGCGGGAAATGCATGCAAGCTACAGATGTGTCCCTCCCACACAACTTAGGGAATTCACAAACAAAAAAAAAAATCCCCAAAAAATAAAAAATAAAATTCAACCCACTGCATGATTTGTCAAGAAAAGGACAGAAATGAGAGTTTCCTAAGTTGCTGTGGGTCTGGGTAAAGATTTTGAGATCCTTGAGAGTCCTGAGATGAAATATGCAAAAAGAACCAACTGAGCCAAAAAGGAGGGTGGGAGGGGACCATGAAACAGATGTTTTCTCGCCTTAATACAAGAAACCTATCCTTATGTTTACCTCACTGGTGCAATTAATATAGACCGCAGGTCATGGGAGAACCTGAAGGAGCTATAACACAACCTGCTGTCAGTTTATGTCAAAGCAAAACCTTGCTCAATAAAAGGTCTTATTGGAAATCCATCATGTGTGTCTTCTTCTCGCTGGAGCTTACCACGGATGCAGCTCTTTAAAGGGGTATTCTGGTAATTCAATGTTATTCCCTGTCCACAGGATAAGGGATAACTATTGCCGTAGATTGGTGGGGATGGGGGTCTTATCGATAGGACCCCCACCGATCATGAGACTGCTGGAGACAGCCCATGGCTATTTCCAGAAGGTCTTAAAAGATGAAAGGAGCAGCAGTGCCCATTCTCAACCAACCCGCATTCATTTTGAGGGTATGGGACCTCCATTCTCGTGATTGGTGGCGGTACCAGTGGTAGGACCCCCACCGATCTAATAGATACCCCCTATCCTGTGGATAAGGGGATAACTTCAAATTACATAAATACCTCGTTAACGGATTGAGCTGGTCCAGGGGTGCACCTAGCCTTTCTGCTGTCTGAGGCAAAAACTGAAATTTCTTAACCTAACCCCTTCCCTTCAGCCTGGCCCTTCGGCTGCCCCCTTCTTGCCCCTACCTGGTGCTGCCTGAGGCGATTGCCTCACCTGGCCTCATTGGTGGTGCACCCCTGAGCTGGGGGTACTTATCATTTCATGAAATGTTTGGGATCCAGATGCTCAGACCCCCACCAATCGCTGAAGCTAAGCTGAGCAATGCGCCACTTCAGCTGCATACAGACTCATAGGGGGAGATTTATCAAAACTGGAGTAAAAGAAAACAGGCTTAGTTGCCCATAGCAACCAAACAGATTCCACCTGTCATCTTCCAAAGGAGCTGTGAAAAATGGTGGAATCTGATTAGTTGCTATGGACAACTAAGCCTGTTTTCTTTTACACCAGTTTTGATAAATCTCCCACATAGACCTTCTAAGGAGCCCTACATTATGCATTCGATTCTCTGAGGAAATCTGGTCACAGCTGTTGAGGCCTAGCGCTCAGCTTCTCAACACCCGGACCCTCAGTATTCAAAACTTCTGATATCTCACTATGACATGTCAACATGTACACCTCAATGCGAATGCGTGTTCCTATGTACAGGTCAATCACCACATTGAACAGAGCCACAATGGCACCCCTAGACATCTCGGGGTACTACTGCACCTCTCTACACTGATTGTATACAGGGGATTGTCTGTTCCATCAGACGCCATATTACTGAAGACATTGGGAGATATTTATCAAAACTGGTATAAAGTAGACTTGGCTCAGTTGCCCATAGCAACCAATCAGATTCCACCTTTCATTTTTCAGAACTCCTTTGGAAAATGAAAGGTGGAATCTGATTGGTTGCTAGGGGCAACTAAGCCAGTTTTCCTTTACATCAGTTTTGATAAATCTCCCCCATTCTCTCCTGGAGTCATTATCATTGCTTAACTTTGTCACCCACAAGCCTCATGTGTCAGCAGCTGGAGACCCTTTAGCCATCACCACCACTGGTGCCTCTCCCTAGAGGAGAATGGAGGTTCCATGTCCACCGTTTGAATGGAGCAGTGGTCGTGCATGTCCACTGGGACCAATAGAGCTTGTCGAGTGCAGCACTCGGCTAGCTTCATCAATCCCACGACTATTTCTTCATTCAAATCAGGGACATGGAACCCCTCTTCTGGTGATTGATGGGGGTCCCCGTGGATAGCTGATATGTTATGATGCTGGCAAAATCCTTTTAATGTCTGACTTGGTAATTCGATGGCAGAAATTTGAGAAAAATCTAAATCATGTCATTTTTTCCAATGCAATTTTAGTGCCGTTAGAATTTGTGTAGCCAATCATTGCTCAATCCATTGGATTTACCAAATATGAATTAAAGGGGATGTCTGGTTAAGAAAACCCATTGACTACCCTGTTGGTGGAAAAGACAATACAGATGATTTCTCATTCGAAATCTCCATTAAGTGTCGTAAAGAAAAATGAATCCAGGGCAGCACACCCTGATATTAAAGAGGATTGCCAGCGGTACAAACTCGACCGCAGTTTTATATATAAAAAAAAAAACTTAGCACTTCCAGATGGTGAAAAATGTGAGATCCTTAATTCACCCGTGCGACGTTTCGGTCCGCTTACTGGGACCATTCTCAAGCAACATATACAAGATCACAGTACATATTTATAAAGAGTCGAAGCATCTGCATACACAGATACCAATGAATGACAAATCTCAAATTCATGTTCATATATACAATAAATTCATAAAATACACGTAGTGCCGTTTACGCCAGATATAGTGTATAATAACACGTGCATAATTTTCTGCCACCATAAAACCAGCGGTCTAAAACTGATCATAATTCATAATTAGTCATTACCAGTGATTCATTTTCAGCTGTGCAAATAGTGTAAGCCTGTAAGAGGAGGGACCGCTCACCTACACATCAGTGTTTTAGCACGGTCCGTGGGTCCGTGTTTTCAGCGCGGATGCATGTCTTATCTTGTCCGTGTTCCCGGATCCCTCACGCCTCACTATAATAGTCAATGAGTCCGTGAAAACCACGGATGCAACACGGATGCTATCCGTGTTGCATCCATGTTTCACGGATCATTAAAAAGAGATTGTTTGAAAATTATTTTCCAGCTGCTCAGTATCAGTGAAAAATATATGGCACACGGTCAGCAAAAAACTGACCCACGGACCCAACACGGATCTGTCACGGGAAGAAACACGGATTGAACATTGTCCGTGTTACCACTGATCCAAAACTGACACTGACGTGTGCATGAGGCATTACAACTGGAATAGTCCTTTAAAGAGGACCTGTTGCCACAAAATGCAATGCAGTCTGCAGGCACCATGTTAGGCCTCTTGCACACGATCGTATGGCTTTTTCAGTGTTTTGCGGTCCGTTTTTATCAGATTGTTGTTTTTTTGCTTTCTGTTGTATTTCCGTTTTGGTTCCGTTTTTCCGTTCTGTTTTTCCGTATGGCATATACAGTATACAGTAATTCCATAATAAACATTGGGCTGGTCTTAAAATTTTCAATAGATTGTTCTGCAAAAACAGAACGGATACGGAGGACATACGGATGCCTTTCCGTATGCTTTCCGTTTTTTTTGCGGACCCATTGACTTGAATGGAGCCACTGAACGAGATTTGCGGACAAGAATAGGACATCTTCTATATTTAAACGGAGCAGAAAAACGGAAACTGAACATTGAAGTGAATGGTTCAGTATACTGTCAGTATACTGCATACTGTATACTGTCGTGTGCAAGAGGCCTTATAGAGCAGCAGGAGCTGAGCATATTGATATATAGTTTTGTGGGAATTGAGTGGTTGATGGCATTCCCTGTGTAAGTGTGTATACAGAGATAGCTGTCAGTCACTGATATCTGTACACAGGGGGGTGTTATCAGTGATTGATAGTATTCTCTGTGTAAGTGTGTATACATGGATAGCTGTCAGTCACTGATAGCTGTTCACAGGGGGGTGTTATCAGTGATTGATAGCATTCTCTGTGTAAGTCTGTATACTGAGATAGCTGGCAGTCACTGATAGCTGTACACAGGGAGGTGTTGTCAGTGATTGATGGCATTCCCTGTGTAAGGGTATATCAGAGATAGCTGTCAGTCATTGATAGTTGTATACAGGGAGGTGTTATCAGTGATTGATAGCATTCCCTGTGTAAGGGTATATCAGAGATAGCTGTCAATCATTGATAGCTGTATACAGGGGGATGTTATCACTGATTGATAGTATTCTCTGTGTAAGTGTGTATACATGGATAGCTGTCAGTCACTGATATCTGTACACAGGGGAGGTCTTATCAGTGATTGATATTCTCTGTGTAAGTGTGTATACAAAGATAGCTGTCAGTCACTGATAGCTGAACACTGGGAGGTGTTGTCCGTGATTGATGGCATTCTCTGTGTAAGTCTGTATACAGAGATAACTGTCAGTCACTGATAGCTGTACACAGGGAGGTGTTGTCAGTGATTGATATTCTCTGTGTAAGTGTGTATACAGAGATAGCTGTCAGTCACTGATAGCTGTACACAGGGAGGTGTTGTCAGTGATTGATAGCATTCTCTGTGTAAGTCTGTATACAGAGATAGCTGTCAGTCACTGATAGCTGTATACAGGGAGGGGTTATCACTAATTGATGGCATTCTCTGTGTAAGTCTGTAAAGAGATAGATGTCAGTCACTGATAGTCCCTCCCCATGTACTGAGAGTTGCTGGTAGTCCAAGGTTAGAAAAAGTAGAAATGTAACTATATAAATAACAAGTATTACCGAATCTTTCCTCATAAAACTATATATTAATCTGCTCAGCTCCTCCTGCTCTATAACATACTGCCTGCAGATTGCACTATGTTTTGTAGTGAAAATACATCTTTAAGGATAAAAAATTTCCAAATCCTACCATAAGAACCTGACTGTGGTATTGTGGATCTCCCCAGCCCTGCTTGTTACTGTATCCTGTCCTTTATGACTATATCACAGGTTATGAATCCATCTGAAGGCTCCAGCACTAAACAACACGAAGCAGAGGAATCAATCTGAGGTAAATGATCCTGTAGAAACGTTCCTGATGACATCTTAATGGATTTTACCGAATTCTGTTCTGGTTCAGCCCACGTAATGATTTACTCTAGGTAGATAATGCTAATCACTGAAACCTCACAGTGAAAGACTTCCATTAGTTCCTAATACATTATGACACCTCCCCTTTAATTGGAAAGATATTAAAGGGACATTTATGGACAAGCTGGTTATTTTTCCGTATTTATGTAGTGATGACACAGTCCACAGCGCTGTACAAAGAATGCACTCATGCTCCTTCCTGGGGCTGACAGTCTGATTTTCCTTAATTAACCACATGCACACTCATTCTACAGCTATTTTAGGAGTATCTTCTTAGGAACATTTTCTCGGCTGCTTAGGTTGCTTGATTTTTAAACAAGTATTCAACCGGTTGTCCTGTCTAGATGACCTGATCTGTAAATGATCAGCGATCAGTGATCAGCAGTCAGCGGCCACTACAGGAGGAAGGTGGTATTACAAGCCACCATGTGCTATCTGCATCCGTATGTCCATTCTGTAGCCCCACAAAAAAAATTGCACATCTTTTTTCATTTATAAAATTATATACCAAGAATTCCTCCTTATTATTATCAAAAAAAATACTCATTTATTTATTTATTTTTGCAGTTAATGGGTTTGGAAAAGGTGGTTCAAAACTGTAGAGGTGGGGACCCGGTAACCAACATTAACCGCAGAGAGGCTGAGTGGATCTACAGGTTAGATTCACTACAACCCAGCGGATTGAATATTGATTTAGGTTTGAAACCATGTTTGATTGAATAGGGTAAGAGAGAGAGGGGGGAAAAGAGAAAATAATATTTTTTTTCTCCTGCTGCAGTGTGAATAAGGCCTCTTTCACACAAACGTTTCTTTGCGAGTCTACGGACTGTTTTTTTTTTTTTCATTTCAATGGTTCCGCAAAAAAAACTGAAGTGTTTCCGCGTGTATTCTGTTTCCGTATTTCCGTTTTTCTGTTCCGTGCAAAGATAAAACGTGTCCTATTATTGCCCGCAAGGCCGCAAATCACGATCCGTGGCTCCATTCAAGTCCCTGGGTCCGCAAGAAAAACTGAATGCATACAGAAATGCATCAGTATGTCTTCCGTATCCATATAACGGAACATAACAAAATCCATAAGACGGAAGGACGGATCTGTTCTTTTGCCCATAGACTTCTATTATGACGGAATGCAAAACTGAAACCTTTAAAAGGCATTCCGTTTTTCTCCGTCATAATACAAGTCTATGGGAAAGCATAACGGATCTGTCTGGGTCCCGTTATGCAAGACGGAAAACAAAGTCCTGTAGACTTCTATTAGGACGGAGAAAAACGGAATGCCTCTTAAAGGCTTCCGTTTTGCATTCCATCGCATGGATTCCGTTATGTTCCGTTATAACCCTGTTATAACGGAAAGCCATAACGGACTCCATAAAGCTAGTGTGAACCCACCTAAGAGTACTTTCACACTAGCGTTTTGGATTCCGTTTGTGAGATCCGTTTCAGGGCTCTCACAAACGGTCCAAAACGGATCAGTTAAGCCCCAATGCATTCTGAATGGATAAGGATCCGTTCAGAATGCATCAGTTCGGCTCCGTTCTGCCTCTATTCCGTTTTGGAGGCGGACACCAAAGCGCAGCTTGCAGCATTTTGGTGTCCGTCTGAAGAGGCGGAGTCTAACGGATCAGTTTTTAATTACAATGTAAGTCAATGGGGACGGATCCGTTTTCAATGACACAATGTGGTGCTTTTGAAAACGGATCCGTTCCCCATTGACTTTCAATGTAATTCAAAACGGATCAGTTTTGGTCATTTTTCTTTTAACTAGACGGATCCGTTCTGAACGGATACAAAAGTTTTCATTATAGGTGCGGATCCGTCTGTGCAAATAAACAGACAGATCCGCACCAACGCAAGTGTGAAAGTACCCTAAGCTTTTTTACGGTATACACCTTTAACGGTATGCACATTTTAATAATAACTGTGCTGCATGTTGTCGCTTGTACCGATCGACATAAGGGCAGCTTTTGTGGACGATGAATTACAGAATACAGGCTGCCGCGATGACTCCTGCAGCAGAATGATGAAGAACACTATGGACTTTGTAGATAATGGTCATGTAGTCCAATGCAGTCGACTGTTCCCTGTTATCAGCAATGTCAGTCTGTAGTGCTCTCAGTGAGAGGTGAAGGATATGAAGTGGATCCAAAATGGCGGCCATTAGGGGTGATCCTGTTCCACATTGTGATATGAGCAAAATGCCTATCACGACTTACCTGTAAGGGATAAGTCACACGACTCTAACAGCGGGTCCGCAACATACATTGACTTGAATGTGTCCCATAGCCCCTAGTAGTAGTAATGCCCCCGAGTAGTAATAATTCTCCTAATAGTATGACAGTACAATAAACACCCCCTCTTAGTGCCCGCAGTTAATGCCTAATGTCCCCATAATGTATACCAGTATAAAATAACCTTATATAGTGCCTCAGTTAATGCCTCCATTGTGCTCCTCTCCCCCTTCCCCATAGTGTCCCCCATAATATGCCAGTAAAAAAATCCCCCTTTTTAGTGCCACCAGCTGCCCCCATAATGTGCCAGTAAAAAATTCCCCTTCGTAGTGCCACCAGATTCCCCCATAGTTCTCCTCTTCCCCATAGTGCCCATCCATAATGTGCCAGTAAATAATACCGCTATAGTGCCACCAGATGCCCCATAGTGCCGCTCTCCCCCATAGTGCCCTCCCATAATGTGCCAGTAAATAATACCGCTATAGTGCCACCAGATGCCCCATAGTGCCGCTCTCCCCCATAGTGCCCTCCCATAATGTGCCAGTAAATAATTCCCCTATAGTGCCACCAGATGCCCCATAGTGCCGCTCTCCCCTATAGTGCCTCCCATAATGTGCCAGTAAAAAATGCCCCCTTAGTGCCACCAGATGCCCCATAGTGCCTCCCATAATGTGCTAGTGAAAAATGCCCCCTTAGTGCCACCAAATGCCCTAGTGCCCCCATAATGTGCCAGTAAAAAAATGCCCCTTTGGAGCCACCAGATGCTCGTATAGTGCTCCTATTCGCCATAGTGGCCCCCACAATGTGCCACCCGTTGGACCCCCCCTTTCGGTGCACCCCTGGTCACACGGATGTCACCCGTTTTATTTTATTTTTTGCGGATCCATGTTTTGCAGACCAGAAAATACATATGGTCGTGTGCATGAGCCCTAAAAAAAAGCTGGGTTTTTGGACAGAAATGATGCGTGACGGAGACCTGCTTTCCCTCCATGGTGATTAGCATCCAGGTGTGATGTGATGGGTGATTCTGCAGTCTAATAGAAGGGCGAGTGCAGCAATGTGACTCCCTGGCTGATGTGCCATAGTGTGCCGGGAAGGGTGCGGTCCCTGCAGATCTGCCGTAATACAGCCAGAAATATTCTCAATGTCACAGTCCCAGCACAGAGCGGATGAGCTCATCGCTTCAGAACAATGCAACCTCTGCTGGAATCCTAGATGCTGCACCCTGCCGTACTAGACGCACGCCCGCTCGCCCTCTGGTCCGCTGCCAGGGAGAGGCAGACACAGCAAAGTACGTCTAGAGGTATACAGATTATATGCATGGATTGCAGTAATCTCAATATTGCATAATATATTCTAAATTAGCCACTGATTCTGGACGCTGCGTGCAGCGATTTTTGTCCGGAATTTATGCCTCGTTGCGCTGGATTCTTGCCGGATGCCATTATAGTCTATGGGGTCCAGCAAGCACTCGGCACTATCCGGCATTGTCAGATCCGGAGACCTCTCCGGCAGAACAGACTCGGATTGCTGTGCTACTAGTGTGAAAATAGCCTTGGGCCTTATGCCTTATGCACACGACCGCTGGATGTTTTGCAGTCCGCAAATTAGGGGGCCTTAAAACACGGATACCGGTCGTGTGCATTGCACATTTTACGGAACAGAACGTCGGCCCCTAATAGAACAGTCCTATCCTTGTCCGTAATGCGGAACATCCATGCGGACACAGAAGGCACACATTCAATGCACACAGTCATTTCCGTTTTTTTCTGCGGACCCATAGAAGTGAATGGTTCTGCATAAGGGCTGCAGAAGAAACTAAACAATTGCCCCTGCAATCATCCTGACCCAGGGCAGTTAGAAAAGCATGGTCCTGCATGGTTAAAAAAATAAAAAATAAAAAAATCCAGAATTGCTGCTTCTGTGCGACCAAAATGGTCGCACTGAAAACTGCAAATCATCACGCAAAAAAAACCCCAAACCCTCATACTGTTCTGCCGATGTAAAAATGATTATAGGAATATATTATTTATTTGATTTTATCTTATTGGTAACTAGGGTCCAAAATAGGCCAATCACATAGGGGTTAAAAGAGTATTCCAGGATTTCGCTATTGATGGACTATCCTCAAGATAGGCCATGATGTCTGATCGGGGGAGGGGGTCTGACACTCCTCACTCCCACCACCCAGTCAGCTGTTTCAGAGTAGGGGCTTGATTACACGACCGTACGGTTTTGTGGTCCGTTTTTTTTAATCCGTTGAGTTTCCGTTTCCGTTTTTCCGCAGAAACAGGAACTTTGTAATCATTGCAAACACATGTGCAAAATGGGCTGGGCGTAGCATTTCTACAGCATGGATCCGCAAAAAACGGATGACATACGGACATGTGTTCCGCATGCATTCTGTTTTTTATATGGACCCATTGACTTGAATGAAGCCACTGAACGTGATTTGTGGACAATAATGGGACCTGACTCAAAATGTTGCGGAACGGAAATACAGAAACAGAATGCATACGGAGTACATTCCGTTTTTTTTGCGGACCCACTGGAATGAATGGTTCCGTATACGGAAAGCAAAAAACGTTTGTGTGAGCGAGCCCTAGCTTTGATGCTGGAAGTCTGTGCGGGAACTACACCACTCAGTCTGACTAGGTCCAGGAAAACCCCTTTAAGGGCTCATGCACACAAACTTATTTTCTTTCCGTGTCCGTTCCATTATTTTTTTGCGGACCGTATGCGGAACCATTCACTTCAATGGGTCTGCAAAAAGAACGGAAGGTACTCCGTGTGCATTGCGGTCCCCAATGCACGGAACGGCCGCACAATGGCAAGAGGCTTAAGTCTGGATTCCCTTTACTATTCTTTGCCGGGCAGGTTTGAGAAGATAAAGCCCGGCATGCTGATGGATCAGTGGCCGCCGAACCAGATGACAGGTTCCCTTTAAAGGCAGGGAAAAGATTAAGAAAACAGATAATCCTGTGTTTGGGAAGAGGAGAAGGGCGACGCCATATCTGATGTCACCCAGGAGACGTCCTTTCATCGAATGACATTACAGAAAATAGCTGGTAATAGATAGCGATAGCTCTGTGGACTGCGGAGTGAGATATCTGGGTCTGTACCACATCATCATCATCAACGCTCCCGTAATATAAAAGTGAAGCGCTTACTGAAGACTTTCCATTAGCACAGATGGCCCGACTGCCTGAAACCGAGGAGCCTTCATAGGATTTTGGAATATCAGTAGTTTCAGAAAGAGGTGTAGTCATGGGGGGCTGCCTCAGGAAAGGAACCTAGAGTTTGGTGGTCATGCGAATGGACAGAAGACTTTGGGGAGGTTGGAAATAACAGGGTGGAGGGGAAGGAGGAGGATGCGGGGACTAGTGACCCACCAACATATACAGGACGGGACAACTCCCAGGATCACTCCTCCGTTTTGCTAATCAGGCCATTTTTGCTACTAGAACTCATTAGTATGCGCTTTACTTATATATTATAAGGACAATGGTCACGTTTTTGTGCTTCCGGTCACCCCCGTTTACGGTATGACATACCGGTATCTCGAGAATATAACATTTTTCTGAAGGAAGGCAGCCATGTTTTTCTAATCTCATACAACCCCTTTAGGTCTGGGGATCATAGAGGATGAATTCTCCGAGGGTCCTAGTGTTCTGATTCGTCACCAATCCATGAGTTATATCTTAGAGATACTGTATTATTGGTGCAAAAACAATGACTCCTTTAAAGAGCCCCTGTCAGCAGGATCAACCCTATTAAACCAGAAATGATGCCTGTCGGATTGCTGACCCTGCTGATTTCAAATATGCCTTCCCTCCCCGGATCTATTGCTGCATTTAGGAGAAGTACATTTTTTTAAATATGCAAATTAGGGCATCAGTGCACAGAGGGAGGGTCTAAGACACTCAATGCACCTTAGCTCTTCCTTTCTGCTTCCCTGGACACTGCCTCTTCCACTTGGACACCTGGCCCTATAAATCAGGTAGAGGGTGGAGTGTCCAGGGAAGCAGAGCGCAGGAGATAGGTGCACTGAGTGGCTAGGGTCTGCCTTTGGTGCACTTAAGCCCTAATTTGCATATTTTTTTAAAAAAACACTCATTTCTCCCAAACAAAGCAACACGTCGGGGGAAGAAAGGTATGGTTTTAATCAGCAAGATCAGCGCGGCTCAGCATTCTGGCGGGTTTAATTGGGTTGACCCTTTAGGATACATTTTGGGGTTCCAGTATTAGTACTGAAGTACGGCATGAACCCCTTTTTAGCAGATAAGCCGATCGCTGGGCGTCTGTGTATGGAGCTATGTGGGGACCCATTTTAGGGTGTGTATTACTTTTTGGGCACTTTTTATGAGGGGAAGCGACCCAAAACCTTCACCTAAATTGCCATTTTGACGTTTTTTTCTCATTTCTTCGTTTGCCGTATGGGATAAATATTTCTATACTTTAATAGAACCAACGTTTTCACATGTGGCGATGCCTATGGTCTTTATTTTTCTTATTGTTTATTTAGTTATATTTTGATTTTGGGGAAAGGAGGGGATTTGAATTTTAATATATTTTTTTATCAATTTTTTACTTTTTTATTTTTTAAAAACTGGACCCCCTACATGCAATCATTAGATCACAATTTGTATAAAGTAATGGAATTTCATCGATTACCCTATACAGTACATAGATCGCTATATTACAATTCAGTGCTGCCACCTGCTGGTCTTAATCTATCTGTATATATAAAGAAGGGCGTATGTATGTTCCGCGATCACTCAAAAACGCAACCATCGATTTCAACGAAACTTGGTATACACATCCCTTGCTACCTGGAAAGAAATCTTGTGGGGGTCATAGCTCTCTAGGACATATCGTTCCTGAGATATTCCCAAAAAATGACCTGCATTAGCCAATACAAGCCTGCAAGTCTTTCTCTTCATATCCCAAATACCATACACACGGTCACATGTCCCTTATCAGCCAATAGAAGCTCGCAGGCCCTTAGTCTCCACATACACACAGTTTTACTCCAGGTTTCCATAATGACCTAGCCATTTTTCTTCACTGCTGTAGGTCAGCTTTAGGCTAAGGCTACACGATGACATTTGTCGCGCGATAATAAGTCACACGACACATAGGGCACAACTACACTGCTACATGTGTCGCGCGACATTGATGTCACACCAATGTCGCGCGACAATTTTTATAATGATAGTCTATGGTGTTGCACTGCGACACATGACATGCGACGACTGCGACTCGACAGTCGCAGAAAAATCCATCTTGAATTGATTTTTTTTGCAACTTTCGTGTCGCAGTCGCAGCATGTCCCATGTCGCAGTGTGACACCATAGACTATCATTATAAAAATTGTCCCGCGACAGTGGTGTGACATCAATATCGCGCGACACATGTAGCAGTGTAGTAGCGTTCACTGTGGATGTTACTGTTAAGGGGCAGGTCGCTGTGGAGGTCATTGTTAAGGCAGCAAGGTACTGTGAGATCCCTGTCAAGGGAGCGGGGTACTGTGGATGTCACTGTTAAGGGGGCGGGCCCCTGAGGAGGTCACTGTCAAGGGAATGGGGTGCTGTGAAGCTCACTGTTAAAGGGGCGGGCTGCTGTGAAGGTCAAAGTTAAGGGGATGGGCTGCTGTGGAGATCCCATTTTATAGTGGCGGGGCACTGAGGGGGGGGGTGTTAAGGGGTGGGGGACTGTGGAGTTCACTGTTAAAGGGGCAGGGTGCTGTAGAGGTCACTGTTACACACACACACAAACATTAAAAGAAATAGATGAAATATACCCGTACGAACCAGGGTCCTTCTGCTAGTTGTAATATACACATAATCAGCCTAGAAGCCTAGTACAGGCTCTGGCTCATTACTTTCATGGAAAACCTTCCCTGATCTCCACCTGGGGGAGGCGTTCCTACCTGGCAAGCGCACACTTCCAGGTTTTAGGCCTCTCAGATGCCAGACCACGGCATCTGAGGCGTTGAATGTCCACGAATGTCATTACCGCCAATCGCGCACATTACCCCCAGGTGTCTGCTGTGTGAAAAAGCAGTCACTCAGTTGCTATGGTGCTCTCTCCGGAGAGGGCACCATCTTTAAAGACCCGATATCTGCTGTACTATTACGGCGATGTCGGAAAGGGGTTAATATAGATGGCCTATCCTCAAGATAGACCATCAATATCTTAGTGGTGGATGTTCTAGACCCCACACCCCTGCCGATCAGCTGTTTCAGAGTAGCTCCAGTGCTGGAACTCCACAGCTCCATCCATTGTGTAGTGGACAGAGTTGGTAACTGCAATGCTGTTCCCGTTGAAGTGAAGGGGGGCCTCATTGCTGTTACTATCTCCATCCACTACACAACGAACTGAGCTATATTGTACCGGTGCCCACTCCCCCTGCTGATTGTGGGAATTGTGGAGTGTCAGGCCCCTGCCAGATCAGATATTAGTGGTCTGTATTGAGGATAGGCCGTCAATATTGTCCATAAATATTTAAATCCCAGAAAAACCCCTTTAAAGGGTCAGTGAAGCGACATATCAAAGGTCGAGGTAAAAGCACGGAGACACCCACCGATCACTAGAACGAGGAGAGAGAAGTGCTCACATATCACACGCTCTCTCCTCACTGCAGGGGACAGAATTGAGACAGGCCCACAGACTTTCTACTGAGCTTGTCTCCTGTGGCGAGCAGAGGGAGTGCGCTACGTGAGGTCTTCTCTCTCCTCGTTCTAACGATCAAAGGGGGTCTCAGAGCTGAAAACCTTTGATATGTTGCTATGACAGATCAACTTTTTTGACGGTTCAGTGACCCTTTAAGCTGCAACATTAGACACAATCCATGGACAGCTGCGATGCCGTTTCTGGTAGACAGCAGCCATATTTTTTAAGTCCTGTACAAGTCTTCTCTCCTAGAATAAGTGGATGAACTGCACAAAGGAATAATGATCAGCTCAGACAGTGACACCTCCAGAACACGAGCCCCGGCGACAGGATTTGTTCCATATTAAAAGACTTGGCCGGAGGGTAAATGTGTCAGCTACATGGAAAGCGATTTTCTTTATTCTGCATCTGCCGGTGAGGGATTCACAAGATGCTTTCTAGCTACACAATGGGCAATTTACCTCCATCCTGTAGAGTCTCTCTGTCACACTGGAGAAGACAGATTTGCATCGATTATCACACAGTGCTATGTCTATGATGAGAGGGCTAAATTGCCTTAGTAAATTGTATTCATGCCCTGTTAATATTTTTGTAGGGCTCCGTGAACCGATATATATTCAGTCTTTACAACCCTTGGTAGAACATTGTGCTCCATCCAACTGAAGACTTTGAATAGGGGGGTACTCACCTCTTACTATAGAGGTAGCCCGGGTAAGTCAAGCCCATGGATTGTGATGATGGACAGCTGAAGATGTGGATCCGCTAGGTGTCATGGCGGTACTCCATCACTCACCACGCCACTGCCTGGTGGTCGAGACCTCCAAATCTTCCCTGCCTTCCAGCCTGCTGGGCCAGCCACTGGAGTTCGGTATCCCATGTTGGAGACCTCTTTCCCTGGCCTATAAGGCATGCATCTCCCTGGCTCGTAAAGGAGCAGTGCACTTGTTCCCCAATCTTCACCAGCAAATGGCTGGTCACCTGTGGGTACTTACAGTGCCTTTCCAAGGGAGAGGTGTCTGAGTAGTTGGCTTCTCTATCTTGCTAGATCCTGCGAAGGTGCTATATTCCATTGGTCTGCCTGTGTACCGACCTCTACTTGATTACCGCATCGAGACTCTCTGTTGCCTGACCATGTGCTGACTGCACTGACCTTTGGACTGATTTTTGCATTTGCATGAACTCTGCCTGCCCTGACCTTGGCCACAGACTTTGTCTGATCCCTTGCTGCTCGACACTGGTGTCTCTTCCCCCCCTTGGGTCAACAGCCAAACACATTGGACTATTCCACGAGGTAGTAGCCTGGGAGCTCCCCTGCAGTGAAGAACAGATGCCTATATAGTGGTTAAAGGGTGAAAACCACAGGATAATGCCCTGAAGACTAGCCCAAAGCCAAACCATTGATTGGCACTGTAGATTGACATCCACTGTCTGTAACACTAAGTATTTGACTCAGGGGTGAATCAAGAAGCCGAGTCTAAGGCTTCATAATGTGGGGGCATTTTACTGTCAGTACCCCTGGTGAACTCTCCGTTAGTAATGGATGAATGGAACCATCTTCACCATATGTGAGGACATGATGGAGTTGATGAAAACAAGGAGGGTTTTGATTTTTGCTGCTTGTAACGGGAAGAAAAATTGGACTAGCAATGGATCCATCTTCACGATATAGGAGGACATGGTGGAATAGGTCAACACAAGGAGAAACCTATCTTGACTGTTGCAAAACTACAACCCCAAGCAATGCTCAGACAGCTATAGGCAGCATCACCACTCTACAATTAATGGAAAGAAAAGTTGAACAAGCACTGGATCCATCTTCAGGACGTAGAGGTACTGTACGTGGGTGATTACGACAACATTTTGGCCCATTTTGATTTTTGTAATGGGGCTTTAGAAGAGAGCAACACTAAATCCGTTTTTATCTCATACACCTATGGGGGCAAGGTAGACGAACCTGAAGAGTCAAGGCCCATTTTGGCTTTCGTTATGAGGCTCTAGAAGAGAAAATTACAGAATCAATTTCCTTTTCAAACTCATGAGGCTGAGGGTACTTTCAGACTTGCGTTGGTGCGGATCCATCTGTTTATTTGCACAGACGGATCCGCACCTATAATGCAAACGTTTGTATCCGTTCAGAACGGATCCGTTTGCATTAGTTAAAAGAAAAATGACAAAGTCCAAAACGGATCCGTTTTGAATCACATTGAAAGTCAATAGGGAACGGATCCGTTTTCAAAAGCACCATATTGTGTCACTGAAAACGGATCCGTCCCCATTGACTTACATTGTAATTAAAAACTGATCCGTTAGGCTCCGCCTCTTCAGACGGACACCAAAATACTGCAAGCTGCGCTTTGGTGTCCGCCTCCAAAACAGAATAGAAACGGAACGGAGCCGAACTGATGCATTCTGAACGGATCCTTATCCATTCAGAATGCATTGGGGCTTAACTGATCCGTTTTGGACCGTTTGTGAGAGCCCTGAAACGGATCCCACAAACTGAATTCAAAACGCTAGTGTGAAAGTACCCTTAGGTGGACCAACTTGACAAGGGGAGGCCCGTTTTGACATTTGTTATGGGACTCTAGAAGAGACCAGCACTGAGTGTGTCTTCACCAATATGGGGCCAGGGTACACCAACTTGAAGAGGGGAGGGGGTCTACAAGAGATTGTGTAGTAATTAAATTTAGTGGTTCTTTCCCGTTTAATTTCTTATAATGTAGTTAGTTAGCGGTACCAGGTACCTGGCTGCGTTCTTGAGGTCTGAAGTAACTGTACTGCACACTGAAAACCTTTAGGAGGGGCCAGAAAGCTAGAAAACATCTAGCTATGTAACAAAGTGGTTAGCTCCATTGTAGACATCATCAAGGTAAGATGTGTCTTGTGACTACCACCTCCCTTTGTATCATATGAGTGTCGGCCAGGTGCCATGTTTCGAAACGGTCGATGGGGAGCTCGCTCATTTGTCCACGGCATTGGTGACTTACTTTACTCTTTATGTTATCTTTTGTACTGTATATATCTTTTATGATAGTAAAATGTTCATGCATCTAAACCGTATGTTAAGCCTATTTATTCCCGGATACCAGAATTCACAGTAATACAGAGACCAACACTGAATCCATCTTCATATCATAGACGTATGTGGGCAAGGTGAATCAACTTCTACAGGTGAGGAGCATTTTGATTTTTCCTTTTGGGTTCCTACTGGAAAAAACTATTACAGCGAGGACATTTTAGTTTTTACTGTCCCACAAAAATTGGTCCATAAAATTAATTGAAATTCCTCCTGTAAAATACACTTAGATTTTTTAAATCTAAATAAGTCCACCATTCCATCCTAATTGATTTCTTAATCTATCTTTCTTGCAGTTCGAGCATAATTTTTTTTCTAGTACAGAGCTCTAAATCCTCTGCATAGCCATAGATGTGGATTATCTAATCCTGGATACCAGCAGCCACCACTAGAGGGAGCTCAGAAGATTACTGCATACTGGTAATGCATTGAACGCCATAATGAGACAGTCTGCAGTTTGCTCCCCCTAGTGGTGGAGGCAGGTAGTGAGAACTTTATCATATATATTGGTAGGGGATTTGGATGTGCTATAAAGATATATAGAGGAATGAAGCAGCTCCGAATACTGGACAGACTGCATGCTCAGTACATCTCCATCACTTAGGGTAATAAACGGCAGAGATTTAATAGCTACACACCATGTAAACTTACATAATGATAGCCTTCCTGCCATCTGTAAATCTATAGATCGGGGGATGTCAATGTCCATTACTATAATGACCACCAAAATTCAGCAATATCCTGACCGGCCAGGAAGCGTAAATGCAATTTGGCAATGTTACAACTGGAGCTATTTCATTCACATCTAGAGAAGGTCGACGGTCGGGACGGGCTATCACATTGACAGCGCATGTACAGTAAATCTGATTCATCATGGGCAGGACACGTGGCATCTTCAGGGAGGTGTCCCATGTAAGTACCTTCCATGACCACAGACAAAACCATTCAGAAGAAAAACCACTCAAAATTATTAAGCTTCAAGAGTTTATTATGTGAGAGAGTCATAAGTATCATACACGGACATACACATTTACAACATACATACATACACACACAGATAACAATACAGGTACACACATCCATACACAGATAAACATGTACAACATACATATATACACACATACACAGTAACATACCTACACAAATTCACAAATACTGGATGCTGACAAATGTACACCCATACATATACACACGTCCAAAATACATACACATATAAACACGCACATACACAGATACACAAATGTACATTACACAGATACACAAATGTACATTACACAGATACACAAATGTACATTACACATACACAAATACATACACATACAATGTACATACACAGATACATACACATACAATGTACATACACAGATACATACACATACAATGTACATACACAGAATACACACACAATGTACATGCACAGATACACACACAATGTACATACACAGATACACACATGTACAATGTACATACACAGATACACACATGTACAATGTACATACACAGATACACACATGTACAATGTACATACACAGATACACACATGTACAATGTACATACACAGATACACACATGTACAATGTACATACACAGATACACACATGTACAATGTACATACACAGATACACACATGTACAATGTACATACACAGATACATACATATACAATGTACATACACAGATACACACACAATGTACATACACAGATACACACATGAACAATGTACATGCATAGATACACACATGTACAATGTACATACACAGATACACACATGTACAAGGTACATACACAGATACACACATGTACAAGGTACATACACAGATACACACATGTACAAGGTACATACACAGATACACACATGTACAAGGTACATACACAGATACACACACGTACAATGTACATACACAGATACACACATGTACAATGTACATACACAGATACACACACAATGTACATACACAGATACACACATATACAATGTACATACACAGATACACACATATACAATGTACATACACAGATACATACATGTACAATGTACATACACAGATACACACATGTACACTTTGCATACACAGATACATACATGTACAATGTACATACACAGATACACACACAATGTACATACACAGATACACACATATACAATGTACATACACAGATACACACACGTACAATGTACATACACAGATACATACATGTACAATATACATACACAGATACACACATGTACACTTTACATACACAGATACATACATGTACAATGTACATACACAGATACACACATATACAATATACATACACAGATACACACATGAACAATGTACATACACAGATACACACATGTACAATGTACATACACAGATACACACATGAACAATGTACATACACAGATACACATATGTACAATGTACATACACAGATACACACATGTACAATGTACATACACAGATACACACATGTACAATGTACATACACAGATACACACATGTACAATGTACATACACAGATACACACATGTACAATGTACACACAGATACATACATGTACAATGTACATACACAGATACACACATGAACAATGTACATATACAGATACATACATGTACAATGTACACACAGATACATACATGTACAATGTACATACACAGATACACACATGTACAATGTACATACACAGATACACACACAATGTACATACACAGATACACACATGTACAATGTACATACACAGATACACACATGTACAATGTACATACACAGATACACACATGTACAAGGTACATACACAGATACACACATGTACAATGTACATACACAGATACACACATGTACAATGTACATACACAGATACACACATGTACAAGGTACATACACAGATACACACATGTACAATGTACATACACAGATACACACATGTACAATGTACATACACAGATACACACACGTACAATGTACATACACAGATACACACATGTACAATGTACATACACAGATACACACACAATGTACATACACAGATGCACACATATACAATGTACATACACAGATAAACACATGTACAATGTACATACACAGATACATACATGTACAATGTACATACACAGATACACACATGTACACTTTGCATACACAGATACATACATGTACAATGTACATACACAGATACACACACAATGTACATACACAGATACACACACAATGTACATACACAGATACACACACGTACAATGTACATACACAGATACATACATGTACAATATACATACACAGATACATACATGTACAATGTACATACACAGATACACACATATACAATGTACATACACAGATACACACATGAACAATGTACATGCACAGATACACACATATACAATGTACATACACAGATACACACATGTACAATGTACACACAGATAGATACATACATGTACAATGTACATACACAGATACACACATGAACAATGTACATACACAGATACACACATGTACAATGTACATGCACAGATACACACATGTACAATGTACACACAGATAGATACATACATGTACAATATACATACACAGATACACACATGAACAATGTACATACACAGATACACACATGTACAATGTACATACACAGATACACACATGTACAATGTACATACACAGATACACACATGTACAATGTACATACACAGATACACACATGTACAATGTACATACACAGATACACACATGTACAATGTACATACACAGATACATACATGTACAATGTACATATACAGATACATACATGTACAATGTACATACACAGATACACACATGTACAATGTACATACACAGATACACACATGTACAATGTACATACACAGATACACACACAATGTACATACACAGATACACACATGTACAATGTACATACACAGATACACACATGTACAATGTACATACACAGATACATACATGTACAATGTACATATACAGATACATACATGTACAATGTACATACACAGATGCACACATGAACAATGTACATACACAGATACACACATGTACAATGTACATACACAGATACACACACAATGTACATACACAGATACATACATGTACAATGTACATACACAGATACACACACAATGTACATACACATATACATGCATAGATACACACATGTACAATGTACATACACAGATACACACATGTACAATGTACATACACAGATACACACATGTACAATGTACATACACAGATACACACATGTACAATGTACATACACAGATACACACATGTACAATGTACATACACAGATACACACATGTACAATGTACATACACAGATACACACATGTACAATGTACATACACAGATACACACATGTACAAGGTACATACACAGATACACACATATACAATGTACATACACAGATACACACATGTACAATGTACATACACAGATACACACACAATGTACATACACAGATACACACACAATGTACATACACAGATACACACATGTACAACTAGTACTGTACATACACAGATACACACATGTACAACTAGTACTGTACATACACAGATGTGCACATATACATGTGTACACACACATACTTACATACATGCATACCATGTGTGATTTATAATACTGGTGTCTTCTTATATGGCCATTGGGGCTGCCCCCTCCGGTTTTACAGTAGTGATAACACAGGAATATGAAGCGATTACATTCAGATCATGCTGAGGCTGTGCAAGCGCTGCGCAGCAGGAAGATTCGGAAACACCTCTGCCATGTTTCTTTATACAGTGTGAACACGGCTGTGAGGTGACGGCTCTAAGGAAGAAATCCTCAGCTAAATATACACTATGTGCTATGTCTGCCACTTGACTTCATTTCCCTCAAAATAGGAAGTAAAATCGTGTTCACACAAGGAACTTTTTTTTGCAGGGGACATTTAAGGCAAGAAGACGGCACCTCGGTGAGATCCTGGTACAGCAGCGTCCGATATCCAGTGCTTCATTTGTATTCAGTGATTCCTCCCTGAGCTAAAGGATTCCTGCAGTTCTTTATCATCGCATTACTGAAAGCCGAGCTAAACCACAAGACAAACTCAGCTCCGCTATAGTGACAAACTCACTGCTGCCCTATCTGTATTTAAAGAGGACCCGCCACCTCTCCTGACATGTCTGTGTGACGTAATAGCAATTCTGGCGCATACATTCTTATGTCTGTGAGGGTTCCCATTAATCCAGGTCATGGTATATCTGTAAAGAATAAATCAAGGCAACTGGACTTACTGTGGGTTTCTTGAAAACGTTTCATTCGTTCTTCCAACAAGCTTTCTCAATTCTGAGTGACTTGTACAAGAATTCTCTGGGAATAAATATGTAACTGAATCAACATCTGGTAATTAGGTCATTATACCCAGCATGGGGTCAAAGGTGCTGATTCCATAGTCCTAATTGGAGTCAGTAGGTGATAGGTAAGTGGCAGACAATAGATGTCTAAACCCCCCCCCCCCCCCCTACCTCTATTCAAGCTTGGCTTCTCCATTTCTCCATTACATAGATGGCCTCCTTTACACCTTGTTTGTACCAACCGGCCTCCTTATCCAAAACACGTGCGTAAAAATGGAGAAGCCAAGCTTGAATAGAGGCGAGGAGAGTTAGACATCTATTGTCTGCCACTTACAATGCTGTCTTGACACCTTTTTCTGGGAGGTCATTATCACCTACTGACTCCAATTAGGACTATGGAATCAACACCATTGACCCCATGCTGGGTATAATGACCTAATTACCAGATGTTGATTCAGTTACATATTTATTCCCAGAGAATTCTTGTACAAGTCACTCAGAATTGAGAACTTATTGGAAGAACAAGTGAAACGTTTTCAAAAAATCTACAGCAAGTCCAGTTGCCTTGATTTATTCTTAACAGATATATCAATTCTTATGACTTTATGTTGCACCATTCCTCTGTTATTACTATTAGAAATGTAAGAATTAATCTGCATTAAAGGTCCAGATGGGTATCACCAGTTGGGAGTGTTTCCCTGCACAGTCTGACACTATTCAGTGTTGCTAGTGGCAGACTGTGTAGGAACATCCCCCCCTCCCTCAACTGGTAACACCCATCTGGACCTTTATTGCAGACTGCTAGAAATTCATTCTAAAACTTCTAATGGGAATAATAGAGGAACGGCGCATCGTGGAGTCATAAGAATAGATGCTCCAGAATTGACATTACAGTAAATCTAACATATCGGGAGAGGTGATGGGTCATCTTTAATGAAAGAGGTGCCTGTAAGGGGTGTCTATACTTATTTAAGTCAAAGCTTTATGTGTTTGCACTGTGTGTATAGTGCCCTGCATTCTTCATATTATATGGGTACTGTACCTTTAATGATGATGATGGCGACTATATAGTACTGATTGTTTCAGCATCATATGGCACCTTGTAATGGCGGCTAGGTGGTGTCACACCGTTCCTGAAGAGGAGTCTGTATATAGGGGCTGTTTGGCGCTAGTAGCGGTTGTTGGAGGTGGCTGGAGGACAGCCTGCCCGAAGAGGGGTTGTGGAGCCTGAGTTAGGTGTCAGAGGAGGGAACAGAGCATTGGATCTCCAGGCAGAGCAAGAGATGTGGGCCTAAGAAATGGCTATGTTACGGTAGTGGTACACTGCGAAAGGGTTAAAAATCTGCTTTTGCGTGATGTATGCATTTCATGTATTTCATAGTACTCAAGGAGTTAATAGGTTATAGCTATCATCACTAGCTGGGGCTGATCCTCCCATAGGGAGAAGCATTGGCTTACCTAAGGTGTTTGGCACCCGAGGCGAACTGTTTCTCTGGCATCCTTCCTCCAATACTTTAAAAATTGTACCCCCTCACAGTAGTATTGCCCTCATTGTACAACCTTCAAAGTAGTTTTGTCCAGATATGTGCCCCCTCACGGTAGTTATGCCCATATATTGTGCCCCCTCACGGTAGTTATGTCCACACAGTATATATGCCCTCATTGTACAACTTTCACAGTAGTTATGCCCTCTCTGTGCCCCTTCACAGTAATTATGCCCCCTCTGTGCCCCTTTCACAGTAGTTATGCCCTCTCTGTCCCCCTTTCACAGTAGTTATGCCCTCTCTGTGCCCCTTTAACAGTTGTAATGCCCTCTCTGTGCCCCTTCACAGTAATTATGCCCCCTCTGTGCGCCTTTCACAGTAGTTATGCCCTCTCTGTCCCCCTTTCACAGTAGTTATGCCCTCACTGTGCCCCCATAACAGTTATGCCCCTTCACAGTAGTAATTCTCATTGTTCCCCTTTAGAGTAATAATGCCCATTGTGCCCCTTTCATAGTAATAATGCCTATTTTGCCCCCTCCTAAGTAGTAATGCTCTTTGTCCCCTTTCATAGAAGTAAAGCCCTCTGTGCCCCCCTCTTTGTTAAAAAACAAACAAACCAAAAAACAGTAACTACTCACCTTGTCCCGTTCCTGAAGCTCACAGTCCTCTCTCCCCTGCAGACACAGATCACTCTGCAGCACTGTGTGGGAGGAGCACAGGCAGATTCCCGGGCTGCAGGCTCCTCCCATAAAGGCCGGCAGCGCGATTTGTGTCTGCAGACTGAATAGTGAAGCGGGGAGCAGAAGGCTCTGTGCTTCACCATTCAGAGTGCGGGGAGCTGAACGGTCAGTGAGTGACAGGACCGCAGCTCCAGCAATCAGCGCTTCCATCTGTATTGATGGAAGTTCTCATTGCCTCTGGGCTCTGGCACCCCCCCACGAGAGCAAGCCCCCAGAAACAGACACAGTGAACTTTTGACCATCTGGTTTAGCTCTTTCAGATGGTTTTTTATATCTGGAGACTGCTTAGTCATTCCCATTGACTTGTATTGAGACACAATACAGGTCTATGGCAGCCATGAACTGCAACATTGATTTCTGTTAGGCTGTGCTTCTCAAGCCTCACCCCTCCTACTATAAAAATGGAGCAGGCAGTGCCCCTAAGGTCTGAAGATAAGGGGCAGCACACTTGACCATGCCCTTCAGAAAGCAGCAACACATGGTGACACCACAAGAGTGTCCGGGAAATCGAGACTTGTGTGGGGGCCACTTCAAACCCAGTCACCGCAGCCATACATTAAAAAACAGCCCACATCCCACTGAGGACATTGAGGAAATCATAACTGTGAGTACAGCAACCTGTAAAAAAGCATCGGTACCTGGACTGTAACTGTTAAGTGCATGCCTCCCTGTTGATGTCGCAGAGCTGAACTTGATGCATCAGACATGATGTAGCAGAGCTGAACTTGATGCATCAGACATGATGTTAGCAGGGCTGAACTGTATGCATCAGACATGATGTAGCAGAGCTGAACTTGATGCATCAGACATGATGTAGCAAAGCTGAACTGTATGCATCAGACATGATGTAGAAGGGCTGAAATTGATGCATCAGACATGATGTAGCAGTGCTGAACTTGATGCAGTAGAGCTAATGTAGTGGTATAAAGCTCTTGCAACAGGTTGAGCTGCTGAGGACATTTCCTGAATAACCAGGTGACGTCCAGCTTCCAGAGTCGGGTTTAAAAGACCTGGCAGTGTGACATCATCAGTGCGCTCTGGGTCGCCGTAGTAAACCCAGCCGGCCATATCCATCCCATAAATGTCAGTGAAACCGGACGACCATCTAATGTGTATGGTGGTCTGCCCACTGATGCAGGGAGTGATAAGGTTCAGGCTGTTGAATTTGCATATGCTCCATCCCTTTCTCTCCAGGAAGACAATCGGTCACCGGAGGAGTCTGGCAGCAGCTTTCTCCACTCTCTCCTTTCAGCACACATGCATGCTCGGCCGATCTCAGCAAGGATATGTTTACAGAGGTTGGAAGATGTGCATGGCCAGCAGCAAAACAAATTAGGCAAACAGTCCCTTGCATTAGATGGGCATGATGTAATGCCTTCTTTCCCCTGTGGGGGCACTGCTGGGAAATTGAGCACCAGCTGCCAGATTCCCCCACAGATTACAGATACTGGGGGCTTCACCATCACAGATTACATGGAGAATACCATGTCTTTAATGTATTTTTTAACTATATTTTATCATTTATTAACCATCACCTTGGATGAATATGCATTCATACCAGAAGCACCGATGCCGGCAGACTACCCAAACGTGGGGTCCATGCAAAGAAGAAGGGGGGGGGGGGTCAATGAAAAATTCATCTTTACATGTACTCAGTTTGCAGGGATTCATATTGACTTATGTGGTCGTCTTACGCCTCTGGTCTGGGCTTGGCCACGCGTGGGTTAACGGCAGATAGGTATAGCTGCAGATGAATAGTCCTGGAAGGACTGGCCGGAGGGCTGGCAATGTGTGGGCTGATCAGGACACCCCGCCTTGTGCTGCTGCAATAGAGAGTCGGAGCGGAGAGCTGCAGATTGAGCAGTGTTGAGTCATCCGACCTCCCGGAGGACGCAGCAGAATAATTCAGCTCTTCCACTGCATTGGCGAACACGTGGCTACTTCTGCGGGAAGCATGGGTGACAGCTCTGCAGATTCACTCCTAAGAGGGGCAATTAGAGAGAAGACACTCGGGCGCTGTCGAGGGCTCTCTAGGAAGAATTCGGGGAGAAGAAAGTGGGAGTCAGTCAGCTTAGATGACATCTCTCCGGAGGTCGCAATGAACGCAGTTTATATATTTTCTCGTATTCAGTTCAGTATTACCCGCAGCCTCCGAGCACTTAGTATCAGGCAGAAGCTGAAGAATCTACTGTGTGTTTTATCAGAAATGACGTATAGATGTAGCAGAGCTGCGGGGGCGGACTGGGAACTTAAAGTGGCCCCAAATTGTAGGGGGTCAGCAATGCCACAACGTCAGAACCAAATACTACAGTGCAGCACAATATACTGCCCCAGCAGAACCAAATACCACAGTGCAGTACAATATACTGCCCCAGCAGAACCAAATACCACAGTGAAGCACAATATACTGCCCCCGCAGAACCAAATACCACAGTGCAGTACAATATACTGCCCCCGCAGAACCAAATACCACAGTGCAGTACAATATACTGCCCCCGCAGAACCAAATACCACAGTGCAGTACAATATACTGCCCCCGCAGAACCAAATACCACAGTGCAGTACAATATACTGCCCCAGCAGAACCAAACACCACAGTGCAGCACAATATACTGCCCCAGCAGAACCAAATACCACAGTGCAGCACAATATACTGCCCCAGCAGAACCAAATACTACAGTACAGCACAATATACTGCCCCAGCAGAACCAAATACCACAGTGCAGCACAATATACCGCCCCAGCAGAACCAAATACCACAGTGCAGTACAATATACTGCCCCAGCAGAACCAAGTACCACAGTGCAGCACAATATACCGCCCCAGCAGAACCAAATACTACAGTACAGCACAATATTCTGCCCCAGCAGAACCAAATACTACAGTGCAGCACAATATACCGCCCCAGCAGGACCAAATACCACAGTGCAGCACAATATACCGCCCCAGCAGGACCAAATACCACAGTGCAGCACAATATACTGCCCCAGCAGAACCAAATACCACAGTGCAGAACAATATACTGCCCCAGCAGAACCAAATACCACAGTGCAGCACTATAAACTGCCCCATCAGAACCAAATACCACAGTGCAGCACAATATACTGCCCCAGCAGAACCAAATACCACATTGAAGCCAATATACTGCCCCAGCAGAACCAAATACCACAGTGCAGCACAATATACTGCCCCAGCAGAACCAAATACCACAGTGCAGCAGAATATACTGCCCCAGCAGAACCAAATACCACAGTGTAGCACAATATACTGCCCCAGCAGAACCAAATACCACAGTGCAGCACAATATACTGCCCCAGCAGAACCAAAAACCACAGTGCAGCACAATATACTGCCCCAGCAGAACCAAATACCACAGTGTAGCTGTAGCACAATATACTGCCCCAGCAGAACCAAATACCACAGTGTAGCACAATATATGGCCCCAGCAGATCCAAATACCACAGTACAGCACAATATACTGCCCCGGCAGAGCCAAATACCACAGTGCAGATAATATACTGCCTCATCAGATCCAAACACCATAGTGCAACACAATATACAGCCCCAGCAGAACCAAATACCACAGTGCAGCATAATATACTGCCCCAGCAGAACTAGACACCACAGTGCAGCACAATATACTGCCCCAGCAGACCCAAATACCACAGTACAGCACAATATAATATAACCAAATGGAGTAGTGAAGAAAAACGAGCGGCACTCACCAAGTCCATTCCAAATTGGAGCTGAGCAACACCGTTGACCATAATACCACTGCCACAGTGAGTCTGAATTAGCTGTAGCTACGGGGCTAAAAGTAACAGCAGTGCCGCCCGATTTTCTTCTTTTTTGTGACAGCACAATATAATGCCCCTGCAGAACCAAATACCACAGTGCAGCACAATAAACTGCCCCAGCAGAACCAAATATCACAGTGTAGCACAATATTCTGCCCCAGCAGAACCAAATACCCCTCTGTGGTGCCCTGTGCCAGACAGGAGCATACAGCTCTACCTACCTCTTATATCCAGTGTCGTCTCCTCTAATGTAGACTTTCTATTTCCTCATCTTCTCCATTCAGCCCAGACCAACATGATGACTTCTAAAGACAGCAATACAGTTTAATTCAGTGGGGCATCTGCGGCCACCAACCTGGTACACAGTTTCCTAACCTCATTTGACACTGGGATAATCAGATCTTTATGTACCCAGCTCAAGAGAAGGCCTCAGGCAGTCCCCTGGGCCTTGGCCCTCAGGGAATATTCCCTGTAGGGTCCATGGCCAGTCCACCCCCTGCAAAACTGGATTTGCTATTTGTATTTTAGAATGACAAGTCACAGTCCTGACCTTAACCCTGTGGAGATCTGTGCATGCAAAACATCCTAGAATTACTGATCAACTGGGACAGGGAGGAATGGTTCAAAATTCTTCCTCTACGTTGTATAAATCCTTTTTGCTTGAGGAGCTTGCTGTTAAAGTGAAAACGAAAAGTTATTAAATTAAAGGGTTCGCTTACTTTTTCGTGCAAGTATATGTCCCTGGTTCCGTAGATTTCATTGGTTTAGATTGCATTGGTCACTGAGTATTATGACACCTAGGCACCACATTCTCATCACAGTATGATATGGCTGTATGTATGGTGTCTAAAGGGTTTCTTTGCTTTGGCCAGAAGGTTCCCCCAACAAATGCTGACCAACGATCAGTTGTGATCTGCTGAGGAACCAACAAGTGTTCAATTTCCCTGAAGCGCCACCACAGGAGGAATAAGGTATTACATGTTCCCATCAAAACCCATAGACTATCCGTGTAATGCATAGACATTTGGGTCCTCCAGAGGGAGGGATGCTCTCTGGATTCTAGATGAAGGTCCTGAATGGATACCCCTCTTTATGAACCCCGAATCCCCTTAGAAGATGTAGTGCGAATATATGCTTTTATAAACCAGACGACCACTTTGGGCTGAAGAAGCGTGAACAATTATGTCTAAGGCCCCTTGCAGGGGAGCGTGAGCGGATGCGTTCAGGGAAAACTGTGCGATTTCGCAAGTCCATTCAGTGCTCAGTTTTTCAGTTTTTATCGCGCGGGTGCTATGCGATTTAATGCGTTTTTCACGCGCATGATAAAAAACTGAATGTTTACAAACAACATCTGTTAGCAACCATCCGTGAAATTCAATTCGCATCCGCAATTTTTTGTGGGTGCGATGCGATTTTCACTCTGCCCTATTAATTCTTGTGTGAAAATCACAGAACATAGAACATGCTGCGATTTTCACGCAACGCAAAAGTGATGCGTGAAAACCCCCGCTTGTGTACACAGCCCCATTGAAGTGAATGGGTCCGGATTACGTGCGGGCGCCATGCGTTCGCATCACGCATTGCACCCGCGCGGAATACTCGCCTGTGTGAAAGGGGCCTAAATGGGCTTGAGCCAAGTTTTAAACGTATTTTCCATTCACAGTGTCTGATTGGTGGGGGTCCAGCAGCTGGCACGAGAATGGGGGTCCTGTGTTCCCCTGTATGAGTAGAGATGTGGTTGACCAGGGGCACTCCATTCCTGTGGGAATCCAAGGCACCTGATTATTTCCACTCATTCAGTTTCAAGTGGAGTTCTCCTTTAAGATGGATGCCTGAGCCCAAAAAACAAGCTGCTCCCCTGTGTGTTGGCATGTACAATGAATAATCGCCCGTCTTCGCCAAGTGTCCGGCTATTGATCGCAGGATTTGCTTGCTCAATCAATATGCCCCTGTTATTGACATGCATAAAGATAGAAGAACATACAGATTTTTCACGGTTAATTGCTCGCTTGGCACGGCTCCAGGCTTACATTAGACGCCGGTGGCGCTGCGCTATGGAATACATTATCGGCATTGGGTAACCGGATAGCTGAGCTGAATATGTAGAGAAAGTTCTCTGCTGCTTTTACTGCATTGCGTCAGGAGGACTGCTCCGGAGCCAGGCCCCCACCGTCACGTCTTAACTCCATCTCCCCCATACATTCTGCAGGTCATATACTGCTAGGTAAGGGCTTCGACGGGAACCAGTATCTGCTGCCCCGGCATTAACCCTTCACGTATCAGAGATACCAAGGGCATCCTTCAATGGCAGGAGCTCCTCTATGGATGTAATAGGGGCTACTCCGAATACATTTACAAGAGTATATAGACAGGATGGACCTTCATTATGGGGCTGGGTTTTACCCCCCCCCCCCCTTCCCGGACAGAAGGGCCTGTTCTTTGCTGCAGTTCCTGTGGAAGGGGGAGTTCTGCCCGACTAGGGATGACCCACCTGGTAGCAGCGTGGTCTACCTATGGCGTTCACCCTTGCCTAGGGACAGTTTATGACTTACGCACCTATCATTGCACAAAGTCAGAAATGAGGTTATAAAAGCGGTTGTAGATCTGGCATAGGATGCATTTAGTTACCCCCTTTATAGCCATACTAATGAGGTACTGTCTTATTGCATATGACAAAAAAAAAACCTGAGTGTTACGGCCTCTTGCCAGGAGTTGGCCCCCCAACGATCTGATATTAAAGATCTATTCTGAGGATCGATCATCGATATTTAAAGTCCTGTAACCACCACTAGAGGGAGCTACTGCCTTCAAACATAAAACCGTATGCAGTAAGCTCTACACCTCCCTCTAGTGGTGGCTGCAGGCAGACAGAATTGTATAATTTCAAAGGGGTTTTCTCTGAAAATGAAAGACGTTATCCGGGGAAAATGACTTTTTAGCCAGTGCCAGCAGCCTGCCTCTCCAAGCTGAAGATTCATAGCTACTGATCCTAACCGGTACGTTGACATCTGGAGCAGCATGGGCATAGTCACATGCTTTACTGCAGCAAATGACTGCCTTCAGCATTTGAGAGACAGGATACTGGCATTAGCGAAAAAAGCCGTAGAACCCCTTTAATTAGTGGAAAGTCCTTTTAAAACTATACAATTCGGTCTGGCTGCAGCCACCACTAGAGAGAGCTGTAGAGGTTACTGCATACGATCTTTGAAGTTTGAGCTCCCTCTAGTGGTGGTTACAGGCATCATTTTATCATTATCCCTATGAAGAGGATTTGCACCTCTAACTGCTGTAAAAAGAATTAAGAAAAGCGTTTTAGGTGTGTTTTACACCCAATGTGACATGTCAACGCCAACAACAATGACACTTTAGTTCCTTGGGGAATATTCCTCATGACCGACCCAACAACATTGTATTTTAATGGAATAGTTATTTGAGAATCTGCCCATTTAAAAGACCCTCGAGACAAGTGATCACTCTAGAGCAGTGTTTCCCAACCAGTGTGCCTCCAGCTGTTGCAAAACTACAACTCCCAGCATGCCCAGACAGCCTTTGGCTGTGTGGGCATGCTGGGAGTTGTAGTTTTGCAACAGCTGGAGGCACACTGGTTGGGAAACACTGCTCTAGAGTCACCTCCAAACGAAGCTGCCTTCTGCTAGATCTTTGGAGCTAAGTATTGTGCAGGGAATCCTCGGATGGGCCAGTGTGACCCTAAGGGCTCATGCACACGACCGTATTTTCTTTCCACTTCCGTTACGTTTTTTATGTGGCCCGTATGTGGAACCATTCACTTCAATCGGGCTGTAAAAAATACGGAAGTTACTCCGTGTGCATTCCGTTTACGTTTGTCCGCATGGCCGGTCCGCAAAAAAGTAGTGCATGTCCTATTATTGTCCATAAATCACGGTCCGTGACTCCATTTAAGTCAATGGGTCCACAAAAAATACAGAACGCACACGGAACACATATGTATGTCATCCGTTTTTTGCGGATCCATACTGTAGAAATGCTATGCCCAGCCCATATTGCTCATGTGTTTGGTGATTAATAAGTTAATGTTTCCGTTTCCGATCCGCAAAAAATGGATCGCATACGGAAACCATACGGATATGTTTTGTGGAATAACGGAACGGAAGAGGACTTAAATCAGAGAAAAAAAAACCTCAGATGCGGAACAACGGATCCATGAAAAACGGACCGCAAAACAACAACGGTCGTGGGCATGAGCATGAATGCACACGGAGTAAGGGTACTTTCACACTAGCGTTTTGGATTCCGTTTGTGAGATCCGTTTCAGGTCTCTCACAAATGGTCCAAAACGGATCCGTTAAGCCCCAATGCATTCTGAATGGATAAAGATCTGTTCAGAATGCATCAGTTCGGCTCCGTTTCGCCTCTATACCGTTTTGGAGGCGGACACCCAAAACTCAGCATGCAGCATTTTGGTGTCCGTCTGAAGAGGCGGAGCCTAACGGATTCGTTTTTAATTACACAATATGGTCCGTTTTGGACTTTGTCATTTTTCTTTAAACCTAATGCAAATGGATCCGTTCTGAACGGATACAAACGTTTGCATTATAGGTGCGGATCCGTCTGTGCAAATAAACAGATGGATCCGCACCAACGCAAGTGTGAAAGTACCCTAACTTCCGTATTTTCTACAGCCCCATTAAAGTGAAAGGTTTCGCATACGGGCCGCACAGAAAATGGAAAGGAAGCGGAAAGAAAATACGCTCGTGTGCATGAGCCCTTTCTGTGCTAAAAAAGCATCAAAACAGCCTATTTATTCCAATGAGAAGCAGCATGTGTTAAAAAAGGACGCGTGGAATAAAGAAGCATCATGCTCTGTCTTGGCGAGGAATCTGCGCTGATTCTCCCATTGAAATGAATGGGAAGCTGAAAGAAAAATGTGCCATACGTGTCTTATTCTGTGCTTTTTTTTAGTGTAGATCTGCACCAAAAACCACAAGCTGTAAATGTAGTTTTGCATTGAAATAAACACCCTTTGAAAAAAAAAACATGTTGAAAACCATCAAAAGCCATCAAAAACTTGTCTAAAACCGCTCGAAAGAAACACAATGAAGCCATGCACAGATTCCTATTTTGTGGGCGGAATTTAAAATGCATCGTGTGAACAGAACAGAACATTCACACCATGGGTTTCGCAGTGGAATTTTGGTGCGGAAAGCTGCTCCGAAATTCCCCAGAAAACCTGCCCGTGGCTAATTCCTGCATCGCTGAGGATTGCGGAGCGGCGGCTGCACCCTAAAGGGGAATGTCTGTTCTCGGTGCCGCCGCTGCTTTAAGCCGCCACCTCGTGATACTCATTGTGGCCTCCCATTGAAAAGAAATGAATGGTGGGGCAGAAAAGAGGAGGCTGATGGGTTTTTAGCAAAATTCTGCTGTAAAAACCGCCGTGTGAACAGACCCTATGGGTGGTGCCTGTAGACGGCGCAGATTTGCATGTAGAAAATCCATGTGAAATCCGCATCAAAAATGCACAAAAAACGCACATAAATCTGCACTATTTATTGCATTTTTATGTCGTTTTTATGTGTTTTTTATGCAGTTTTTGGTGCGGATTTTCAGTTTATGCTAAAAACTTCACTGAAGTCCATGGGTAAAACCTCTCTACAGAAGGTGCACAAACAATTGACCTGCTGCAGAGATTGCTGTAATCCCATACACTTTGCTGGGACTGTATTTCTGCACGAAAATCCGCACAGAAAAAAACCGCACGTAATCTGCATCGTGTGCAGGGAGCCTAAGATTTCTCGTCTTGTACCGTTGTATTACGCTGCATTCATCGCGTACACATGTAGAAGCCTATTGATCAGGAGCCCAGCGCCAGTAATGAGTGTAATTAGAGGAAATTCGCTTTGCCTGTTTGTTTTCTGTAATTTCCACAAGATTGCGCTGTCATTTTCTTGGCCCGACGAGGCCCTCTAATGAAGCAAATGACAAAGCCACTGAACGTCTCATCGGGAAGAGCCCAGGCATTGTGCGATATTGGCGGAATTAGAATGAATACCCAACCCCCTGCATTTAACTCTTTCCATCCTGAGCCATAAAAAGGCCGCGCTGGACTTCACCTTCAGTGATGAGCGCGGCTGCCATGACTTGCAAAGTGCTGTAATGTGGATCCGTAAATCATGGCAGGAGCTGGCACATCCTCCGCCATGGCGGGGGCTCGGCTGATCTCACCAGGTAATAAAGAGGTGTCAGGGAGATTTAGTGAGCCTGCGTTTCTGCTGCGGAGACCGTGAAGCCTGGGTCTGTGTAAAACATGGACAGTCTTAACCCTTAAATAATCCTAGCTAATTCAGGGGTCTCTACGACAAGAAGAGAATGGGCTGAGCACCTGTTCGGCCCTACCCTTATCAGCAGACAGGGGGCAGCATGATAGCAAGGAACCCCCGGCCTCAGAAGTTCCCACTAGTCAGGTCACTAGGTATCACGTTGACATTGCTTCAAGGGAACCTGTCACCATGAAATCCATGGCAGCACGTTATAGAGCAGGAGGAGCTGAGCAGATTGATATGTAGTTTTACGGGAGACAATTCAGTAGAATTTGTAATTTATTCATTTAAAACCCCTTTCTGTGGTGAGGAGTCCAGTGGGCGGTCCTATGAGTGATCCCCATATCATTGTGCATGCAGGGAAGGCTGTCAGTCACTGATAGGACTGCCCACTGGACTCCTAACCATAAAAAGGGCAGAGATTTCAAAAACTACGCTCCTCCTGCTCAATAATTAATGATGGATTCCTTTAGAATCAGTCACCAGTTGTATGCTGCTAGGCTCCAGGGCATGCCAATGAGTCCCTATATTCATGAGCTGACGGCTCTCCCCGCCCCCCTGCCTCTGATTGACAGGTCTTTTCCATATGAATCAGCAGCAGGTGGGCGGGAGAGCCATGAGCTCATGACTATGAGGACTCATTGGCATGCCCTGCGGCAATACAAGATTTGGGCAAAACGGCTGGGTCAATTAAAGAAAGTGACCCAACATTTTGCTAAGGGGATCCGTCACTAGTTTACGCTGCCCTTAGTTTGGACACTATAAAACGGGTGACAGATTCCCTTTAAACGCATTGTCTGAAATTAGACAGAAGAGCCTGCTTGAAAGGGACTGAGCTGAAAAAGTATTTTTTTTATTTAGACAATCCCTTTAAATGCCTATGTCTTCCATTGGCACAGAAGTTAAAGGGGTATTCTGGTTGCATCAAGTTATCCTCTATCCGCAGGACAGGGATCATCTATTAGACTATTGGAGGGGCCGACTCCTGGGACCCCCACCGATCACAAGAATGGGGGCTGTGTAACCAACTCTTAATGGTGGTCATGCATGTCCACTGCCACTCCAGTCATCGCCATGGAGACAGCTCAGTAAAACGCTTGCCAGTTTCTGGCAGTCCCATAGAGATGACAATTTCTTGTACAAATGATGGAAGATAGTGAACTTGCTATAATCGTTCCCCTAGCGACACCAGCGAGGGAGAAGCCATCAATATGCCTTTAGGCAATTTATTGAAGGTACCTAGAAAAATGATGATTGAGGTAAAAGGAAAATCCATTCTCCAGCTCTGTGATGCATGTCTGGCAAACAGGAAAGGAAAGAAGGACACAGGATATGAGTTACAACAGGGGTGCACAACCCGCGGCCCACATGCGGCTCCCAGTGCCAAGGCTTGCGGCCCCCGTCCTCCTTGACAGAAACACAGATCGTACGATCAGCTGTGTTTCTGCTCACAGCGCCGCAAGATGGAGCATTACAGCTCCTGCTCCCGCACTGTAGCAGCAGCAGGTCTGTTCCCGGCTGTCAGTGACAGTGGAGGAGCCGAGCAGAAGGCAGAAGCAGTGCATCAGCGCTTCTGCCTTCTCCTCAGATAGGTGAGTGGCGCGCTGTGCAGGGTGGACTCAGCTTGGGGGCAGAGGAGTGCATGGTCAGGAGACCCTGATCAGCTCTGTCTGTGTACAATTCCCCCACAGCAGGTTGGTTTCCCCTGTAACTGGGGCGCCTTTAGATGCCCCAGTTACAGTGAAAATAGTGCAAAAAAAGTCTGTGTCCCTAAAGGTTTTTCAGTGACCTCTTAGGGACAAATTATGTGGAAAAAATAAATAAAAAAATAAGTTAAAAAATTATTACAAAAATTGAAATGCAAAAAAATATAATAAAACACAAATAAAAGAAAAAAAGAAATAAAATATGATGTGGCAATAACAGTAAATAAAAAGGAAAAAGTGAAAAATTAACAAAAAGTGTCAGTGTTCCCCAAAGGTCTTTTTATGACCTCTTGGGGGATATTAATTGTAGCAGAAATATATAAAAGATTCAGTTAAAAAAGATTAAAAAATAATAAAATATGTAAAAGAAAAAACACCCACACCAACCAAAACCGTCGCCATTATCGCCCTATTGACGTGAAACTATACGTTTTATATAATAAAACAACCGACACCAAATAAGGAACTGATTATAATAATTTATTTTGGTGTTAGTTTGCATATTTAAAGAATAAGGAGCTATAGTTTAAAATTATAAGGCCCTATGTGTCAAAATTGTCCATGTATCACCATTGAATGCCCAGTATGTACAAGTATAATTAACCAAAGTGAATACCATTGCCCTTTACTTGTCTGTATGATGTTTAGGTAGGTGGAACGTGTCTCAAGCACATGACGCCCAGACCCAAGGTTCATCAGCCAAACACTGCATGGAGCATCACTCTGCCTCCACCGGCTTCTCTTCTTCCTATAGTGCATACTGGTGCCATCTCTTCCCCAGGTAAGTGGCACTCATGCACCCAGCTGTCCCTATGATGTAATATGTCATTCATCTGACTAGTCCATTTCTTTCCATTGCTCCACGGTCCAGTTCATGTGCCCATTGTAGACACTTTTGGCTGTGAACAGGGCTCACCGTGTGCTCTCTCCTTGGTCTGCAAGCTGAAATGTAGGAACCAGTAGGAACTTTCTCAGCAATTTGTTGTTCTACAGTAGCATCTCTGTGGGATCACTTTTCACTCCCCATCAGTGAATCTTGGGCGTCGGTTCACCGGTTGTCCACTTTTGGTGGTTACCAACCACTGCACATCAGGAACACTCCACAAGAGCTGCCATTTTCGAGATGCTCTGACCTAGTCATCTAGACATCACAATTTGGTCCTTGTTGCTCATGCTTCTCGGTTTTTCCTGCTTCCAACACATCAGCTTCTAGAATTGACTGATCACTTGCTGCCTAGTATATCTTACCCCTTGACAGACTTCTGTCGCAATTCATGGCTCATTGATGTAGAAATGAAGAGCATGGTTTCTCATAAATCTACAAACTGTGTCCCCTGCCCTTCCAGTAGCAACCTAGGTGGACCATTTACTAATCTTCTATTATAGCAAGTGATCCCTCCAACCTCCAAGTGGTCAATGCAGTGAGTAGAGAGGCGGTCATTGTTATGTGTCAGCCACCCCCATTCTCTGTGATTTTGAGGAGCATTTGTCAGATGACAGCCGCTCTACTAGGAAAGCAGTGTCTTTTTGAGGTCCGTCCGATGACTTTAGGCCTGGGCCTTTGTTGGCTTCCTCCTGCCCTGAGGTTTATGGTGTCCTTCATATGCCCTGCTGTATGTATGCAGGAGTGAGATATAACAGTAATGGATGCTGCCTCCTCCAGAGCGTCTTTACCATCATTAATTATGAACCAGAAGAACACCATGTTTTCCAATTATTCTACATTAAAGTGTCATCTGACTTCATTACAATTCATACTGCATGACTGCAAAGCAACAAGGCGGATCAGATCTTCTAGAAGAAAAGACACTCTTACTGTGATTAAAGAACGGCTATGTCAGTCGTTGTCTCCCCCCCGGGACATGGCGGGGAGAACATCACAACCGCCCCCTCTAATGACAGCTTCAGTCATGCCCACTCTTTATGGTCAGATAAACTAGAGCTTCTCTGACCTGTCCTGGTTAGGAAAATCTAAATATAATACCTGTCCACGGCGGAAATGTGGCCTATTCATGGTCCACTGAAAGCAAGTCCCTTGGTCGATGCATAGATAGCCTGTATTTTGCACCATTTTTCCACTCTCCAGGCACAATCTCTAATTGTTAGATTCCCTGAGATAGTGATGGAGACTAGCTGCTTTGATGTCTCCCATAGACTGCATACAGAGGAGTTCTGGCTCCCCATTCTCTCTGTAAAATTCCCTCACAACAGCAAGGAGGACATTATACAGCAGTACTGAGCAGGGTAGCTGTGAATCCAGCACTGGGTTAAGGTAGAAAACTTACTGTACTTAAGCCATAGCAGCATTTGTGTGTGTCTCTATGTATGCTTCTCTTTCTGCAGTTGCTTTTTTCTCCTCTGTAGCTGTAACTTGATGCCTCAGTGAGCTGATAAATCTTCATCAGCTGTTCCTCAGTCTATTCTTATTTTATTAGTGAATTCAGAGTTGGTAGGTGGGTTGGGGGGAGAACATGAGTCTGATAAATGGAAAACAGGATTCTTTTCTGTAGTAAGGTATATTACAAAGTTCATATCACCACTTGTATTGTTGTTTTATCGTTAAACATTTGAAACAACTTACTTTTTAAATGGGTTTTCCGGTCTACTCAAGGTCTTTCCTCAGGGTGGGCATGGAGGACATTATACAGCAGCACTGTAAGGTGTAGCTATGAATCCAGTACTGGAGTGAGGTAGAGAACTTACTTGACGCTGTAGCAGCAGGGCTTTTCCGGTTTATTTATATTCAAGGTCTAGCCCCCAGGATGGGCTATCATTATCTGATCGGCGGCGGTCTCATAACCCGCACCCCCACCGATCAGCGGTTCTGCAGTAGCTCTGTACAGTGGACAGAGTTGAACACTGTAGTGGTGCTCCTATTCAATTAATGGAAGCAGGGCTGCACTAACTGGTTCTCTCCACTACACGATGGATGAAGCTGTTGTTCCGGCACTGACTTATGCAAACCAGGTGAACGGGGGAGGAAGAGGGTGGTGGGAGTCAGAGGACAGGCCATCAATATAAAAGAATCAGAAAAACCCTTTATATATATATATAAATCACAATATATTGCATTGCAATAGTCATTACTATGCAGGGACTAGTGCGTTCCTCAACAAACCAGTACAAATCGCCATTGGTAAGTGATCTCTGCCATCTTGGAGATTGGGGGCATATCACTAGGATATGCCCCCAATGTCTGATGGGTATGGGTCCCACTTCTGGGAGCCGCACCTATCCTTAGGACAGAGCCCGCAAAGTGATAGAGTGTGCGAATTCTTGGTCGCCCTCCATTTCTTTCTATGGGACTGAAGAAAATAGCTGAGCACCGCGCTTAGCTATTTTCGGAAGTCCCGTAGAAATGAATGGGAAGCTCACTGCACAAGCGCAGCCACTGCTCCATTCACTTCTATGGGGCAGACAGAAATAGCTGAGCGCAATACTCGGCTATTTTCGGCAGTCCCATAGAAGTGAATAGAGTGGTGGTCACATCACTTTACGGGCTTTGTTCTAAGAATAGGTGTGGCTCCCAGAGGTGGGACCTGCACCTATCAGGCATTGGGGGCCTATCCTAGCGATATGACCCCAATGTCCAAGATGAGACAACCCCTTTAATCTTGTACCCGAGGGTACATGACTTTGACATCCGCCTTTCACTATATAGAATTACAGTTCTAAATCGTCTTGGATAAGCCCCCATCCTGTAAAATATCGGTGAACTGGTGTAAAGGAAACCAGGCTTAGTTGCCCATAGCAACCAATCAGAATCCACCTTTCATCTTTAAGAGCTCCTTTGGAAAATGAAAGGTGGAAGCTGATTGGTTGCTATGGACAACTAGGCCAGTCTTCCTTTACACCGGTTTTGGTAACTCTCCCCCACTGTTATATGTAGTGCAGACTCGTGGAGTGATGCATGACACAAGGGATCACTTGCAGCGCCACCACTGGAAAAAATGACGTATTACACCATTATCATTGGGCTGTTCACACAATGCGGAGTCCTCCAGAGGGAGAGATGCTCTCTGATCTGAAGGATGGACTCTTCACTAAGGGTATTTGGAAATGAGCTTTCTAAGGCCTCACGCACACAAACTTATTTTGTATTCATGTCCGATCCACATATTTTGCAGATTGCACAGAGACCCGTTCACTTCTATTGATCCGTGAGCTGTCCGCGTCCGTGTGTCCATCCCGCGAATGGTGGAACATGTCCTATTCTTGTCTGTATTGCTGCCAAGTGATGGGAGTGAGAAAAATGCCGGGTCACAGGTGTCGGTATTTCGTGGATGCGCGGATCGCGGACTGCAATACGGACACGGCTGTGTGCATGACGCCTACATCTGACAACCCATTTAAGAAATTTCCTATTTATTCGTTTTCAGTGGTCCCCTCCCCTGACAGGTCTGGTTTAGTCACCACTTGCATTTTCCATGTTATAACAATTCTGGAATGTATTTTCTCCATTATTCCTGCTAGAAGTTCTGAATGAATTCCTAGCAGTTTGATGGGGGATATCATTTTGGGGAGATGGGGGGTGTCCTAGACCAGTCTGACACTGCCAGCACTGATTGGCTAGTGTGAGACTATGCAAGGACACCCCCCCCAACTGGTAACACCCAGCTGGACCTTTATTGGAAACAGCTAGTAATTAAATCATAACTTTTAGTAGGAATAGGCAGAGGAATGGCACAACATAGAGTCATAAGAATAGATGCTCCAGAATTGGGAAATGCAAGTAGTTACTAAACCAGACATGTCAGGAGAGGGGACGTGTCCTCTGTAAACTTATAGAAATCTTGAGAATACAAGTTGGGATTCCCTCTTCCATCTTTTCCTAACCCTGGGTTCAGACCTGAGCGTTCTAAAAACGCGCGTTTTACGCGCGTTTTTGCAAATAGGAAACGCGCGTTCTTGTGGTGTCAATCACAAAACGCGCGACAAACGCCCCAAAAAAAGCTCAAGTACTTGTTTATGCGTCGGGCGTTTTACAGCGCGTTCAAACGTGCTGTAAAACGCTCAAGTGAGAACCAGGGCCATAGGAAAGCATTGGTTTTCATGTGTTGAGCGTTTTACAGCGCGTTTGAACGCGCTGTAAAACGCTCAGGTGTGAACTTAGGGTAAGACTGGTAAAAAGTGAGGCTACGTGACGGTATTATCTTGAGGAACATTTATGAGTTTTTCTCCTTTTCTTATAATTATGTCAATAAGGGTCCATTCGCACGTCCGTAGAATGGGTCCGCATCTGTTCCGCAATTCTGCGGACCTATTCATTCTCAACGGGGATGGAAAGGATGCGGACAGCTGTCCTCATCCACATTTCCGGTCCGCAGCTCCATACTTCCGGTCCGCAGCACCCAAAAAAAATAGAACATGTCCTATTCTTGTCCGCAATAGCGGACAAGAATAGGCATTTCTATAGGGGTGCCTCCGGTGTATTGCGAATTCGCAATACACTACGGACTTGTGAATGCAGCCTAACTGTAACTGTTCTCACCTTATGGCACCACAGCCTGTTCTATTTACGGGAATTATAGCCCCCATAATCTAACAATTCCGGAGCATCTTTTCTTGGAACTCTGAATTACACCATCCCTCTCTTATTCCTCCTGGAAGTTTAAGAATAAATTGACAACTGGGTGTGACCAGATGGGGCTGTGTCCCAGCACACTCTCACACAGTCCAATCAGTGCTGACACTGTCAGACTGTGAAGGGACACGCCCCTAGGGGAATGGTAACCTCCAGTTGTCGATATTGATACATTTTTAAAAGGTATAACAGAGGAACAGCACAGAGTTATCAGAAAAGATCCTCCACAACTGTCAGGGGTAGAGGTGAGAGGTAAGTAGTGTATGTGCCTCTATATTGTAGTTTTTCGGATACTCGCAGATTATTAGTGAGAAAGATTGACAGCTTTCTCCCTAAGCACAGTCACATAGAGAAAAAGCTGTCCCTAGAGGCCCTGTCCGCAGACCCTAACTCTCCTAATCTTAGGCTTCTGGATGCCCCCGTTACTGCGCAATTTTAATTTAATTTAATTAGACTTTAAGAGCGGGAGCGTTGCTCCTGCTCCTAGACGCTCAGTTCGCCCACCTCAAGTCATGCCCTGCCGTACTTGATTGACAGGGCCAGACAGTGCTCACCTCCTCCTGCCGGCCCGGTGTGCTGGGACTGCGCATGCGCGAGATTTATCCTGTCAATCAAGGATGGCAGAGCGTGACTTGAGGTGGGCGACCGGAGCCTCTAGGAGCAGGAGCAACGCACCCCCCCCCCTCCTAGAGGCTAATTAGCATATCCTAAAAATTAAAATTGTGCAGTAATGGGGGCATCCAGAAGCATAAGATTAGGAGAGTTAGGGTCTGCGGACATTAGCACATCGCTAATGTCAGCCAGTTTAATAGGGTTAAATCTGGTGACAGAAACCCTTTAAGATCACTTAAAGGGGTTGTCCCATCTGGACACATGGCATGTCAATAGGATCTGCTATAATTGTGCAGTAGGTGCTGTTCCTGCCTCTGGGACCTGGTCCTATGTCAAGAGCGGGGTCCTGCTGTAAATGGGACAGCACACTGCGCATGTGTCGCCACTGCTGTGGCACGCTAACTTGCCTATTTTCTGAGAAAACGCCTCTCCATTAACGGTGGGGCCCCATTTTTGAGACCAGAGCGGGTCCCAGAGGTGGAACCAGCATCTATCAGACAATTATTGCATATCTTATTAATACACTACAGATGTCCATATCCCATAACCACTTTAGGCTCCATGCACACGGCCATTTGTATTTTATGGTCCGCAAATTGCCTTCAATGGGTCAGGACATGTTCTACCTCATTGGAGGCAGAAGGCACAGGTATCATCCATGTGTTTTCCATATCCGTATGTCCATTCTGCAGAAAGGTGGAACATGTCCACAAAATGTGGACCACGGATCCATTAAAAGTCAATTGGTTCGCAAAAAAACTGTTGCGCACGGCACACGTACTGCATCCGTATTTTGCAGATCCGCAGATTCCAAAGCGGATACGGTCGTATGCATGAGGCTTTAAAGGGGTTGTCGAAGTTATGAAAAAAATATATATATCACTGTAAATCGGATGGGCAGCAATATATAACTGAGCTAAGCAAGTTTTAGGTAAAAAAAAATATATTTCCTCATTTCCCTGGTTCTTTTTTGGCTCTTTGTTTACCTGCAATAACAACAAACTCTGCCCCTCCCCCTGCTCTGCAACAGAAGTGAATAAGTGCTGCCCTGAGTGACATGTCTGCCTGCTGGGATACTCAGCACCATGTTGTTTGTGCAGGACTACAAGTCCCAGCTGTATAATGACACTGCTGATACACACAGGCTCTTCTCCCTACCTGTTCTTGTGCAATGCTCTGCAGAACTCCTCTGTTAGCTCCTGTGCCCAGCATTTGTCTCCTCACTGCCTGCAGCTACTCAGTAAAGCCTTCAGCCCTGAGTCTGTGCAGCTGAAGGGGTTAAGAATCCAGGGTGAGAGCAGACAGCAGCAGACTGCAGTGAAGGGGGCGTGGCCAGCACAGTGAGGTGTACAGGCTCATATCTGCTCTTTCAGGCTTGTGCAGGAATCATCATCAGAGCAGGGAGAGAAGCTGACATCACAGGTCATGTGACCCTCAGTGGAATCTGAGAAAGGAGCAACTACAGATGCAGGAAGTGCATGGCAAAGCTGTTAAATTTGATTAGTTAGAAACAAAAAATAACTCGGACAACCCCTTTAAGGGAACATGCACACACAGACATATGCCAGGACATACCGTATGTCAGCAGGGCCTCAATCTCTACGTTTGCACCTTGCTCCTTATCGCCCCCTAGTGGTGCTCCTAATGCTTCCTTGAATATTCCCTATCAGCTTTGCTCTCCCCCGTAGGCTGAGAAATAAGCACACACGCTGGAACACATCTTCAGCTCGCCGACCGGATGCTGATTTTGCCTCTTTATTGCGATTACAAGTACACAGACCCACAAAAGCCGCCGACGTATTCCCTAACTGCTGCTCTCCATTGCTTTGCAGTCAGCAGCAGCGGGGTTAAGGTGCAAAAGATGAGAAGTAACCGAAAACACAAGAGCGGGCGGTTCCTCTCTTAAACCAGACCGGGCAGCGACCGCGGCACTGATTTCAAGTTGTGGAATTTAAGGTATTGCTATGGAATCTACTGCTGGTTGTGTGGCAGTGAAGGGGTTAAAAAAAAAAGAAGAACCCTACTGCGCCGGAGAGTTCATTGCACTGGTAATGAGTGGAAGCTCTGGGTGCTGGACTCACCTGCAGTAACCATGCACAACCTGGGGGAGCTGGCCAGGGTGGGATCAGGACTCTGCTTAAAGCGGGAGGGTCCAAATCTAGGCATGGAAGGGTGTTCTGCGGACCGGGAGGGGGGAGATGGAGGGAGCAGCGTTTATTACATCTGTCTGGTTCTGCATGAGTTTTATTTTTTCTTTGGGGTTTCTTCCTCTGTGGCTTCCTCTTCCCCTTCTTCCTCTTTACCTTCTTCTTCCTCTTCTTCTCCTTCACCTGCGGAGAGAAATCAATATCAAGCAGAGCTTCCCGGACCAGAAACCAATGTGGTGGCCCAATATTCTCAGCCCATAGATATCAACCAGTCCTACCTTCTCCTTCTGCCTCCTCCCCTCCGTCTTCTTCCTCCTCAGCTGTTTCTTCTTCTCCGTCTTCTTCCTCTGGAGGTTCTGCTTTGGCTTCTTCTGCTCTGGAGGACTCGATGGTCTCTTCTACATCGAGCTGTTCTTCTTGGACATGACTGGCGTAGTAGGTGGGGAAGGAGCGGGGGGAGATGTAGGAACTGCTCTGCAGGCTGTATGCCGAGCGGCCAAATATGGGGGCACTTTGTGTATATCCACTGGTGATGGCCCCCACCCCGGAGAAGCTCAGCCTGGTCTCCTCACCCTCAAGTAACTTTCTGCAGAAACAGAGACAAGAAACTCAGAAGAGACCAAAAAAGGATGGACTTATCCGGCAGCAGAGACGGAAAAGTGTAAAACCGCCTAGAAACCATAAGCCCACTCCATATATAACTCCACCTCCGTGACTACCTGTAGGCAGCAATCTCTATGTCCAGCGCCATCTTGACGTTCAGCAGGTCCTGGTACTCTTTCAGGTATCGTGCCATCTCACTCTTTGTATTCCTCAGCTCTTCCTCTAGTTTGCTAATGGCATCCTGTGGGCGAGAGAAGAGATCAAGTAATAATGGTAGTGTCCCCTTTAAGATACAATGATACAATGTAGCATTATAATTATCATACAGCACAAATAATAAATAATTAGCGCGCCTCTGCGTCCTGTTATCAGAGTCCATCTGGACTTTCCTTCCTCACGGCAAAGATCCAGTTTGCTGCCCTCTATTTCTAAACACTCCTCCCCCTGCCCGAGACACATGCCATGCTACCAACTCCCTAAAGAGCTACAAAAAGATGGCTGCTTTCTTCCCAAGACAGCTCCACACCTGTCCATTACAGCGCAGCCCCATTCACTTCAGTGGAGCCAGACACAAACCATGGACAGGTGTGGTGTCATTTTATGGAGAAAGCAGCCATCTTTTTGTAGTCCTGAACAAATCCTTTAACTACACCCCAAGGCTGCGACCTACATTATGCTCCTTGTGAATAAGCAATGGGTTAAAATGCTCCATCCATAGCACTGATTTAGTATCTAGCGATCTGCCCTGTCCATAGCACTGATTTAGTATCTAGTGATCTGCCCTGTCCATGGCACTGATTTAGTATCTAGCAATCTGCCCTGTCCATGGCACTGATTTAGTATCTAGCAATCTGCCCTGTCCATGGCACTGATTTAGTATCTAGAGATCTGCCCTGTCCATGGCACTGATTTAGTATCTAGAGATCTGATGCCCTGATCTGCCCTGTCCATGGTACTGATTTAGTATCTAGAGATCTGCCCTGTCCATGGCACTGATTTAGCATCTAGAGATCTGCCCTGTCCATGGCACTGATTTAGCATCTAGAGATCTGCCCTGTCCATGGCACTGATTTAGTATCTAGTGATCTGCCCTGTCCATGGCACTGATTTAGTATCTAGTGATCTGTCCTGTCCATGGCACTGATTTAGTATCCAGTGATCTGCCCTGTCCACAGCACTGATTTAGTATCTAGCGATCTGCCCTGTCCATGGCATTGATTTAGTATCTAGCGATCTGCCCTGTCCACGGCACTGATTTAGTATCTAGCGATCTGCCCTGTCCATGGCACTGATTTAGTATCTAGCGATCTGCCCTGTCCATGGCACTGATTTAGTATCTAGTGATCTGTCCTGTCCATGGCACTGATTTAGTATCTAGCGATCTGCCCTGTCCATGGCACTGATTTAGTATCTAGCGATCTGCCCTGTCCATGGCACTGATTTAGTATCTAGCGATCTGCCCTGTCCATGGCACTGATTTAGTATCTAGCGATCTGCCCTGTCCATGGCACTGATTTAGTATCTAGCGATCTGCCCTGTCCATGGCACTGATTTAGTATCTAGTGATCTGTCCTGTCCATGGCACCGATTTAGTATCTAGGGATCTGCCCTGTCCATAGCACTGATTTAGTATCTAGAGATCTGCCCTGTCCATGGCACTGATTTAGTATCTAGCGATCTGCCCTGTCCATGGCACTGATTTAGTATCTAGTGATCTGCCCTGTCCATGGCACTGATTTAGTATCTAGCGATCTGCCCTGTCCACGGAACTGATTTAGTATCTAGCAATCTGCCCTGTCCATGGCACTGATTTAGTATATAGAGATCTGCCCTGTCCATGGCACTGATTTAGTATCTAGTGATCTGCCCTGTCCATGGCACTGATTTAGTATTTAATGATCTGCCCTGTCCATGGCACTGATTTAGTATCTAGTGATCTGCCCTGTCCATGGCACTGATTTAGTATCTAGTGATCTGCCCTGTCCATGGCATTGATTTAGTATCTAGAGATCTGCCCTGTCCATGGCACTGATTTAGTATCTAGTGATCTGCCCTGTCCATGGCACTGATTTAGTATCTAGAGATCTGCCCTGTCCATGGCACCGATTTGGCATCTGCCCTGCGGCTGATCTTTCCCTTGTGGTCCAGTCGGGCACAACTTTTCACCCCCAGCGACTAATATACAGTGCCAGGCTATTAACCCTTGTGCATCCCTGCCCCTCATTCCATTTCCCATTTAAGCACCTTCTCTGCCATCCTGCTCCCCCCATACCCTGCATCTGCCCAACTCTGCCATGCTGACTTTCCAGGTCCCCCCCACCCCAGTACCTGCATGTCGGCGATCTCCCCCTCCTGCTTGTCGTCGAGCTCCTGGATCTGCCTCTGCAGAGCTTCATTCACTCCCCTGCAGGCATCAATCTCCAGGGCTTTGGCTTTGAGGAGCCGCCGGCTCTCCGACACCTCGTCCTTGGCGACCCGCACGGCGTCGGTATTGCGCGCGGCGCTTTGCGTCAGGACCGTAAAGCGGGACTTGAACCACTCCTCCGCGGACTGCATGTTCTTGGCGGCCAGCTTCTCGTACTGGGCCCGGATGTCGCGCAGGGCAGAGCTGAGGTCCGGCTTGGACACGTCCACCTCCAGCGAGATTTGGGCATACTGGATCTGCGACTGAAGCTGCGCCAGTTCCTCCTCGTGGACCTTCTTGAGGAAGGCGATCTCGTCCAGCAGGCTGTCCATCCTCTTCTCCAGCTCTACCCTGGCCATGGAGGTCATGTCCGCCTCCTTTCTCACCTCCAGCAACCTGGCCTCGGCGTCCTCCCGGCTCAGCGCCTCTTCCTCGTAGCGCCCTTGCAGCTGCCGCAGCGCCTCTTCCAGTCGCTCGCGCTGCTGGCGCAGGCCCTGGCGGTCGGCCACCGCGTCCTCGTGCGCCAGGCGCAGCTCCCGCGCCTCCTGCTCGTAGAGGTCGCGCAGTCGGGACGGCTCGCTGTGCTTCTGGCGCAGGATGAGCAGCTCGGCTTCCAGCACCTTGTTGCGCTTCTCCAGCTCGTGCACCCGCTCGATGAAGCTGGCGAAGCGGTCGTTGAGGTCCTGCAGCTGCGCCTTTTCCTGGGTGCGCACCAGTTTCAGGTCGCTGCTGATGGCCGCCACCTGGGACAGGTCCAGGGAGTCGGCGCCGGCCAGCAGGCTGGAGGAGGCGGCATAGCTCCGGCGCACCGAGGAGACGGCGGACGACGAGTAGCTGCTCCTGCTCGGGGAGCCGTAGGTGGTGCGGACGTGCAGCCGCGGGGAGCTCTCCACCACCCTGCGCTTGTACGAGGAGCTGTAGTACGGCTCGTAGCTGTAGGAGCTCATGGTGCCGGCTGGGCGCTCCCGGGCGCCGCGCTCCTACTTATAGCGGCGGGGAGAGAGGCGCGCATGCGCACGGCGCCTCAGCACCAAGGACAGCGGGCAGCGTCCTGCTCAGTGCCCGGGCTCGGGTCCTGCCAGGCTGGCACTTCAGCTTTTAACCCCTCAGGGTCTGCGCCACTTTTCCAGGGCTGGGGCTACAGCTCACCGGGGCGGGCAGGAGGAGGGGCAGGAGTCTTATCTGGCAGAGGTGCAAAGCTGAGTTTGTCCTTCAGCACAGGAGCGGCGATAGCGCAGTGTCCGGACGCATAGCAGAGCGGGGGCATGAAAGAGCTGGGGATCAGTGCCTGGACCAAAACTGGACGGTGTGATCAGGGACATAAGGGCTGCAGGGATCAGCGGTAATGTGAGCGCCAGAAGAAAGGGATAGACTGCAGAGGAGGTGGATGGATGGATGGATGGATAGAGAGATAGATAGATAGATAGATAGATAATAGATAGATAGATAGATAGATAGATAGATTAATAGATTGATAGATAGATAAAGATAGATAGATATTAGATAGATTAATAGATTGATAGATAGATAAATATAGATAGATAGATATGAGATAGATAGATAGATAGATAGATATGGGATAGAGAGAGAGCGCGAGAGATAGATGGATAGATAAATAGAATGAAAGATAGATGATAGATATTTAATAGATGATAGATAGATAATAGATAGATAGATAATTAATAGATATTAGATAGATAGAGATAGATAGATTGATAGATAGATAAATATAGATAGATAGAGCAAGAGCGCGAGAGATAGATGGATAGATATGAGATAGATAAATAGAATGAAAGATAGATGATAGATATTTGATAGATAGATAGATAGATAGATAGATAGATACAGATGTAGCTACTCGGATAACACATGGCACAGTTACCTCGGGACAAAATCTATTGAAAAGTCGCTTCACATTTTCTTGCTATTTTTTACCTAACGCGCAGTTTAGCTCTGCTGCATTAGTAGATAGATCACTGCTGTATGCTATAAACGGGACCCCTCCCTACCCCCTGTGCCCCCACTATACCCCCTGTGCCCCCGCTATACCCCCTGTGCCCCCCGCTATAATGAGCCTGGCTCTGCAGATATGTGCCCTCTATAATCCCCTCTGGGCAGATGACAGCACCGGCAGTAATATATCACACTGGTAATATGTTCTATAAAGCAATCTCAGCTCTGCTACATGTGAACACATCAGCTCAACTGTGTCATGCCATGCAGCAGTTAATGGTCATCCTATTTAACTCCTAGACGGCGGTGATGGGGTTAAAGGGGTTCTGTCAGCCGGATTTTAGCTACAGAGCTTTTCACATCATCACATCAGTCGCCTCGATTTAGTTTAAAATATACTGTTCTCACCCCCATGTGTCTTATCATTTTATACATATGCTAATTACCTCCATAAGGAGCCCGAGGGGCCGTCCCTCCGGCCGTCGGAGCACAGCCTCGCCCAGCACTGCCCCGCTGTTAATTAGTCACTCCTCTCCTCGCCGATTTTTTTTCTAGTGCCCCATAATCTCGCGCATGCGCCCTGGATCCACTCATCCGGGCCCGTGCAGTGTCCTGGCAGCAGCCTCACCGAACGAAGCAGGCATGCGCCAGCTGTCTGCGCACTTTGCTCGACCCGAAATCTAAAAAGCGTGATGTCCATTTGTATTCAGCCCCCTGTACTCTGATACCCCCTAAATAAAATCCGGTGTAACCAATTGCCTTCAAAAGTCGCCTAATTAGTGAATAGAGCCCACCTGTGTGTAATGTCTTCTCAGTATAACTCCAGTAAAGGCCTCAGAGGTTTGTTGGAGAACATTAGTGATCAAACAGCATTGTGAAAACCAAGGAACACACAAAACAGGTCAGGGTTTATCCCTGACCTGTTTTGTGTGTTCCTTGGTTTTCTGTGAAGAAGTGTAAAGCAGGGTTAGGTTATAAAAAAAATATCCCAAGCTTTGAGCATCTAACGGAGCACAGTTCAATCCATTATCTGAATATGGAAGGAGTATGGCACAACTGCAAACCTACCAAGACATGGCCGTCCATGTAAACTGACAGCGCAGGCAAGGAGAGCACTAATTAGAGAAGCAGCCAAGAGGCCCATGGTCACTCTGGAGGAGAGGCAGAGACCCACAGCTCAGGTGAAAGAATCTGTCCAAAGGATAACTATTAGTCATGTACTCCACAAATCTGCCCTTTATGGAAGTGTGGCAAAAAGAATCAATTTTTAAAAGCAAGCCATAAGATGGCCCGTTTACAGTTTGCCACAAGCCATGTAGGGGACACAGAAAACACGGGGAAGAAGGTGCTATGGTCAGATGAGACCAAAAGCTGAAGTTTTTGGCCTAAATGCAAAACACTATATGTGGCAGAAAACTAACACTGCACATCACCCTGAACACACCATCCCCACCGTGGAAAATGGTGGTGGCAGCATCATGATGCGGGGATGCTTTTCTTCAGCAAGGACAGGGAAGCTGGTCAGAGTTGATGGGAAGATGAATGTAGCTAAATATAGGAAAATCCTGGAGGAAAACCTGGTAGAGGCTGCAAAAGACTTGAGACTGGGGCAGAGGTTCACCTTCCAGCAGGACAACGTCCCTAAACATCCAGCCAGAGCTACAATGGAATGGTTTAGGATCAAAGCATATTCATATGTTAGAACGGCCCAGTCACAGTCCAGACCTAAATCCCAATGAGAATCTGTGACAAGACTTGGAAATTGTTCTTCGCAGACGCTCTCCATCCAATCTGACCGAGCATGGGCTATTTTACAAGGACAAATGGGCAAAAATCTCATCCTCTAGATGTGGAAAGCTGAGGCATACTCCAAAAGACTTGCAGTGAAATGTGGTCCTACAAAGTATTGACTCGGCCACTCGGGGGGCTGAATACAGATGCACGTCGCACTTTCCAGAAAACCACGTATCATTGTCTTCTCACGTCAGTTTTGCTACTTTGTGTTAGGCTATCGCATAAAATCCCAGTAAAATACATTTACGTTTGTGGATGTAACGTGAAAAAATGTGGAAAAGTTCAAGGGGTGTGAATACTTTTTCAAGGCACTGTAGATAGATGTGACTAATATATAGAGGGAGAATGAAGACATGGGAATCTTTTCTAATATTTGATCCTGACACAACTCCGGTTTCCCCTCAGTCCTCTCCATTTCTGGGGTATGGAATGTGTCAAGATAATCAGGGTCTCCCTCTGCTGCCCCCACAAGGACACGCCCTGTAGCCTCCCGTACAGCAAGGATTGTCACCAGTCGTCCTGACATCAGACGTCACTGGGGGTAAATCTGCGGCAGAACTGTCACTAACTGTACAGACCTAGTGGCAGTGGTGGTAATGTCCAGTCCTCAGATGGAACATTCTGCGCTGCAGATCATCTCTAGGAGGTTAGTCAGCACTTCACCCCCCCCCCCACCCCAATGTCCCCCCCCCCACCCCCCCCACCCCCAATTGCAGCAGATGGAATAGAGCTCTTTCCTACAGGGAGGGTCCGGAGCATGCTGCAAGAAGATGCTGCAGGATCTCTGGCTTCTGTTCAACACTGCAGCAAGTTCAGCGAGGCTGGGGGCATCCTGAGCCCCGGAGAAGAAGACGAGGACTGCCGTATTACATAGGATAGAAGATGGAGGTGATAGATATGAGATACACTGATAGATAAAAGGATAGATAGATAGATAAAAGGATAGACAAATAGATAGATAGAAAAATTTGGAAAATGAGAAACAGCACACTGTCATCTTTGGTGCAATTCCTGCTAGGACCCACAACACAGTCCAATGTAATGGAAGGTAGAAACGCGAGGCAGCACTCCAATGTCCACAGTAATGTGCTTTATTAACCCAGTGCTTGACAGAGACTGCATTGAGCAGTGGAAACGATGCTTGTACTGCACTGGGTTAACAAACCATATTATTTTGGACATTGGAGTGCTGCCTTGTGTTTCTACCTTCTAGATAGATAATAGATAGATAATAAAAGGTATACATAGAAGATAGATAGATAGATAGATAGATAGATAAAGGATATATAGAAGGATAGACAGATAGATAGATAGATATAAGGATAGATAGATTGATAGATGGATAAATAGATAGATATTTAATTGATAGACTGATAGATAGATAGATAGATAGATAGATAGATAGATAGACAGATATGAGATAGATATAAGGATAGATGGATAGATATAAAGATTAAGGATAGATAGACCGATGGATAGATAGATAGATAGATAGATAATAGATAGATAGATAGATATGAGATAAATAGATAGAAGATAGATAGATAGATAATAGATAGATGGATGGATAGAAGATAGATAGATAGATAGATAGATATAAGGATAGATGGATAGATAGAAAGATTAAGGATAGATAGACCGATGGATGGATAGAAGATAGATAGATATGTAATACACAGCTATGTGAAGGATAGTGATGATTTCTTCTCCCATCCATGAAATGACTTTCTCTCTGTAATGGCTGAAAACCCATCGTGATTTATTCGGAATCTGGATTTCTGCACTTTCTTTGTAATTAGATAAGTAATATTCCAGGATCAGGACTTTAACTCTATTGTTTCCGGGCCGCAGTGCATATGAAAATGGTTTACATTCATAATATGATGTAATACAAAAAAGTACAATAAACTAAGGACTCTGCCCACAAGAGCTTACAATCTACAAGGCACTGGCAGTAATGCTACCTGACCGTCAGTGCCAGTTACATTATAGGGCCCATTACAGTTCACACTTCATTCCGGTTCCGCTGTGTTCCGCTACCAGTGATAATGTTTCGGGTTCTATGCATAATTATGGGAGGTTGTCACCCCTCGCTGACATCACACCTATAGCCAGAAAGCTACATGCAGGAATGATCACACAGAATACATGCAGGAATGATCACACAGAATACATGCAGGAATGATCGTACAGAATACATGCAGGAATTATCGCACAGAATACATGCAGGAATGATCACACAGAATACATGCAGGAATGATCACACAGAATACATGCAGGAATTATCGCACAGAATACATGCAGGAATGATCACACAGAACACATGCAGGAATAATCACACAGAATACATGCAGGAATGATCACACAGAATACATGCAGGAATGATCACACAGAATACATGCAGGAATGATCACACAGAATACATGCAGGAATGATCACACAGAATACATGCAGGATTGATCGTACAGAATACATGCAGGATTGATCGTACAGAATACATGCAGGAATGATCGTACAGAATACATGCAGGAATGATCGTACAGAATACATGCAGGATTGATCGTACAGAATACATGCAGGAATGATCGTACAGAATACATGCAGGAATGATCGCACAGAATACATGCAGAAATGATCACACAGAATACATGCAGGAATGATCACACAGAATACATGCAGGAATGATCATACCGAATACAAACAGGAATGATCGCACAGAATACATGCAGGAATGATCGCACAGAATACATACAGGAATGATCACACAGGATACATGCAGGAATGATCATACGGAATACATGCAGGAATGATCATACAGAATACATGCAGGAATGATCACACAGAATACATGCAGGAATGATCACACAGGATACATGCAGGAATGATCACACAGGATACATGCAGGAATGATCATATAGGATACATGCAGGAATGATCATATAGGATACATGCAGGAATGATCACACAGGATATAAGCCCCCAACATGTGAAGTGACTGATATGTACACATGTATGAACGTGTCTCGTCTTCTAGTGGTTACTAGTGGTATTACAAGTGCTCTTTCCTATGTATGATAGGGATTATATGGCTCTGCAGTCTGACTGGACTATATGAATTACGTATGGGCTGAAGTATATGGCAGCCGGACTAGCAGACACTAATCAGGATACAAATCTCTAGGAGATTACAAGTCTGCTATGGCTGACTCATCCCCTTCATTATATGTAGAGCTCATGCATACAGCACAGCCCGACTGGAGGCACAGAGGGGCAATGTATGAAATGAGATCTCCGCTCCTCCTGTGTACGATGGCCCCACCTCGCCTCAATTTCTGACCGACACCTCATACCCAGCCCCCCCCCTCCGCTGACAGATTATACCCCTGCTCACACCTCATACCCAAGCTGACACCTCATACCCCTACTAACACCTCATACCCCCACTGACACTTCATATCCCAGCTGACACCTCATACCCCAGCTGACACCTCATACCCAAGCTGACACCTCATACCCCCACTAACACCTCATACCCCCACTAACACCTCATACCCCCACTGACACTTCATATCCCAGCTGACACCTCATACCCCAGCTGACACCTCATACCCCTACTAACACCTCATAGCCCAGCTGACAGCTCATACACCCGCTGACACCTCATACACCAGCTGACACCGCATACCCCAATTGACACCTTATACCCCTGCTGACACCTCATACCCCAGCCGACACCTCATAACCCTGCTGACACCTCATACCCCAGCTGACACCTCATACCCTGCTGACCAACTGTACTTTGAATGACAGGGCTAGGTGTGATGACATTTACACTGCCTGGTCATGTCATTTAAAGTGCAGAGGGCATGGCAGTTGCAGAGAGAGCAGAGCCTCTAGGTGTAATGGTAACGCCCCCATTGCTCCTAGAGGCTCATTTGCACATATTAAAACATATGAACATGGGACCAACACAGATGCCTTCAGCTGCCAAGCGCACATGTAACAGTTCAGCCAGTGTCATAGGGAAAGATCTGCTGACAGATGCCCTTTAACCCCTCCAGGACCCTGGACGAGAATGCTCGTCCTAACTGAGCGGTACTTAGCGCATTAGGACGAGCATTCTCGTCCTACAGTTAAACTGTCACCATGTCTGCCTCCTTACTAAAATCCATTGGTGGTCCAGCGGTGTTAGCAGAGTGTCAGCACATTGCTGACACTCTGCTAAAAATGGCTGGCATTTGTGCTTGTACAGATGCCAGCCGTTTAACCCCTTCTGTATGGACTGCTGTATGGAAGGGGTTAACAGGGAGGGAGGAGGGAGCTCCCACCCTCTCCCATCGGAGGGCTGCTGTGCCTCTGCAGCTCCCGACAGGGGGGCTTCAAATGGGACATGTTGTCAAAAAACCAGTCCAGCAAAATCCGCCTTTCAAAACCCATATGACGTTCCTTTCCTTCTGCGCCCTGCCGTTTGGCCATACAGCAGTTTACGCCCACATATGGGGTGTTTCTGCAAACTACAGAATCAGGGCAATAAATATTGAGTTTTGTTTGGCTGTTAACCCTTGCTTTGTTGCTGGAAAAAATAGATTAAAATGGAAAATTTTCCAAAAAATCAAAATTCTGAAATGTTATCTCCATTTGCCATTAACACTTATGGAAAACCTAAAGGGTTAACGGCATTTGTAAAATCAGTTTTGAATACCTTGAGGGGTGTAGTTTCTAGAATGGGGTAATTTTTGGGTGGTTTCTATTATGTAAGCCTCACAAAGTGACTTAACACCAGAACTGGTCCCTAAAAAGTGGGTTTTTGAAAATTTCTGAAAAATTTCAAGATTTGCTTCTAAACTTCTAAGCCTTGTAATGTCCCCAAAAAATAAAATGGCATTCCCAAAATGATCGATACATGAAGTAGACATATGGGGAATGTAAATCAATAACTTTTTTGGTGGTATTACTATGTATTATAGAAGTAGAAAATTGAAACTTGGAAAATTGCACATTTTTCAAAATTTTTGGTAAATTTGATATTTTTTTTATAAATAAAAATGACATTTTTCAACTCCATTTTACCACAATCTCAGAATGGCCTGGATAAGTAAACGCGTTTTAAAGTTATCACCACATAAAGTGACACATGTCAGATTTGCAAAAAATGGCCAGCTCCTTAAGGTAAAATAAGGCTGGGTCGTTAAGGGGTTAAGGCTGACATGTCTTACATAAAAACTAAAATACTGGTGCCTGCCTCTTAAAAATGTTGGTGCATCTTGGGGGTTCCTATTGCAAGAAGCAGAAATCTGCACCACTTGTAGTTGGCATAGATTTCAGGCAGTCTTTTGGCGTCCTGTACACTGCTGCAGCCACATATTTACCTTTGTGGTCTTTTTTTTGTTTTTGTTTTTTATTTTAGAAGGCTTCTGCACTTTGGTAAAAAAAAAAAAAAAAAGTACAACCCCTTAAAATTTGTTGGGTGCAGAGGACACAGTCCCTCCCATTCTCCCTCTTCTCCCTCCCAGGTCCTGCCCACTTGAGAAAAGTTGCAAACACGTGTGAAAGGGGTAAAAGTCACAATTTTTTTGAGCAAAACAGGACTAAACAGCCAAAAATGTGTGGCTTTTCTGTACCAGAAAACTGACGTACAAAGAAGTTTTAATAAATCCCCCCCAAACACAGTTCCTCCAGAGTGGGACACAGAGGGACTGATTCATGAAACTGAAAGAAAAACTGCGTTGCCCATAGCAACCAATCACAGCCCTGCTTTCATTTCAGATTCTGCTCTTGGAAAATGTAAATGCGCTGTGATTGGTTGCTATAGGCAACAAAGACAGTTTTGGCAGTTTTCAGAGTCTTTAATGCATGCTACAATCTGCAAAGTTATAGAAAGCCTGCCCAGGCAGTCAACCAAGTAGCCGTCATAGCCAGTAGGCTCTATGTTAGGGTGGGTTCACACTAGCGTTATGCATTCCGCTAACTTGTGCCCAAAAAAAAAAAATTCTGTGAACTCGCCATGCCCCTCACGGAATACCTTGGGGTGTCTTCTTTCCACAATGGGGTCACATGTGGGGTATTTATACTGTCCTGGCATTTTAGGGGCCCTAAAGCGTGAGAAGAAAAATGCGTAAAAATGCCCTGTGAAATCCTAAAGGTACTCATTGGATTTAGGGCCCCTTTGCGCATCTTGGCTGCAAAAAAGTGTCACTCATGTGGTATCTCCGTACTCAGGAGAAGTAGGGCAATGTGTTTTGGGGTGTATTTTTATATATACCCATACTGGGTGGGAGAAATATCTCTGTAAATGACAACTTTTTAATTTTTTTTATACAAAGTTGTCAATTTACAGAGATATTTCTCTCACCCAGCATGGGTATATGTAATAATACACCCCAAAACACATTGCCCTACTTCTCCTGAGTACGGCGATACCACATGTGTGACACTTTTTTGCAGCCAAGATGCGCAAAGGGGCCCAAATTCCAATGAGTACCTTTAGGATTTCACAGGGCATTTTTATGCATTTTTCTTCTCACGCTTTAGGGCCCCTAAAATGCCAGGGCAGTATAAATACCCCACATGTGACCCCATTTTGGAAAGAAGACACCCAAGGTATTCCATGAGGGGCATGGCGAGTTCATAGAAGATTTTTTTTTGGCACAAGTTAGCGGAAATTGATTTTTTATTCTTTTTTCTCACAAAGTCTCCCTTTCCGCTAACTTGTGACAAAAAGTTCAATTTTTCATGGACTCACTATGCCCCTCAGCGAATACCTTGGGGTGTCTTCTTTCCAAAATGGGGTCATTTGTGGGGTGTGTTTACTGTTCTGGCATTTTGGGCGGGGCTAAATTGTGAGCCGCCATGTAAAACCTAAAGGTACTCGTTGGAATTTGGGCCCCTTTGCGCATCCAGGCTGCAAAAAAGTGTCACTCAAGCAGACACCCCAAGGTATTCCGTGGGGGGCATGGCGAGTTCACAGAAATGTGACCAGGCCACTTTTTACAATTCTGCACTACACTACTTTCACCGTTTATTGCTCCGTCATACAACTTACCACCCAAATGAATTTTACCTCCTTTTCTTCTCACTAATAGAGCTTTCATTTGGTGGTATTTCATTGCTGCTGACATTTTTACTTTTTTTGCTATTAATCAAAAATGACCGAAATTTTTGCAAAAAAATGACATTTTTCACTTTCTGTTATAAAATTTAAAAAAAAAACTACATTTCTATATAAATTTTTCGCAAAATTTATTGTCCTACATGTCTTCGATAAAAAAAAATCCAATAAGTGTATATTTATTGGTTTGGGTAAAAGTTATAGCGTTTACAAACTATGGTGCAAAAAAGTGAATTTCGGCATTTTGAAGCAGCTCTGACTTTCTGAGCGCCTGTCATGTTTCTTCAGGTGCTAGAATGTCAGGAAAGTATAAATACCCCCCAAATCACACCATTTTAGAAAGAAGACACCCCAAAGTATTCACGGAGGGGCATGGTGAGTTCATGTATCATTTCATTTTTTTTCACAAGTTAGCGGAAAATGACACTTTCTGAGAAAAAAAAATAAATAATAAAGTTTCCATTTCTGCTAACTTCTGGCAAAAAAAAATTTAATCTCCCACGGACTCACTATGCCCCTCAGTGAATACCTCGGGGTGTCTACTTTCCGAAATGGGGTCACTTGTGGGGTGTGTTTACTGTTCTGGCATTTTGGGCGGGGCTAAATTGTGAGCCGCCATGTAAAACCTAAAGGTACTCGTTGGAATTTGGGCCCCTTTGCGCACCCAGGCTGCAAAAAAGTGTCACTCATGTGGTATCGCCGTACTCAGGAGAAGCAGGGCAATGTGTTTTGGGGTGTATTTTTACATATACCCATGTTGGTTGAAAGAAATATCTCTGTAAATTAACAACTTTGTATAAAATTTTTAAAAAAGTTGTCGTTTACAGCGATATTTCTCACACCTAGCATGGGTATATGTAAAAATACACCCCAAAACACATTGCCCTACTTCTCCTGAGTACGGCGATACCACATGTGTGACACTTTTTTGCAGCCAAGATGCGCAAAGGGGCCCTAAAACCAATGAGTACCTTTAGGATTTCACAGGGCATTTTTACGCATTTGGATTCTCACGCTTTAGGGCCCCTAAAATGCCAGGGCAGTATAAATACCCCACAAGTGACCCCATTGTGGAAAGAAGACACCCCAAGGTATTCCGTGAGGGGCATGGCGAGTTCACAGAAAAAAAAAAATTTGGGCACAAGTTAGCGGAAATTGATATTTTTTTTTTCTACAAAGTCTCATATTCCACTAACTTGTGACAAAAAATAAAATTTTGCATGAACTCACCATACCCCTCACGGAATACCTTGGGGTGTCTTCTTTCCAAAATGGGGTCACATGTGAGGTGTTTGTACTGCCCTGGTGTTTGAGGGTCTCCGCAATCATTACACGTATGGCCAGCATTAGGAGTTTCTGCGATTCTCCTTATATTGAGCATACGGGAATGAGATTTTTTTGAAAAAATAAAATAAATGAACGGCACAGATTTTTTCATTCGCATCGATCAATGTGGATGAAAAAATCGCTGCCAAAATCAGTGACTGCGGTGCGGTGGGCTGGGCGCTAGCTACCTAACAAGTAGCTAACTAACTGGCGGTGATAAGGGACCCTTATGCCCCATTTACACGTCCGCAATTCTGTTTGCGGAACGGAATTGCGGACCCATTCATTTCTATGGGGACAGACTTTGTCCCGCTCGGATCCGGAATTACGGATCCGCGCTTCCGGGTCTGCACTTCCGTTCCGCAAAAATATAGAACATGTCCTATTCTTGTCCGCAATTGCGTACAAGAAAAAGCATTTTCTATATAGTTCTGGCAATGTGCGGATCTGCAAAATGCGGAAAGCACAATGCCGGTGTCCGTGTTTTGCGGATCTGCAAATCCGTGGATCCGCAAAACACATATGGACATGTAAATGGAGCCTTACAGGGGGGTGATCAGTGACAGGGGGGTGATCAGGGAGTCTATATGGGGTGATCAGGGGTTAACAAGGGGTTAATAAGTGACGGGGTGGGGGGTAGTGTAGTGTGGTGCTTGGTGCTACTTTACATAGCTACCTGGTCCTCTGGTGGTCGATCCCAGCAAATGGGACCACCAGAGGAGCAGGTAGCAGCTATATCAGACGCTGTTCACAAAACAGCGTCTGATTACATCTTTGATGCGATTTATTTCGCATCTACAGCCTGCCAGCGATTGATCATCACTGGCAGGCTGCAGTATAACTCCTGAGACGCGATTTTCTGTGAACGCACGCGCTCGCAGCAGATCTCGCCTCTCGCGAAATGACGCGCCGCCGCGTCAAGAAGGAACAAGCCTGCTGCCGTCTGGACGCAGCCCTGCGTTAGGTGGTCGGCAGGCGGTTAAAGGGGTTGTCCCACGAAAAATATTCTATAGTTTTTAAACCAGCCCCTGGATCTGAATGCTTTTGTAATTGCATGTAATTAAAAATTTAGCATAGCCACTGAGTTATTCAATAAAATGTGTCTGTATAGCGCCACCTGCTGTTTGATTTTTTTCTTATTTATTTGTCCGGCTCACTGAGATGGCCGCACATGCTCAGTTTCATCCTTTCGGGGCCTCCTGAGTTGTGCCAGGGAGAAAAGACACGTCTTCTGAGCTGCAGCAGAAAGGACACACCCTTTGAGCTTTCAGCTTGATATAAATCTAACAGAGTGCATGGAGGAGATCTCTGGACCCATGTGAGGTACAGGGCTGGTTCTAGCTTTGTTAGAAAGAGATTGTCATGTCCTATAGGATGTCCGATTCTCATTTTTTTACATTAATCATAGGATGACCCCTTTAAGTGTCAGCTAGGTGTGCACAGGGGCCAGAGATCAGCCCTGTATGCTGCACAGCAGGGTGGAGTGCCAGCTCTTCAGACAGGGCGTTAGTGCATGCTGCAGTGCGGAGTCAGCGCTCCCGCTGCTTATACAATATTAATCGGCTGCTGATGGGACAGGAAAAAAAAAACCCAAGCCGAGGACTTGTTCCTGGAAACGATGCACTTAACCACGACATGGCTGCCATGATGCCTGGTCATAGGACTTCCCGGCAACGCGTTTTCAGCAGTGAGTGTCGAATGTGATCCACTGAGTAAAACGGATGGAGGAATTTATTGGACGCGTCTCTTTAATTATGGATGGTTTAATTGCCAGGCGACCTCGGGATGAAAGGGTTAATTAGGCCACAGTAGTCCAATCGATTCGTCCATGCTGAGGGCGCAGAAGAAGATCAACCTCTGCAATCCTAAAGCCTGATCATGTATTCTGAAAGGGGAAGAGATCAATGGCAGGCGCAGCGCCGATGCCGCCTTTCATGCCTGGCTGGTAAATGCGGATATTGCCGTTTTCTGCTTCGTTAACCTCTTAACTGCCAAGGACTCAATCAACCTATCGCTGTGCCCGCGACTGTGCCCCATACATACCGTATGTATAATGCATTTGGAGAGTCTCCAGACCCTTTCCATTTTTTCACATTTTGTTATGTTGCGGCCTTGTGCTAAAATAAAATAAAACTCAAGCCCCCCCCATCATTCTGCACTCAGTCCCCCGCAATGAAAGGGAAAACAGAACGTTAGACATTTTTGTCATTTTATTAAAAAAGGAAAAACTAAAATTTGGCATGGAGATAAGTATTCGGACCCCTTGCTATGACACTTGACATTTAGCTCTGGGGGGCTTCTCTTGATCATTGAGATGTTTCTACACCTGGTGACGGGACATGATTTGGAAAGATCTACCCCTGTCTATATAATGTCTCATAGCTGACATCAGAGCAAAAGCCATGAGGAGGAAAGAACTGCCTGTAGAGGACAGAGACAGGATTGTGTGGAGGCGCAGATCTGAAGACCTTTCTGCTGCACGTTCCTTAGAGCACAGTAGCCTCCATACTTCTTAAATGGCAGACGTTTGGAACATCCAAGATACTTCCTAGGACTGACGGCCCACAAAACTAATCGGGGAGAAGGGCCTTGGTAGTAGAGGTGACTAAGAACCCAATGGTCACTCTGCCTGAGCTCCAAAGATCCTGGGTGCAGATGGTCCCTGCAGCCTCCACCGATCTGGGCTTTATGGCAGAAGCCTCTCCTCTGTAGAAGACACGTGAAAATGTGCAAATAAACACCTGAAGGACTCTCAGCCTGCTGAATAGACACCTGTGGTTAAAAGGGTCGTCTGACCCCCACAGAAATTTCAGTTATGGCCACTTAAAGGGGTTTTCTCCCTTCAGCAAATGACGCCACTGGGGGCCCGGGCCGCCGGCTGAGGAGCGCACTCTTGCTGGGGGCGCCGGCGCCGCTCCTCCCCGCCGCCTGCCAGCTAATTAATTCACTGCACTTTCCTCCAATTGAAGAGAAGAGCCGTAATCTCACACAGGCGCACCGGCAGAGGAATCGAAGTGCGCATGCGCTGTCTTCCTGGCCTCTGCCAGTGCGCATGTGTGAGATTACGGCGCTTCTCTTCAATTGGAGGCAAGTGCAGTGAATAAATTAGCTGGCGGGTGGCGGGGAGGAGATCTGTGGCTGACACTGAGGGGCGATTTGTGGATGATACTGGGGGTCTGTGGATGATACTGGGGGGGGTCTGTGGATGACATTTAAGGGGGATCTGTGGATGGCACTTAAGGGGGGGATCTGTGGATGGCACTTAAGGGGGGATCTGTGGATGGCACTTAAGGGGGGATCTGTGGATGGCACTTAAAGAGAACCTGTCACCAGGAAATTCACTGATAAAGCAGGCATGCTGCCTTGTAGGGCTCACTCTGCTGAATATAATGATACCTTTTACTTAGTGATCTGTTGCTTTATTGTCGAGAAAAAGTACTTTTAATCAATATGCTAATGAGATGATTTGAGTCCAGTAGTTGATATGAGTCCAGCATTTTTTCTATTCAGAGATGTAGCCACTCCCCTATTTACTTATTCAGTTGTAAAAGGGGCGTGGTTTAAAAAAACTGACCTGCATTATAGCCAATACAAGCCTTGCTGCCTTTCACTTTAAAGCCTAACTGCCATACCCACAGCGACATGTCCCTTATCAGCCATCATGTGTTTATCACCCCATGAACAAACTAGCCCTTATTATAATTACTAACTTCAATAGTATATTCCTCCCCCTTTTTTTACCTAAACATTCCCTGTTATTCATTTTCCCTCCAATTATTAAAATGAATGAATGATGTAATAAACCACGCCCCTTTTACAACTGAAGAAGTGAATAGGGGCGTGGCTACAGATCTGAATAGAAAAAACGCTGGACTCATATCAACTACTGGACTCAAATCAGCTCATTAGCATATGAATTAAAAGTACTATTTCTCCACAATAAAGCAACAGATCACCAAGTGAGAGGTATCATTATATTTAGCAGAGTGATCCCTACAAGGCAGCATGCCTGGTTTATCAGTCAATTTCCTGGTGACAGGTTCCCTTTAAGGGGGGATCTGTGGATGGCACTTAAGGGGGGATCTGTAGATGACACTTAAGGGGGGATCTCGTGGATGGCACTTAAGGGGGGATCTGTCTGTGAATGACATCAGGGAGGATCTGTAGGAAGACACTTAGGGGGGATCTGTGGATGACAAAAAGAGGGGATCTGTGGATGGCACTTAAGGGGGATCTGTGGATGACACCAAAGGGGATCTGATGACTGATGAGATCTGAGGGGGATCGTAACGCATGGGGGATCTGTGGATGACACTTGAGGGGATCTGTGGATGACATTTAAGGGGATCTGTGGATGACACATGAGGGGGATCTGTGGATGACACCTTAAGGGGGATCTGTGGATGACACTTAAGAGGGATCTGTGGATGACACTAGGGGGATCTGTGGATGACACTGAGGGGGGATCTGTGGATGACAAATAAGGGGGGATCTGTGGATGGCACTTAAGGGGGGATCTGTGGATGACACTTAAGAGGGGATCTGTGGATGACACTTAAGCGGGGATCTGTGGATGGCACCAAGGGGGGATCTGTGGATGACACTTAGGGAGGATCTGTGGATGACATTTAAGGGGGGATCTGTAGATGGCACTCAAGGGGGGATCTGTGGATGGCACTTAAGGGGGGATCTGTGGATGACACTTAAGGGGGGATCTGTGGATGGCACTTAAAGGGGTTGTCCCACTTCGCATTTTCATACTTACCTGCTGCCAGTGCGCAGTTCACTTCCTGGATTATGGCTGAGGGCGGGCTTCATCTTGATTGAAGTCTTCTCCCGGCCGGGCCGCGCGCTGGACTGAACACGCATGCCGCCGCGCATGCGCCATGGTGATAATGTACAGTGCGCTTTCGCAGCTCTATACTATACTGCATAGGAATAAGTCACCATGGCGCATGCGCAGCGATGTGCGCGTTCAGGACAACGCGCGGACCGGCTGGGAGAAAAGGAGTCATCTTCTTCGCAAGCGCGGTCACCGTGATTCGAGTGAAGAGCGGTGGCCGTAACCAGGGGAGACCGAATGACAACAATCACGTAAGTGGGGATGAATTTCTTAAAAAGGGTGGGAATTGGGTAATTAAATATATTTACAAAAATGATCACTGTCAAATCATTAACAGATTTAACAGTGATCATTATGATGGGAATACCCCTTTAAGGAGGGATCTGTGGATGATACTTAGGGGGGATCTCTGGATTACATTTAAGGGGGAATCTGTGGATGACACTTAGGGGGATCTGTGGATGACACTTAGGGGGGATCTGTGGATGACATTTAAGGGGGAATCTGTGGATGACATTTAAGGGGGAATCTGTGGATGACATTTAAGGGGGAATCTGTGGATGACACTTAGGGGGGATCTGTGGATGATACTTAGGGGGGATCTGTGGATGATACTTAGGGGGGATCTGTGGATGATACTTAGGGGATCTGTGGATGACATTTAGGGGTTATCTGTGGATGACACTGATGGGGGATCTGTGGATGGCACTTAGGGGGATCTGTGGATGACACTTAATGGGGATCTGTGGATGATACTTAGGGGGGATCTGTGGATGACACTTAGGGGCGATCTGTGGATGACATTTAAGGGGTTATCTGTGGATGACACTGATGGGAGATCTGTGGATGGCACTTAGGGGGGGGGGGGATCTGTGGATGACACTTAGGGGGGATCTGTGGATGACACTTAGGGGCGGGGATCTGTGGATGACACTTAGGGGGGGGGGGGATCTGTGGATGACACTTAATGGGGGATCTGTGGATGGCACTTAGGGGGGATCTGTGGATGACACTTAGGGGGGTCTAGGGAGGGGTGTGGGGATGTTGGGGTGGGAGGTCCTGGAGGGGTGATTGGGTGGGAACTCTGGAAGGGGTGGGAGGTCTGATAGGTATGTGGAGGATGGTAGATCCAGGAGGGGGGGGGGGCAGGCCCATACATTTTTTTTGCTATGGGGCCCAGTCATTTCTAGCTACGCCCCTTCTTACTAATGTATTGTGATTGTCCATATTGCCTCCTTTGCTGGCTGGATTCGTTTTTTTCTTCACAATATACGCTGGTCATATCCATGGTTACGACCACCCTACAATCCAGCAGCAGTGGTCGTGCTTGCACACTAAAGGAAAAAGCGCTGCCCTGGGTGGTGGGAGTGCACATAGGCCGGCATTTTTTCCTATTGTGTGTAAGCACGACCACCACTGATGGATTGCAGGGTGGTCGTAACCATGGAAACAAGAAGTGTAAAATGTGATGGAAAAATGAATCCAGCAGCAAAGGAGGCGATATGGAGAATCACAATACATCAGTAAGTGCCTTGTATTAACTTCCTCTACATGATAAATGCCCCTTCCTGAGACAGCCTTGTTTACAGCTCAAGAAAAAGCAGTACATACCCGTTCACCACAGCCCCGTTCCAACGCTGAAGGTCGCACCGCCACTGCTTTGGTACATCTTGTCCGTCATCACATGCACTGCAGCAGCCTTTTACTGGTTTCTGCGGTCACATACCACTTGAGGACATGACACCACTGAAACCACTGAATGCCCGCGGTGGTGCACATGACAGACTGGGTGTCACACTTCCAATTCGCAAGGTACCGGCTGACCGGTTAAGGGGACATAATTAAAAATTTCTGTGGGGTATCGGAGAGCCCCTTTTAACACATTGTGAGCAGAACTCTTCCTGCATTGTGCCTAAAGTCTGCAGGTGGAGAAGTAGCTTCAAGCAGCCAATGAAGGTAGCGGGCGACCTCTAGTGGTGAGGATGAGAATCGTACTGCTTATATTAGATAAGAAAATGCCAGTCAGTATTAGCCGACTCCCCAGTTTATAACAGTCCTTCACGCCATGTTTTAGTCCATTCGTTTTCATGGTTTTCCATTTCTGTCCTCTCTGCAGGCGACTGACTCTCCTTTCTCAATTTGCTTTCTATCAGAAGGTGTCGGACTATGTCACATGGAAAATGAGATTTTGAATGAAACAAAACAAATCCGAATTATTTTTGATGCATTTGGCAGCAATTAAAAAGAATCATATAAGTTAACCCCTTTGATGCCATGGGCTGTACATTTATGTGGCTGGAAGCGGGCAGCTAAGGACCATCCCCCTAGCAGTAATGACGCGGGCACATAGGCTGTGACAAGATGACGCCAACCTCAGTCATTTATCCCCCTAGATGATTCCTTGAGGTTAAATGAGCTTTCCAAGTGTTTTTAATACCAGCCTGTCCTCAGGATAGGTCATCGATATCTTATTGGTGGGGGTCCGACCTCCAGGACCCCATGCCAGTCAGTTGTTTGAGGGGCTGTGGCGCTGTGGTGAGTGACGTTGCCTCCTCACAGCTTGCCAAGCACAGCGCTGTCCATTGTATTGTGGCTGTGCTTGGTATTACAGCACAGCCCTATTCATTTGAATGGGACTGAGCTGCACATAGGCCGTGTGACCAATGAGAATGAAGTCACTGGTTTAAGAAGAGGATGTAGCACGCACCAGAGCACTGCACCCTCCTCAAACAGCTTGGGTGTCGGAAGTCAGACCCCCACGATCAACTGTTGATGATCTATCCCGAGGATAGGTCATTAGTATTAAACATTCGGGCAACCCCTTAAAAGAGGTAATCCCACAAAAACATCACCTATGCACAAGACAGATAAACGGGTATCCTGAGCCTCCTTTTTAAAGGATTTTGTTAGGAGCGGGGACCATGTACGTGCACTGTCTAGGATTTTCTCGTCAAAGGCATTCACCTTCAATGCTTCCGGAGGCTAACAGATCCCTCTGTGTCTCTGCTACCATCAGCGAGAGAGAAAAGACTTTGGAGAATTTTCATGGTTACAGTGTGCGAGTCAGCAAGGTAACAAATGTAAACTGACTTAAGACACCCTATATTTGTGGATTCAAGGGCTACAACAGTTTAGTCAGCAAGGTGATCAGCATACAGCATTCTCAAGCCCTGCAGCAGTGGAGGGATAACAAGTTCAGACACCCTGAACACTTCAGATACTATTTGCCGCCGTGTGAATAACGGAGCATGCCGCCGTGTGAATAACGGACATTGGGACAGATTACGGTTGCTAATCAGAGATCCTAGTATTAGGCTACTTTCACACTTGCGGTAGCAGGGTCCTGCACACACTTGCGGTAGCAGGGTCCTGCAGGCTGTTCCTCCCCCGGAACAGCCTGTCGGATCCGTGCTAATGCTAGCCCACCGTGCCGCCGGAAGTCCGCTCTGGCCCTATTCAATACAATGGGGGCGGATCAGAGGTACAGCTGCAGCACTGCAAACAATCCGATAGGCGGCCGGACAAAAAACGCAGCGTGCTGTAGTTTTTTTTGTCTGCCTCTCGGCATGCTTGCTGTCCCGTCCCCATTATAGTAAATGGGGCCAGAGAGGACTTCCGGCAGCACGGTGGGCTAGCGTTAGCACGGATCTGACAGGCTGTTCCCCCGCCAGAACAGCCTGCAGGACCCTGCTACCACAAGGTGAAAGTAGCCTTAGAGACTGTAGCAAGAGAAAGAGTAATCTGAGGGTCATTGCTGTAAACATCTGCTCGGCTCATGCTTGGACATCTGGGAAGAATTTACCCTGTGTACAGATAATTCATGGATGTGCAGTGGGCGCCTCCCCCCAGGGCCCTTTAAGAGGATATATAAAGTACTTGATTTGTTGTGACGCCAGTTTCAGTGAAGCAACAAGGGCACAGGGCCCCTTTTAGCGATATGGTAGATGGTGGTACCCAGGTGTTGGAATGCCAGAGTGGTGTAGGGTGGCCTATAATGTCCCTTTAGGTGCTGTGCACGTGTCACGGTGCTCCTACCTGGATACGCTGGACCCTAGGCGTTGGCTCCGCAGCAATGAAAAAAGGGGTTATTGATGAAGGGGATGATGAAATAAATTGAGTCCAGACCTTGTGAGGAAGTTGATAACAGCTTTATTCTCAATAAACGTTTCTCCAACAGGTTTAGGCTTTATCTTGGTTCCTGCAGGCTTTGGCATTAACTGTGGCAGGCAAACTTCTCTCTGCTACATCTGTTGCTCTGTGGCTTTGCTGTGCTAAGAGGCTGCCAAATTAACTCAGCTTCTTCTTTAGGCTGTACTCTGCACTTTGTAATCTGGTCTGTCTCTAGCTTTGTCCAGGGAACCTTACTCCTAGCTTCAGAGGCTTCCAGCTTCTGCCTCTAGATCCAGCAGAGCTGAAGGTGCTCTGGCTGGTCCAGACAGGGCTCGTCCAGAAGGGACAGGCTCCTGATTCCTTCCCCTAGCAGTGCGTACTCTATTCTGACCTTTAACTAGCTACACTCCTCCCTAAAGGGAGAAAATAGAATGGAAAGAAGGTTCCATTCTATGTAAGATAGCCCTCCCATTTACACTGCCACCTGCTGGTGAACCAGGCATATTACATTTGAACAGTTACACAACAAGAATATAGATGCACATTGTACAGGACCTGGAAATTAATATATAGATTGACATTAGGTTAACCATAGGAGACAGTAGCAAGGTTCAAAGGTGGTAATGCACCTCAGGGGCAGTACAGATGTACTACAACTCCTATTTGGTGCACAGTAAAGAGAGATTTTCGTTTGGTCAATTTGGAATGGTTACTGACTCTCCTAACACCACACAATGGCCACTGCAACATTTCAAACCCTGCTTAGCACTCACATGGACAGTAACATCAAGGGCACCCCCAAACTACCATGAGGCAGGAGCCCTAACTACAGGGAGTGCCCTGAGAGAATACAGAGCGTCCCCTCCTTCACTGCACCGACCCCAGGGAGCGATGGCCTGAGTACACCATGACGCATCATCATCAGGGCCACTACAACTCCCATCCTACGCTGCAGCTCTTCCGGGCTTGCTACATATATACATAGTAGTAACATAGTATATAAGACCGAAAAAAGACATTTGTCCATCCAGTTCGGCCTGTTTCCTACAAGTTGATCCAGAGGAAAGCAAAAAACCCCTGTGAGGCAGAAACCAATTTTCCCCACTTAAGGGGAAAAAAATTCCTTCCCGACTCCAATCAGGCAATCAGAATAACTCCCTGGATCAACGACCCCTCTCTAGTAGCAGTAGCCTGTAATATTATTACACTCCAGAAATACATCCAGGCCCCTCTTGAATTCCTTTATTGTACTCACCATCACCACCTCCTCAGGCAGAGAGTTCCATAGTCTCACTGCTCTTACAGTGAAGAATCCTCTTCTATGTTTGTATATAAACCTTCTTTCCTCCAGACGCAGAGGATGTCCCCTCGTCACAGTCACAGTCCTGGGGATAAATAGATGATGGGAGAGATCTCTGTACTGACCCCTGATATATTTATACATAGTTATTAGATCTCCCTCAGTCGTCTTTTTTCTAAAGTGAATAACCCTAATTTTGATAACCTTTCAGGGTACTGTAGTTGCCTCATTCCAGTTATTACTTTAGTTGCCCTCCTCTGAACCCTCTCCAGCTCTGCTATGTCTGTCTTGTTCACAGGAGCCCAGAACTGCACACAGTCCTCCATGTGTGGTCTGACTAGTGATTTGTAAAGTGGTAGGACTATGTTCTCATCACGGGCATCTAGGCCCCTTTTGATGCAACCCATTATCTTATTGGCCTTGGCAGTAGCTGCCTGACACTGGTTTTTGCAGCTTAATTTGGTGTTTATTAAAATTCCTAGATCCTTTTCCATGTCAGTGTTACCGAGTGTTTTACCATTTAATATGTACGGGTGACTTGCATTATTCCTTCCCATGTGCATAACTTTACATTTGTCAGTGTTAAATCTCATCTGCCATTTTTCTGCCCAACTTTACATGATAAAGTTATGTTAGGGTTGCACCCTCAAGGTACAAATTAGCTTTGTAATATAAACCAGTATCTAAACAATTTACAACTACAAATCCCCAAATAGCCACAAAATCCTAAAAATAAGTTACGATAGTTATGGTTAAGGAAATACGGACGGTAACAACAAAAAAAATTCACTTGGTCATTAAAGTGAGCCTCAGGGCAAATGTTTAAAATCTTACTTCCGCCTGTAGAAAGGCGCCCGCCACATGATGTGCAAAAATGCAGGTCTAGGCCGATGATGGCAGCCACTGCCCAGGACCTGAACATGCTTCTATGCTAATGGGTCCACCCGTAGGAAGACCTCGTGGATCTCTGGATCGGTGGGGAGCAGAGGTAAGGAAAATTTGTGACTGCAGGATTACCCAGAGGCTCACTTGAAGACTGAAATTGGCTTTGTCTTTAAAGGGTCTTTTTGGGGGGAGTAACTTAGTAACATAGTATATAAGACTGAAAAAAGACATTTGTCCATCCAGAGTTCAGCCTGTTTCCTACAAGTTGTAAATTAATAATTGAATTTAAAGGAAGGTTTTGGTAACTGACCGTCTCACTTTTTCTCATTTCCTGGTCATATCACTGTTATTTTTAGTGTGGTTTATTATATTACAGTTTATGTCTCAGTATCCAGTTACTTCCCAGCATATACTGTCGATGATACAGAGCCACCCAGTGGTCAGGCCTGGTAACTGCAGGTTTCTAAAATCGAGACTCAATAATCTATTCATGGGAAAACTGGAAACTGTGATCATACTGCATAATAAAACATGGACGTGGATATCTGCAGCTTAAAAAAATAGCTAGCCATTATAAAATAGGTGAAGAACTCAACCAGCAGGAGAATGTGAGTCAAAGCTATGCAGAAGAGGGTCCTTGAGGTCATATAATCCGCTTTTATAGTCTTCATCTCAGATATCACATCCACATCTCTACTCTATAATAACAGGTTTGACATGTAAAGGTATTTTCTAATAGAAATGATCACAGCACAACATACCGTCTTCATGGTACCGTTTAAAGGGAGAAATATTTCTAATTTTCCATGTTGATATTTATAAAAAAAAATTATAATAATCCTGCAGTTTTCACATTGGCCACTGAGTCCAATAATAGGCGCCACTTCTTGGTCTATACAGATCACTTTTCAGCAGTCTTCTCATTATCGTCACAGGCAGGATTACAATGACAGATATCACCTTCGTATAGATAACACAGGACCCCTCATCCACAATAGGTGATATCACAGATTATCTTCTCCCTCCTGACCTCAGGCCACAGAGCATGCCTATAAAAATCAGTGATGCCCCTCCTGTCCATTGTGTCTATGGCCAATAATGGTTGATGTAAAGCAGGGAACAACAACCTCCGGCACTTCAGCTGTTCTGAAACTACAACTCCCAGAATCCTCCTTTCACTACTATGGGAGTTACAAACACGGCCAAGAAAGTGTGCATGCTGAGAGTTGTAGTTTCACAGCTGGAGTGCCAAAGGTTGCTGATCCCTGCTGTAAAGCATATCTATACATGTGTTAAAGAGCTCCTTTCAGCATTAAACCAGACGTTTTGCCTTTTAGGGTTGATCAAGCTGAGTAAAATGATACCTCTCTTTTCTACAAAGGATTCATAATGATGAGATATATTCATTTTTATATTTATGTAAATTACCAAGTTGGAGCACCAGGGGGCTGGCTATAGCGCTTGGAGCACCACTAGCGCAACCCCCCTTGTGCTCCCTGTACTCCCCCCTTCCCTCTGAGAACACAGGGGTGCACAAGATGTCTACCCCTATCATTCAAAGGAGAGGAATGAGTACAGATAGCACAGGAGTCATTGCACTAGCAGTGCTTCTAGCATTGTGGTCCACCCCCTGGTGCTCCAACTAGGGTATTTACATAAATATAAAAATACATATATCTCTGCCATTATTAAAGTTTTGTAGAAAAGAAAGATATTGTTTTACTCAGCATGATCAACTCTAACAGGTAATATGCCTGGTTTATTAGGGTTGATCATGCTGACAGAGGCTCTTTAACCGCTTCAGCCCCCCTAGCTTAAACACCCTTAATGACCAGACCACTTTTTACAATTCCGCACTACACTACTTTCACCGTTTATTGCTCCGTCATACAACTTACCACCCAAATGAATTTTACCTCCTTTTCTTCTCACTAATAGAGCTTTCATTTGGTGGCATTTCATTGCTGCTGACATTTTTACTTTTTTTGCCATTAATACAAATTTAATGACATTTTTGCAAAAAAATGACATTTTTCACTTTCTGTTGTAAATTTTTTCAAACACTATATTTCTACATTTCTATATAAATTTTTCTCTAAATTTATTGTTCTGCATGTCTTTGATAAAAAAAAAAAGTCCAATAAGTGTATATTTATTGGTTTGGGTAAAAGTTATAGCGTTTACAAACTATGGTGCAAAAAAGTGAATTTCGGTATTTTGAAGCAGCTCTGACTTTCTGAGCGCCTGTCATGTTTCTTCAGGTGCTAGAATGTCAGAAAAGTATAAATACCCCCCAAATGACACCATTTTAGAAAGAAGACACCCCAAAGTATTCGCGGAGGGGCATGGTGAGTTCATGTATCATTTCATTTTTTTTCACAAGTTAGAGGAAAATGACACTTTCTGAGAAAAAAAAAAAAAAAGTTTCAATTTCTGCTAACTTCTGGCAAAAAGAAAAAAAAAACTCAGACGGACTCACTATGCCCCTCAGTGAATACCTCGGGGTGTCTACTTTCCGAAATGGGGTCATTTGTGGGGTGTCTGGCATTTTGGGCGGGGCTAAATTGTGAGCCGCCATGTAAAAGCTAAAGGTACTCGTTGGAATTTGGGCTCTTTGCACTCAGGCTGCAAAAAGTGTCACACATGTGGTATCGCCGTACTCAGGAGAAGTAGGGCAATGTGTTTTGGGGTGTATTTTTACATATACCCATGCTGGGTGAGAGAAATATCTCTGTAAATTGTCAACTTTGTAAAAATTTTTAAAAGTTGTCATTTACAGAGATATTTCTCTCACCCAGCATGGGTATATGTAAAAATACACCCCAAAACACATTGCCCTACTTCTCCTGAGTACGGCGATACCACATGTGTGCCACTTTTTTGCAGCCAAGATGCGCAAAGGGGCCCTAAAAAAAAAATTTGGCACAAGTTAGCGGAAATTGATTTTTTTTTTTTTTTACAGTCTCATATTCCACTAACTTGCGACAAAAAATAAAATTTTCCATGAACTCGCCATACCCCTCACGGAATACCTTGGGGTGTCTTCTTTCTAAAATGGGGTCACATGTGAGGTATTTATACTGCCCTGGCATTTGAGGGTCTCCGCAGTCATTACACGTATGGCCAGCATTAGGAGTTTCTGCGATTCTCCTTATATTGAGCATACGGGTAATGAGATTTTTTTCCGTTCAGCCTCTGCGCTGAAAAAAATGAACGGCACAGATTTCTTCATTCGCATCGATCAATGTGGATGAAAAATCTCTGCCAAAATCAGTGACTGCGGTGCGGTGGGCTGGGCGCTAGCTACCTAACAAGTAGCTAACTAACTGGCGGTGATAAGAGACCCTTATGCCCCATTCACACGTCCGAAATTCTGTTTGCGGAACGGAATTGCGGACCCATTCATTTCTATGGGGACAGACTTTGTCCCGCTCGGATCCGAATTACGGATCCACGCTCCGAGTCTGCACTTCCGTTCCGCAAAAATATAGAACATGTCCTATTCTTGTCCGCAATTGCGGACAAGAAAAAGCATTTTCTATATAGTTCTGGCAATGTGCGGATCTGCAAAATGCGGAAAGCACATTGCCGGTGTCCGTGTTTTGAGGATCTGCGGATCCGCGGATCCGTGAATCCACGGATCCGATCCGCGGATACGTGAATCCACGGATCCGATCCGCGGATCCATGAATCCACGGATCCGCAAAACACATATGGACGTCTGAATGGAGCCTTACAAGGGGTGTGATCAATGACAGGGGGGTGATCAGGGGGTCTAGATGGGGTGATCAAGGGGTTAATAGGTGAGGGGGGGTGGGGGGGGTGTAGTGTGGTGCTTGGTGCTACTTTACATAGTTACCTGGTCCTCTGGTGGTCGATCCCAGTAAATGGGACCACCAGAGGAGCAGGTAGCAGCTATATCAGACGCTGTTCACAAAACAGCGTCTGATATAGCTCTTTGATGCGATTTAATTCGCATCTACAGCCTGCCAGTGCCAGTTACAGGAAGTCTCGGCTCTCGCGAGATGACGCACCGATGCGTCGTCTCAGAGCTACAGGACCGCCCGCAGGACGCATCCCTGCGTTAGGCGGTCCTGTAGCGGTTAAAGGGCATCTGTCAGCAGTTCTATACCTATGACACAGGCTGACCTGTTGCATGTGTGCTTGGCAGCTGAAGGTATCTGTGTTGGTTCTGTTTTCATATGTACCCTCGTTGCTGAGAAAAATTATGTTTTATTATATGCAAATGAGCCTCTTGGAGCAACAGGGGCGTTGTCGTTACACCTAGCGTGTCAGCTTCTGTAACTGCCGCGTCTCCTCCACTTTGATTGATAGGATCAGGCAATGAAAACGTGATCACAACTGGCCCTGTCAATCAAGGTGAGGAGAGCGCAGCAGTTGCAGAAAAAACGGAGCCTCTAGACGTTGCTCCTAGAGGCTCATTTGCATATATTAAATCATCATTTTTCTCAGCAATGCGGGCACATAGGAACATGGGACCAACACAGATGGCTTCAGTTTCCAAGTGCACATGTAATAGGTCAGCCAGTGTCATAGATATAAAACTGCTGACAGATGCCCTTTAAGAACAGCTCAGACAAGATGGCCGCCCCCATAATCATTTTCTGGAAACAGAATAAAAAGTCTACAATCAGAAAAGAAAAACAGCTTAGAAAAAAACAACATGTGTCACTATCTGGCAAAAACTATTTTTGGTAAAACATTAATGTAGTGTTTGAAGGGTGTTTTACAATTTGCTCATGGCCGGTATGCAACATCTGGCGGCAGGTTTAAAAAAAAAATACATAATGTCAAACTGTGCTAATGAATAAGAATATTTATCAGTCTTTGGTTCTAATCACTGATAGTAAAAAAGTATATGTGACACTTACACAAGACCCATACTGCCAGTCATATTTATTATAACACAGAATACAGAGATTCTTTATAGTTTAATTATTTCTGACAAATCAAATATTCATCTTAAATAGCCTCTGTCAGCATGATCAACTCTATTAAACCAGGCATATTGTCAGGTAGGGTTGATCATGCTGAGTAAAGTGACATTTTTTTGTCTCAAGGGTTAATAGTTCCTGAGAAATATAACTTTCTCTATTTACGCTAATGCTCTATTTTGAGCACCAAGGGACCGGCTGTAGTGCTTGGAGCACCACTACGCCCCTGTGCTCTCTGCACTTCTCCCTCCCCATTTGATTGACAGAGCTCTCTCGCCAGCACCGAGTCTGCTCAGTGACTTGGTGCTTGCTTGGAAAGCAGCAGAAGATCCATTGTACAAACGCTGAGTCAGCTCACTGACACAGCGCCTGCGCAGTAGATCCGATGAGTGATGGTTTTAGAGCTCATCAGCTTCACTGGGCAGGCACTAAGTCACTGAGCAGACTTGGCGCTGGCGAGAGAGCCCTGTCAATCAAATGGGAAGGAGGGAGTACAGAGAGCACATTGGTTCTGGTGCTCCAAGCTCTACAGCCAGCCCCTTGGTGCTCGTAAAAGAGCATTAGCAAAAGTTAAATTTCTCATCAACTCTTAACCCTAGAGACAAAAGAAATATATCACTTTACTCAGCATGATCGTCCCTTTCTGGCAATATGCCTGGTTTAATAGGGTTGATCATGCTGACAGAGGCTATTTAAATATAAAAAAGATTTCAAAATATATTCACCATCATTTTAGGTTACTCACAGTTTTAATACTATACATTTGATAAAGATAATGCGATCCCTTTAATCCAGCATAGCATAATCAGGAAGTCTGATAATCCAGCATTCATTTCTAGCACTGAGCTGCATTATAATGTTAAAGGACTTTTCCAAGACTTTATACTGATGGACATCCTCTGGACAGGTCATCAGTATCTGATCAGTTGGGGTCCGACACCCAAAACCCCCACCGATCAGCTGTTTGAGAAGACACCAGGTCTCGCAGCAGCGCTGCGGCCTTCTCTCAGCTTTTCCTAGGCTAGTGACGTCACGTTCATTGGTCACATGGCTTAGACACAGCTCAGCCCCATAGAAGTGAATGGGGCTGAGCGTGATGTACGTCGCAGTGCTTGGTGAGCATGGAGGAGGCTGCGAACAGCTGATCGGCGCGGGTCCCAGGTGTCGGACACCCACCGATCATATAGTGATGACCTATCCAAGTCCCAGATTAAAGGAATTTTAAGGTAACACTAACTTATCTTAGATCCCAGCGCTGATATGTATTGATACGTATTGCAAAAGCTAGGATCCAAATGTGTGCATACCATATTTACTATATTAGGTAGGTCCTATAATGCATTCTCTTTTATGACTTTTGCAACTTGGGGTCTTAAAGGGCAGTTTTGTAGCTATTCTATGGCTGATCTGTTACATCAGCGCTTGGCAGCTGAAGGCAAATGTGTTGGTCCCATGTTCATATGTGCCCGCATCGTGGGGAAAATGATGTTTTAATATATGCAACTGAGCCTCTAGGAGCAACGAGGGCGTTGCTGTTACACCTAGAGGCTCTGCTCTCTCTGCGATTGCTGAACTTTGATTGACAGCGCCAGGCAGTGTAAATGTCATGACACCTGTCTAGCCATGCCAATCAAAGTGCACCTGTAGGGAGAGCTGAGCCTCTAAGTGTAACAGCAACGCCCCCGTTGCTCCTAAAGGCTCATTTGCATATATTAAAAATTCATTTTTCTCAGCAGTGCGGGCACGTATGAACATGGGACCAACACAGATGCCTCCAGCTGCCAAGCGCACATTGAACAGGTCAGCCAGTGTCATAGGTACAAAACTGCCGACAGATGCCCTTTAACTGCATACTAATAACTAATGTATAGGAAAACGGAAAGGAGGAGAGGGAGATGGACAGATTTGCTGCTATGAGAAAATAAATGTCAACGAGACAACAGCCAATGGCTGCTACGGTGTAGAAACCATAATGGAACATGTGAAGCCTCTGTAGGCTACTGCCATATAGACGGCGGTGTACATCAGTATGGAGCAATGAATAATGCCATATTATCTATCACTAGTCAAGCTTATGTTATATCGCAGATATCAAACCATTGCTTGGAGACTCTTTGGCCGGGCAGTACCCCATTAATGGGCAGGCTGGCATTCTGTGACCTCTCCTTGGGTCCCACCACTTTCCAGAAGTAGATGCCCTTAAATAAGTACAAGGCTTGGTGTGAATAGGAGTAATAGGCCGTATCCAGGTCCCCGGTAGGATGATCTGAGGGCAGCACGGGGGGGAACATCTCAGTAATCCTCCGCGGGTATCCTCCCAAGGGCTGGTGGGTCTTGATGTCAAAGACAGTGACCTGATCAGATTAGAGCAGGAGAGTTATATGTAAAAGCAATACTGCTGCCTTTATCGCTCTTAACCCTTTAATGACCAGGCCTGTTGCAAGTGATGGCCTATCCTGATAGACACCCACCAATCTGGTTGGCGGGCGGTCTATCAGCTACTCCACAGTAGCTCCAGTGCCAAAAATTGGCACCAGGATAGACCGCCACTTGTAAAGGAGTGGACAACCCCTTTAATGTCTAGCCACTCTTATGGTGGATTAGTGCATGTGGTGGTATAGTGGCCTAACTTTTTTATATGTTGGGCTACCAAAACAATTTTGGCCTCGATTTTTATCAGATACATAGGGATATTTATTAATACATTTTTTTAAGAGATTTTCTATTTTAGCTTTTTTGCTGGGAAACAGCAATAACGTTTTTTTTCAAACTATAGCTTTACTGTCAGGGAGTACTACATGAGAAGAAGAGGACTCAGAAGAGTTGACGCGTTTCGACTCACACTCCAGTGTGAGTCGAAATGCGTCAACTCTTCTGATGCGGCAATAAATCTACGAATATTGCATACATACAAGCGATAGCCGGTCCTCTTTTTCTCATATCTGCAAGCGGGATAAAGGTAAGTATAATACTTGCATCCAAAAATGGGAGCACATAAATCAAAAGTAAGGACAACACGAGTAAACAAACGTACCCGACCCCCTTCCCAGTATCCCCACATCTACCCAACGCGTTTCGCCAGAAGGCTTCGTCAGGGGAGAGTTACTTTGGTACTTAACGTGGTATGAATGTTGTTGCAATTATGTCTCCGGTGGTTTTCCTTAGAATTTATAGTTTTCTTACAATACTACCATTTTGTTGGTATATGTATTTATACTCACGTTTCATTATTCCCCGGTCTCATTTTGCAACATCTATTTGGCAGCACACGTATGTATATTTCATATGATTTATGGTTCTATAACTTATGTACTGGCCCCCTTCCCTGGTATCCCCATTTGGTTATTGTGAACCCACTGTCTCCATGTAAGACTCAGATTTATGTCCTTTATGATTTATGTATTGGGTATTTTTAAATATTAATTAAGAACCCCTTAGGGACTGGGCTCATGTTCACCTTTCACCTTAGGGACCCGGCCATTTTTTGCAAATCTGACCAGTGCCACTTTATGTGTGAATAACTTTAAAACGCTTTTACTTATCCGGCCATTCTGAGATTGTTTTTTCGTCACATATTGTACTTCATGTCACTGGTAAAATGGAGTCAAAAAATTCATTTTTATTTATTAAAAAATACCAAATTTACCAAACATTTTGAAAAATTTGGAATTTTCCAAGTTTCAATTTCTCTACTTCTATAATACATAGTAATGCCGCCAAAAAAGTTATTAATTTACATTCCTCATATGTCTACTTCATGTATCGATCATTTTGGGAATGCCATTTTATTTTTTGGGGACGTTACAAGGTTTAGAAGTTTAGAAGCAAATCTTAAAAAATTTCCGAAATTTTCAAAAACCCACTTTTTAGGGACCAGTTCAGGTCTGAAGTCACTTTGTGAGGCTTACATTATAGAAACCACCCAAAAGTGACCCCATTCTAGAAACTAAACCCCTCAAGGTATTCAAAACTGAGTTTACAAATGTCGTTAACCCTTTAGGTGTTTCACAAGAGTTATTGGCAAATGGAGATGAAATTTCAGAATTGCAATTTTTGGGCAAATTTTCCATTTTAATCTATTTTTTCCAGTAACTAAGCAAGGGTTAACAGCCAAACAAAACCCAATATTTATTGCCCTGATTCTGTAGTTTGCAGAAACACTGCATATGTGGTCGTAAACTACTGTATGGACACATGGCAGGGCAGCAGAAGAAAAGGAACGCCATATGGTTTTTGGAAGGCAGATTTTGCTGGACTGGTTTTTAGACACCATGTCCCATTCGAAGCCCCTCTTATGCACCCCTAGAGTAGAAACTCCAAAAAGTGACCCCATTTTGGAAACTACGGGATGAGGTGTCAGTTTTTGTCACTACCAGAGCTTTGAGACGTTCTCACAGCTCTGTTTCTCCACCCCTGTGATGATGTAACTACTAGAGCTTTGAGACGTTCCCACAGCTCTGTTTCTCCGCCCCTGTGATGAGGTCTTTACTTTCTGTTTCCTTCCTCCCAGCTGTCCCTCCTGTGTTTGATTGCTCTGCCTTTAAATCACCTCTCTTCCTTTGTACGGTGCGGATTATACTACTTCATTTGACCTGTATCTCTCGCTTGAGTATCTTCACTGGTGTGATATCTTTTCTGGACCTGTGTTCTGCTGAAGCAAGTACTCGGACATTGTCTGCTGACTTTGGATCTGTTTTCACTGCTGCTGCAGCTCCTTCAGTTAAGTGTGCAGACATTGTGTGTTTCTGTTTGTTTTGCTGACTGGATCCGAGGCGACCCCGGTTCCGTCCATATACTGAGCAGGGCACCGGTGGCCGTGCCCCTTCCACTACTGTAGGGGTTACAGTGGTCATCAGCCTTAGGTACGCGGGCATGTCTCGATCCACCATCTGGATCTGGACATGGGCTTAGCAGCATAGGGAGAGCTTTTAGGGTCTGACAGGGGTCACCCTTTATGTTCCCTAGTTTGGGTCCGGTCAGTAGCTAACTCACTGTGTATGCTCTTGTTGCTCACATACAGCCGTGACATTATAATCCGCCGAAACCGTCCTTTTGACATGGATCCGCTTTCTGACCTGGTTGACCGCATGCAGGGTCTTTCTTTGGAGGTAGCGGATCTCCGTCAATCTATGATTCAGCTTCAAGCATTGGGCTCGGCCCGGCCCATGGAGTCTGTTGCGAGCCAAAGGTCTCACTTCCGGAAACGTTCTCCGGGGGCAGTGAGAATTTTGTTCGCTTCAGAGAGGCATGCAAACTCCATTTTTGCTTGTGTCCCCGTTCCTCTGGTAATGAGGAGCAGAGGGTGAGGATTGTCATCTCCTTGCTCAGGGGTAATGCTCAGACTTGGGCTTTTTCACTGCCATCGGGGGATCCTCTCCTTCGATCCACAGAAAGATTTTTGTGGCCCTGGGGCAGATATATGATGACCCGGATCGTGTTGCTCTGGCTGAATCTAACTTACGTTTTTTATGCCAGAACAAACTGTCTGCTGAGCTTTATTGTTCTGAATTTCGGAGATGGGCAGCTGATTCAGGTTGGAATGATGCTGCACTCCGAGTCAGTTCTGTCATGGTCTCTCAGAGAGATTGAAAGATGCGTTTGCTTTCCATGAGAGACCAACATCTTTAGAGTCTGCCATGTCATTGGCGGTACGCCTTGACAGGCGTCTAAGAGAAAGAAACGAGACCTCTCGGTCCAGCCATTGTCACTCTAGGGGCAGTGGTGCGGACTCATTCAGTGTGCAGGGGTCTCATCCTGTCTCGGTCCCCTCTGAGGAGGAGCCTATGCAGCTAGGTCGACTTGCCCCTGATAAAGGAGGATTTAGTCCTCAGAGAATGGTGTGTTTTTGTTGTGGGGGCATTGGTCATTTGGCAAATGTTTGTCCCTCTAGGAGATTCATGAACTGTACTAAGAGTGATAATAAGAGAAAATCCTCAAAAGGAAAATCATCAAACTCTGCTTCATCTGCTACCTTGGGCAAAGTTGATGTAGGAATTGGGGCTTTTCCTCTGACCTGCAGTTCTCGTTTTCTCCTTTCTGCCAGGGTGGCGCTAGAGAGCAAAGTCATTTCTTGTGAAATTTTTGTTGATAGTGGAGCGGCCGTCAATCTTATTGACACTCAATTTGTAGCCAGGCATGGTTTTCGGGTTTGCACATTAGAAAAAGATATACCTGTTTTTGCCATTGACTCTGCTCCACTCTCACAGAGATCCCTGAAGGGCATTGTTCACAATATCCGGTTAGCTGTAGGTGACACTCATGTGGAGGATATATCTTGTTTTGTCCTTAACGGATTGCCTACTCCTCTAGTGTTGGGGTTACCCTGGCTCACTAAACATAACCCCACTATTGATTGGCAAGGAAGGCAAATAAATGAGTGGAGTGAGTTTTGTAGAGAGAATTGTCTCACAGCGACTTTTGCAGAGGTATCTACTAAAACTTTGCCATCATTTTCTCTCTGATTTCTCGGACGTGTTTTCCGAGAGCGGTGTGCAGGAGCTACCTCCTCACCGGGAGTTTGACTGTCCCATTAACCTCATTCCCGGCGCCAAGCTGCCAAAAGCACGCCTGTACAATCTCTCACAACCGGAGAGAATCGCAATGCGAACCTATATCTCTGAGAGTCTCGATAAGGGGCATATTCGTCCCTCAAAATCACCGGTCGCCGCGGGTTTTTTTTTTGTTAAAAAGAAAGATGGCTCTCTGAGACCTTGCCTAGATTTTAGGGAGCTGAACCGTATCACGATTCGCGATCCCTATCCCCTTCCTCTGATCCCAGACCTCTTCAACCAAATTGTTGGGGCCAAGGTTTTTTCCAAATTGGATTTGAGAGGCGCGCACAACCTGGTCAGGGTCAGAGAGGGGGATGAATGGAAAACAGCCTTTAATACTCCCGAGGGGCATTTCGAGAATCTCGTTATGCCTTTTGGCTTGATGAATGCTCCGGCCGTCTTTCAGCATTTTGTTAACAGTATTTTCTACCATTTAATGGGGAAATTTGTATTGGTGTATCTTGATGATATTTTGATTTTTTCCCTGATGTTCGGACTCATCAGGATCATCTTTTTCAGGTTCTGCAGATTCTGCGAGAAAATAAATTGTACGCCAAGCTGGAGAAATGTGTGTTTATGGTATCGGAGATTCAATTTCTGGGTTTTCTCCTCTCTGCTTCTGGTTTTCGCATGGATCCGGAGAAGGTCCGTGCTGTGCTTGAGTGGGAGCTTCCTGAGAATCAGAAGGCATTGATGCGCTTTCTGGGTTTTGCAAACTATTACAGAAAGTTCATTTTGAATTATTCCTCTGTTGTCAAACCCTCACTGACATGACCAAAAAGGGGCGGATTTTTCCTCTTGGTCGGAGGAGGCGCTTGCAGCTTTTTCTAAGATTAAAGAGAGTTTTGCGTCTGCTCCCATCTTGGTGCATCCCGATGTTTCCTTACCTTTTATTGTTGAGGTGGATGCTTCCGAGGTGGGTGTGGGTGCGGTTTTGTCCCAGGGTCCGTCTCCTTCCAAATGGCGACCCTGTGCCTTTTCTCTAAAAACTCTCACCGGCAGAGAAAACTATGATGTGGGAGATAGGGAATTGTTGGCCATCAAGCTGGCTTTCGAGGAATGGCGCCATTGGTTGGAGGGGGCCAGGTACCCTATAACCGCTTTTACCGACCATAAGAATCTGGCGTACTTGAGTCGGCTAAGCGTATGAATCCGAGACAGGCCAGATGGTCTCTGTTCTTCTCCAGATTCAATTTTGTCGTTACATTCCGCCCCTGGGATCAAAATGTGAAGGCTGACGCCTCTCTCGCTGTTTTCCGGGAGGAGGAAACTCCGAGGACCCGGGTCCCATTTTGGCGGAGGGGGTAGTTGTTTCTGCTCTGTATTCTGATTTGGAGGCCGAGGTCCAGGCTGCCCAGACTGAGGCACCTGCCCGTTGTCCTTCTGGAAAGTTGTTTGTGCCTCCTGAGTTACGTCACAAACTCTTCAAGGAGCATCATGATACGGTTCTTGCTGGTCACCCCGGGAGTAGAGCCACGGTAGATCTCATTGCTCGGAGATTTTGGTGGCCGGCTCTTCGTAAGTCGGTGGAGGGTTTTGTGGCTGCTTGTGAGACGTGCGCCGCGCTAAGGTCCCTCGTTCACGGCCTTCAGGTCCCCTTCTCCCCTTACCCATACCTTCCCGTCCTTGGACACACCTGTCCATGGACTTTATCACGGATCTTCCTCGTTCCTCAGGGAAGTCGGTGATCCTGGTGGTGGTGGACCGTTTTAGCAAGATGGCACATTTCATACCCTTCCCTGGATTGCCCAATGCTAAAACGTTGGCGCAAGCTTTTGTCGACCATATTGTTAAATTGCATGGCATTCCTTCTGATATTGTTTCCGATAGAGGCACGCAGTTTGTGTCCAGATTCTGGAAGGCTTTCTGTTCTCGCCTGGGGGTTCGGCTGTCCTTCTCTTCTGCTTTTCACCCGCAGTCGAATGGTCAGACTGAACGCGCCAATCAGAATCTGGAGACATATTTGCGCTGTTTTGTTGCAGAGAACCAGGAGGATTGGTGTTCGTTTCTCCCTCTTGCTGAGTTTGCTCTGAACAACCGTCGTCAGGAATCTTCTGATAAGTCACCATTCTTTGGTGCATATGGGTTCCATCCGCAGTTTGGGACATTCTCGGAGGGGCTCCTTCTGGTTTGCCTGAGGAGGAGAGATTTTCCTCGTCTTTGTCTACCATTTGGCAAAAGATTCAGACTAATCTAAGAAAGATGAGTGAGAAATATAAGCGTGTGGCTGATAAGAGACGTGTGCCTGGTCCGGACCTGAATGTGGGTGATCTGGTGTGGTTGTCTACAAGAAATATTAAACTGAAGGTTCCCTCCTGGAAATTGGGTCCCAAGTTTATTGGGCCTTATAAAATCTTGTCAGTCATCAATCCTGTTGCCTTCCGTCTTGATCTTCCACGGGTTTGGAAGATACATAATGTATTTCACAGATCTCTCTTAAAACCATATGTCCAGCCCACGGTACCCTCCTCTTTGCCTCCTCCTCCGATTTTGGTTGATGGCAATCTGGAGTTTGAGGTTTCCAGAATTGTGGACTCTCGCATTGTCCGCGGTTCTCTTCAGTACCTCGCTCATTGGAAAGGTTATGGTCCTGAGGAGAGGATGTGGGTTCCGGTGTCGGACATTAAAGCCACTCGCCTCATCAGGACTTTTCATAGGGCTCATCCTGAGAAGGTGGGTCCTGGGTGTCCGGAGTCCACCCGTAGAGGGGGGTACTGTCACTACCAGAGCTTTGAGACGTTCTCACAGCTCTGTTTCTCCACCCCTGTGATGATGTAACTACTAGAGCTTTGAGACGTTCCCACAGCTCTGTTTCTCCGCCCTGTGATGAGGTCTTTACTTTCTGTTTCCTTCCTCCCAGCTGTCCCTCCTGTGTTTGATTGCTCTGCCTTTAAATCACCTCTCTTCCTTTGTACGGTGCGGATTATACTACTTCATTTGACCTGTATCTCTCGCTTGAGTATCTTCACTGGTGTGATATCTTTTCTGGACCTGTGTTCTGCTGAAGCAAGTACTTCGGACATTGTCTGCTGACTTTGGATCTGTTTTCACTGCTGCTGCAGCTCCTTCAGTTAAGTGTGCAGACATTGTGTGTTTCTGTTTGTTTTGCTGACTGGATCCGAGGCGACCCCGGTTCCGTCCATATACTGAGCAGGGCACCGGTGGCCGTGCCCCTTCCACTACTGTAGGGGTTACAGTGGTCATCAGCCTTAGGTACGCGGGCATGTCTCGATCCACCATCTGGATCTGGACATGGGCTTAGCAGCATAGGGAGAGCTTTTAGGGTCTGACAGGGGTCACCCTTTATGTTCCCTAGTTTGGGTCCGGTCAGTAGCTAACTCACTGTGTATGCTCTTGTTGCTCACATACAGCCGTGACAGTTTTGTTTGTACTATTTTAGGGTAAATATGATTTTTGGTTGCTCTATATTACGATTTTTTTGAGGCAAGGTAACAAAAAAAAATAGAAATGCTAAAATTTCATCTCCACTTGCCAATAACTTTAACTTTTTAATCGCTTGCTATTACACTTTTTGTGATGTGAGGTGACAAAAATCTTTTTTTTTTTTACACTGTTTTTATTTATTTATTTGCGGTATTTACCTGAGGGTTTAGATCATGTGATATTTTTATAGAGCAGGTTTTTATGGACGCGGCGATACCTAATATCAACCATGGTAAGATGGACCATGTGATTGGACCATGTGATGTGACGTCATCACAGGTCCTTTAGTTGTTAGCTGATGCAGGGAACGAGAGGACAGATCGCAACTACGCGATCAAGTGGCAAAGGTAAGTTAACTTTTATTATTTTTAACCCCTTCCTCTTCATTTTACTATGCATTCTTTATTAAGAATGCTATTATTTCGCCTAATAACCATGCTATAAGGGAAATAATCAATTCTCCAGAAGACCCGAAACCGGACTTCAGTGATGAAGTCCGGCTTCGGGTCTGAGTACCAAACATGGTGATTTTTCTCACGCATGTGCAAAACGCATTACAAACGTTTGCACCCGCACTGGAAAATCGCGCATATTCCCGCAACGCACCCGCCTCTTATCCGGGCGTCAAACATGACGCCCGTGTGAAAGAGGCCTAACACAATAACAGCATTTTAGGAAAAAAAATTATCATGTCTGAACTTTAACTGCATCTGATTTGCTTTGTTCAAAATCTATTGTGTTAATGTACAGAACAAAATTTGGAAAAATGTTGTCTCTGTCCAAATATATATGGACCTAACTGTATATATATATTTGGCACATAATAGGTGCCCCAAAAGACTTCTATGGTACATTTCCTTTTTTTTTTGTATTTTGCAATTTGCCAATGTAACTGGTGCACTCAACGTAGCCCCAGTTACAGGGCAAGCCAGCAATTTACAGAAGCTGATCTGGGTCTGCTAAGACCCAGGAGGTCAATGTCCTTAGAACATCCAGCAACCACGTGACCGCCTGGTCCAGTAGAGGAAGTGGCATTACATAGTGTGCAATGAGCGCTATGTATCCAGGAAAGCCAGAAGCGGTATTAAAGAGCTTCGGCCTTTTCCTCAGAGTCACGATTTAACCCCAGCACCACAAGCTGTATCTGTAAAAAGGTTTAGAAAACGGCATTTACTGTATCATGTACAGGAAGTTAAATGGAATGTGTCATCAGAAAACTACCTATTGTTTAAATCACATTTTTATGTTTAACATATTTTTAAAGAATTTCTGGTGATGCTATTTTTATTTTTCATATCATACCCATATTTAAAGAGGACCTTTCACGTTTTTTTTTTTAATTCTATTACCCCCCGCTAATGTTGCTACCCTGCCTGTATTTTTCAAATATCGCTCATATGCCCCGCTGTGCCCCCCTGTAGTTTTCCCGCTCAGTATGTTAATACTGAGCATGGGTACAGGAAGACGCCAGGGTTTCTTAATGGGCGTCTCCTTCTCCCTGTCTGTGATGCTCTCCGCTGTGATTGGATCGCGGCACAGCCAGGGAGAGGAGATGCCAATTGAGAAACTCTGGCATCTCCTCCTCCCTGTACCGATGCTCAGTATTATCATACTGAGCGGGAAAACTACAGGGGGGCACAGCAGGGCATAGGAGTGGTACTTTAAAAAACAACCAGAGTGTCAGCGTCAGCGGAGGGTACCCTGCAAGTAAAGGTATTTATCTAGAATAAAAAAGCCCGTGAAAGGGTCTCTTTAAACAAAAACCCTAAAATCCTGCAGTTTTCGCACTGGCCACTAAGCCAAATAATTGGCGCCACTTCTTGGTCTGCACAGATCACCTTACTGCAGTCACCTGCTTATCTATACATAGTGGTGATATCATTACAGGCGGGATTAGAATGACAGATAAGATAGGATCCACCATTCACAATAGAGCTTATTTATATTTCCTTCTACAATTGTAGTGTACGGGAGTTGTACTGCCCGTCACTACGGAAGGGTCACTTGGCTGCTGTCGCTCCTCTCATTTAGGAGGAGGCTGGTAAAGGTCCTATTTGTACCATGCAATGTAAATCAATGTAATTTATGGTATTTGATTCTCCTGTTACTGTGAAATGTGCTATGTGCAGGCCGGCTAGGGATGTAATTCCAGCTCTAGTCACTAGAGGAGCTAGGTTGCCCTAGTCTATATAAGGCCCAGTCAGGGGAAGGGAAGGCAGTCTAGAGTATGCCTTAGACAAGTGCAGGCCATGTGCCTGTGAAGGCTAAACCCAGGCCTTATGGCCTGTGAGGAATCCACCCTAGGAAGATGGTGTCCTGGGAGAAGGAGTGCAGACCCTGGAGTCTGTGAAGGCCACATGTCTCAGGCCTAGGCGAGTTCAGCAGAAGTCAACCTGGAGGCAATCCCTAGAGCAAGAGGTACTAAATGTCAAGAGGAGGTACATTATAAACTGGAGATTCAAGGATATAAGCCAGAAGTAGGGCATTGGGGCCTTGAAGCATCAAGTCCAGTCAGGACGAGTCAGGAAGAAAGTAAGGTTCACCTGCAATTCCAAGTCCTGTATTATCTCCTCTGTTTTACCTTGCTGGATGTAAGACCACTGCAATTGTGATTGTCTGCAAAAAGGAACTGTTGGAAAGACTGCTTATTGTATCATCACTGTTTTCAGTAAAGTTGGAATTCTGTTTTCAAGTTACAAGTCTGCACCTCTGTTATTCCTACTATAAATACGGTGTGCCACCGTTTACTGGCACTGGCGTCACGACACCTCAGGGACCCAGCCATAGGCACGTTAAACTACAACACCAAGGGCACCTCGCATTCCACCTGGCTGTGTCCCGCAAGAACCCAGAGAGTGCCCCAGAGGAACAGCGTGCCGGCCTCTCCATCACTGGCATTCCCCAGGTTAGTTCCATACATTGCCCTGACTTGGGGATGCTACATTTTGGCGTCACGAACAGGATTCGCACGTTTTACGGACTGTGAGCAAAAACGTGAACTTTGTGCCTTAACCAGTTTGCCAAGTGACAAAACGTTTGTTTATTTGAAGTAAACTTTGAGGACCTAAAACGTACAGAAAAGTGTCCCAAAAACCTCCAGAAAGCGCTGTGCAGTGTTGCGCTATCAAGAGGAAGAAAATCGCCACTTCAAAGTGTGTTTTTGTGGACTTTTATGCTGTTTTACTACCACTGCTTGCTGTCATTGAATTGATGCATCATGGCACCCAAGATGGCCGCCGGCGCCATTGGACTTCTTCTTGCGCCATCACTGTCTGCAGTGGCGCGAAGATTTGGCGCCAAAACCCTCCAAGAGGGAGGAGGAGACGACCTGGAGGTAACGCCTTCCTTTGAGGATTATAATATGGACACCGCCTACCCTATACTGGAATACCTAGGGGGCGTGCAAGAATCGACGGGGTGGAGCCTGCTGGAACAGTGGCTCACCCTGCTACGGGGTTTCCTACCTGAATCGGAGGGATCCGGAGCCGTAGTTGGTGCAATGGAGGCGACCTCAGGAGCAACTAAGGAGCGCCCTGCGCCCCCAGCGTATACTCCCAGCGACATGGCCCAAACCTGTCCATGGCCACAAGCCGAACCCTGCCGTTTCCACCCGCAGAGAGAAGGCTTTCTCCCGCGGAACCCCGCGTGGTCGGCCCTGATGGCCGAGATCCGAGTGGCGGCAACTTTAAAAACTACCACTCAGAAGAAGTACTTCGAGGAAGTCACCAAACGGATTTACGAGGACTCCAGGGACAGTAAGCCCCAGCTTGAACGCCGCACCGGAGTCGTGCTCGAGTTTGATAAGGTCAGAGGATTTGGCTTCATCCAAGAAACCGGCACCAACCGGGACTATTATGTGAATCGCCGGTCCGTCAAGCGCAGCTATCTCCCGGGGCGACTGCATAATCTAGCGGTCGGGGAGAGAGTAGAGTTCACTCCCGCAGAGGGCCTGCGAGGCCCATATGCCACTGCGGTGACCCGTCCAGGACCCGTACCGGAGGACTGGGAAGAAGCAGAAGATCCGGTGGAGGCAGAGGACCCGCCGGGACCCATCCGGAATACGTACCAGGAGAAGAGTTCCTTTCTCGGCCCGAACATTTTCTGGCAGCCGACGATCCTGGACAAGCCTCCCAGTCCTTACCCCTCTCCAGAGCTGCCGCGACGAGAGAAGACAGCCGCTGATTGGGCGCGGATGGCCCAGTTCAGTGAAGCGATGGATGACCTGCGGAGGAACCGCCATGGATAGAACCTCGTCTGAGCCTGCTGCAAGTGTGCCGGAATCCAGCAGTGAGATCTCCGCCCTGGAGGAGCGGATCGCGTCCTTACAGGCTTACCTGGATGGCCTGCGGCAAGTGACAGAGTCTAAGAAGGCAGCGCAGCAGTCCAGCGGTGGTGAGTTACCTGTGCCCCCTGTGCATCCTGAACCCGTAGTACCAAGTCCTACCGCTAACGCTGAGCCACCCAAGGTCCGTGTAACAGCGGATAAATTGACTTATGCCAGGAGCCGAGTCCGCCGTGACGGGAGCGTTATGTCCCGGCCGGAGGAAGTGTCTACCCCAGCGCCGGCCCGTGTCCCGAGGCCAGCAACTCCTGTGTGTCCGCAACCCAGCGGGCCAATGAGGTGGGTAGGCCCAATACCGGTGATGTTTCCAGCCCATTCTCTTTGGTGGGCACCCCCTCCAAGTGGCCCTGGTGCATGGCCCAGACTACCCGCAGCACAGGGCTGCACTACCTCTGATGAACGGGGCTCATTTGACACCTACCTGTGAGCAGGCCTGCTAGGCCATTTTTGCTCATCCTCACAGGGACATCATATTTGTTGCAGGAACTGTTCCTTTAAGTTTGCCAGGCTGGTAGAGCTTGCTGCCAGTTCCCCACGGCCGGTGGCATGTTTGACAAATAAGTTGCCACTGTGGAACCACTGCTCCCAGCCTGCCTCTTTCTGTTCCGGGACATCCTGCCTGCTGCTAACATTGTGGCGTCAAGTACTTTAATAACTCCAAGTTGTGCTTTTATTTGCACCTTATCCCTTTTAACCCCCATTTCAGGTTGAAAAGGGTTCTTTTATGTCAGCACTTTAAATATACGCAGGACTTGCCAGGAAGATGTTACCCTGGTGTTGTCAGAGTCCTGTATTGTGATTTTATGTATGTGCTGCTGACCGTATTTATTGCTAAAACATATTTTATCTAAGTCTATGTGCCCAGAGATGGACTCCCTGTGTGCGAGTCTCTGTGATATGCTTTTATGGACTCACTCATTGTCATGGACTATCCTGGTATTCCCTAACATCCGCTGTGCCAGGTCAGCGCCCCAGTTCCACTCTTTATCCTGAAGAAAGAGAGCGACGCCCTTGTCACCGCACTTCTCCGTCAGTCAGCTGGACCTGATGACAATTGTCGATGCAGATAGAATGGAGTACTGATATGTATGTATTCTTGCATGTTTTTCTTTGTCTCTTTCAGGTGGAAATTCCAGTAGGGCGGTACCCTGGTAGAGTACGAGGGCGTACTCAGCTTAAAGCAGCGGGGTATGTAGTGTACGGGAGTTGTACTGCCCGTCACTACGGAAGGGTCACTTGGCTGCTGTCGCTCCTCTCATTTTAGGAGGAGGCTGGTAAAGGTCCTATTTGTACCATGCAATGTAAATCAATGTAATTTATGGTATTTGATTCCCCTGTTACTGTGAAATGTGCTATGTGCAGGCCGGCTAGGGATGTAATTCCAGCTCTAGTCACTAGAGGGAGCTAGGTTGCCCTAGTCTATATAAGGCCCAGTCAGGGGAAGGGAAGGCAGTCTAGAGTATGCCTTAGACAAGTGCAGGCCATGTGCCTGTGAAGGCCAAACCCAGGCCTTATGGCCTGTGAGGAATCCACCCTAGGAAGATGGTGCCCTGGGAGAAGGAGTGCAGACCCTGGAGTCTGTGAAGGCCACATGTCTCAGGCCTAGGCGAGTTCAGCAGAAGTCAACCTGGAGGCAATCCCTAGAGCAAGAGGTACTAAATGTCAAGAGGAGGTACATTATAAACTGGAGATTCAAGGATATAAGCCAGAAGTAGGGCATTGGGGCCTTGAAGCATCAATTCCAGTCAGGACGAGTCAGGAAGAAAGTAAGGTTCACCTGCAATTCCAAGTCCTGTATTATCACCCTCTGTTTTACCTTGCTGGATGTAAGACCACTGCAATTGTGATTGTCTGCAAAAAGGAACTGTTGGAAAGACTGCTTATTGTATCATCACTGTTTTCAGTAAAGTTGGAATTCTGTTTTCAAGTTACAAGTCTGCACCTCTGTTATTCCTACTATAAATACGGTGTGCCACCGTTTACTGGCACTGGCGTCACGACACCTCAGGGACCCAGCCATAGGCACGTTAAACTACAACACCAAGGGCACCTCACATTCCACCTGGCTGTGTCCCGCAAGAACCCAGAGAGTGCCCCAGAGGAACAGCGTGCCGGCCTCTCCATCACTGGCATTCCCCAGGTTAGTTCCATACATTGCCCTGACTTGGGGATGCTACACAATGACCTCCGCACAGAACATGCCTAGAAGACTCTCCCATAGAGACGGGTGACAGGGTGTAATAGGAGCAATTAGATGGCTGGCCTGGGGCGTAGCAAGGTGGAAAGAGGGCGATCTGGAGACAAAGAGAGTTCCATCAACATCTCAGATTGTGTGATCACAAAGGGGTTCAATGGCCAGGATTGGTGTGGCATTGTTCTGGGCAACGCTTTTAACGTTATGGGCTCAGGTGTTCTTACCATCAATCCGGTAAAGAAGTATATGGTTTTCTGGGTGTGATTGAAGTATGCTGCATCTATAGGTCCAATGATCCCAGGAAACCTCTCGTGGATGAGCCGAGGGAATTCATGTCCTTGGGAACCTTCCGAGATCATCTCAGATTTGGCAGAGTGATATGTCCATACATGAGCTCCTGCAAAAACAATAGATTGTAGTATCCAGAACTGTGATGCCCACTCCTGTCCAGTGGCCGCTTTCCTCAGCACCAGTCATTTCTTCTGTACTGAAATATATGACCGGGGATGACCATGGTTCTAGGCAGGGTTGCCATGAGGACAATACAGGCAGTACTGTCCTCAGAGGCCAGGCCAAATAAAAGGCCCATTGTGCCACTCTGTATCCCCAAAAAACTGAGGGAAGATCCCTATTAGGATAGGTGGTGAAACTACGACTCCCAGCATGCTTCATTCATTTCTATGGAGTTCTGAGAACAGCCAAGCAAGTTTACATCTTGGGAGTCGTAGTTTTACCACAGCTGGAGTGCCGGAGGCTAGCCATCACAGGGATAGGTTATTAAACAGGAGATTTTTGATGCTCTAAGAATGTGGTGTCCTTGACCACCACAAATAATGCCACTAACCCCTTCTCCGTGCTAAACTCCCGGAATCTTTTTGGGTCTAGGGGTTGCATGTCTTCATTGCTTGTGTGGATATCAGAGATGGTGTATAATAATAATAATAATAATATTTATTTATATAGCGCCAACATATTCCGCAGCGCTTTACAATCAGGGGGTTCATGTACAAACAGAGTCCTAAATAACATAGCAGCAAACAGGTGAACAATTAATACAAGAGTGAGGGCCCTGCTCGCAAGAGCTCACAATCTATAAGGAGATAGGGGTGATACAAAAGGTAACAAATGCTTGATTTGTGGTGTCTATAATGATATTTTCTGCTTGTGAATAAAGCAGTAATAGGTAGATTTCTGGGCAGATCTAAGTGTGGTGAAGCTTTCGTACATAGAGTACATGATATGTAGATGCTAGAACACAGCACTGCCCTCAGCCTGATGTCTAGCCCTGTGAGGGGGGAGGGTGCAGAGCACAGGGGGTGTTACAAAGCAGTGCTCAATGGATTCGGCCTCTCCTCCTGGTGCTCAAACTTCTCATTTGCCTGCACCTCCTCATACCTCTGGCGGATCCACCAACAGCGCAGGGGCTTTAATAAGACCTGCGTCTAAAACACCGGTCTCAATAAATGTGCCCCTTAGTTTCAAACAGAAAGAGGACATGATGTCAGAGACATTGGACAGACAGTCCCTTGTGTAATACAGCACAGATATCATGGGAAGAAGTACCGTATTTTTTCACCCTATATGACGCACCTGCTCATAAGACACCCCTAGGTTTTAGAGGAGCAAAATAAGAAAAAAATATTTTTTATCAGACCTCAGATCAGACCCCCAATGTTAATCGTATCTTAGCTCAGAGTCCCTGTCAGATTCCCAATATTAGTCAGACGTCAGCTCAGACCCCTAATATTAATGAGACCCCAATCAGACCTCAGCTCATAGCTCCAATGTTAATAAGACCCTCAATGAGCACTTCCATAAAGAAAGCACTGATTACTATTCGCCTCATAAGACGCACTGACAGTTGTCTTTGAAGGGAAAAAGTGCGTCTTATGGTATATGGAATATGGTTGGGTGTCATCAGCATCAAGATGGTACTGGAAACTAAATCTGCTGATAGTCTTTCTGATCGGGGCTATCAGGGCTGTGTAGAGAGAAAAGAGGAGAGGACCTAGGTCTGAACCCTGAGTAACCCCAACAGCAAGAGTGAGAGGAGGGGAAAGAGCAACCAGAGAGATAATAAGAAAACCAAGAGAGAACGGTATCCTTAAGGCCAAAAGATTGGAGCATAGTGAGGAGATGGTGATATACAGTGTCAAATGCTGCAGATGGATCGAGGAGAATTAGGAAAGAGTAGTCACCGTTGTATTTTGCTATCAGGAGGTCACTGGTCACTTTGTTGAGGGCAGTTTCTGTAGAATGTAGGGTGCGAAAACCAGATTGTAATAGATGAAGGAGAGAATTAGTGGAGAGATAGTGGATCAGGCGAGAGTAGACCAAATGATCTAGAGATGAAGGGGAGATTAGAGACAGGTCTGTAGTTGCGCAGGATGAGTCAAGAGAAGGTTTTTTTAAATAATGTGGTTATGACAAAATGTTTGAAAGAGGAGGGAAAGATTCCAGAAGAGAGAGACAGGTTGAAGATTTTAGTTAGGTGAGTGGTGTCAGCCGGGGAGAGAGACTGGAATAGTTGTGAGCAGGGTCGGACTGAGCAGTCGGGCACTTCGGACGTGATCCGAGGGCCTGGCCGGGAAGGGGGCCCGCAGTGGCGGCAGGTCACAAATAGATGAACGCTTCCATTGTGGAAGCATTTATCTCCATAGTCATCTGTGGCACTGTTTTCTGTGTATGTGCACACAGGCACCTTGATGGAGCTGGAAGTATACTTCTAGCTATGAGGTCAACCAGTGGGCATGGGAGGTGTAGTGCGCTCTGGAAATCAATTAAAGGTGATTGTGGGAACTGTAGTTCAGAGCTCACTGCAGGAGCTCCAACGTGGCCACAAACTGGACAAACCTGAAAAAAAGTTGCAGTAAACATCCAGTGAAAGGAGAGGATGAAAGGCAAAAAAGCATGGGATTTGTTAGTTACTACAGTATTTTATTATGAATCAGTAGTATGCAACCTGGAGCCTTTAGTTGCTGTTGTAAAACTATGGCTACTTTCACACTGGCGTTTTTGGATCCGCTTGTGAGATCCGTTTCATGGCTCTCACAAGCGGTCCAAAACGGATCAGTTCAGCCCCAATGCATTCTGAATGAATAAGGATCCGTTCAGAATGCATCAGTTTGGCTCCGTTCAGTCTCCATTCCGCTCTGGAGGCGGACACCAAAACGCTGCTTGCAGCGTTTTGGTGTCCGTCTGATGGAACTGAGCCGAACGGATCCGTCCTGACATACAATGTAAGTCAATGGGGACGGATCCGTTTTCAATGACACAATATGACACAACAGAAAACGGATGCGTCCCCCATTGACTTTCAATGGTGTTCAAGACGGATCCGTTTTTCCTATGTTCATGATAATACAAACGGATCCGTTCTGAACGGATGCATGCGGTTGTATTATCAGTGCGGATCCGTCTGTGCAGATACATGACGGATCCGCACAAGACGCCAGTGTGAAAGTAGCCTATAACTCCCAGGAGGCATACTCTGAAAACTTTGATGGCAAGGTGGCCATGGTACGATGATCCATAGCTTTCCACGTGGCGAAGAGCTGAAGGCTGTGAATCACACATTTCTAAGGTTCTCACCTGCAAAGAAGTATATTTCTTGTTTAGTTGACCCCCAGATTTGGAGAACTGCATCCAGCCTGGTTGGCAGCGGGATCCTCCATTCGCTAGAGATCAGTCTTGGGTCTCGGGGACGTGTTCTGTTGTTTTTGTTTTTGTACAACCAAGACCATCGTCCTCTAAGAAAGAAAGTGTTGAACCTCAGGTCCGGTGTCCCCCGAGAACTCCACTTTGTCCATAGATAATCAAAGACGGCATCAAATGGACCTTCACAGACCCCTGAAAAGACAAGGTGGACCCTCTGCAAAGCACAGTAAATATCAGATATGTCCAGCTCTTCTACTAAACCTAACAGCTAAATATCTTCTCTATAGAACCATAGAGATCCACGAGTTACAGGCTTAGCATGGATGCTAAAATGCAGCCACATTTCAGGCCTGTCTCTATGTCTGCCTGTATGTGACATTGCCTGTCTCTGTGTCTTCCTGAATGTGTCAGTACCTCTCTCTATGTCTGCCTGTATGTGTCAGTGCCTGTCTCTGTGTCTGTCTGTATGTGTCAGTGCCTGTCTCTGTGTCTGTCTGTCTGTATGTGTCAGTGCCTGTCTCTGTGTCTGTCTGTCTGTATGTGTCAGTGCCTGTCTCTGCCTGTATGTGTCAGTGCCTGTCTCTGTGTGTGTATGTGTCAGTACCTTTCTCTATGTCTGCCTGTATGTGCCAGTGTCTGTGTCTGTCTGTGTCAGTGCCTGTCTCTGTGTCTGTCTGTATGTGTCAGTGCCTGTCTCTGCCTGTGTGTGTCAGTGCCTGTCTCTGCCTGTATGTGTCCCTGCCTGTATGTGTTACTGTCTGTCTCTGTGTCTCCCTGTATGTGTCACTGCCTGTATGTGTTACTGTCTGTATGTGTTACTGCCTGTCTCTGTGTCTACCTGTATGTGTCAACAAGTTTCTCCGTGACTGGCTGTATGTTTCACTGCCCGTCTCTGTCTGCCTGTTTGTGTCGCTGCCTGTTTCTGTGTCTGCCTGTATGTGTCACTGCCTGTCTCTGTCTGCCTGTATGTGTCACTGACTGTATGTGTCACTGCCTGTTTCTGTCTCTATATCGCCTGTACATGTCACTGCTTGTCTCTATATCGCCTGTACATGTCACTGCTTGTCTCTATATCGCCTGTACATGTCACTGCTTGTCTCTATATCGCCTGTACATGTCACTGCTTGTCTCTATATGGCCTGTACATGTCACTGCTTGTTTCTATATCGCCTGTACATGTCACTGCTTGTCTCTATATCGCCTGTACATGTCACTGCTTGTCTCTATATCGCCTGTACATGTCACTGCTTGTCTCTATATCGCCTGTACATGTCAATGCATGTTTCTATATTGCCTGTACATGTCACTGCTTGTCTCTATATCGCCTGTACATGTCACTGCTTGTTTCTATATTGCCTGTACATGTCACTGCTTGTCTCTATATCGCCTGTACATGTCACTGCTTGTCTCTATATCGCCTGTACATGTCAATGCATGTTTCTATATCGCCTGTACATGTCACTGCTTGTCTCTATATCGCCTGTACATGTCACTGCTTGTCTCTTTATGACCTGTACATGTCACTGCTTGTCTCTATATCGCCTGTACATGTCACTGCTTGTCTCTATATCGCCTGTACATGTCATTGCTTGTCTCTATATGGCCTGTACATGTCACTGCTTGTCTCTATATCGCCTGTACATGTCACTGCTTGTCTCTATATTGCCTGTACATGTCATTGCTTGTCTCTATATCGCCTGTACATGTCACTGCTTGTCTCTGTGTTGCCTGTACATGTCACTGCTTGTCTCTATATCGCCTGTATATGTCACTGCTTGTCTCTATATCGCCTGTATATGTCACTGCTTGTCTCTGTGTCGCCTGTACTTGTCACTGCTTGTCTCTGTATCACCTGTAAATGTCACTGCTTGTCTCTGTATCACCTGTAAATATCATTGATTGTCTCTATATCGTCCATACATGTCACTGCTTGTCTCTGTATCACCTGTACATGTCACTGCTTGTCTCTATATCGCCTGTACATGTCACTGCTTGTCTCTGTATCACCTGTACATGTCACTGCTTGTCTCTGTATCACCTGTAAGTATCACTGATTGTCTCTATATTGTCTATACATGTCACTGCTTGTCTCTATATCGTCCATACATGTCACTGCTTATCACTATATCGCCTGTACATGTCACTGCTTGTCTCTATATCGCCTGTACATGTCACTGCTTGTCTCTGTATCGCCTGTACATGTCACTGCTTGTCTCTATATCGCCTGTAAATGTCACTGCTTGTCTCTATATCGCCTGTACATGTCACTGCTTGTCTCTGTATTTCCTGTAAATGTAATTGCTTGTCTCTATATCGCCTGTACATGTCACTGCTTGTCTCTATATGGCCTGTACATGTCACTGCTTGTCTCTATATGGCCTGTACATGTCACTGCTTGTCTCTATATCGCCTGTACATGTCACTGCTTGTCTCTATATGGCCTGTACATGTCACTGCTTGTCTCTATATCGCCTGTACATGTCACTGCTTGTCTCTATATTGCCTGTACATGTCATTGCTTGTCTCTATATCGCCTGTACATGTCACTGCTTGTCTCTGTGTTGCCTGTACATGTCACTGCTTGTCTCTATATCGCCTGTATATGTCACTGCTTGTCTCTATATCGCCTGTATATGTCACTGCTTGTCTCTGTGTCGCCTGTACATGTCACTGCTTGTCTCTATATCGCCTGTATATGTCACTGCTTGTCTCTGTGTCGCCTGTACATGTCACTGCTTGTCTCTATATCGCCTGTATATGTCACTGCTTGTCTCTGTATCACCTGTACATGTCACTGCTTGTCTCTATATCGCCTGTATATGTCACTGCTTGTCTCTTTATCGCCTGTACATGTCACTGCTTGTCTCCATATCACCTGTAAATGTCACTGCTTGTCTCTATATCGTCCATACATGTCACTGCTTGTCTCTGTATCACCTGTACATGTCACTGCTTGTCTCTATATCGCCTGTACATGTCACTGCTTGTCTCTGTATCACCTGTACATGTCACTGCTTGTCTCTATATCGCCTGTATATGTCACTGCTTGTCTCTGTGTCGCCTGTACATGTCACTGCTTGTCTCTATATCGCCTGTATATGTCACTGCTTGTCTCTGTGTCGCCTGTACATGTCACTGCTTGTCTCTATATCGCCTGTATATGTCACTGCTTGTCTCTGTATCACCTGTACATGTCACTGCTTGTCTCTATATCGCCTGTATATGTCACTGCTTGTCTCTTTGTCGCCTGTACATGTCACTGCTTGTCTCCATATCACCTGTAAATGTCACTGCTTGTCTCTATATCGTCCATACATGTCACTGCTTGTCTCTGTATCACCTGTACATGTCACTGCTTGTCTCTATATCGCCTGTACATGTCACTGCTTGTCTCTGTATCACCTGTACATGTCACTGCTTGTCTCTGTATCACCTGTACATGTCACTGCTTGTCTCTGTATCACCTGTAAGTATCACTGATTGTCTCTATATCGTCCATACATGTCACTGCTCGTCTCTATATCGCCTGTATATGTCACTGCTTGTCTCTGTGTCGCCTGTACATGTCACTGCTTGTCTCTATATCGCCTGTATATGTCACTGCTTGTCTCTGTGTCGCCTGTACATGTCACTGCTTGTCTCTATATCGCCTGTATATGTCACTGCTTGTCTCTGTATCACCTGTACATGTCACTGCTTGTCTCTATATCGCCTGTATATGTCACTGCTTGTCTCTTTGTCACCTGTACATGTCACTGCTTGTCTCCGTATCACCTGTAAATGTCACTGCTTGTCTCTATATCGTCCATACATGTCACTGCTTGTCTCTGTATCACCTGTACATGTCACTGCTTGTCTCTATATCGCCTGTACATGTCACTGCTTGTCTCTGTATCACCTGTACATGTCACTGCTTGTCTCTATATCGCCTGTACATGTCACTGCTTGTCTCTGTATCACCTGTACATGTCACTGCTTGTCTCTGTATCACCTGTAAGTATCACTGATTGTCTCTATATCGTCCATACATGTCACTGCTCGTCTCTATATCGTCCATACATGTCACTGCTTGTCTCTGTATCGCCTGTACATGTCACTGCTTATCTCTATATCGCCTGTACATGTCACTGCTTGTCTCTATATCGCCTGTACATGTCACTGCTTGTCTCTGTATTTCCTGTAAATGTCATTGCTTGTCTCTATATCGCCTGTACATGTCACTGCTTGTCTCTATATCGCCTGTACATGTCACTGCTTGTCTCTGTATCACCTGTACATGTCACTGCTTGTCTCTATATCGCCTGTAAATGTCACTGCTTGTCTCTATATCGCTTGTAAATGTCACTGCTTGTCTCTATATCGCCTGTACATGTCACTGCTTGTCTCTATATCGCCTGTACATGTCACTGCTTGTCTCTATATCGCCTGTACATGTCACTGCTTGTCTCTATATCGCCTGTACATGTCACTGCTTGTCTCTATATCGCCTGTACATGTCACTGCTTGTCTCTGTATCGCCTGTAAATGTCACTGCTTGTCTCTGTGTCGCCTGTACATGTCACTGCTTGTCTCTATATCGTCCATACATGTCACTGCTTGTCTCTGTATCGCCTGTACATGTCACTGCTTGTCTCTGTATCACCTGTACATGTCACTGCTTGTCTCTATATGGCCTGTACATGTCACTGCTTGTCTCTATATCGCCTGTAAATGTCACTGCTTGTCTCTATATCGCCTGTACATGTCACTGCTTGTCTCTATATCACCTGTACATGTCACTGCTTGTCTCTGTATTTCCTGTAAATGTCACTGCTTGTCTCTGTATCACCTGTAAGTATCATTGATTGTCTCTATATCGTCCATACATGTCACTGCTCCAGACCTCACAAGTGTCCGTGAAAGGACAGTCCCTATTTTGAACCCAAGTCCTGCTCTTCCTCATTTCTCATAAAGGGAATGTGTCATCAGAAAATGACCTGCTGTTTAAATCACTTTTTATGTTTAACATATTTTTAAATAATTTTTGAAGATGCTATTTTTAATTTTCCATGTCAATATCCTTATTTAAACAAAAATCATAAATCCTGCAGTTTTTGCACTGGTCATTATGTCTAATAATTGGTGCCACTTCTTTGTCTGTACAGATCACTTTACTGTAGTTATCTGCTTATCTATCATTGTAATCCTGCCTGTAATGATATCACCTCTGTGTATAGATAACACATGATCCACCATTCACAATAGGTGATATCACAGCTTACCTCCTCCCTCCTGACCTCTGCACAGGGCACAGAGCATGCCTAGAAACCTTTCCCATAGAAGCCAGTAAAGGTCCTGACCATTGTGTCTATGGCCCATGCAGCTGCCGTAAATAATTTTTTTTAATGCTTTCTAAATGCTGTTAAGAACAGTTCAGGAAAGATGCCCGCCCCCATAATCATGTTCAGGAAATAAAATACAGAAATCTACAATCAGAACATAAGAACAGATTTGAAAAAATGGATATGTGATACTGCTCATGCACGCAAATTTATTTTATTTCCGTTTTTTACAGGTTCGTGTGCGGAACCATTCACTTCAATGGGTCGGCAAAAAACGAAAATCCCTGTATGTCTGCATGACAGTGCCGCAAAAAAATAGAACATGTCCTATTCTTGTCCGTTTTGTGAACAAGGACAGGCATTGTTACAATGGATCTGCAAAAAAAAAACGATGCAATATGGATGTCACACGGATGTCATCCATTTTTTTTTTTTTGTGGTTTTTACAGGCAGAAAAACTTTTGGCGACACATTTCAGGCTTTGGTGAGGATTCTGAACCTAGGGATAGCCTTAGCTTCCTACCACTTGGAGTGGTCAAGAAGACTGGTTGTAGTTTCTGAGTTTGCTGGCTGTGGTTCCGGATGGTGATCGTAGTTTTTCCAAAACTTCTCTCTGCTTGTCTCTATTGTTTTCTGTACATGTCATTGCTTGTCTATATAATTGTCTGTACATGTCATCGCTTGTCTATATCATTGCCTGTACATGTCATCGCTTGTCTATATCATTGCCTGTACATGTCATCGCTTGTCTATATCACTGCCTGTACATGTCATCGCTTGTCTATATCACTGCCTGTACATGTCATGGCTTGTCTATATCATTGCCTGTACATGTCATTGCTTGTCTATATCACTGCCTGTACATGTCATGGCTTGTCTATATCATTGCCTGTACATGTCATCGCTTGTCTATATCATTGCCTGTACATGTCATCGCTTGTCTATATCATTGCCTGTACATGTCATGGCTTGTCTATATCATTGCCTGTACATGTCATCGCTTGTCTATATCATTGCCTGTACATGTCATCGCTTGTCTATATCATTGCCTGTACATGTCATCGCTTGTCTATATCATTGCCTGTACATGTCATCGCTTGTCTATATCATTGCCTGTACATGTCATTGCTTGTCTCTTCTGTTGTCTGTACATGTCATCGCTTGTCTATATCATTGCCTGTACATGTCATTGCTTGTCTATATCATTGCCTGTACATGTCATTGCTTGTCTATATCATTGCCTGTACATGTCATTGCTTATCTATATCATTGCCTGTACATGTCATTGCTTATCTATATCATTGGCTGTACATGTCATTGCTTGTCTATATCACTGCCTGTACATATCATCGCTTGTCTATATCACTGCCTGTACATATCATCGCTTGTCTATATCACTGCCTGTACATATCATCGCTTGTCTATATCACTGCCTGTACATGTCATTGCTTGTCTATATCACTGCCTGTACATGTCATCGGTTGTCTATATCATTGCCTGTACATATCATCGCTTGTCTATATCATTGCCTGTACATGTCATCGGTTGTCTATATCATTGCCTGTACATATCATCGCTTGTCTATATCATTGCCTGTACATGTCATCGGTTGTCTATATCATTGCCTGTACATATCATCGCTTGTCTATATCATTGCCTGTACATGTCATTGCTTGTCTCTTCTGTTGTCTGTACATGTCACTGTTTGTCTCTGTCACTGCCTGTACACATTATTGCTTGTCTTTTCCATTGTCTGTGCACCTTTTTGCTTGTGTCCGCTGTCTGTGCACTGTATTACTATTGATATATACAGACTTTGTTAGTTCAGTAATGGTTGTATGTACTATGGTATCGTCATTGTCTACCATTGCCTTCATATGCCAGTGTTTCCTTCTATCATGTTCTGTGCTTGTCGTCACTTGTATCTGTAGTCCTGAACATTTCACCAGTTTCTTCCTGTACCCTTGCGTTTCTAGATCATCGCTTGTCCCTATCATGGTCTCACCATAAAGTTGCTGAATATCTCTCCTGTCGCCGGTGCCCAGTTCCAGGCTGTTTCCCTCTGTGTTGTATGACGGAGACATCACTGAATCCGCCCGGGTACTGTGAGGTAACCCCAGGACATGTCCTATCTCATGCACTGCCACCTAATAGAGGGCACAATAAGTCACAAAAGCATTAAAAAATGACAGCGATGGCCCATGTATGGACCCATGAAAGGTCCTCTTTAAAGTGACTGTCTACAGTCCATCCTGGGCGCAGCTGTCAGGCTGTCTGCTTTTATTCCCTTAATCACGCATACTGTAGATGGTTCATTGTAAAGCTGACCATACACATTAAATCAAAGTCAGCCCAACCTGCTAATAATGTGTGTTACGGAAGGGAATCAGGCAGACTAACCGTACCAGGGTGACCACATGTCCCGGATCGCCCAGGACAATCCCGCATTTGGAGAGTCTGTCCCGGGTCCCGGTCACCCTCATTGACCTTAGCCGCCGTCGACCGCTGCTGTTATGACAGTCATAGAGGCAAGGGGCCGGAGATGTGGAAGCGCTCATCTCCAGTCATCTGTATCGCCGTCCTCAGGACAGCGATACAGATGGCTGTGCACTTGTGCAGCAGGGCAGGGAGAGGTGTGTCCCTTCCCCTTCCTCTGATAGGCTGCAGGCACTAGGCCGGCAGCCTATCAGAGGCCGACGCACATTGTCGCGCCGCCTGACTGAAGTGTTTTGGGTTTTTATTGTCAATACTCTACTGGTGGCTACTGGGCCTGGCACATGATGATGGGGGGGCCTAATATGGCTACTTGGACATGATAGTGGAGGGCCCTATGGCTACTGGCACATTATAGGAGGGACCTATGGCTACTGGCAGTCTGGCACTTATAGGGGGGCCTATGGCTACTGGCACATAATAGGGGGGGGGGCTCTGGCTAATGGCACATTATTGGGGGACAACTATGGGGGCACTTATTACTGGCACACTGGGGGCACATCTTACTGGCACATTATTGGTGGGCACTACATGGGTATCTACTGAGGCCACAAAGAACGGTTATTTTATATGGGGGCTCTGTATAGTGGCATTTTATACTGGGACACATTATGGTGGGTACTATGGGGAAGGTGGGAGAGGAGTACAATGGGGTCATCTACGGGGACACTGAGAAGGGTTATTTTATACTTACAAATTATGGGGGACACTGAGGGCATCTACTGGGGCACTATATATGGGCCATTTTATACTGGTACATTATGGGGGGCACTAGGAGGGAGGGGGGAGAGGAGCACTATGGGAGCATTTACTGGGGGCACTATATAGGGGTATTTTATACTGGCACATTATGGGGGCACTATGGCACTAAGAAATACTGAAAAATGCACAGGCAGATATGTTTTTGCCAGTCTCAAGTATAAGTTTGATGAAATGCACTTGTGAAAGTAAGTGTCCCTGAATGGCAGTTAGGAAATGTGGTCACCCTAAATCATAGTCACAGGCCAAGTTTGGGGCAGGCAGAGTTTGTGCAAATCTGAGAAACAGTCCAAAGGTCAGCAGGGTGATCAGGCAAAGTTTAGGTAAGGTGGCAGAGGGTAAGAAGCCGGTAATGAGGCAGAAGTCGGTACATGGGCAGACAAGCAGATTATAGCACCTTTGCAGGATCTACCAAGCTAGTAAATCTATTGCTCTGGCAGTCAGTGAGACAAGCAGCACAGCATATATAGCAGAGCTGATTAACACATCATAAGCAGCACATAGAACCAAAGGAAGGTTTAACCCTTGCAATACTGTAGAATGAGGGGAGGTTAAGTGAAGAATATCCCCAATAGACGCCAAGGATACAGATGCCTGGGCCTGCTGCCAGAGTGCTGGAGCTGTGATAGACCGAGGGTGAGTGGAGCAGTGCCCACCTGAAGTAACGGGACAGTGGCGGGCATAGGCTACGGAAGTAACAGTGTGTATGAGGTCTCCATTATGGCAGATTTTAACATGCCCAAGCTTTGGTTCCCACAAGAGATAAGCGCCACCAGAGGTGTTGGGTAGCCACTTATCCACATCTCCCCATTGAAACAAATGTGGATATGCCATAATGTCTAAGATGGGAATACTCTGACAAGAGGGTGTGGAGTGCCTTGTCTATGGCTCCTTGGCACTGCCAGTCCCTGACCTTGCCTTTTCCATATATTTATTATTAGTCATAATACTGAATAACTGATTTCCCAAAAATTCAACTGAAAACATGGTTAACACTACTGAATAATCATGGCACATACCCTCAGCAGATTAATGCCATGCTGCCCGCTGGCTGTGAAGTGCTGATCATCATTGAAGTGGATTTCTCTGTCACTTGTAGAATGTGCCAGTTCATTGCCTTCACTTTCAAACACTTGAGGGCATCCAAAATGCCGACCTGATGACGAGAAAAGTTCAAAGGGTCAATTTTGTAAACTCCCAATTTTTGAAAAGACCAAAGAGGGATAAATGTAGCGGTGCATATAGCACGCCGCAGCATATTTTTTTCTATACTAAGCCAAGCCAATGTCTATCTAAACACACCCAATCCCACCCAGTCCCCTTAGTGCCCCCACACAGTAGTTATGCCCTCTTACTGCCCCCACACATTAGTTATGCCCACATTGTTCCCCCACACAATAGTTACGCCCATGTTGTGCTCTCACACAGTAGTTTTACCAGATGGTGCCCCAACACAATATTTATGCCCACATTGTGCCCCCTTCACACTTGTTATCCCTATATTGTGCCCCAAACAGCAGTAACCCCTGTACTGTTAATAGAAAATAAAACACGGTAATATCTACCTAGCACCATTCCCCCGATGATCAGAGCACTTCCTGCATTCCCCAGCAGATGCAGTGACAAATCGTGCTTGCTTGGCTATGTAGGTGGAGTGCACAAACTAACTCCCTGGCCAGGGAATGATCCTTGGCCTGTGCGCTTCTCCTACACCACCCAGCAAGCACGATGTGTCACCACATGGTGCCAGTTGGGAAGTTCCAGCAGTTGAATGGTGAAGCATGAAGCAGACGGCTCCCTGCTTCATTACTGCATTCAAATTCCTCAGGATGCTGGGACAAATGAAATCTGGACATACCTCAGCTGTCCCGGGATTGCCGGAGAGCCAGTGAGATCTGGGACGGTTGGGAGGTAGGGATATGTAAAACAAAAAACAGAAGGAGGGAGGAGGGGGTGCAGCTGCACTCTGTCCTTCTGTGTATGTAAGACTGCAAGCTGTGAGAGGGGAGGAGCAGCGGGAAGACATTTTAAAGGCTCAGCGTCACATTTTTTAGAGAAATTTCCACAAAGGCTGTTTGGCTAGATTTTTTTTTTTTCTTAAAATGTAAAATGGACACTATTGGAATGATCCCATTAAAAGCTAATGTATCTACATCTACACTATTATAATGTGGCCATGTGATTTCACAGGCAATAATGGTGGCTCCGTGGTTAGCAGAGTTCCTAGGTTTGAATCTGACCAAGGACAACATTCTGCTTTGAGTTTGTATATTCTCCCTGGGCTTGCATGGGAGTACTCATGGTTTTCTCCCAGACATACTGATAGGTGACCTAGGGCTGTATTACACCAACAGATCTGACAGATTTTTCTGACCAATCATTGGTCAGATGGCCGTTTACACACTCAGATATTTTGGTATACCCATCAACTATTGGTCTGATTGGACAGAAATTGGTCAGATTAATCAGCTGGTGTAATACAGCCCTAGTACATTTACACCTACAGATTATCTGACCAATTTCTGTCCAATCAGACTAATAATTGGTGTGCATAACAGAAGATCTGCGTGTGTAAACAGCCATTTGACCAATGATTGGTCAGAAAATCTGTTGGATATTCTGTTGGTGTAAATGGCCCTTTAGGTTGTGAGCCCCTCTGAAGACAGAGTGATGCTAATGTCTGTAAAGACCTGCGGAATATGTCAGCGCTATATAAGTGAGTGCAATAAATAACAAATACAAGTATGGCAAAGAGACATCAAAAACTTTCCACTAATTGCTAGAACAAAGTGAGAGACGCTCCCTAATACTTCGGCCTCTGTCCTCTTAGGCCGCAATCACTCACCTCTCGCCTCTTAAAGGGCCGTGCATGTGCTTCTAAATCCTTCCCCAGCCAATGGGGTCCCTGAGTATTTAAGGCACCCTCTCCTTACCGAGGGTGCCTGAGCTTTAAGTTTCCCGGTGACCACGAAAGGTTTTTAAGTCTAGTGCCACTGCTATTCTCTTGCATTTTGCCTGTGTTTATCCTGAGTTTGATCCTGTCTGTGCTTCAGCTCTGTAATCGCCCTGCCTGTGGGCTCCTGCAACTCAAAATTTCAGTCCTGTTCGTGCTTAAATTAACCCTGTCCATCTGCCGTCTGCCTTGTTCATGTTCCTGTCAAGTACTCAGCCTGCCTGCCCTGCTGTGTCTTCATTTGTCTACTCTGTGCAGTCCGGATAAGATAACCAGTATTTAAGCCATAGTGACTGTTCAGATTGCTACTGCAATTTGCAGTTTTGGAGCGTTTTCTGTATCCTGAGCTCCGGGTGCTCCTCAGTGGGTCACCTGCCAACTACACTGGGACTATCCCAGGAGGTAGCAGTCCAGTTGCTTCCCTGCAGCGAAGGCCAGATCTCTGTACAGGAGTTAAAGGGTGAATACCAGGGATTGCCAGAATTATGCCCTTAGGGACAGCCCAAAGCCGAACTGGTTAGTCGGCACAGTGGGTCAACACTCACTGATTCGTAACAGTATCAAGATGGGTCCACAGACTTTCTATAGAGTCCGTCTCATGCAGTGAGATAAGAGAGTGTACTAGGTTAGCGCTTCTCTCTACTCGTTCTAGCAATCACTGGGGGTCTCAATGCTCAGATCCCCACCAATCAAGACTTTTTTATATGTCATCGGACATATCAAACACTTTTCTAAAGAACAGTGCCACTTTAAAGGGTTAATCTGGGAATTTGATGGCCTATACTCAGGACAGGTCATCAATATCAGATCAGCGGGGGTCCGACTCCTGGCACCCCTGCCGATCAGCTGTTTAAAGAGGCCACTGTTCTCACTAGAGCTTCTGTGAGTGCTGCCATCTCCTCACAGCACACCAAGCACAGCATCATACATTGTATAGCGGCTGAGCTTGGTATTGCAGCTCAGCCCCGTTCACTTGAATTGGATCTGAGCTGCATCTAAGCCATGTGACCGATGATCATTCCCATCATTGGCCTAAGAAGAGGACTAAGCGCTCATGGAGCATGGCAGCCTCTTTGAACATGTGATCTAATATTGATGAGGATAAGCCATCAATATTGCAGTGAACCAGTGGATCACTGCTAAAGGTTTAATACTGGGATTCTCTGTTAAAGGGTTAATACTGAGAATTACTACTTCATAATGTCTATTGTGATGATCTATGTACTGTAAACCCCAAAAGGCTTTATATAGGTGGGAAGTAGTCAATCTGTCAGACTTTGGTTAGTTAGTTTAGTTAGTCTGACTAGTGTGAGTTGAGAGTGTACTACTGATCCAGCCAAGATCTGCCAAGTAGGTCCAGAAAGAGAATTCTTATCCAGGAAAACACCATTCCTGAGAGCGGAAAACTGCAGGAAAGCAACTCTACTAAGGATTCTCCCCAGAGAGTATAAATAATAATAATAATAATATTCTTTATTTATATATCGGCAACATATTCCGCAGCGCTTTACAATCATGACTGAATATTTATACAGAAGGTTGAGACCCATTTTAAAGGCCAGGCTGCAGAAATTATATTGAGAGTTTGGGAAGATTGCATGGTGTATCTAGAGAATGGCTCAGGGAGAATTACCATCATCATTGCCACCTCCTATGTACAACTTAAAGCCCACTTTGCGATAAACCTAAGAACAGTGCCTACTCCTTGTATTTGTACTACAACCTCCATCATCTATTCAATAAAGAGAGAATTTATTTATTCCAACCAAACATGCCTGGTCATTGCCTCCATCATCTGCCGACCCTCTGCCTGCCCCCCTGGCTTGCACCCTGCTACCCATCCAACTAACATGAAGGGCACCTCAGGCACCATCAGGCAAGAGCCTCCAAAAGCCCAGGGTGTGCCCGAAGGGAAAGAAGGTTTGCACCCTTCCAACAACTGCACAAGTGGAGTACCGGGGAGCGCTGGCGAGAGGCATTAGCCACCATTAGAAATATAACCATACTCATTGCCACCACCACTCCTATCCTCTTCTCCAGCTTCCTTCATATAGCTTTACAGGGGTCAGAATTTAGTTTTTTTATTTAGCTCCCCATATCAGGCAGGGTGTAATGGGAGTACTAAGATGACAGGCATGGAAACCTTCACTAGGCCCCCAATTGCTTTGCACCCCTCTAAAAAATGGTTATGGGGGGGCTGTCCATTCTCTTATGCAATGCCATCAGACCTACCTGTGCCAAAACCCAGTGTGATGTCAGCACTGAGCGTAGATTTGGGTGACACTTCACTGAAGATTAAAGGGGTCACTTCACTCCATATGCGGAAGGCTTGCCTCAAAGTCCTTCTTTGTTCCTCCAATGTCAGATATGCGCTATATCCTTCCACCAGTAACTGCCAGTTCAGCCTTTTCTTCACCAGTACCAGCACAGCCCGCCGCGTTAGCCTGTTACATTTACTCCTCCACATTTGATCCTTCTTCAGGGGTTGGTATGACCTCTTGGTGGCATTTGGATGGACTACTTTACCAGAGAGGTCACTAGAGGCTGCTGAGATACCGTCAACATGTATCATATCTGCAGGTTCCGCACCTCTGCGACCCGTCATGTTTATCAGAGGATATTTCTGTATTGGGTTTGTGCCTATAGGACGTTCCTCTACATCAGAGGTGACTACCTGGGGACACAGAAGGGTAGAAGAAGCATTATTCATTAGTAACAAGCCCAGCACTTGGCCTGCTGCTCCATTCAGATGGGGGAACAGGACTGCCGCTCTCAGTCGGGGCTCTGACTACAGCTGCGGTTGCTGCAGAAGATTCAGGAGGAGACGTCACCCATGGGCGTAGCTATAGGGGTGCAGAGGTAGCAGTCGCTACCGGGCCCAGTAGCCTGAGGGGGCCCAAAGACACTTGTGACGCATAAGAAGACACACAAGGCACTGAGGGAAGGGGGGCCCAAGCTGAAGTCTTGCACCAGGGCCCATGAGCCGTTAGCTATGCTCCTGTCGTCACCTAAATGGAAATGACTATTCTGCTAGTATGTATGATGAGAGCTGTAGTCACCTGGAGGATCTACAGCTAATGATGGGTGGCAGCATGCTGTTTTATGAACAACTCCCGACATCCCTTTACTACTGTTCAGACCATACTGGGAGCTGTAGATTCACATCGTACAAGCTTATATGACGAGGCCTCAAAAGTAAAAAGAAGACCAAAAAAAAAAAAATCTGCATACAAGACTTTTTTGTCCGGTAAAGAAGCAGCTTCCTGAGCAGACGCTGTTATAGACAATGGAAGTCTCTTCAGCTATGTTAGTTTTAGTTTTGTGTTGGTATTTTTGGTGTGCCGTCCATACATATGATGCCTATATAGGCCTATAATTAAGTTATACATGTAGGGAGTGTTTGTGAGTTGGTATGTACAGTATGTAGAAGATATTATATCTATAGTATAAACTTGTCAACTTGTCTGAAACATCTGGGAAGCTTCCGAAAAAGAGGAGACCTCCGTGTGCGTGCACACTGCACTGAAAATACCTCCTGCTTCACTTCCAATCAGTGTAGTGGGCTTACTAAATGTCCTCCATTATGTTTTTGGGAAGAGCTTCTCATTAGTTAGGGGGCTGCCAATGAATGGAGTGCTCCATACTCCAGAAACCCTTAATCTGGCCCTGCTAGTGGTGGCAGCATTATGGTCTGGTTGAGGCATTCTCTGGGCCACCCCTCCATGTGGCAGGCTCTCTCAGATGATCTGGGTATGAATCCATCCTTGCAGGTCACATACACCTATACATGCTGATTGTCTTCCCTGAGGCACATGGGATCTTCGAGCAGGACAACCCGACATGTCACACCACTGCTTGGAAGAACAGGACCAAGACTTATAAGTACTACTCTGGCCCCCTACTTGCCCAGACTTGAACCCAACTGAGCATCTGTGAGACCACCTCAATCGCCATATTTGCTCTATGGATCCTCCCCCTACACCAGCTCCAGCAGCTGTGGGACGCACTGCAGTCAGCATGGCTCCAGATACCTGTGACCACCTACCAGGACCTAACTGAGTCACCCCCAGCCCGTCTAGCTGCTGTCCTGCTGCACACGGCGGTCACTCTGGAGATTAGCTGGTGCTCAGTATTATGGGACTTGACTGCGTATATGTATATACAGTGGGAATAATAAGTTTTCCCACCTACAAAGAATGGAGAGGTCTGTAATTTTTATCAGATTCTAAATAAAAAAAATCCAGAAAATCACATTGCATGATATATAAATTATTAATTTGCATTTTATTGCAAGAAATAAGTATTTGATCACCTACCAACCAGCAACTATTCTGTATCTTACAAACCTGTTAGTTTTCCTTTAAGAAGCCCTCCTACTCTGCACTCATTACCTGTATTAATTGCATCTGTTTGAACTCGTTACCCGTATAAAAGACACCGGTCCACACACTCAATCAATCAATGACACTCCAACCTCTCCACCATGGCCAAGACCAGAGAGAGCTGTCTAAGGACACCAGGGACAAAACTATAGACCCACACAAGGCCGGGACGGGCTACAAGACAATAGGCGAGCAGCTTGGTGAAAAGACAACTGTTGGAGCAATTATTACAAAATGGAACAAACACAAGATGACTGTCAATCTTCCTCAGTCGGGGGTTCCATGCAAGAACTCGCCTCGTGGGGTAAGGATGATTCAGAGAAAGGTCAGAAATCAGCCTAGAACTACATGGGAGGACATGGTCAATGACCTGAAGAGGGCTGGGAGCACAGTCTCAAAGATTACCGTTAGTAACACACTACGCCGTCATGGATTAAAATCCTGCAGGGCATGCAAGGTCCCCCTGCTCACACCAGCACATGTCCAGGCCTCTTTGAAGTTCGCCAATGACCATCTGGATGATCCAGAGGAGGAATGGGAGAAGGTCATGTGGTCCGATAAGACCAAAATCGAACCTTTTGGTATCAACTCAACTCCCCGTGTTTGGAGGAAGAAGAAGGATGAATACAACCCCAAGAACACCGTCCCAATCGTGAAGCATGGGCGTGTCAACTTCATACTTTGGGGGTGCTTTTCTGCAAAGGGGACAGGACGACTGCACCGTTTTGAAGGGAGGATGGATGCGGCCATGTATCACGAGATTTCGGCCAACAACCTCCTTCCCTCAGTAAGAGCATTGAAGATGGGTTGTGGCTGGATCTTTCAGCATGACAATGGCCCGAAACACACAGCCAGGACAACTAAGGAGTGTCTCCGTAAGAAGCATTTCAAGGTCCTGAAGTGGCCTAGCCAGTCTCCAGACCTGAACCCAATCGAAAATCTTTGGAGGGAGCTGAAACTCAATGTAGCCCAGCGACAGCCCCGAAACCGGAAAGATCTGGAGAAGATCTGTATGGAGGAGTGTGCCAAAATCCCTGCTGCAGTGTGTGCAACCTTGGTCAAGAATAGGGTTGAGCGAACTTGTATTACAAGTTCGACGTCCAAAGTTTAGGTTGGGGTTTTCGAAGAATCCCGTTATGGATTCCGCTACCACGGACCATAACGGAATTTGGAATCCATAAGGGGATTCTTTGATGAACCCGGACCCTGGACGCCAAACTTAAAAAACAAGTTCAACACTAAGGACCTGGGGTGACGTCACTCATGTGATCAGTGCAGGGGGCGTGGCTCAGTACTGGATTGGATAAGAGGTGGTAAAGGGCCTGGTATAATGATCATGTGACATGAGGGGCGGAGCTCCTGTGCTCTGTGTGGAGGAGAAGAAAGAAGTAGAGCAGTGAAGGCCGGTGGCGCAAACTTGTTTTTTAAATTCGGCGTCCAAGGTTCGGGTTCATCAAAGAATCCCCTTATGGATTCTGAATTCCGTTATGGTCCGTGGTAGCGGAATCCATAACGGGATTCTTCGATAACCTGAAACCGAACTTTGGACGCCGAACTTAAAATACAAGTTCGCTCAACCCTAGTCAAGAACTACAGGAAACGTCTGACCTCTGTAAGTGCAAACAAAGGTTTCTGTACCAAATATTAAGTTCTGTTTTTCTATTGTATCAAATACTTATTTCATGCAATAAAATGTGAATTAATTATTTAAAAATCATACAATGTGATTTTCTGGATTTTTTTTGATTTTGTCTCTTACAATTGAAGTGTACCTACGATAAAAATACCGATCTCCCCATTCTTTGTAGGTGGAAAAACTTGCAAAATCGCCAGTGTATCAAATACTTCTTTTCCCCACTATATATATATAGTATGTATTCTCCATATGTGTAGAATCTGCATGTTAGAACCAGACACTGTTTCCTACAATAAGAAGGAAGAGAATTCTCTGGCCTTGTACGTGACCTTGTCAGGCTAGGAGGGGCAGCACATGTCCCTGGAGTATAACTGATGGCGGTATTACCATACACAGTGAAATGTACAGGATGAAGTCATCATGTGGATTACTTCACGAACCTCTCTAAAGTGATTACAGGAAGGGCAGCAGCAGAGACGCTGTAATACACTTACACAGCACCAGGTGGCAGCAGAGTTATACTACTTTATAGAATACATGTGGAACCCAGGTGGGGCCATAACATACTACAACTTGGCCACACTGAGATGAACATTTACATGTCGCCATAAAATCACAAAAATACTGTGATTAAATATTAAATAAAAGATCATCCAGACTGAACATTAACAGTGCCTTAAAGGGATTTTTCTCAATCTACATTTATCACCTATTCAAAGAATAAGTAATAAATATTAGATAGCTAGAAAACCACACTCCCCCTCCCCCCGCCAGCTGGTAACACCCTATCAAATTACCTATACATTTCTAGGGGGAATAATAGAGAGACAACACTATGCAGAATTGTTATTCCATAGAGTATTCACTGAAACAGACTCAGAAAATAAACTCATGTCGAAATATAGTTAAAATAAAATGTTATAGAGGTAGCAACTGATGATCCGACTATAATATGCACAGATTATCCCCCCCCCCCTCATCACCAGTGGCGTACTTTCAATGGAGGCATATCACGCAAACTCCTTCATTTTCCTGCAGCCACCACTAGGGGGAGCTCAGTGAATAGAGATTATTTCAGCTTCCATTCCAGGAAATTGGAAAATGTATAAACTCCTATGCACTGAGCTCCCCCTAGTGGCGGCTGGCAGCTTTGTAATAGCAGGGAAGCAGATTTGTCAGATTTTTAGTGTGAATACATTGAGAAATATGGTGTTCAGAATGAGCGCCATATTAATGAAGCACCTGTTCCCCTTTTTCCAATACGGAAAGTCAGATAAAGTAGGTGAGGAGGAGGCCAAATTTTTTTAATACAGTCATTTTAAATTAAAATTTATTTAAAAAATAAATTTAAAAAATGTAAAAAAATTATAAAATTATTTTAAAAATTATTTTTGAAAAATGTAAATTCATGAGAAATCAGGGGTGTTGCGCTTTTGCATTGCCTGGGAGTGATTGGCGCATGCATACTGGGAATATGGTTGGGGCAGGGGGGCCCCTCTACTAAGATCTGTGTGTGCCCCTGCCAATCACATATCAGTTAGATTAGATAGATGTGGGTACATACTTGCCATCTTACAAGTGTTACTTGGTTGGGGGCGGTGGGGTCGTTCCATTCTGCAGGCAGCATGTTATAGAGCTGGAGGAGCAGAGCAGATGGATATATACGATAGTTTTGTGGGAAAAGATTCAGCATAAATTTGTAATTTATTAAAGTATATCTCTGCTCATTCTGGGTTTAGGAGTCCAGTTCTGCTCAGTGATTGACAGCCTTTACTCATTGGACTCATAAGATCAGAAAGAGCAGAGATCTTAGAATTAATAATCTACTCAATGATGTATCGATCTGCTCAGCTCCTCCTGCTTTATTACATGGACAGCATTTACAACATGACAGGTTCCCTTTAAGAATAATTGAAAGCCCCTTTTCCAGCAGCCAGCCATTCCCTAACAGAGCACCCAAGAAGGAGTCTCTGCCCTTTTTGACCTAGAAGTTGACTCCTTACCTGTTGCCATCGTCGGTAAGGAGTAGGGACTCCAGACGCTCCGTAAGAATAGATTAGGAGGAAGTAAAGAAGAGCGCCCCGCTGTCCACCCATCTCCCCGACCACCACTGGATCTGCTGTGTAGGACAGAGCGGCTTCTTATACCTATAGCGCACCTGTGTCCCTCAGAAGACACATCTGCCCTTTGCCCTAAATCAAAACCACTTCAATATCCATCTCAATTCACCCGATCATTTTACACGTCCCTCTATGAAATTGTGTGATCCAGTTACAAGCCAAATCCTTAATAATGTCTCCATCACCAAACAACTTTTCTTAAGGACTCATTGTTAAAAAATGGATTTGTGAGCTCACCCATGGAGCTCAGTGTCAATCTGCTGTAATAAAGTCAATTACCAAAAAAAAACCACAGGATATGTGGACACGCCGGTAAGATAGAGGAATCTAGAAATATGGGTGCTGCTCCTAAAATCTGGTTCTTTGTAATTTTATAGGTCACCAAACATGAATTTATATTGAAGGACACAAAAAGATTTCCTCACCCTAGAGCCATCTGCTGTGACTGCCATTGGACCGGTAGAAGCGGGGACCCAGATGAGGTTGAATTTGGCTTGTCTGACAGGATAAGAGACTTAAAGGGGTCCTCTTACTTCAGCAAATAGCATTTATCATGTAGAGGAAGTCAATACAAGCCACTTACTAATGTATTGTGATTGTCCATATTGCTTCCTTTGCTGGCTGGATTCATTTTTCCATCACATTATACACTGCTCGTTTTCATGTTACGACCACCCTGCAATCCATCAGTGGTGGTCGTGCTTGTAAACTATAGGAAAAAGCGCCAGCCTCTCTAGTGGCCGGGACCATGGGCTACCTCAATTTCCTGTATTGTACAAGCACGACCACCACTGCTGGATTGCAGGGTGGTCATAACCACGGAAACGAGCAGTGTATAATGTGATGGAAAAATGAATCTAGCCAGCAAAGGGGGCGATATGGATTTGCTGAAATATTATTTGCTAAAACTAGACAACAAGAATCACAAAAATAAACGTGGCCTAAATGGGTGGGACTGCTCCAGACCCCAAACACTGTGGCGTGTTTCTAACTGGGGGGGCAGTTCCTCCGAATGTGGTTCGCAGCGAACGGCTATCCCCAGCAAAAATTGCATACAATGGAGGATGCCGGCGCGAACCACAAGCACCACACAAACATCCTACACAAAATAAAACATGTGCGGATGAAAATATATAAACACATAACTCACAGAAAAAGATGCACCACATGGATAAGCAACTGACAACACTGGCTAATCCCTCACTCTGGTGTTAAAAGCTGAGAGATTCGCCAATATTTCCAATCAGGAACATATCGGAGCCCTTTAGGCACCACTACACGGTATCTCAGCATGACATGGGGTCCTACCACTAGACTACCTATGGTGTGTGAACAAGGTCTGAACAGGTATTAAGTAGCCTACAGCCCCATCCCACTCACCTGCACTGCAGGACCAACAATGCAATGGGGGAACACATGAGGCCGCAAGCTACACCTACAACAGACCATGTGACACCGGCTTCCAGGTGCAACAGAATGTTTACAAGCCATATGCAATGGCACATTCAATACATATAAAACAAGAATCACAAAAATAAACGTGGCCTAAATGGGTGGGACTGCTCCAGACCCCAAACACTGTGGCGTGTTTCTAACTGGGGGGGCAGTTCCTCCGAATGTGGTTCGCAGCGAACGGCTATCCCCAGCAAAAATTGCATACAATGGAGGATGCCGGCGCGAACCACAAGCACCACACAAACATCCTACACAAAATAAAACATGTGCGGATGAAAATATATAAACACATAACTCACAGAAAAAAGATGCACCACATGGATAAGCAACTGACAACACTGGCTAATCCCTCACTCTGGTGTTAAAAGCTGAGAGATTCGCCAATATTTCCAATCAGGAACATATCGGAGCCCCTTTAGGCACCACTACACGGTATCTCAGCATGACATGGGGTCCTACCACTAGAACAACTAGACAACCCCTTTAACTGCCTACTCCTCAGTGCGAGAACTGTAGAAGGACTGCACGCGAACATGCGCCGGCCGTTCCGTGCATTGGAGACCTCAATTGTGGGGCTGCCGCAGACGGATCCAGACCCCCTCACTACTTTTTTGTGATGCAGAGGCACGGCCAGAAACACCACGGAAGCACTCTGTAGTGCTTCCGTGGGGTTCCGCTCCGTCCTTCCGCACCGCATCTCCCGGATCGCGGACCCATTCAAGTGAATAGGTCCGTGATCCGTGATGGGGGATGCACACGGCCGGTGCCCGCGTATTGTGGACCTGCTGTATGCGGGCCGCAATATGACAACGGTCATGTGCATGAGCCCTAAGCCTGTGGTCCTGCTGTAAGACTGCACAGTGTCTTTAGAGAAAGGGAGTACTATAACCACCATCATTGTTGCTGCTATTGGGAGAATATTGCACTGTGATCTACCTTTGAACTGTGCCTTTTGCTGCTACTCCTATCATCAAATTCCGTAACGGGAGATTTCCACTGTGAACTGTGAGTACTACAATCATAGCCATACTACCATTCCCATCCTCCTTACATCACTGCTTTTGTGGGTTGCTGCACATGGAAGACCTGGAAGTGGTGGCACCCCTGCGGTACTACCCGATGACATCATTGGGTGGGGTATGTAGTTTATAATTTAATATATAGATTATTGTTTCATTATAATTCAACTGCGTGCATCACTGTAGTATAAAATAATTGGATTTGGACTATCACCTGATAAAAATTGGAGCTTGCCCTGATCTTTGCGACTTGGGGAGTGTTACGGCAACCTTCCTCCACCCATGTCAGGGTTGCAGGTTCAGTTCTCTGCCCCCTCCAGGTCTTCTGGTTGCTGTATTACTGTCCATTTCCTCTTTCCAGCTTTGCACCGGAGCTATTTGCATAGTTCTGCACAGTAGTTTCCGAGGACGGATAAGTATTATTTTCACTAAACACAAACATACGCTGTATGTCTAACTCCATGATGCTTGGGGCAGAGGTCAAAATCATTTCCCAGGGGCTCATGTGTGTGGGAATAAACCAGACTGACAGGGCGATTACTGCACAGTAGAGAGAACACAAGGCCCGGCAGAATACGGAATTCATCAGAATATATGTAGCAGAGCCCAGTGTGTACTACATATCGTGTGCTGGCTCTGATGACCCGACAGGAGATTATGTGGTCATCAGTCTGGGATCTGAAGCTCCAGGTCAAAGGGGTTATGCAGGAGGACAGTGACCTGAAGAACAAGAACAAGTCCACCTCTGAATGGTTAAGAAGAAGCAATTAAGATTTGGGAGCGCCTTGTCAAATCCCTGACTTGACTGACCATTGAGATGCAGTAGCAGTTCCATCCTGGCTGAATGAACCCCATTAAGGCTTCCTGCACACGGGTGCAGATTTACTAACAGAACATCCATACAGCTTTCCTTAGGGGAGGGTGCCCTAAATACCCAGACGTGACCTGCAATAGGACGGAGAAGAAGAATAAGGGGGCACCTGCTGGCCCCTAAAGAGTCGGGAAACATGCGTGTGAGGAAGGAGAGTGCAGGCTGCGGCCTGTAACAGAGGACCGCACACAGATCGCCGGCAGCCGGACCCTCTGCAGGATGCAGAGGAGAGCAAGGTGCAGAGCAGGGTAAGGCTACTTTCACACTAGCGTTTTGGCTTTCCGTTTGTGAGATCCGTCATGGGCTCTCGGAAGCCGTCCAAAACGAATCAGTTTTGCCCTAATGCATTCTGAATGGAAAAGGATCCGCTCAGAATGCATCAGTTTGCCTCCATTCAGTCACCATTCTGCTCTGGAGGCGGACACCAAAACGCTGCCTGCAGCGTTTTTCTGTCTGCGATGTGGTGCGGAGCCAAACGGATCCGTCCTGGCACACAATGTAAGTCAATGGGGACGGCTATAGAAGACATAATACAACTAGATCCGTTCATGACGGATGAATGCGATTTTATTATGGTAATGGAAATCCATGACGGATCCGCAAAAAACACTAATGTGAAAGTAGCCTAAGAGATAGCGGCAGGCAGGGGCGGACTGGCCATAGACCCTACAGGGAAATTTCAAGGTGGGCCGATGTCCAAGAACGGTCATACGGTCGAATATTGTGATTAGGGTGGCAGTATTTTGTGCTGTTCTGTGCTATTTGGTTCTGCTGGGGCGGTATTTTGTGCTGTACTGTGCTATTTGGTTCTGCTGGGGCGGTATATTGTGCTGCACTGTGGTATTTCGTTCTTCTGGGACAGTATATTGTGCTGTACAGTGTTATTTGGTTCTGCTGGGGCGGTATTTTGTGCTGTACTGTGCTATTTGGTTCTGCTGGGGCAGTATTTTGTGCTGTACTGTGCTATTTGGTACTGCTGGGGCGGTATTTTGTGCTGCACTACAGTATTGCAGGCCCTGCCTACTTCAGTTATCCCTGCCTACTTGTGCTGCCCCTCCGTCTGTCAGTTTGGACCTGCCTACAACATGGAGCCACTTTTAGTTTTTTTTCCAGCTCCACTTTAAGTTCTTAGTCCGCCCATGGTGGCAGGAACAGGCTGCCACCCTAACACCCTAAATGGGCCAAAAAAAAGGGAAGAACCGTTTTCCCCCTGCCCATCCTATGCCAGGTAGCAAGTGAAGTTTAGCTATTTGCGCAAACCCATGATACCACCATCAAATGGACAATCCATTGAATCTCCCAGTCTTCCCTTCTCTCTGTAAATCTGATACAGGTTAGATTACTTTGACATAGTTCAGGTACAGTTTTGCTTTCGTACTCCAATCCACACCTATGGCCTAATAAAGTGCTCCTTTTCATCTACAATGCTGTTTTTTTTCCTTCAGATGTGACATTGTCTTTGCTGATTCTATACTTTCATGTGTGGCAGTTGTGATGGCTCCTGTAGGTCTAGTTCATCTGCCACTTTACAAATCCCTAGTCAGACCACACATGGAGTACTGTGTACAGTTCTGGGCTCCTGTGAAGAAGGCAGACATAGCAGAGCTGGAGAGGGTTCAGAGGAGGGCAACTAAAGTAATAACTGGAATGGGGCAACTACAGTACCCTGGAAGGTTATTAAAATTAGGGTTATTCACTTTAGAAAAAAGACGACTGATGGGAGATCTAATAACTATGTATAAATATATCAGGGGTCAGTACAGAGATCTCTCCCATCATCTATTTATCCCCAGGACTGTGACTGTGACGAGGGGACATCCTCTGCGTCTGGAGGAAAGAAGGTTTGTACACAAACATAGAAAAGGATTCTTCACTGTAAGAGCAGTGAGACTATGGAACTCTCTGCCTGAGGAGGTGGTGATGGTGAGTACAATAAAGGAATTCAAGAGGGGACTGGATGTATTTCTGGAGTGTAATAATATTACAGGCTACTGCTACTAGAGAGGGGTCGTTCATCCAGGGAGTTATTCTGATTGCCTGATTGGAGTCGGGAAGGAATAGAATTTTTCCCCTAAAGTGAAGACAATTGGCTTCTACTTCAGTTTTTTTTTTTTTACCTTCCTCTGGAACAGTATTATCCCTGTACTGTGACATCACTGTGTTTATTATCTCTGTACTGTGACATCACTGTGTTTATTATCCCTGTACTGTGACATCACTGTGTTTATTATCCCTGTACTGTGACATCACTGTGTTTATTACCCCTGTTAGAGGATACCAGGCCGAACTGGATGGACGGACGGCTTTTTCAGCCGTATAAACTGTGTTGCTAGTCAATAATTCTGGAAAATTGTTTTCTATATACATCAAGCTTAAAAATAACACCCCTTTCTGATGGAAGTATCATTTTCAACAATGTAGCATGGGAACGAGAATCTGCGTTTATTATCCCTGTACTGTGACATCACTGTGTTTATTATATCTGTACTGTGACATCACTGTGTTTATTATCTCTGTACTGTGATATCACTGTGTTTATTATCCCTGTACTGTGACATCACTGTGTTTATTATCCCTGTACTGTGACATCACTGTGTTTATTATCCCTGTACTGTGACATCACTGTGTTTATTATCCCTGTACTGTGACATCACTGTGTTTATTATCTCTGTACTGTGACATCACTGTGTTTATTATCCCTGTACTGTGACATCACTGTGTTTATTATCTCTGTACTGTGACATCACTGTGTTTATTATCCCTGTACTGTGACATCACTGTGTTTATTATCTCTGTACTGTGACATCACTGTGTTTATTATCCCTGTACTGTGACATCACTGTGTTTATTATCCCTGTACTGTGACATCACTGTGTTTATTATCCCTGTACTGTGACATCACTGTGTTTATTATCCCTGTACTGTGACATCACTGTGTTTATTATCCCTGTACTGTGACATCACTGTGTTTATTATCCCTGTACTGTGACATCACTGTGTTTATTATCCCTGTACTGTGACATCACTGTGTTTATTATCCCTGTACTGTGACATCACTGTGTTTATTATCTCTGTACTGTGACATCACTGTGTTTATTATCCCTGTACTGTGACATCACTGTGTTTATTATCCCTGCACTGTGACATCACTGTGTTTATTATCTCCTGTACTGTGACATCACTGTGTTTATTATCCCTGTACTGTGACATCACTGTGTTTATTATCCCTGTACTGTGACATCACTGTGTTTATTATCTCATGTACTGTGACATCACTGTGTTTATTATCCCTGTACTGTGACATCACTGTGTTTATTATCTCTGTACTGTGACATCACTGTGTTTATTATCCCTGTACTGTGACATCACTGTGTTTATTATCCCTGTACTGTGACATCACTGTGTTTATTATCCCTGTACTGTGACATCACTGTGTTTATTATCCCTGTACTGTGACATCACTGTGTTTATTATCTCTGTACTGTGACATCACTGTGTTTATTATCCCTGTACTGTGACATCACTGTGTTTATTATCCCTGTACTGTGACATCACTGTGTTTATTATCCCTGTACTGTGACATCACTGTGTTTATTATCTCTGTACTGTGACATCACTGTGTTTATTATCCCTGTACTGTGACATCACTGTGTTTATTATCTCTGTACTGTGACATCACTGTGTTTATTATCTCTGTACTGTGACATCACTGTGTTTATTATCCCTGTACTGTGACATCACTGTGTTTATTATCTCTGTACTGTGACATCACTGTGTGTATTATCTCTATACTGTGACATCACTGTGGTTTTTATCCCTGTACTGTGACATCACTGTGTTTATTATCCCTGTACTGTGACATCACTGTGTTTATTATCTCTGTACTGTGACATCACTGTGTTTATTATCCCTGTACTGTGACATCACTGTGTTTATTATCTCTGTACTGTGACATCACTGTGTGTATTATCTCTATACTGTGACATCACTGTGTTTATTATCTCTGTACTGTGACATCACTGTGTTTATTATCCCTGTACTGTGACATCACTGTGTTTATTACCCCTGTTAGAGGATAACAGGCCGAACTGGTTGGACGGACGGCTTTTTTCAGCCATACAAACTATGCTGCTAGTCAATAATTCTGGAAAATTGTTTTCTATATACATTAAGCTTAAAAATAACACCCCTTTCTGATGGAAGTATCACTTTTAACAATGTAGCATGCGAAAGAGAACCTGTCAGCAGTTTTGACCATACTTTACTACTGACAGCACTAGGTAGGAGCTGTAGAGAGCAGGGCAAACACACCTTTTATGGAGCTTTGATCATCAGGAGAAGCGTATATTTGAAAGTTTGTTCTGCCAGGTTCTGCTCCTGCAGGTACCCAAGGCGGAGCTTCGTGAACTGACTGCTCTCTGCCTTGAACTCTTTTACAGCTCTTTCTCTCTGCACTGAGCGACAGCTGTAGTTGTCTCCTGGTTGGATGTCACAGCTGTCACTCAGATCTGAGGGGAGGGACTGGAGGGGGGCAGCTCAATGCAGAGGACACTTCACAGAGAACCTCCGCCTCCTGGGCACTTGCAGGAGCAGAGTCTGGAAGAATAAAAGTTCTTATTTACACGAGTACTGATGATAAAACTTCCACAAAAAGGTATGTTTGCCCTGCTCCTCCTGACACCCCTCCCCTACATAGTGCTGTCAGCAGTTTAGTATTGTCAAAACTGCTGACGGACCCTCTTTAAAGCAAATATTCAAAGAAGATTAGTCCAGAATTCATCCAAAAGCCATATGATCTCCAGTTATTAGAAGCATTTGGTTTCAGCCATTGCCATAAAGGGTATTACGTTTAGGGGGCAATTACTTTTTCACACATTTATGTCTTCACAGCTTTTTATATTACATTTCGTTTTAGGATCTGAAACAATTCATTGTGACAAAAATAGAATAGTAGCTTTCTCTATTTCGGGTCCTGGATCAGAAACCATGTGCATCATTTCTGAATATCTTCCCCATCTCTGTGGATTATTTGCGGTTAATGTCAGGAAGAGAGAGCACAAGCAACATGAAAAACAAATCATTCATGTTCCGGATAGAGCAAAATTGATCACAGGGGCATAAAATGCAGGATGAGAAGCTGACGGTATTGTGACGTTTCATATATGTGGCGGTAATAAAAAGCTCAGAGCAAGAAAAAAGGATTAGCTCCGCTCGTACAGGGCTTTTTGACTGTAACACAACTGCGCCAAATTTATCACAATGGCTCACAATGTATGATAAATATAGTGACCACCCTATTGTCAGACCATCCACCGGCTATTGGTGGCTTAAGGTGGATTTACACGGCCTGATATTTGGGCACAATATCAGGAACGAATGTTTGTCCCTGACAATCTGCCCGTCTAAAGGTGCAACCGATCCCACGATGGATGAATGAGTGAAACGCTGTATGGTTGTCGGCAAGGAACGCTTCCTTCAGCTTCTCCTCTGCATATGTAAATCCACCATTCCTTATCATTGGGGGACACGTCACATCTTAAGCCATGTCCACTTTTAAGCTGGAAAACAAAGGCAGGCGGCTGGGTGCAGTGGATTATTCTTTATGGGGCAGTTGCGTTATCAATAGGTCTAAGACTTGATGTGACTATATCTCTCATTCTATGACAATCCCATTAGCAAATCTGCCCCAATGAATATGTAGTGCTGAATTCCTTCACAGTATACAACTGATTATTATAGCAATGTATTGTACTGTAACATCACTGTGTGTAATATCCCTGTACTGTAACATCACTGTGTGTAATATCCCTGTACTGTGACATCACTGTGTTTATTATCCCTGTACTGTAACATCACTGTGTGTATTATCCCTGTACTGTGACATCACTGTGTTTATTATCCCTGTACTGTGACATCACTGTGTTTATTATCCCTGTACTGTGACATCACTGTGTTTATTATCCCTGTACTGTGACATCACTGTGTTTATTATCCCTGTGCTGTGACATCACTGTGTTTATTATCTCTGTACTGTGACATCACTGTTTATTATCTCTGTACTGTGACATCACTGTGTTTATTATCCCTATACTGTGACATCTCTGTATTTATTATCCCTGTACTGTGACATCACTGTGTTTATTATCCCTGTACTGTGACATCACTGTGTTTATTATCTCTGTACTGTGACATCACTGTGTTTATTATCCCTGTACTGTGACATCACTGTGTTTATTATCCCTGTACTGTAACATCACTGTGTGTATTATCTCTGTACTGTGACATCACTGTGTGTATTATCCCTGTACTGTGACATCACTGTGTTTATTATCCCTGTACTGTGACATCACTGTGTTTATTATCCCTGTACTGTAACATCACTGTGTTTATTATCCCTGTACTGTAACATCACTGTGTTTATTATCCCTGTACTGTAACATCACTGTGTGTATTATCTCTGTACTGTGACATCACTGTGTGTATTATCCCTGTACTGTGACATCACTGTGTTTATTATCCCTGTACTGTGACATCACTGTGTTTATTATCCCTGTACTGTAACATCACTGTGTTTATTATCCCTGTACTGTAACATCACTGTGTGTATTATCCTTGTACTGTGACATCACTGTGTGTATTATCCCTGTTCTGTGACATCACTGTGTTTATTATCCCTGTTCTGTGACATCACTGTGTTTATTATCCTTGTACTGTGACATCACTGTGTTTATTATCTCTGTACTGTGACATCACTGTGTGTATTATCCCTGTACTGTAACATCACTGTGTTTATTATCCCTGTACTGTGACATCACTGTGTTTATTATCCCTGTTCTGTGACATCACTGTGTTTATTATCTCTGTGCTGTGACATCACTGTGTTTATTATCCCTGTACTGTAACATCACTGTGTGTATTATCCCTGTACTGTAACATCACTGTGTTTATTATATCTGTACTGTGACATCACTGTTTATTATCCCTGCACTGTGACATCACTGTGTTTATTATCTCTGTACTGTGACATCACTGTGTTTATTATCTCTGTAGTGTGACATCACTGTGTTTATTATCTCTGTACTGTGACATCACTGTGTGTATTATCCCTGTACTGTGACATCACTGTATTTATTATCCCTGTACTGTAACATCACTGTGTGTATTATCCCTGTACTGTGACATCACTGTGTTTATTATCCCTGTACTGTGACATCACTGTGTTTATTATCCCTGTACTGTGACATCACTGTGTTTATTATCCCTGTGCTGTGACATCACTGTGTGTATTATCCCTGTACTGTAACATCACTGTGTGTATTATCCCTGTACTGTAACATCACTGTGTTTATTATCCCTGTACTGTGACATCACTGTGTTTATTATCCCTGCACTGTGACATCACTGTGTTTATTATCTCTGTACTGTGACATCACTGTGTTTATTATCTCTGTAGTGTGACATCACTGTGTTTATTATCCCTGTACTGTGACATCACTGTGTTTATTATCCCTGTACTGTGACATCACTGTGTTTATTATCCCTGTGCTGTGACATCACTGTGTGTATTATCCCTGTACTGTAACATCACTGTGTGTATTATCCCTGTACTGTGACACCACTGTGTTTATTATCTCTGTACAGTGACATCACTGTGTTTATTATCCCTATACTGTGACATCACTGTGTTTATTATCCCTGTACTGTGACATCACTGTGTTATTATCCCTGAACTGTGACATCACTGTGTGTATTATCCCTGTACTGTAACATCACTGTGTGTATTATCCCTGTACTGTAACATCACTGTGTGTATTATCCTTGTACTGTGACATCACTGTGTGTATTATCCCTGTTCTGTGACATCACTGTGTTTATTATCCCTGTTCTGTGACATCACTGTGTTTATTATCCTTGTACTGTGACATCACTGTGTTTATTATCTCTGTACTGTGACATCACTGTGTGTATTATCCCTGTACTGTAACATCACTGTGTTTATTATCCCTGTACTGTGACATCACTGTGTTTATTATCCCTGTTCTGTGACATCACTGTGTTTATTATCCCTGTGCTGTGACATCACTGTGTTTATTATCCCTGTACTGTAACATCACTGTGTGTATTATCCCTGTACTGTAACATCACTGTGTTTATTATATCTGTACTGTGACATCACTGTTTATTATCCCTGCACTGTGACATCACTGTGTTTATTATCCCTGTACTGTAACATCACTGTGTGTATTATCCCTGTACTGTAACATCACTGTGTTTATTATATCTGTACTGTGACATCACTGTTTATTATCCTGTACTGTGACATCACTGTGTTTATTATCTCTGTACTGTGACATCACTGTGTTTATTATCTCTGTAGTGTGACATCACTGTGTTTATTATCTCTGTACTGTGACATCACTGTGTGTATTATCCCTGTACTGTGACATCACTGTATTTATTATCCCTGTACTGTAACATCACTGTGTGTATTATCCCTGTACTGTGACATCACTGTGTTTATTATCCCTGTACTGTGACATCACTGTGTTTATTATCCCTGTACTGTGACATCACTGTGTTTATTATCCCTGTGCTGTGACATCACTGTGTGTATTATCCCTGTACTGTAACATCACTGTGTGTATTATCCCTGTACTGTAACATCACTGTGTTTATTATCCCTGTACTGTGACATCACTGTGTTTATTATCCCTGCACTGTGACATCACTGTGTTTATTATCTCTGTACTGTGACATCACTGTGTTTATTATCTCTGTAGTGTGACATCACTGTGTTTATTATCCCTGTACTGTGACATCACTGTGTTTATTATCCCTGTACTGTGACATCACTGTGTTTATTATCCCTGTGCTGTGACATCACTGTGTGTATTATCCCTGTACTGTAACATCACTGTGTGTATTATCCCTGTACTGTGACACCACTGTGTTTATTATCTCTGTACAGTGACATCACTGTGTTTATTATCCCTATACTGTGACATCACTGTGTTTATTATCCCTGTACTGTGACATCACTGTGTTATTATCCCTGAACTGTGACATCACTGTGTGTATTATCCCTGTACTGTAACATCACTGTGTGTATTATCCCTGTACTGTAACATCACTGTTTATCATCTCTGTACTGTGACATCACTGTGTTTATTATCTCTGTACTGTGACATCACTGTGTTTATTATCTCTGTACTGTGACATCACTGTGTTTATTATCTCTGTACTGTGACATCACTGCATTTATTATCTCTGTACTGTGACATCACTGTGGTTATTATCCCTGTACTGTGACATCACTGTGTTTATTATCCCTGTACTGTGACATCACTGTATTTATTATCTCTGCACTGTGACATCACTGTGTTTATTATCCCTGTACTGTGACATCACTGTGTTTATTATCCCTGTACTGTGACATCACTGTGTTTATTATCTCTGTACTGTGACATCACTGTGTTTATTATCCCTGTACTGTGACATCACTGTGTTTATTATCTCTGTACTGTGACATCACTGTGTTTATTATCACTGTACTGTGACATCACTTTGTTTATTATCCCTATACTGTGACATCACTGTGTTTATTATCCCTGTACTGTGACATCACTGTGTTTATTATCCCTGTACTGTGATATCACTGTGTGTATTATCTCTGTACTGTGATATCACTGTGTTTATTATCCCTGTACTGTGATATCACTGTGTTTATTATCCCTGTACTGTGATATCACTGTGTTTATTATCTCTGTACTGTGATATCACTGTGTGTATTATCCCTGTACAGTGACATCACTGTGTTTATTATCCCTGTACTGTGACATCACTGTGTTTATTATCCCTGTACTGTGACATCACTGTGTTTATTATCCCTGTACTGTGATATCACTGTGTGTATTATCCCTGTACAGTGACATCACTGTGTTTATTATCCATGTACTGTGACATCACTGTGTTTATTATCCCTATACTGTGACATCACTGTGTTTATTATCCCTGTACTGTGACATCACTGTGTTTATTATCCCTGTACTGTGACATCACTGTGTTTATTATCCCTGTACTGTAACATCACTGTGTTTATTATCTCTGTACTGTAACATCACTGTGTGTATTATCCCTGTACTGTAACATCACTGTGTGTATTATCCCTGTACTGTGACATCACTGTGTGTATTATCCCTGTACTGTGACATCATAAAAGGCTCATTACAGGTAGCATTTAGTGTTAGGTTAACTTATTACAGAGATCGCCTTGATGTTTGGCAGACAGGCCCAAATAATTTTGTACAAAATATATTTGCTAAGAATCTCAAATTTACTACATAAGCATAGGATTAACATTATAACATTTGTCATTATTATGAGATTTATTGCAGAGTGCTGTTGCATTCTCTTTTTCTGTATGTATTTAGCCATGTCGACGTGCACCTGCCGATCGGGATCTGCTGACTGACCCCCTTTTCCCTTGCAGTATATATATATAACAACTAGTAGTTTGAAGCCTCTGAGGATCAAAGACAAGGAGAGGCAGTGTAGGAATCATTCGCCATAATGGCCCCTTCTTCCCCAGTCTCCAGTAGCCTCACTGCCAGGACACGGTATAGGGATATGTCCTGGAAAGAAATGAGAGCCTTGTGAATCACAGACCATAGCAACATGTCAACACAGGCCACCATGACTGCGCTTATAAATGACCGCACCTTGTTACTGGGCTCCTGGCGAGGTTCCCGTGACATTCGGTTTCCTGGAGAATATTGCACTAGGAGTGTAACCAGCTCTCTTTGTTATCAGGAGACTTTATAGCGCTGCTATTTGGGCATTACATGGTGGTATTAAAAGTTTATAGCGCTATTTGGTGACATTCTGGAGCGGTGTATGGTTTATAATACGATACGGCACTGTTTTAGTGCATTGTGTACTATGGTTATAGAAGCTCTGTATAATACTGCTATTTAGGTGCTATATATTGGTACTACTATTAATGGTTTATAGCACGATATGCTTTCTTGCAGGAACAGAACGAAAGCCATTGAATGTGGCTGAGCAGCGTTGCCACCTCCGACCTGGAAAGAAATCAACCCGGTGTTTCTAATCCTGGACAACTATCTTAAGATCAGTGCCTCTGCCCATAGTAGGCAGAGCAGTGCGCATGCGCGGGCCCGGCGGTGGCCTGTGCTCGCCCAAGATCTCCAAGCCAGAGGAGGAGGACGATGAAGTAGTAGAGGAGGGCGGGCCAGAGGACTGCAGGGGGAGCGGTTATCTGGGAAGATAGCTGAGGGGCCTGTAACTCCGCCCCTGGGCACTTGTGGCCGTAACTCCGCCCCTGGGCACTTGTGGCCGTGACACCGCCCCTGGGCACTTGTGTCTGTAACTCCGCCCCTGGGCACTTGTGGCCGTAACTCCGCCCCTGGGCACTTGTGGCTGTAACTCCGCCCCTGGGCACTTGTGGCCGTAACTCCGCCCCTGGGCACTTGTGGCCTAACACCGCCGGTGAGCACTTGTGGCTGAAACTCCGCCCCTGGGCACTTGTGGCCGTAACTCCGCCCCTGGGCACTTGTGGCCGTGACGCCGCCCCTGGGCACTTGTGGCCGTGACGCCGCCCCTGGGCACTTGTGGCCGTAACTCCGCCCCTGGGCACTTGTGGCCGTAACTCCGCTCCTGGGCACTTGTGGCCGTAACTCCGCCCCTGGGCACTTGTGGCCGTGATGCCGCCCATGGGCACTTGTGGCCGTGACGCCGCCCCTGGGCACTTGTGGCCGTAACTCCGCCCCGGGCACTTGCGACAGCTAATTTGTATAACTTTATAAAGTACCTTTTTCAGGGACAGACACAAGTGAGCTACTATAGTAATGGGAGGCAAATGTTCTATAATGTGATCTGAGCGGTCTAAAACGCTCAGAGTAGGTGACAGACTGCCTTTAAGCACTAATGTATTATATGGTGCTATTATGATGTATAGTGTATGGTACTATGTGGCGGTGTTATTTGGGAAATACATGGTACTATTATTAGTTTGTGTGTGTTTTTGCTTACTTTACTTATTTTTTCATATTCTCTTCTTCATTCAAAACAGGGCTGCCCCGTTGCGATGTTACACTGTGAACTGATCCTTAGGGTGCATCACACGACCATATTTTTGGGTCCGCATCCGTTCCGCAATTTTGCGGAACGGGTGCGGATCCATTCATTTCAATGGGGGGCACAAAAGATGCGGACAGCACACTGTGCTGTCCCCCTCCATAGTTCCGATCCGCGGCCCCGAAAAAAGGATAGAGCATGTCCTATTCTTGTCTGCGGACAAGAATAGGCATTTCTGTCATAGGGCCGGCTACATTCACACGGCAGGTATCCGTGTTTTGTGGATCCGCATATACGGTTGAGTGAATGTAGCCTTATGTTGAAATCAAACTACACTTTATAAATTAAGCCAAACTTGGAGCAACTTTGTCATCCTCCAGGCTGGAGTAGAAAGTATCCCCGTTACATACTTCACGAAAATAAAACCAAGATATATAAAGGCACGGAGGAGGCCGCGCACTAAACATTCCTGGGTGGTGTAGACAACCCACCCGCTCCGAAATATTATCATGAACTTGTGCTACAAAAGGCTAAGGGTACTCTCACACTTGCGGCCGTGTGATCCGGCAAGCAGTTCCGTTGCCTGATCAGGCAAACTGTATGCAAACGCATGTCATATTTTCAGACTGATCAGGCATTTTTCAGACTGATGAGGTCTGAGAAATGCCTGATCAGTCAGAAAAATGCATTGCAATACCGGATCCGTTTTTCCGGTGTCAGCAGGCAAAACGGATCCGGTATTTATTTTTTTCACATTTTTAAAGGTCTGCACATGCGCAGACCAGAATGCCGGATCCATCATTTCGGTATTTTAAATGCCGGATCCGGCACTAATACATTTTAATGTAAATTAATGCCGGATCCGGCATTCCAGCAACTGATCAGGCATTTTGGACGAAGATAATACCGCAGAATGCTGCGGTATTTCCTCCGTCCAAAACGCCTGACAGTGACTGAACTGAAGACATCCTGATGCATCCTGGATGGATTTCTCTCTAGTCAGAATGCATTGGGATATAACTGATCAGTTCTTTTCCGGTATTGAGCCCCGACGACGGAACTCAATGCCGGAAAAGAAAAACGCTAGTGTGAAAGTAGCCTAAATGTTGTAAAGAGAAGGTGACATAGTATCACTGTCTGGATACATTTTGCTACAATGTGTAAATATGTATCACACTAATCAGAAACATTGTATCCCCGTAGAGCAGCGTTTCTCAAATAGTGGGGGGCGCGAGGCTCCGTAAAGGGGGGCTCCAGGTGACAGGAGATGAACGCTTCCACTGTGGAAGCGTTCATCTCCATAGTGATCTGTATCGCCGTCCTCTGGACAGCGATACAGATCGCTGTGCTGTGCGGCAGGGGAGGGAGGCGTCTCCCTCCCCTGCTCCTCTGATAGGCTGCGGGCCTTGTGCCGGCAGCCTGTCAGAGCGGTTCAGGCGGCGCGATGACGTCATTGCGCCGTCTGAGCAGAGTGCACGGCGGGACACAGGCCGGAAGAGGCCTGCATCCAGCGCTTCCAGGGAGGTAAGTATTGGGTGGGTGGGGGCTCCCTGGACCCTATTGGGGGAGGGAGAGAGCCTGCACATAATTTGGGGGAGGGGGAAGCCTGGACCCTGCACATGATTTGGGGAGGGGGTTAATGTAGCCTGCACATGATTGGGGAGGGGGTTAATGGAGCCTGCATATGATTGGGGGGGTTAATAGAGCCTGCATATGATTGGGGGGTTAATAGAGCCTGCATATGATTGGGGGAGGTTAATGGAGCCTGCACATGATTTTGGGGGGTTAATGGAGCCTGCACATGATTTGGGGTGGATGGGGGGTTAATGGAGCCTGCACATGATTTGGGAGGGGGTTAATGGCCCTCACCTGTGGGGAGATTGGTGTACTTATAACAATTTTATAGACAAGTGATACTATTTACATTCGCGCGGGCGCAAAATGTTTTCTTCTTCCTAGGGGGGGGCATGACAGAAAATAATTGAGAAGCACTGCCGTAGAGGCACCGTATGTACTGATCTAGCGGTGCTGGGTTTGTCATTTGGCACAAATCAGTAACACAATGTGGTGTCTGAGGTTCTCCATAACAATGCAGGTAGCTTAGGCTATGTCCGCATCTTCATTGGAGCTGTTGCAGAGGAAGGAGAAGTTCATCATGGGTTTGGTTGGATGCAGTGCTAGATACAGGGTGGAAATGCAAGTACATGAACATGTTTGTTAAAAACCATACTACTCCTGGAAAAGCCCTTTAAGGCCCCCATACACATTAGTTTATTGTCAGCCAAACCGGCCTAGAACGGTGGGTTTGGCTGACGCTCGGATGTGTATGGGGAGCTACCGACTCTTCCCTGAGAGATGATGTCGGGGGACACAAGAATTGAGCAAAATGAGTATTTGCCCTATATGTTTCTCCAGAGGTGTCAGGCAGAGGCTTTCTCCTCACTCCCCTTCAAATAGATATTCAGCCAAGGCAAAGGTGTATATTTATTCTGTCTGCGGAGCGGTCGCACGGATGCGGAAGCCTATAGATGGGCCAGTGACGCGCCAGCAGATCCGCGCATCAAATGTCCGAATCCATGAGAAGGATTTTTTTCTGCTGAAATACCGGGTGTGAAATATGTCCTTCATGTTTATCACTCACACATACTGAACCTCATGCAGACTATTGGAAGGTTTTCCCGATTAATGAACCAAATATTAGATCAGCCCTAAAAATAACTACAGCACTTCCACTTTGGGTATAAAATGAGAACTTCTGGTGACTCTGAACCAGTGTCCTAATATGGGAAGGTCAGGAGAAGTGTTCTCCTCACCCATGTGAAGCTGCAGCAATGGTGACATAACCAAAACCAGATGAAGGGAGAAAAAGTCAAGTAAAAGTCACAAAGTAACAGTTTCTGTAAACTAACTGTAAACACATAACAAATGACAGCGACCGGCGGCTCCCTCTAGTGGCCACAGGACGAACCGCATGGTGTGCACTCCTGCAAAGCTCTGCTGTCTCCTCCCTGCTACATTCCAGAAGATCTCAGGGTCAGAGGGAGCAGGAGGTGAGCAGCAATGTGTCCGGGATCACAGATTACTGACCAGAACCAAGTCCTTACTGCTCGGGCTCATCCAGGACTTCTTAACTAATCCAGCAACCCTGCCTGCCAGGTAACCCTGCCTGCTGCACCTAATCCTGCTCCCTCTTCCTAATGTATCCAAGCTTTCCCTCCTTCCTATTCACATACTATCACTTCTGCAGCTGCTTACAGAGTAATCCACTCATGCCCCTTAATGCAACCACACCTACCCCATCCCTGCTCTACCCTTAACCGCTCCTACCCCTCTGCTGCACCACCTCCTGCCCCAGTAACCACTCCTACCCCTCTGCTGCACCACCTCCTGTACCAGTAACCACTCCTACCCCTCTGCTGCACCGCCTCCTGCTCCATCTGCTGCTCCAGTAACCGCTCCTACCCCTCTGCTGCACCACCTCCTGCTCCAGTAACCGCTCCTACCCCTCTGCTGCACCACCTCCTGCTCCATCTGCTACTCCAGTAACCACTCCTACCCCTCTGCTGCACCACCTCCTGCTCCATCTGCTGCTCCAGTAACCGCTCCTACCCCTCTGCTGCACCACCTCCTGCTCCAGTAACCGCTCCTACCCCTCTGCTGCACCACCTCCTGCTCCAGTAACCGCTCCTACCCCTCTGCTACACAGCCTCCTGCACCAGTAACCACTCCTACTACTCTGCTGCACCACCTCCTGCTCCATCTGCTGCTCCAGTAACCGCTGCTACCCCTCTGCTACACAGCCTCCTGCACCAGTAACCACTCCAGCACCACCTCCTGCTCCATCTGCTGCTCCAGCAACCGCTCCTACCCCTCTGCTGCACCACCTCCTGTACCAGTAACCACTCCTACCCCTCTGCTGCACCACCTCCTGCTCCATCTGCTGCTCCAGTAACCGCTCCTACCCCTCTGCTGCACCACCTCCTGTACCAGTAACCACTCCTACTACTCTGCTGCACCACCTCTTGCTCCATCTGCTGCTCCAGCAACCGCTCCTACCCCTCTGCTGCACCACCTCCTGTACCAGTAACCACTCCTACCCCTCTGCTGCACCACCTCCTGTACCAGTAACCACTCCTACCCCTCTGCTGCACCACCTTCTGCACCAGTAACCACTCCTACCCCTCTGCTGCACCACCTTCTGCACCAGTAACCACTCCTACCCCTCTGCTGCACCACCTGCTCCATCTGCTACTCCATTAACCGCTCCTACCCCTCTGCTACACCGCCTCCTGCACCACCTCCTGCACCAGTAACCACTCCTACCCCTCTGCTACACCACCTCCTGCACCACCTCCTGCACCAGTAACCACTCCTACCCCTCTGCTACACCACCTCCTGCACCACCTCCTGCACCAGTAACCACTCCTACCCCTCTGCCACACCGCCTCCTGCTCTATTTGCTTTACCAGTAACCCTTCTGCTACACCACCTCCTGCACCAGTAACCCCTCCTACCCCTCTGCTGCACCACCTCCTGCTCCATCTGCTGCTCCAGAAACCCCTCCTACCCCTCTGCTACACCGCCTCCTGCTCCATCTGCTGCACCAGTAACTCCTCCAATCCCTCTGCTACACCACCTTCTGCACCAGTAACCCCTCCTACCCCTCTGCTATACCGCCTCCTGCTCCATCTGCTGCACCAGTAACCTCTCCTACCCCTCTGCTACACCGCCTCCTGCACCAGTAACCACTCCTACCCCTCTGCTACACCGCCTCCTGCACCAGTAACCCCTCCTACCCCTCTGCTACACCGCCTCCTGCTCCATCTGCTGCCCCAGTAACCCCTCCTACCCCTCTGCTACACCACCTCCTGCCCCAGTAACCACTCCTACCCCTCTGCTTTACCACCTCCTGCACCAGTAACCACTCCTACCCCTCTACTGCACCACCTCCTGCTCCATCTGCTGCACCAGTAACCCCTCCTACCTCTCTGCTACACCGCCTCCTGCTCCATCTGCTGCACCACTAACCACTCCTACCCCTCTGCTACACCGCCTCCTGCTCCATCTGCTGCACCAGTAACTCCTCCAGTTCCTCTGCTACACCACCTCCTGCACCAGTAACTTTTCCTACCCCTCTGCTGCACCACCTCCTGCTCCATCTGCTGCACCAGTAACTGCTCCTACCCCTCTGCTACACCACCTCCTGCTCCATCTGCTGCACCAGTAACCCCTCCTACCTCTCTGCTACACCGCCTCCTGAACCAGTAACCACTCCTACCCCTCTGCTACACCGCCTCCTGCTCCATCTGCTCCACCACTAACCACTCCTACCCCTCTGCTGCACCGCCTCCTGCTCCATCTGCTCCACCACTAACCACTCCTACCCCTCTGCTACACCACCTCCTGCTCCATCTGCTGCACCAGTAACCACTCCTACCCCTCTGCTACACCGCCTCCTGCTCCATCTGCTGCACCAGTAACCCCTCCTACCCCAGCACCCTCCTTGTGAGTCACAGAACATGGTGGAGTACAGTGAACAGCTAAGGGAGGGCAGGAGCCCGGCGCTTTAACTTCTGCGGTGCCAACTTTACCCTCCCCCCGAAGACACCCATGTAATATGGCCCGTTGGATACCCACTAAGAGGGAGAAGTTTGGAGTGGGTGAGTGTTATGCCTGCAACTCTTCTCTGCAGTCAAACTCCCTGTCTAGATTGCAAGCTTTGCAGACCACGACTATTGTAACACAGCGTTGACAACCTGTTACCACTCTGTATCATGTTACTTGCATACATACAGATGTAGCAGAGCTGAATTTGTCGTAAGTGATTTTTTTCCCCCGTACTGTCAAGTCATTGATATGACACCTTCGGCTCTGCTACATCCTCTAGACTGAACACGAAGCAAGATGTCTTTTATTTTCTTTCCTTACATATTAACAGCAGAGTAAACATGGCTGTTATCTCCGTAAACTCCACCTTAGGTCTCTGCTCCATAGCCTGTCCTTGCTCCATATAAGCCAGTGAAGAGGGTGGGGTAGAAATGTGGGTTTAGTTTTACAGGTTGGTTTCCAGGTCGTGTTGGGATACATGGGGTTAATCTGTAGTCTCGTGGTTCTGCACTGTACCCGCTGGCGCAGCTTTTACCTGATCTTGCCCGTAAACCTCAACACAGGATCTTAAGAGTTAATCTCCTGCGCCCTGGGGTGGTGGTTTCCCTTGACTTGTCCGTCTTGCTCCTCTGATCACAGGTGGAAGCTGCAGGGTGCAACGTGAGCCCCACGACCTGCTGGTGATAGATGGAGGAGAAATAAAAACTTTCATCGGCATGGGCACCGTGGGTCAGCGGGTTCCTGGCGTGTGCCAAGGCGACTTGTGTCTTATAGTTTTGCATTGCTTGCTGGAAATTGTAGTTCATCTGACAAAACCTGTAAGCAAGGGTCAACACCCTCCGGAAGTCCAGCTGTTGTAAGAGTACAACTCCCAGCATGCTCAGTTCACTTCTATGGCAGTTCCAAGAACAGCCTAGCCAGTTTGCATGCTGGGAGTTGTAGTTTCACAATACCTGGAGGGCTGGAGGTTGCGGAGCTACAGGTTGTCTGGAACTGTTCAGGGAAAAGACATGGCAGCAGCGTCACCTCTGTTCATGGGTTGTGTCAGGCAGTGCAGCTCTATTGAACTGAATGTGACTGTGCCGCAATACCAGATACAACCTGTAGACAGAGGTGGCGCTGTGCCCCATGGGTTGTGTCAGGCAGTGCAGCTCTATTGAACTGAATGTGACTGTGCCGCAATACCAGACACAACCTGTAGACAGATGTGGCGCTGTGCCCCATGGGTTGTGTCAGGCAGTGCAGCTCTATTGAACTGAATGGGACTATGCCGCAATACCAGACAAAGCCTGTAGACAGAGGTGGCGCTGTGCCCCACGGGTTGTGTCAGGCAGTGCAGCTCTATTGTACTGAATGTGACTGTGCCGCAATACCAGACACAAGCCTGTAGACAGATGTGGCGCTGTGCCCCACGGGTTGTGTCAGGTAGTGCAGCTCTATTGAACTGAATGTGACTGTGCCGCAATACCAGGCACAACCTGTAGACAGAGGTGGCGCTGTGCCCCATGGGTTGTGTCAGGCAGTGCAGCTTCATTGAATCGAATGTGACTGTGCCGCAATACCAGACACAACCTGTAGACAGAGGTGGCGCTGTGCCCCACGGGTTGTGTCAGGCAGTGCAGCTCTATTGTACTAAATGTGACTGTGCCGCAATACCAGACACAACCGAGGTGGCGCTGTGCCCCATGGGTTGTGTCAGGCAGTGCAGCTCTATTGTACTGAATGTGACTGTGCCGCAATACCAGACACAACCTGTAGACAGAGGTGGCGCTGTGCCCCATGGCTTGTGTCAGGTAGTGCAGCTTCATTAAATTGAATGGGACTGTGCCGCAATACCGGACAAAGCCTGTAGACAGAGGTGGCGCTGTGCCCCATGGGTTGTGTCAGGCAGTGCAGCTCTATTGAACTGAATGTGACTGTGCCGCAATACCAGACACAACCTGTAGACAGAGGTGGCACTGTGCCCCACGGGTTGTGTCAGGCAGTGCAGCTTCGATAAATTGAATGGGACTGTGCTGCAGTACCAGATGCATCCTGTAAACAGGTGTGGCGCTGTGCCCCACGGGTTGTGTCACGCAGTACCAGATGCATCCTGTAAACAGGTGTGGCGCTGTGCCCCATGCGTTGTGTCAGGTAGTGCAGCATTATTGAATTGAATGGGACTGTGCTGCAGTACCAGACGCGACCTGAAGACCTGTGTGGCGCTGTTTTTGAAAGGGCAGCCATGCTTTTCCATTCCTGTACCGAGGCTGCAATAAAGCTTGAGATCTACACAGACTTTTTGCAGCATGAAAACTTCAGTAATGGCGAAAAGTTAGGTATCGGTCTCATGGCGGCATCGGCAAGTTGTGGTAAAAATGGCATTATGGCAACTGTTGTGAAAACTGCCATTTTTTCCTTTGGGAGAAAGTAGCAAGTTTGGCAAAAATAAATCTGGCCATGTCATAAAAACCATTGGTACCAGTCTGTACCTGACGTAGTCCATTGATGCCATTCTATGCAAAATCAATTGCCCACCGTCAGGTAGATATATCAGAAGAGGAGCAGTTGCCCATAGCAACCAATCAGGTCCCTGCTTTCATTTTCCAGCGGGCCTTTGAAAAATGAGGGGTGGAATCTGATTGGTTGCTATAGGCAACTGCTCGACATTTCTTTTCCTGACTGTTTCGATACAGCCACACCCCTCCCCCCCCCCCCTGACAACTATTAAAATGTCATAGTTGTCGGGAGTAGGGCCTCATGTATTCATGGCGGTCAGTATAAACGCCGTTGTTTTGAAGACAATGGCACCAGATACGCCCAATTGAATCACATTTACCTGCAGCCATGAGATTTTTATGTAAAAAAAATATTGCGGTAGGGAAGTCATGCAAGAAGTGGTCACACAATTCACAATGGTTTATAAGAGTAGTGTGAGAGCATAAAAAAGATGGCTGCCACCGACGGCACCACTCTTGAAAGCTGCACTGTGATTGGTTGCTATAGGCAACGAGGCCTAGTACTCTGTGACAGCCTCTGTCCGCATGGCCTATTGCCATTAAGAATGGAGGACCGTGGCTCCATGGCTAGCCTTTGCATACTTACCTGCACATGAAAAGGAAAAATCGGGAATTTAAGCCCCTCCCCTTTGACCACCTGGGAACATCCCCCAAACGTCCGGAATACCCACAAAACGCCCACTTTGGCGCAAGACAGTTACCGGGATTGTCCCATCAAAATCAACACTACCTTAGGGGTTTGTGACAAGTCTGGTCTATAGGGGAGATTAGGGCGTCGTGCCCACGACAGCGCCCACATTGCTGTCCGCAAGAATAGGACATGTTCTATAATCTGCGGCACAGACTGCGGCACTGGTGACATCCATGTGCTGTCCGTTTTTTTTGTGGTACCATAGAAATCAAGTGATCCATGTACAATCCGTAAAAAAGCAGACCAGACAGAAATGTAATATACTGTCATGTGCATGATCCCCTTAAATAAAACCGTTACCCCTTTTTTTTTTAAGTTGCATTTAATTAATTTGGCGCCTACTCGCCTTGCTGACCACGCCAACATTCCCACCCAGTTTTTAAAAGCTGTAAAAGTTGGCATTTTTTGTGCAAAAGCGGCATGCGCCATTATTTTCTACCTGATTTACTGCAGAAGCCCTTGATAAATTCCTTCTTCCGTATACGTATAGGGCACTGTATGTTGCCATTATTTGAGCACTGTATGGCGGTATTTACTTTAGCAATATGAGGTGCTGCTACTTAGGCACTGTATGGTATTATTTGTGGCGGTAGTATTGTTATCCATGCAGCTGTATGGCAGTATTTTTTAGCTGATGTATGGCACTGATGTTTGAGGACCATATTGTATGGCGCTTCTATTTGGCCGCAGTATGCTGGCGTTATTTGAACACTGTATGGCGGGATTTACTTTGGCAGTTTGAGGTGCTGCTCCTTCAGCACTGTACGGTATATTATTTTTTCTGCTAGTATTGCTGTCTATGCAGCTATATGGCGGTGTTATTGAGTTGATGTATGGTGCTGATATTTGGGGCTATGTTTTATGGCGCTTATGTTTGGCCACAGTATGTTGGGATTTTTTGAGCATTGCGTGGCAGTATTACTTTGGCAGTGTGTGGCGCTGCTACTTAGGCACCGTACAGTATATTATTTTTGGTGGTAGTATTGTTGTCTATGCAGCTGTATGGCGGTGTTATTTAGCTGATGTGTGGCACTGATGTTAGAGGACCATGTTGAACGGTTCTTATAATTGCACACTATATGGCGTGTTTATTTCAACACTGTAAGAGTCTACCATGTGAATGAGCTCCAACAGAAGTTATCTATTATAAGCACAATTAGAAGCCGTAATTTCCATAGCTTTAATTTAACCCCACATTCCAGTGTTCTACCCGTTTAAGGTGCCTAGTGATACCCTCGCACTCCTAGGGTAACCACAAATCTCGAATGATATAAATGTAAGAGATATTCAGAGCTATACTCCTTGCCGCCCACTGATTGGTATGTGTGTCAGTCTTCACTGTAGTTTTTGCATTCTATTCATCCACCTGGAAGCCCCGGATTAGCAGTTTTAACCCGATGGCTTGTAATGCACGGTAATAATGGAAAGAAAATGTGAGGGGCGCGCGTGCAGGCTGTCCAAGAAGCAGTCAGTAGACGGCACATGGAAAATTGGATCATTGTCAGGACTGGATTTCCTACTGAATGCTTAAAAGCTTCGTGCTGTGTGGCCTCGTGTATGGGGAAAGTAGTGGGACAGCCAACATGGCCGCCTTCTGTCATTTACTGTAAAACTAGGCAGATTAGACATTCAGGATCCCCGGAAAGCTGGGTGAGGCCCCCTGTGGTTGCGGCAATGACACCTATTCATCTCATCACCCAGCTTTCCTCGAAACCGACGTGACAAAGAAATGGCTAATGGGACAGTCAACATGGCCGCCCTCTGTCCCTTAACTAGGCAGATTAGACATTCAGGATCCCCGGAAAGCTGGGTGAGGCCCCCCTGTGGTTGCGGCAATGATCCTATTCATCTCATCACCCAGCTTTTCGCTAAACTGACGTGGCAAAGAAATGGCTAGTGGGACAGTCAACATGGCCGCCCTCTGTCCCTTAACTAGGCAGATTAGACATTCAGGATCCCAGGAAAGCTGGGTCAGGCCCCCCTGTGGTTGCGGCAATGACACCTATTCATCTCATCACCCAGCTTTCCTCGAAACCGACGTGACAAAGAAATGGCTAGTGGGACAGTCAACAAGGCTGCCATCTGTCCTCACTGCTGAACTAGGCAGATTTGACATTCAGGATCCCAAGAAAGCTGGGTGACGCCTCCCTGTGGTTGCGGCAATGACACCTATTCATCTCATCACCCAGCTTTCCTCAAAACAGATGTGGCAAAGAAATGGCTGAATGGAATGGAAGACAACACAAGGAAATCGGGGGATTTTTTCGGGGGACTTTTCTACTTTTTTCCCTAAGAATGTCTGTAATATTAGACTATTCATACGGGACGTATCGATTGTCCGCCCTGCGCCCGTCTCGCCTTTCTTTCTCGCGCGGTGTAAGGTCCAGAGGTCTTTCTTTTCTCTCGCACGCAGTAATCAGGAAATTTGAGTCACTTCCATTCACTGCTCAGTTGTTTTTCATGTCGGCTGCCATTGATTTAGTAATAACGGCAATATCCCGCTTAATGACTGCCAACACAGGAAGTTTTTGGCCGGCGTAATAACAATATAGATAGAGCGCTGGAAACAAGGGGCGGGTGGAGCGCACGGCTGTGATCAGCCTGATAAAGTTCTCATCCACTATCTGTCTGCAACCTGCGGCCGAGTGAAAAGCTTGTTAGAAAAACATGGCTGCTTTCTTCCAGGAACGGCGCTGCACTTGTGCTTTTACAGATTTTTTTTTTTTACAATTAGTTCCATTTGCCAGTGCCGGCTCTTCTACTGGTAGTTTTGAAATTTTTTTGTGAGAAAGGATAGGTTTAAAGCCATGCTGGTGGATTAAAGGGGTTCTCCAAGACGATAAAAAGATGGCCGCTTTCTCCCACGCGCCTGTCCATGGGTTGTGTCTGGTATTGCAGATCAGCTCCACTGAAGTGAACGTGGCTGAGCTATAATGCCACACACACCCTGTGGACAGGTGTGGCACTGTTTTTGTAGCCCTGCAGGACCCCTTTAATGGCGCCAAACCAGGTGACGAATCCCTTTAAGATTAGGTATTAAGAGTTCTTAGAAGAGCAGGGCAAGTATGCATGCTGGGAGTTGTAGTTTCAAAACAGCTGGAGTGCCGGAGGTTACCTACCCCTGAGATAGAAGGTCAGATGGAAGAGAGGAACGGATTTCGGTTTAGAGCCCAGGAGCCTCAAGTTACACCTCTGGTCAGACTACACTGGGTTTGCTTGTAGTCTGTAACCACGGAGATGCATAGGTCTGCAAAGAAGCTGTGTACAGAAACTTTCTCTTTTCACCTTTTTGCAGAGTATCTTCATTTTTTTATTTTATTTAAATGGGTTATCCCAAGATCAAAGGGGTTATCCAAGAATGAATACTCCCCCAACCCCCCCCTTCCTTCCCCCAGTGCCTGGACCTGCCATACTGACAGTACTTACCTGGTACCCAACACGGTTTTCTCCTAGATCTCTCCACACCGTCTTCTCATATCCACTGCCTGCAGAAATTAACATTCATCGATGGAGCCAATAGCGGTGGCGTAACACATGAAACAAGGGGGCAGGTCACCACCACGGCCTGCTTTTGGCTGCACCCCCTCCGTAAACGGATTCACTCTTGGATACCCCTTTAAGTAAAATTGAGAATCCTACTTCATTTAGTACATGACAGTCTCTTTGTAACAAAGCTAGAACCAGCCCTGCACCTCACATGGATCCAGAGATCTCCTCATTCATTGCTCCGATTGCTCTGCTTTCTCAGGGGATGTGTCCTTTTTGCTGCAGCTGGTGGCAGTTGAAGGATGGAACTGAGCGTGTGAGTCCACCTCAGTGTCGTGGACAGAAAATTAAAAAAAAAAAAAAAAAGCAGGTGGCGCGATATAGATAGATTTAATTAAATCAACCAATGTCCATACAATTTTTTTTTTTCCGATCCAGGTACTGTAGAACATCTTTCATGAGACAAGCCCTTTAAGATACACTGAAGCCAAAAAGAGATGGGGTCCAGTACCTTGCTGGGAGTTATAGTTCTGCAACAGCTTTCGAGCCATAGGTTGGAAAACATGATAGAGCACTTGCCTATGATGGAAACATCCACGCTCGGCCACCATCAGTCTATACGTTGTTAGCGCACCATCAGGTGACTGTGAAGTCACGTTCTTGGTTTGTCACCAGTATGTGTGTTCAGTTTTTGATCTTCAGTATGCAGCGGCCGCCTCTCCCCCCAGGGCCCTTTAAGAGGAAAAAGAAAGAACTTGTTTTTCGTGACGCCAGTTGCAGTGAAGTAACAAGGGCACAGGGCCCCTTTTAGTGATAATGTGGTAGATGGTACCCAGATGTAGGAATGCCAGAGTGGTGTAGGGTAGCCTAAATGTCTCTTAAGGTTTTGTGCACGTGTCACGGTGCTCCTACCTGGATACGCTGGGCCCTAGGTGTTGGCTCCGAAGCAATGAAATGGGGGGTTGTTGATGTAGGGCAGGGATGGGCAAACTGCGGCTCTCCAGCTGTTGCAAAACTACAACTCTCAGCATGCCCAGTCTGGCTATCAGCCTACAGCAGGGAATGGTGGGACTTGTAGTTTTACAACAGCTGGAGAGCCGCAGTTTGCCCATCCCTGATGTAGGGGATGATGAAATAAATTGAGACCAGACCTTGTGATGAAGTTCAATAACAACTTTACTTTCAATAAAAGTTTCTCCAAACGATTTACAGGCTTTATCTTGGTTCCAGCAGGCGTTAGCATTAACTGTGGCAGGCAAACTCCTCTCTGCTACATCTGTTGCTCCCTGACACTTCTGTGCTGACAGGGTAGCTGAATAACTTGGCTTCCTTTGTATGTTGCAACTTCTCTCTTGTAGTCTGACTCTAGGCTTGTCCAGGGAAAACTTTCTCCTCCTGGCTTCTAAGGCTCCAAGCTGTGGTCTCCATGTCCAGCAGAGCTGAAGGTGCTCTAGCTGGTCTAAACAAGGAACGTCCAACAGGGACGTGCTCCTGATTCACTCCCCTAGCAGGGGGTAAGCTAGACTGACTTCTAACTAACTCCACCCTCCCTGCAGCAAGTTGGACATGCCTACCACACCAAAATGGGGGGATTAGAATGGAAAAAAAGGCTCCATTCTATGTAAGATTTATGCTGCCATCTGCTGGTGAACCAGACATATTACACGTGAACAGTTACATAAGATTATGAATGCACATCGTACAGGACCTGGGAATAAATACCCAGATGACATGACTCTAGCCCATTAGAGATAGTAGCGAGGCGCAAAGGTGGTAATGCCACTCTGGGGCGTTACAAGTACATGTGGGAGATCTTTCTCTTCTAGGTATCAGGCTTCGTAGCGCTATGGTTAACGTGATATCTCTCTTCTCTTCAGCCATCTACAACTTCCAGACATCACATGAAGAAGAGCTGAGCCTTCAGGTGGGAGACACAGTCCAGATCTTTGAGACCTATGAAGGTGAGTGCTCAGACTGGTTCTCCAAGGTCTCCTAACGAGATACTTTACGACATAGTTTTCTCTGTTAGCTACAGGGGTAATTGACCACGGTGGATGGGAACTTCTGAATCTCCTTTGCTTCCCTGAAGATCCACCCATGGACTGTGGGATGCCTTGCGTCATTCTGTAGCTTTCTGACCAGAACTTGGGGCTTTAGCAAGAGCTCTTGGGTCCTATTATCCCTTTATCTACCATAATTCTGATGTCGGAGAAACCTTTGGATTCCTTCAGGACCTGGGTGTAAATCCCTCCTCCGCTCTACCTATAGCTACATCTCTGGTATTTTGCTGCTCCCCTGACTCCCAGTCTTTTTTTTGTATTGCTCCTGTACCTAATGGGAGTGGTTCTATTACAAAAAGTAAAAATAAAAAAAGTTTCTTGGAACGTACATGGAACATCCCGGACTTTTTCTTTAGTTGGCCTGGACATTTTATCGCTTCACTCTGGTCTGTCCAAAACTATCCTCAATGTGAGCTCCTGCTTGTTAGGTCTATGCTAAGTTCCTCCTATCCTATCCTTCATGTTTGCAGCTTACCTACTTCCTTGGCCTTTTCAAAATATATCATATCTGTCATCCCTTTGCTGTGGTGCATTTGAAAGATAGTTGGTGCCCAGTTCCAGACATTTTCTGAGCAGAATTCAAGACTAGTAAAAGGCTTGTCTCATCTCAATCATTTATGGCATATCACTAGAATATGCCATCAATGTCAGATAGGTTTGGGTCCCACATCTGGGACCCGCACCTATCTCTGGAACGGGCCCCTCGAAGTGAAGGAGAGAGCACTGTGCATGCGCAGCCTTCCCCCATTCACCACTGTGAGAGTTCCAAAAATAGCCGAATGTGGCCGTGCATGCGTGGTGTGCTCTCCTGCCCTTCGAGGGACCTGTTCTGGAGATAGGTGTGGGTCTCAGACGTGGGACTGCTAGGGGACTTCTAAAAATAGCTGAGCAGGCTCCCTTGGTTATTTTTGGAACTCCCGTAGCAGTGAATGGAGAGCACCTGCGCATGCGCAGCTGTGCTCTCCTTTGCTTCAAGGGCACCGTTCTGGAGATCGGAGCGGGACCGCCACCTATCTGACTCTGATGGGATGTTATAGTTATATGCTATCAAAGTCTGAGGTGAGACAGCCCCTTTAACCTCCGAATGGCTGTCCCATAAAAAAGGACAGGATAGGAGGTTATTTGCGTCACAGGTGGTCACGCATATCTGAGGCTGCTCCATTCAGCTCTATGGGGCTGCCCGAGATGCCGAGTTCTATAATCCACTATCTCCGGTGGTCTCATGGAGCTGAATGGATGTTCACAACTGCCTGCTCCATCCAAACGGAGGAAAATGGGGCCCCCCATTTTTATGATCAGCGGGGACCCCAGCGATCAGAGTCCTGCCGATCAGCCTCTTACCCCCTATCCTATCCTGGGGGGGGGGGGGGTTTGGGGCTCTGTTTTGGTCCACCCTTCAGTCTTCTGTGAGGGCATCATTTAGGTTTCATCCACTTTTTGTAAAAGAGGAAATAGACAGGTACAGCCGCCTGCCATCCATTACTGCCAAGAAGGAAGCAAATATTGAGCCAAAGCAAATACCAGACCAAACATGGGGGAATTTACTCTTGAGATTATTAAGGACTCTCCGTGACGGCTGCTGACAGACCGAGGAATCAAAAAAGGCAAAAACAGGACCCTACGTGTTCTCACTCCACCTCTTTTTAATGCCAGGTCCAAATGAGGCTTCATTCAGTGGGCCTCATTGTGTCTCCTGCGTGAATCTGAGCCGAGTCAATAGGAACATGTGGCTTTGAAGAGCTAATTATCAGAGGAGGAACTTTGTGATGATAAAAAACCCCAGTTGTAAGCTACCTGCGGGGTCAGGGGGGACCAGGGTTTGCTGGGTGTTGTGGTGCAGTGCGTCACCCACCTGAGAGGTATGCTTTGATGGACTTATGGATCCCTTCCGTCTTCTGCTCCAGATGGTGGTCTCAGTGTATAGCAGCTGTAGCACTCCCCTGCTAGCGGGAATAATTGAGGACCAGGCGATTCAGTTAAATTGTCAAAGTCTTTACTTAAAGGGTTGCACAACGTTTCTCCACCTCAAGCAGATTCCTCTGCCGGCCACACACTTAACCAGGGAACAATCACGTCTTTGTCACAGCAGACCTTTTCCAGTGAACGGTACACCAACGGGCCATCAATGCAGGACATGGGTAGCATACCTCCTGATCCTTGCGCCCTTCCTGTGTTTCTCCTCACTAAGGCTCTGCTCTGTGTCCTCAGCCCCGTCTGGCTGGTATCCAGTGATTCTTTTCCTTCCCTGCTCCGTTTCTCTCTCTCTCAGCCCGGCCTAAGGGTATTGCTCCACTTTGGCCCTTGGAACTGGCGTCCTCCTATCTCCGGTTGTCTATGTTCACCTCCTGGCAGGACCCTTCCGGCTGTTCCTCAACTGCACACCCTTCCCTGAGTCATAGACCCAGGTCTCCCTGGCTTCACCAGGCTCAGGGGCCTGAACTTCTCTGCCACTGCAGCTACATCTTAACTCCACTCCACTGAACTGAACAACTGAACTCCTCCTCCCCTCACTAAGCCTATATATATCTATCCTAGGGGTCCCTCTAGTGGCCAACTCTCCTCACTACACCCCTACCAGCTTGCAGGGATCAAGAGACATGACAATTCACATTTTTATAACAATTCAACAATAACAGTTAAATCACATGTTCCCTTCTCGCACCACTTTCCCAAATAACTGCCGCTCCCCTCTTTAACCCTCCCATACATCTGTACCCCTATTACATATTGATGACACAATGCCTGGTAGATCATGGTGGACATAGAGCCACATGATGAATTTGGAACCAGGACTAGAGCTGGGTCATAGAGGTGACGTGAGCAAGTGATTAAAAGACAGTTCCAGAAACCAGGCCCATCAGAATGGAAGGATCCACTTTGTCCAGTCATTTTCCCAGCAGAAGGTTCTGCGGGACGCCATAGACCTTAGACCAGAGGAGCACAATCCGCGGTCTGGGTTTGACACAAAAACCCCTAAAAGAACATCGTGGTGACCAGCCTCTGTAATGGTGGAAAGTGGTCAATGATACCTAGGAAATAGGATAGCTGGCATGAGTGCTAGCCCCCCAATATAAATACTGACAGCAGAGTGCCCCCTGTTGTGCTAGGAGAGTTCCTCCTATTATTCCATATACCATGGAGGCAAATGACCCCTTTCAAACTTAAATAACTGAACCATAGTAACTAATAAATAACGACACCTTGTGTTGGAATAAAAATGGCCGCAATGCTTCATTAACCACATCAGCCCCCCTAGCTTAAACCCCCTTAATGACCAGGCCACTTTTTACAATTCTGCACTACACTACTTTCACCGTTTATTGCTCCGTCATACAACTTACCACCCAAATGAATTTTACCTCCTTTTCTTCTCACTAATAGAGCTTTCATTTGGTGGTATTTCATTGCTGCTGACATTTTTACTTTTTTTGCTATTAATCAAAAATGACCGAAATTTTTTACAAAAAAATGAAATTTTTCACTTTCTGTTGTAAAATTTTTCCAAAAAAACTACATTTGTGGGGTGTGTTTACTGTTCTGGCATTTTGGGTGGGGCTAAATTGTGACCGCCATGTAAAACCTAAAGGTACTCGTTGGAATTTGGGCCCCTTTGCGCACCCAGGCTGCAAAAAAGTCTCACTTATGTGGTATCGCCGTACTCAGGAGAAGCAGGGGAATGAGTTTTGGGGTGTATTTTTACATATACCCATGTTGGGTGAGAGAAATATCTCTGTAAACTGACAACTTTGTATAAAAATTTTTAAAAGTTGTCGTTTACAGCGATATTTCTCTCACCCAACATGGGTATATGTAAAAATACACCCCAAACACATTGCCCTACTTCTCCTGAGTACGGCGATACTCATGTGTGCCACTTTTTGCAGCCATGATGCGCAAAGGGGCCCTAAAACCAATGAGTACCTTTAAGATTTCACAGGGCATTTTTACGCATTTAGATTCCAGACTTCTTCTCACGCTTTAGGGGCCCCTAAAATGCCAGGACAGTATAAATACCCACATGTGACCCCATTTTAGAAAGAAGACACCCCAAGGTATTCCGTGAGGGGTATGGTGAGTTCATGTAAAATTTTATTTTTGTCACAAGTTAGTGGAATATGAGACTTTGTAAAAAACAAAATAAAAAAAATATATATATCAATTTCCGCTAACTTGTGCCAAAAATAAAAATTCTGTGAACTCGCCATGCCCCTCACAGAATACCTTGGGGTGTCTTCTTTCCAAAATGGGGTCACATGTGGGGTATTTATACTGTCCTGGCATTTTAGGGGCCCCTAAAGCGTGAGAATCCAAATGCGTAAAAATGGCCTGTGAAATCCTAAAGGTACTCATTGGTTTTAGGGCCCTTTGCGCACCTTGGCTGCAAAAAGTGCCACTCATGTGGTATCGCCGTACTCAGGAGAAGTAGGGCAATGTGTTTTGGGGTGTATTTTACATATACCCATGCTGCGTGTGAGAAATATTGCTGTAAACGACAACTTTTTAAATTTTTTTATTCAAAGTTGTCAATTTACAGAGATATTTCTCACACAAAGTATGGGTATATGTAAAATACACCCTAAACACATTGCCCTACTTCTCCTGAGTATGGCGATACCACATGGGTGACACTTTTCTGCAGCCAAGATGCGCAAAGGGCCCTAAAACCAATGAGTACCTTTAGGAGGGCATTTTTACGCATTTTTCTTCTCACGCTTTAGGGCCCCTAAAATGCCAGGGCAGTATAAATACCCCACATGTGACCCCATTTTGGAAGAAGACACCCCAAGGTATTCTGTGAGGGGCATGGCGAGTTCATAGAAGATTTTTTTGGCACAAGTTAGCGGAAATTGATTTTTATTGTTTTTCTCATAAAGTCTACCTTTCTGCTAACTTTTGACAAAAAGTTAAATTTTCATGGACTCACTATGCCCCTCAGCGAATACCTTGGGGTCTTCTTTCCAAAATGGAGTCATTTGTGAGTGTTTGTACTGTTCTGGCATTTTGGGTGGGGCTAAATTGTGAGCAGCCCTGTAAAACCTAAAGGTACTCGTTGGAATTTGGGCCCTTGCGCACCTGGGCTGCAAAAAGTGTCACTCATGTGGTATCGCCGTACTCAGGAGAAGTAGGGCAATGTGTTTTGGGGTGTATTTTTACATATACCCATACTTTGTGTGAGAAATATCTCTGTAAATTGACAACTTTTAATAAAAAATTTTAAAAAGTTGTCATTTACAGCGATATTTCTCTCACCCAGCATGGGTATATATAAAAATACACCCCAAAACACATTGCCCTACTTCTCCTGAGTACGGCGATACCACATGAGTGACACTTTTTTGCAGCCAAGATGCGCAAAGGGGCCCTAAAACCAATGAGTACCTTTAGGATTTCACAGGACATTTTTACTCATTTGGATTCTCACACTTTAGGACCCCTAAAATGCCAGGGCAGTATAAATACCCCACAAGTGACCCCATTGTGGAAAGAAGACACCCCAAGGTATTCTGTGAGGGGCATGGTGAGTTCACAGAAAAAAAAATTTGGCACAAGTTAGCGGAAATTGATATTTTTTTTTTTTTTACAGTCTCATATTCCACTAACTTGTGACAAAAAATAAAATTTTGCATGAACTCGCCATACCCCTCACGGAATACCTTGGGGTGTCTTCTTTCTAAAATGGGGTCACATGTGAGGTTTTTGTACTGCTCTGGCATTTTAGGGGTCTCCGCAATCATTACATGTATGGCCAGCATTAGGAGTTTCTGCGATTCTCCTTATATTGAGCATACGGGTAATGAGATTTTTTTTCCCGTTCAGCCTCTGGGCTGAAAAGAAAAAAAAATGAACGGCACAGATTTCTTCATTCGCATCGATCAATGTGGATGAATAAATCTCTGCCAAAAAATGTGCAAAAAAAAAAGTAGTAAGGCCCCATTCACACGTCCGCAAAAATGTCCGCATCTATTCCGCAATTCTTCAGTGTGAATGGGGCTGGCGGTGATGCGGAGAGCACACTATGCGCTCGCCGTATCAGCATTTGCGGAGCTGCGGCCGCAAACTTCCGGGTTTCGGCCCCCAAACATCCGGCTGCAGCTCCGCAAAAGATAGAGCATGTCCTATTCTTGTCCGCAATTGCGGACAAGAAAAGGCATTTTCTATATAGTTCTGGCAATGTTTGGATCCGCAAAATGCGGAAAGCACATTGCTGGTGTCCGTGTTTTGCGGATCCGTGGATCCATGGATCCGCAAAACACATACGGACGTCTGAATGAGCCTTACAGGGGGGTAATTAGTGTCAGGGGGGTGACAGGGGGGTGACAGGGGGGTGACATGGGGTGATCTGGGGTTAATCAGGGGTTAATCAGTGACGGGGGTGGGGTGGATGGGTGGGGTCTGTGTGGTGATTTGGTGCACTTATAAAAGTTTCTTTGGTGGTCCCAAGCAAAAGGGACCACCAAAGGAACGATCAGCAAGCATATCAGACGCTGTTAACAAAACAGTGTCTGATATGCCATTTTTTTAACTTCTACAGCCTGCCAGCGCATGATCAGCGCTGGCAGGCTGTAGTTTACCTTGTCCCCGACGTGATCCTGTGAACGCGCGCACGCGCGCGCGTTCACAGGAAATCTCGCCTCTCGCGAGATGACGCGCGGGCGCGTCAAGGAGGAACAGACCGACCGCCCGCAGGACGCAATCCTGCGTGAGGCGGTCGGCAAGAAGTTAAGGGTAAATAAGTTAATAAATAATTAAAACTTCTATTTCATTAAATAAATAACCATTAAAAATTCCAATAATTACCGAAATCCACTCAGCAATAGCTGAGTGATACAGCCCCTCTAATAAAGCAAAGCGACATAAAGCATGAGAATAGGGAAAGGAGAGCGGGGCGACGATCAGGTCTTGTTAAAACTGGCCCAGAAGCGCTGCCGAAACCCTCTTTTTAAGGACCATATTTTCCTGCCGCCGGCATCAACACCAATCAGCTGTCCGGAAATCTCCCCCGGCAACCAGCTGCACCAATCAGAGGAGATCCCTGTCTGTCATCCAAGGCTCAGGTGAGACCGGATAAAACCGGCCGATTCTGACAGAAACCTTACCACTTGAGGTGAACCTGAAATAAAAGAGCGGGAAAAACAAAAACGGGGGGAGGGAGAGAAAGGAGAAGCAAAAACCATACAGAAAATCCTAGATTTCGGTGTCATTGCCCCCATGTGTACCCGAAGCAAAACGCTCTGGGGGGCCTGAACATTCTAAAAGGGGTTTTTTGAGATTTTGATATTGATGACCTATTCTCAGGATAGGTCATTAATATCTGATAGGCGGAGGTCCGACTCCCAGCATCCCTGCTGATCAGCTGTATGAGGAAGGCCTGAGGCTCTCCATGAGTGCTTAGGCCTTTGACGTCACGTTTATTGGTCTCACGGTCTAGATGCAGCTCAGTCCAGTTCAAGTAAATGGAGCAGAGCTGCGATACCAGGCACAGCCACTCTCTAATGGATGGCGCTGTGCTTGGTGAGCTGTGGGGAGCACTGCCACCTCTTCAAACAGCAGCACCAATCGGAGGCTGAGGCGTGAAGCGCTGTTTGCAGCAGACCGGAGAGCTGATGTAGATGTCCTCATGGAAGTAGATGATCCATTTGTTCTCTTGACCGATAATTGAACAGCTCGGTGGGGACAGCCGATAAATCCATCTACTTCTGTCTCCGGGACCCTGCATAGCCAATACTGATAGTCGGGGGAAATCACTGGGGACCGCTCTACAGTCTAATGACCCAGCAAACAGCTCCTCATATCTCAGCTTCTTATGTGTAAGTGTCACGTGTGAGAAGAAGGCACTGGGGTCAGGTTCAGTCTCGGCATCACTGCCGCTCTTCCATGGGCTGGGTCTGACGTACAAGTATAACCCCGGCAGGATGGAATCCATACATGTATGTAATTGATGATCATACGGCAACAACAGCCATGTGCTAACAGCTGGGATCAGAGAAGACTCCGATCCCGGCCATTTACACCCAGAAGCTCTGCCATAAGTGCAGACAGAAGGAGGGGTCTCCCTCTTTCCTCTGTCTACAATGTGATGTCCATCTGATGACTGGGAGGTCCCCAGGACTGTCTAGTAATGATGTCTCAGGCCTTACCTTAGGTGACTGTGCCGCTATATGGCTTGTCCTACAGGCACCGGGACTTCACTACTGCTTCCACTGTATAATTTCCCGGAACTGGTCAAGTGAATGGGATCAGCTCTGCAGTAACCATCCCTGGCCACTACAGACTGGATGGCGCTGTGATATTGTGGTGCACCCGGAGGTTCTGCACACATTCTGGTGCCGGAAGTGGGACCCCTACCAGTCTGATATTGATGACCAATCCTAAGGATCGGTCATTAGTACTTCCGTTCTGGAGAACCACTTTTAAAAATAGAAATAATATACAGCTGACGAAATGTGAGGAGGCAAAACGGATAAATCCTATGTCCTTAAAGGGGTTGTCTTCACTACTAGTGTGTACTGGCATAGAAACCTGCTAAATCGCCTCCGGGTTTACTCTCATGGAGTTACGCCCATACTCTCCACCCCAGTGCCTATTGCTAGCGATGTAAAGAAGTGCTGCCAGGGAAGCGATGGTCGTCCTGTACCCGCACTGACTGTTTTCAGCGCATGCGCAGTAGAAGGCGGAAGCGCCATTTTGGAAGGCTATGGACACTTCTCTTATTTATGTCGCTACCCATGGGCATCCGCTGAGTAGCAGCTCCTTGCGGGTTGAGGTAAGCCCAGAGGTGATTAGCCATTGCACACTAATATATGGCGTGGTGAAATTTACGTAGGAAGCGCACAACCCCTTTAAGGCCAAAACTGGCTTTGTCTGTCAACGGGTCACTGTACTTATTAGTCATGTTTTGTCTCATGAAAGTGATACCATTTTCCAATATACCTTGTATACCAATTCCTCATGGTTTTCAAGATCTCTGCTTGCTGTCATTTGAGAAGAACCGCGATTGGTTACATCCAGGGTATAGACAACCATCCTGGTGACGTCACGTTCTAGACGCCACAGTATATTCACATGCAGCAGATTTGTTGCAGAGGTCCATGCGCGGGCTGCAACAAATCTGCCGTATGTGACTATGCCCTATAGGAGTCAGATTGTGGAGTCAGTCCACGCTGCCCATTGATTCTTCTGACCTTCAGTGTCAGCGGAGAAATCTCTCATCTACACCCACCCTCCTCGCGGAGCAGAATGTGGTCATTGTACACAAACGCGTAAGCGTTAACCCCTTGTGTGCTGATTGGCCTGTGCCAAGAGGAGCTTGGCATTTCTGTGCTCTGTATATTGTAATACTATGGCTTGGTGAGTGGTTGTTTCAGGGCACTTAAAGGGAATGTGTCTTCAGAAAATGACCTACCCAATCACGTTTTTATTTAACATATTTTTAAAGAATTTTTGATGACGTAATTTTTCATGTTGTGTATATATATTAAAAAAACAAACATAAATTACTGCAGTTTTTTTTTGCACTGCCCACTATGTCTGATAATAGGTGCCAGTTCTTGGTCTGTACAGATCCTTTTACTGCAGTTATCTTCTTATCTGTCATTGTAATCCTGCCTGTAATCACCTCTGTGTACAGATAAGACAGGATCCACCATTCATTTACAATAGGTGATATCACAGCTTATCTGCTCCCTCCTCACCTCTGCACAGGGCACAGAGCATGCCTAGAAAACTTGCCCATAGGAGTCAATGAGGTCTGCTCCTGACCGTTGTGTCTATGGCCCATGGGGCTGCTGTAAAGCAATTTTTGCATCTGCCGGTTCCACGACCCCTTTGCCGTCTGGGTAGTCGTCCGCTGGCTGTCACATCCTGTGGATATGTCATAGAAGTCTTCCTCTTTAAACCAGGCACACTGCATGGTTGGGTTGATCCTGCTGATTAAAATAAGACTTCTCTACATAATAAATGCTGTTTGCTGGAGTGAGACGACCCCTTTAATTTTGTTGACGAGCATATTTCAGCATGATCAACCCTATTAAATCGGCAAACTGCATGGTAGGGTTGATCATGCTGATTAAAACATTACCTTGCTTATGTCTGTACGATGCACCGTTCCACAAAAAACCTCATTTATAATAATATGCTAATTAGCTAGTTGGAGCACTGAGGGACCGGCCAGAGCCCTTGGAGAACCAGTTAGTGAACACCCCCGCCGCCTCAGCCACTCCTCGCTTCCCCCTTTCCCTGAGATATACAGCCCTGTCAATCCAGGAGAAAGAGGAGTGGCTAAGCCTGCGGGGGTGTTTATAACCTGGTCCTCCAAGAGCTCTGGCCAGCCACTTAGTGCTCCAACTAGCTTATTAGCATATTAATGGTGCATCGTAATAGGGTTGATCATGCTAAAAGATGCTCGTCGACAAAATTAAAGGGGTTGTCTCACTTCAGCAAATAGCATTTATTATGTAGAGAAAGTTAATACAAGACACTTACTAATGTATTGTGTTTGTCCATATTGCTTCCTAGGCTGGCTGGATTCATTTTTCCTTCTCATTATACGCTGCTCGTTTCTATGGTTACGACCACCCTGCAATCCAGCAGTGGTGGCCGTGCTTGCACACCATAGGAAAAACCACCAGCCTATGTGAGCTGAGCTCCTATGGTCCCTGGAACCAAATAGGCCGGCACTTTTTCCTACAGTGTGTAAGCACGACCACCGCTGATGGATCGCAGGGTGGCCGTAACCATGGAAACGAGCAGTGTATAATGTGATGGAAAAATGAAAGCCAGCAAAGGAAGCAATATGGAGAATCACAATACATTAGTAAGTGGCTTGTATTAATTTTCTCGATCTCTAATCTTGATTTAAAAAGCTCCCATCTCTTCAGGTATATGGCTCTATGCAGATCTATTTGTCGCTATGGTTATAGACTGCATGTAAACCCTGTGTAGTCTGATCTTGCAGTCACGCTCCCTCCCATCTACATTTTGCTAAACTAATGAATGTATTCTGAGGAGGAGCCGCAGTAGTGCTCTGGTAGGCTTCACCTTCCTGCTTCTTCTATTCACAGAATATAGCCGAGCAAAATTTATCATATGTGCTGCAGCTAAAGGGGTTGTCTGCGGTGGGCACGCCCATTTGTTACAAAGGTCCCTCCAAAATAAGTTTATCATAGGGTCATCTGATACTGGGATATTCAGTGAACAGGTGAAATCTGTGGAAGAACCTAGCAGCAATTGGCCAGTTTCCCTACAGCACCCCCGCAGGGGAAATAAAGCATTACATGGTGCTTTTTGCCCTATAACTAGAGATGAGCGAACTTTTAAAAAAAGTCCGGTGTTCGGCGTTCGGGTTGCGGTAAGTCGCTCATCCCGTTATGGATTCCACTATAGCGGCATATGGAATCCATAAGGGGCGGCTGCCACCAACCCGAACTGTTGAACAGCCGAAGGACCTGGGGTGACGTCACCGTCATGTGATCAATGCAGGTGGCGTGGCTCAGTGGGGGATCAAATCCAGTGCTGAGCCACGCCCCCTGCACTGATCACATGACAGTGACGTCACCCCAGGTCCTTCGGCTGTTCAACAGTTCGGGTTGGTGGCAGCCGCCCCTTATGGATTCCATATGCCGCAATAGTGGAATCCATAACGGGATGCACGATTTACCGCAACCCGAACGCCGGACTTTTTTTTAAAGTTCGCTCATCTCTACCTATAACAGTGCATTTCTCTCCAATATCACATGCACCATTATAATGCTGTATTATAGGAAGGAAGTGTCTACTACTTTTATTAACCGTCTGTTTTGGACCTGTTTACAGGTTGGTACAGAGGATTCACATGGAGGAACAAATCAAAGAAGGTGAGTAATCTGTGGGGATCTGAGGGTTTTGTCTTCTTCTGGTCATATGCTGTTTTTGAGATTATAATCTGGTTACTAGTGAACGATAAAGCAAAGCATGCTGGGCCTTTCCCCTTCTTTGCCCTTACTGTAGTTTAGTGCCAAGTCACATTAGAATAGTTAGTCAGTGTACCCTTGCCACCAATCTGTTTAGCATGGAGCTGGGGTGGCTAAAGCAGGTTGGCATTAATTAAGCCATCCTACCTCTTTTTGAGCATGCTGTATTAATTAGATTTTTGTGAAGATAAATTTCTTGAAGTACCGCATTAACCCGTAGGTGCCAGTGTACCTCTTAGCCACCCCAGCACGGAATTGGGGTGGCTAAAGTAGGTTGGCAGTAATTGAGTCATGCCACTATTTTCAAGTCTGCAGTATTATTTAGATTTTTCTAAAAATATTGGTATTAAAGTGCCTTGTTAACTCGTAGGTGCCATGCCCTGTATATTGAATAGTCAGTGTACCTCTAGCCACCAGTCTGTTTAGCATAGATTTGGGGTGGCGAAAGCACATAGGCAGTAGTCATGCCATGCCACCATCTATGTAGGCTGCAATATTAATTAGATTTTTCTAAAAACTAAAATTGTTAAAGTACCTCGCTAACCCGTAGGTGCCGTGCCCTGTATATTGGATAGTTAGTCAGCGTACCTCTAGCCACCAGTCTGTTTAGCACTGAGCTGGGGTGGCTAAATTGGTTGGCAGTAATTGAGCCATGCTACCTCCTTTGTAGCCTGCGGTATTAATTAGATTTTTGTAAAGATACATTTGTTAAAGTACTGCATTAACCCGTAGGTGCCAGTCCAGTGTACCTCTAGCCGCCAGTCTTTTTAGCACTGAGCTGGGTTAGCTAAATTGGTTGGCAGTAATTGAGCCATGCCGCCTATTTTCTAGTCTGCACTATTAATTAGATTTTTCTAAAAATAAATGTATTACAGTACTTTATTAAGCCATAGGTGCCATGCCCTGTACATATCGGCCATTTACCCCTCTGATAGGGGATAAGTGTCTGATCAGTGGGGGTTGCCATCGATCATGGGAACGGGAGTCCACATAGGGATAGGAGATAAGTTTCAGTTTTGGAACAGCCCCTTTAAGGGGTTCATTTTGACTTTAGATTTCCATGTGTCAACCCATCAGCCTTTTGTATTCCCATTCACAAGCGATAGGTTGCCATTAACCCCGGTCCCGTAGTCTGCTGACGGATATGCAGCCTCAAGTTATTATTGCCTATGGCTTAAAGAAGCCATTCCAATCAGACCTGTATATTAGGGAGTTGCCATTTGTGCAGTTCTCTCTGGTATGTTATCACATTCACTAAGCTGAGCTAATCTGCACAATCTTCAGGCGGACAGATAATGTCCTTTTATCGCTGGGTGGTTGAGATATAGCACAGATGCCGTGATCACGAGGAGATGATGCGTGGAAAATGAAAGCCAGCAAAACCCCAGACAAAATCTGGTCCTTCTGGTCCGCTCGTCTTCTCCACCCTTGGGTGATGATATTCAAGTAAATCCAGTCATTAGCCGTATGTTCGTCACTAAGGTATTATGGTTGGATGTTTTGTGAGATGCATTGGTGTACAGATCATGCAGATGTAGCAGAGCTGAAATTGTTAAATGCCTCAACCTTCTTCTGATGTAAATTGGGCTGTTTAGTCTGCAGTAGTAATTAGATTTTCACAAAGTTGTTAAAGTACTCTTCCAAGGACAGACCCCAGAGGTGCAAACTACTGTCCCACCGGGGGTGTATCGTGGCAGAGATGCCAAGCTAAAAGGCATAAAAAAGGGACTTAGAAAAGTGCTGGGAGCCTCTTTCATTCTAAAATACCTGGGGGGTTGGACTGGCACACCAGGAGACCTGCCCCAAACCCACCCTAGAACCACTTCTGGAGGAGGTTTACATAAACCCCATCTATTGTCGTGCTGGAATTGTCTCTGAAAATTTGGAACTATCCAGTCAAATTCATGACTGTTGCCGATTTCCCAGTAAGCCGGGGCTCTGGCACTACTACGGCACTCAGACCCACCATAAGGTCTTGTAGGTATAACCCAAAGTAGAAGTTGGCCATGAAGAAGTCCCTGCAGCTGAGGTTTATGACCATTTTGGGCCATTTTACTAAAGACCCATTATCAAAACTGTATTTGTTGCCCGTAGCGGCCCAGCAGAGCTCTGTTTTCCTTTTTCTACAGAAGTTTAAGAAATAAAGGGGTAACGTAAGATGCCCTTACACCTTCAATAGCTCTCCCGGGTCCCCCATACACTTACGCCTTCAGCTGTCAATGGAGAAAGAGCAGAAACATCTAGAGTTGGGAGCCCTCCAAACACGTTATCTGCCGAGCGTGGCAAAAACAGCTGACAATACTCTAATGTGTATGGGGCCTTTAGACAGTTTTGCAAAGTTAGGCCCTTAGATGTCACTTGGTTTTTTTGTGCAGTAGCCATGACCCAGTGGATCACTGCAAAGGGTTCATTTGATGCATGTAGAGATTTATTTTTTTGTTAAAGTATATATTTCATTATGCACTACGTATCCCAAATGGTTATGTATGGGCAACACATAGTTAACACTGGCAGCTTTGGTCCAGTTGCCTGGGTGATGGGCTGGTCCTGCCCCTGGTTAGTGAGCGTCTAGTCATCAGAGCTAGAGAAGTGTGTGTGTGTGAGCTCCTGAAAATTGGGCCCAGTCCAAGGAACCTACATCCTCGAGACTCAAAGCTGCTCGTAAAAGCAACTGAACTGAGAGACTACCCCCGGAGAGAAAGAGAGCCTGAAACCAGTAAGGTACCGCGCGTCTATGGCAATAAGACTTTACTGCTTGTGGAGAGGACATATTGCTTCCAAGCCCACACACGTGGAGACATGGTGGCCATCCAGATCTAAGATTTGCACCCCGCAACTGGGAAATGCAGAAAGAGTTAATGAGAACAGAATTGCACGCCTGTGGTTATTTGGGGAGATTGCCAAGTGTACTTATTGCGAGACGGGGAGAACTACTATGACCATCATTGCTGTCTGTACACAGCTGTTGATGCTATATGTACTACAACTCCCATTATCTATTTAGTGAAGAGAAAACCACCCATTCGCCGGCCTCTACATCTACCCTCCTGCCTTGCACGCCTCTACCTAACATCAAGGGCATCCCAGCCATCACCAGGCAGGAGCCCCACAAAGTCCAGGGTGTGCCCCAGGGGGGAAGAAAGGCTTCACCCTCCACTCACTGCATTGCCCCATGGGAGCGTTAGAGCCACCATGAACCACCACTACTCCCATAAGTGCCACAACTACCACTCCCCTCCTCCTGACTCTTCCCCTGCGGCATATCTTTACTATATGCCGGTAGTTACCTATTCATCGCCTCTGTAACATGAAGGGTGGGCCTTGAGATCATATACTCTGGGGGATGGTGCACCCAAGTTCCCTCAGTCCGTGACCCCTCAAACCGTCGGTGGAGGTCCTGGGTGATGAACCCATTCTCATACTGGGTAAGTTTCATCAATGTGGTGTAAAAAAGTTGCTGCTTATAGTGCATTCCCTATTGGTGGCCTAATTTTTAAGGTGTTTTTTTTTCAACACTTTTTAACCACTTCGGTACCGCCCATTGATGATATACTTCTGGGCGTTCCGTGCTTATCTCTTGCAAAGATGCCAATTGTAGGTCAGTGACAGCCGGGACCCCACAGAGAAGGCAGGGGCTGTAGACATGGCGCTCAATGAAAGTGCTAGCGATCATGTGATTACTGCGGACCCAGATCAGCTCTGCCCCTGAGGCTGTATCCTCCCTGTAACTGGGCCTAAGGCTACGTTCACACGACGACAAAAAGTCGCACTATTGTCGCGCGACAATTTTTATAATGGGAGTCTATGGTGTTGCATTGCGACATGCGACATGCTGCGACTGCGACACGACAGTCGGAAAAAATCCATCCGGGATGGATTTTTGGCGACTGTTGTGTCACAGTCGCAACATGTCACATGTTGCACGTGCGACACCACCATAGACTCCCATTATAAAAATTGTCGCGCGACATTAATGTGACATCAATGTCGTGCTACAAATGTTGCAGTGTAGTGGTTCCTGATTTGTCGCGCGACTTTTTGTTGTAATGTGAACGTAGCCTAATAGGTCAGCAATAGAAAAAATGTGATGTTAAAAGGTTCCCTCAGGTTTTGCATAAAAAGTTTTTTTTAAAAATGACAAAATAAAAAAATATATATAAAAAAAAAAAAGCCACCACACTGCATCCCCCATATCAAAATTAACATTACAGAAAGGGGGCATAATTAAAAAAAAAAAATTGTGCTATTAAAAAATTCTATTTTTCAAAAAATTTTAAAACATGTTCCTGGATATAAAAAAAATGAAAAAAAAAAAAGCTAAAAAAAAGCACTATGTATCACCAAAAAGGCACAACAGTTTTTTACTTCACCAAACCAAAAAAGTTATGGCTTTCAAAGATGCACGGGAAATATGTCTGGTCAGGTACATAGCCTGGTCTTGAACTGGTTAAAAGTGGGAACAAAAGAGGCGGGGCGGGGTCTGAAGCGGCCCCTCAGGTTTACTAGAATTTATACTAGAAACTGAGGTAAAGTATAGTTCAGACCTGCAGCGCCTCATAATTGAAGGACTCAAAGGACGGCCAGAGGATGATCCACATTACAGCCTGTGCCTCTTAAAGGGGGTCGTCCTATAAAAAACTTTCTACAGTTTTCAAACCGGCCCCTGGATCTGAACACTTTTCTAATTGCATGTAATTAAAAATTTAGTATGGCCCCTGAGCTATTCCCTGAAATCTATCTGTACAGCGCCACCTGCTGTTTGTTCTTTTCCACATCTCATGTCCGTCTCACTGAGGTGGTCACACACGCTCAGTTTAAATCTTCAGCTGCCACCAGCCATATGTTCTGTTAGAAGCTGCGGCGGTTATAGGGAGAGAGCTGCAACAGAAGGGACACACCCCCTGTGCTGCCAGGCTGAAGATCATCTAGCAGAGCAATGAATGTGGAGGTACAGAGCTTTGTTAGAAAGAGATTGTCATGCATATATGATGTCTGAATTTCATTTTTTACATCAATCATGGAATAATCCCTTTAACAGAGTGGTCTTTTCACCAAGACTTAGTAAATCTGCTCCACTGTCTTCTGCATAGAAAATTGGTTTCTACATGAAATAACAATTCTGAAGCATATTTCCTTAGGACTGGACATTGTGCTGTTCCTCTTTTATTCACCCTGGAAGTTAATGAATGCATTGGCAGCTGGCTGTTACCAGTTGGGGGTGTGTCTCTACTCAGTCTGACATTGTCCAATCAGTGCTGACTGTACCGGACTGAATGGAGTGGTTGGAGCTGGGAAGAACACCCAGTCGTCATTGTATTCATACATTTACAGGAGGAGTAAGAGAGGAACAGCACAATGCAAAGAAAGGGTGATCTAGAATTGTTGCCATGGGGAATACAAGTATTTGCTGACCCAGACATGTCAGGGGAGCTGAGCGGTTTAAGAGCATGTAGCAGTTGTATCTGCAATCCAATGTAAAACTACAAAACCTTGTGAAATCACCATGAGTTGTGCCAAATGACATACTCGACTCTGCTACACATGTGCACCATGTATCAATCCATAGTCATCCTTAGAAAGTAGGGAAAACTCTGGCTCAGATTACATACCACACCATCTGGTGCCTGACTGAAGGTTGGTGGCCGTACAGATGAGAGGGGGTAGCCCACTTTCCCTCATACATGCATGCTTGGACCGGCTGAGTGTGCATGTATCTTTTAATTGGGAATGGTCTCTGATGCCAGAAGTCCCTTCTGGCCAGGGGCCCACAGGCATCGTCCTATAGTCCCAATGGTCAGTGACCACTACCCCTTTAATGCATTTAGTTTTTACTGCAGAGGGCCCCCATATTACAGGGGGCCAGAACCAAGGGACAGGGGAGTGCTGGCAGAAATCCGGAGGTCAGGAGACCGTGGCAGTCTGTGGTCGCCAGTGTGAGGTCTCTTGTTACATGCGGCCTGTAATTTACATGAGACAGTCACAGCCCATAATTACATCTTAAAGGGATACCGCCACGCATACATTGTGTATAGGAAAATGTGCAAAATTAACCCTTCAATCACCATCTAGAAAATGGCTCAGTAGTTCTCTGTCGGGACATTTCCAGTCCTATTAGTGAATGTGAGAAAAGCTCTGATAGTTCATGATGGAAACTTCCGACTTCTCCTTTTGTGTTTTGGGAATTTTGGGAGATAATGGCTTTTTAAAAGTTAATTAATAAAGATAAAATAGTCTGTTTCTGCTTCCCGGTGTATGCGGCTCATATGTCTCCGGTCAGCGCTGTCCTGTTAGATGTATTCTGCTGGTAATATAAGGTAGAGTAGTACTGTATATACTTTACATCTGTCCAGAGAAATTCCACCCTAGTCACAGTAAGGCCCCTTTACTTCCTTCTGGTGATAGTAGGGCCCCTTTACTTCCTTCTGGTGATAGTAGGGCCCCTTTACTTCCTTCTGGTGATAGTAGGGCTCCTTTACTTCCTTCTGGTGATAGTAGGGCCCCCTTACTTCCCGGCTGGTGATAGTAGAGCCCCCTCACTTCCCGGCTGGTGATAGTAGGGCCCCCTTACTTCCCCGCTGGTGATAGTAGTGCCCCCTTTACTTCCCCGCTGGTGATAGTAGGGCCCCTTACTTTCCGGCTGGTGATAGTAGGACACCCTTACTTCCCAACTGGTGACTGTAGGGCTGCTTTACTTCCCGGCTGGTGATAGTAGGACCCCCTCACTTCCCGGCTGGTGATAGTAGGGCCCCCTTACTTCCCGGCTGGTGATAGTAGTGCCCCCTTTACTTCCCCGCTGGTGATAGTAGGGCCCCTTACTTTCCGGCTGGTGATAGTAGGACACCCTTACTTCCCAACTGGTGACTGTAGGGCTGCTTTACTTTCCGGCTGGTGACAGTAGGGCCCCCTTACTTCCCAACTGGTGACTGTAGGGCTGCTTTACTTCCCGGCTGGTAATAGTAAGTCCCCTTTACTTCTCGGCTAGTGACAGTAGGGCCCCTTTACTTCTTGGCTGGTGATAGTAGGCCCCCTTATTTCCCAGCTAGTGACAGTAGGTCCTCCTTATTTCCCCACTGGTGAGTCCGTAGGTCCCCCTTACTTCCCAGCTGGTGACAGTAGGTCCCCCTTACTTCCCGGCTGGTGATAGTAGTGCCCCCTTTACTTCCCCGCTGGTAATAGTAGGGCCCCTTACTTTCCGGCTGGTGATAGTAGGACACCCTTACTTCCCCGCTGGTGACAGTAGGAAACCCTTACTTCCCCGCTGGTGACAGTAGGGCACCCTTACTTCCCCGCTGGTGACAGTAGGGCCCCCTTACTTCCCAACTGGTGACTGTAGGGCTGCTTTACTGCCCGGCTGGTGATAGTAAGTCCCCTTTACTTCTTTGCTAGTGACAGTAGGGCCCCTTTACTTCCTGGCTGGTGATAGTAGGCCCCCTTACCTTCCGGCTGGTGACAGTAGGTCCCCCTTACTTCCCAGCTGGTGACAGTAGGTCCCCCTTACTTCCCAGCTGGTGACAGTAGGTCCCCCTTACTTCCTGGCTGGTGACAGTAGGTCCCTCTTACTTCCCGGCTGGTGACAGTAGGTCTCCCTTACTTCCCGGCTGGTGACAGTAGGTCTCCCTTACTTCCCGGCTGGTGACAGTAGGTCCCCCTTCCCTCCCGGCTGGTGACAGTAGGTCCCCCTTACTTCCCGGCTGGTGACAGTAGGTCCCCCTTACTTCCCGGCTGGTGACAGTAGGTCCCCCTTACTTCCCGGCTGGTGACAGTAGGTCACCCTTACTTCCCGGGTGGTGACAGTAGGTCCCCCTTACTTCCCGGCGGGTGATGGTAGGACCTCCTTATTTCCCGGCTGTCGGCAGTAGGGCCCCCTCGATTCTTTGCTAATCGCACTAGCCCCCACTTGCCAGTTAGACACAGAAGCACCCCCCTAGTTAATCAGTTGTGAGAGAAGGGCCCTCTGTTTTCCTAATAGTGACCATAGGGCCCCCTACTTCCTAACTAGTGAAAGTAGAGCCCTCTACTACCTTAAGAATAACAGTAGCCCCCCCCCCCCACTTCTTAGTGACAATAGGTTCCTCTTCTCCGTTACAGACAGTAGGACCCCCTATTTCCCCAGTAATGCCAGTAACGAACCTCCACGCGATCATTAGAGACAGTAGGGCCCCCTATTTCCCTAGTAGTGCTGGTACGGTACCCCACCTCCCACAGCGCTGCGACCTCTTCTGTGGGGAGCGATGGAGCCTGATGCGGTCAGGGAGACCATTTATTTCCATGCTCCCAAATTCTGGAGCCCTGGTTCTGTCCGACCATGCACGGTGGGTAGACCGAGGGGCATCTTCCACGACGGACATCACAAAATCCATTGTGGTTACTGACCTGACTATAGCCATTACTCGTGAAGCGGATTTCTCCGCTGGCTCTCCTGGGAGTATGTGATGATTCACTGGGTAATTGTACGTTCCCATCACTATCCGCAGAGCCATGTTTATGCTGTCAGCATTCCTTCTCCAGAACATGGTTAACGTCTCGTCAGGCGTGCTGCCAGGCCAGTAATAAGACATGATAGGCCTCCCTCGCCCTGTCATGTGGACGTGCCTGGTGGCAGTGTAGGGGCACTTCTTCCACATAGGCACCGAGGCTACAGGATGTGACTATGGGCCTAACATCTACAGGATTGACCAGAGAGGGTGGGACGGCCATTACACGTCGTGGCAGTCGTGGCTGACCATGGCTGGGACTTGCAGCTCTGAAGTACAAACTGCTACTCAATCAAGTGAATTGTGCAGAAAGATGTATTTTTTTATCACTATTATGGATGAGCGAACACCTGGATGTTCGGGTTCGCCAGGTTCGGCCGAACTTCGGCTCAAAGTTCAGGTTCGGTATCCGAACTTGAACCCGAACCCCATTAAAGTCAATGGGAACCCGAACTTTGGGACACTAAAATGACTGTAAAAAAAGTCATAGTGAGGGCTAAAGGGGTGCAAAAAGGAACAAAATGGGGGTAAGAGCAGGACAATTGCCCTGCAAACAAATGTGGATAGGGAAATGACTTAATATAACATAGAATAGAAAAAAATTAAAAAAGAATAATCTTGAACTAGGAGGCAGAGGTCAAAGTGGAGTAGAAGGTTGAGGAGGCGGCGGATGTGGCAGTGTAGGTGGAAGCCGTGGTGGAGGAGGTAGCCAATACTGTTTTTGTTCACACCAAATCCAAATGCGTTAAATTAAGGACCGCGCTGCTTCTGCGAGGGATACCATCCAACTCTGCAGTAGAGCCACCTGGCTGACACAGGAAAACGACGCTTCCCAGCTCCGGACTCCGATCATTTTCTTATGGAATTCTCTGTGGGGCACCGAAGAAATCACACAATAGTGAAGCACTTCCCATACGGGTAAAAAAAATGCGGGTTTAATATACTCACAAACGAGTTAAAAACAATCGCATATACGGTATGTAAAAAATCCACTGGTCATTTCATGGAAATCCACAGCCCGACCCGGGTTTCGCACTCAAGCTTCGTCAGGGGCGAAATCTGTAAGTATCCGGAGGCATGTTCATTTAAACCCACACCCTCCCCCCCACTTCCGAGGACACGTCATTATACATATTCAGTTTAAAACATTAAAATATAATTCTTAATCCACCTTTTTATCTCCTAATAATCACATCTCTCATAAAACAACTGGAGGATAGTACAATCCGGATTTTATCAATCACAGGCGGTTCATTCACTTTTGCAGCACCTACTACTGCCGATCCCCGCCTCCCATTCATAAATCCGTCACATGTTTTTCTCAACCAATATATAGAAGACAAATATGTTATTCCTTCTCTCAGTAGCCCCCCCTACTGTTTTTGTTGTTTTTTTATTTGCATTTTTTTTTTTTATTATAATTTTTTTTTTATATAAATTTGGGAAGACCCCAAAACATTGGGAAATAGAAAAGAGAATGCAAAGTGAAGTGCACTGGTATCTAACAATGGCTGGTTGAGGCCGGTATAAATGTCTATTCTGCACAAGGTACGGACAAGTCCTGTGGGATCCATGCCTGGTTCATTTTAACCACCTCTGCCCCCCTAGCTTAAACCCCCTTAATGACCAGGCCACTTTTTACAATTCTGCACTACACTACTTTCACCGTTTATTGCTCCGTCATGCAACTTACCACCCAAATGAATTTTACCTCCTTTTCTTCTCACTAATAGAGCTTTCATTTGGTGATATTTCATTGCTGCTGACATTTTAACTTTTTTTTTATATTAATCAAAAATGACCGAAATTTTTGCAAAAAAAAAGACATTTTTCACTTTCTGTTGTAAATAAAAAAAAAAAAAAAACTACATTTCTATATAAATTTTTCTCTAAATTTATTATTCTACATGTCTTTGATAAAAAAAAATCCAATAAGTGTATATTTATTGGTTTGGGTAAAAGTTATAGCGTTTACAAACTATGGTGCAAAAAAGTGAATTTCCGCATTTTGACTTTCTGAGCACCTGTCATGTTTCCTGAGGTACTACAATGCCCAGACAGTAGAAACACCCCACAAATAACCCCATTTCGGAAAGTAGACACCCTAAGGTATTCGCTGAGGGGCATAGTGAGTTGATGGAAGTTTTTATTTTTTGTCACAAGTTAGCGGAAATGGAATTTTTCTTTTTCAAAAAATTTCATTTTCCGCTAACTTGTGACAAAAAGTAAAAACTTCCATGAACTTACTATGCCCTTCAGTGAATACTTTGGGGTATCTACTTTCTAAAATGGGGTCACTTGTGGGGTATTTATACTGCCCTGGCATTTTAGGGGCCCCTAAAGCGTTAGAAGTAGTTTTGAATCCAAATGCGTAAAAATGCCCTGTGAAATCCTAAAGGTACTCATGGGAATTTGGGCCCCTTTGCGCATCTTGGCTGCAAAAAAGTGTCACACATGTGGTATCACCGTACTCAGGAGAAGTAGGGCAATGTGTTTTGGGGTGTATTTTTACATATACCCATACTGTGTGTGAAAAATATCTCTGTAAATGACAACTTTTTCCATTTTTTTTTATGCAAAGTTGTCAATTTACAGACATATTTCTCTCACCCAGCATGGGTATATGTAAAAATACACCCCAAAACACATTGCCCTACTTCTCCTGAGTACGCCGATACCACACGTGTGCCACTTTTTTGCATCCAAGATGCGCAAAGGGGCCCAAATTCCAACGAGTACCTTTAGGATTTCACAGGGCATTTTTATGCATTTTTCTTCTCACGCTTTAGGGTCCCTAAATTGCCAGGACAGTATAAATACCCCACAAGTGACCCCATTTTGGAAAGAAGACACCCCAAGGTATTCCGTGAGGGGCATGGTGAGTTCATAGAAGATTTTTTTTTTTGGCACAAGTTAGCGGAATTTGCCTTTTTTTTTTTTTTTTTCCTCACAAACTCTCCCTTTCCGCTAACTTGTGACAAAAAGTTAAATCTTTAATGGACTGAATATGCCCCTCATCGAATACCTTGGGGTGTCTTCTTTCTAAAATGGGGTCACATGTGAGGTGTTTGTACTGCCCTGGCATTTGAGGGTCTCCGCAATCATTACACGTATGGCCAGCATTAGGAGTTTCTGCTATTCTCCTTATATTGAGCAAACGGGTAATATTTTTTTTTCCCGTTCAGCCTCTGCGCTGAAAGAAAAAATGAACGGCACAGATTTCCTCATTTGCATCAAAGAAAAAAAAAGAGGGGCCTGGCGATTGCCAGGACATAGGGGCTCCGCCCAAACATCCATACCCACTCAGCTCCTATGTCCTGGCAAACATGATTTCTCCATTCACATCGATCAATCGATCGTTGTGGAGGAAGACATCTTTGCCAGATTTTTAATACAAAGTGTTTGCCAAAGCATATGAACTCCAACACCTCTCCTCAGCTCATATGCCTGGGCAAACGTACCTGTACTGCGGAGAATAAATCTCGTCCTGCAGCGCCGCATACACCGACTTCCGGTGTCTTCTGACAGCAGCACAATGCTTCTCTCAGAATGCACATCAGTGCTGCAGCGTTTTCGTTGGTTGGTCCAGCTGGAAAGTAAAGGGTGGTTAGTAAAAAAAAGAAAAAAAAAAAAAAGAAGAAAAAACAAGCAGCAGGCTCATAAATTTGAACGTTACAAACTTTATAAAACCTGAACATCATAAAACTTTTAAAACCTAAACCAACTCAAGATTTCTTTTTGTTGCTACCTTAAATTTTTTATTTTTTTTTCCCACTCTTTATTTTCCTTGCAGAAACCTCTCCTTTCCCATGGGACAATGTGTAAAGTGTAAATCGCACAGAGATGGTGCGAAGTACATTATGCACTTTATCCCAAGTGAAAGGAGACGTTTCTACCGTTTCACATATCTGCAGTAGCAAACTAGCACCCCTGTGTGTTAGGGTCTCTCAAAACGTAGTATCCTGAGAGACCCTAGAGCCTGAGTGTAAAAACTACCTGTGTCCTGCGGTCCCTACGTCCCTAAGTGTACCTGAGTGTGGTACTTCCGGAAACACTCCCCTAGGCATAGGGCAGGGTGGTCAGGGCAGTCAGTACAGAAATAGCGGGTGTCACGCCTTATTCCACTCCTGCTACAGACACATCTTTTTCGGGGGGACGGTTGGGTTGAGGTACCAGCAACGACATTGGGGAAATGTCGCTCGTGTAGACGGCTCACTACACTGGTGGTTGGGGCCACGGAACCTCCTGGATACAGGAGGTTCTCGATGATCTCTTCCTGAAATTTGAGGAAGGATCCTGTTCTCCCAGCCTTACTGTAGAGAACAAAACTATTATATATAGCCAATTGAATTAAATATACAGACACCTTCTTATACAGGCATCTGGTCCTGCGGGAGAGTAAATAAGGAGCCAACATCTGGTCATTGAAGTCCACCCCTCCCATGAGCAAATTATAGTCGTGGACCGAGAGGGGCTTTTCAATTACACTGGTTGCCCGTTCAATTTGGATTGTCGTGTCTGCGTGAATGGAGGAGAGCATGTAAACGTCACACTTGTCTCTACATTTCACCGCGAGCAGTTCTTCGTTACACAAGGCAGTCCTCTCCTCCCTTGCAAGACGGGTGGTAACGAGCCGTTGGGGGAAGCCCCGGCGACTAGGTCGCGCGGTGCCACAGCAGCCAATCTGTTCTAGGAACAAATGCCTGAAGAGGGCCACACTTGTGTAGAGATTGTCCACATAAAGGTGGTACCCCTTGCAAAATAAGGGTGACACCAAGTCCCAGACTGTCTTCCCACTGCCCCCCAGGTAGTCAGGGCAACCGACTGGCTCCAGGGTCTGATCTTTACCCTCATAGACACGAAATTTGTGCGTATAGCCTGTGGCCCGTTCGCAGAGCTTATACAATTTGACCCCATGCAGGGCGCGCTTGCTTGGGATGTATTGTTTGAAGCCAAGGCACCCGGTAAAATGTATCAGGAACTCGTCTATGCCGATGTTTTGTGCGGGGGTATACAAATCTGCAAATTTGGTGTTAAAGTGGTCTATGAGGGGCCGAATTTTGTGGAGCCGGTCAAAAGCTGGGTGGCCTCTGGGACGAGAGGTGCTGTTGTCACTAAAGAGCAGGAAACGCAGGATGGTCTCAAATCGAGTCCTGGACATGGCAGCAGAGTACATGGGCATGTGATAAATTGGGTTAGTGGACTAATATGACCGCAATTCATGCATTTTTGTTAGGCCCATGTTGAGGAGAAGGCCCAGAAAAGTTTTAATTTCGGAAACTGGGACGGGTTTCCACCGGAAAGTCTGGGCATAAAAGCTTCCTGGGTTGGCAGTTATAAATTGAGTGGCATACCGGTTTGTTTCTGCCACGACTAGGTCAAAGAGCTCCGCAGTGAAGAACAGCTCAAAAAGCCCCAGTGCCGATCTGATCTGAGCTGTCTCCACCCGAACTCCTGACTGGGCGGTGAAAGGGGGAACTACTGGTGTGGTTGAAAATGGGGGCTGCCAATCAGGGTTTGCCAGCACCTCAGGGACTCTAAGGGCTCTACGGGGCTGTCTGTGGCACGTGCCACCATGCTACCAGCTTCAACTGCCCTTCTGGTGCTCGCCACTTCACCATGTTGTACGGCAGTGCTGGTACTAGGTCCAGGATGGGCTGCGCTGCTGGTGTATGCCTCACCACGTAATCCGACAGCGCCAGCCCCACTCTGCTGCCCTTGAAGCGGATCCTGCGCAACCTGTGGTCTAGCAACACGGGGCCGGGTACGCCTGGTGGTATCAGGGACCTCAACCTCATCGTCCGAACTTTGGGTCAGACTGCCACTGCTTTTTACAGGTTCGTATTCTGACCCGCTAGATTCGTCCGATGAGGGTTCCCATTCCTCATCCGCCTGGGTCAGAATCCTGTAGGCCTCTTCAGAAGAATACCCCTTACTTGCTATTTGGGCGACTAAATTTAGGGGGTATTCCCTGAGACTACCCAAGAAAAAGAGCAAGCCTGTCTTACAAATGGGAGGCTAGCGAAGTACAGGAAGCCGCTGCGATTGATAAAAAATATCAAAACTGATTTTTTTTTTTTATCGCCGCAGCGCTTGTGAAGTGATTGTGCAGTGATAAAAAAAAAAATTATTATTTTTGTCACTGCGGCGGGGTGGGCGTGGGTGAATGCACGTGTGGGCGACCGATCAGGCCTGATCGGGCAAACACTGCGTTTTGACTAAGGTGACACTAATACTATTATAGATCTGACTGTGATCAGTTCTGATCACTTACAGATACTATAAAAGTACAAATGCTGATTAGCGCTACGCTAATCAGCAAATGCGGTGCGGTGGGCTGGGCGCTAACTGACAACCTAAAGGGGCCTAAAAACTAAACTAAACCTAACAGTCAATACTAGAGAAGAAAAAAAAGTGACAGTTTACACTGATCACTTTTTTCCTTTTCACTAGTGATTGACAGGGGTGATCAAGGGGTTAATTGGGATAATGGGGGGTGATCTGGGGCTAATTGTGTGTGTGCTTGGTGTACTCACTGTTAAATGTGCTCTCTGCTGGGACCAACCGACGAAAAGGACCCAGCAGATAGTACAGAAGCCATTTAACACATTATATTTATAAATATAATGTGTTAGATGGCTTTTGATTAGATTTTTTTTAAAAGTCATCAGCCTGCCAGCGCTGATCACTGGCTGGCAGGCTGATGACCAACTCCTTCTAAATCATTTACCGCCGCGCAGTGCGCATCCCTGCGTTAGGTGGTCGGGAGGTGGTTAATAAACGTGAGCTTGTCCACAATAGCTGTAGACAGGCGGCTATGTTTGTCTCTGATATGATAACGCCCCCTGCTGTGCTAAACACACGTTCAGACAATACACTGGCTGCAGGGCAGGCCAGCACCTCCAAGGCGTAAAGGGCAAGCTCAGGCGATGTGGACAATTTGGAGACCCAGAAGTTGAATCGGGCACACCCATCAGTCAGTACGTGTAGGCGTGTGCACAGATACTGTTCCACCATGTTGCTGAAATGCTGCCTCCTGCTAAGACGTTCCACATCAGCTGGTGGTGCTGGTTGTTGTGGCTTGCTGACAAAGCTTTTTCACATTTTGGCCATGCTAACCCCCCCTTCTGAGGTGCTGGTGGTGCACCAGCCACGTTGGCGATTTTTTCCTCCTCCTCTGCCTCCGCCTTGTGCTTCCACTGAGCCCTTGGTATCAGGTGGGAATGCCATCAACAGCGGGTCTACCAGCGCGCGCTTGTACTCGCGCATCTTCCAGTGAGGGAATTAAGGACTGCACATTTTCCTTGTAACGGGGATCCTGCAGGGTGGCCACCCAGTAATCAGCACTGGTTATAATGTGGGCAACTCGGCTTTCGTTGCGCTTGCACTGCCGCATGTAGTCTCTCATGTGTTCCAGGCTGCCCAGAGGCAACAACAATCTGTCCTCTGTGGGAGGTGTATCGTCTGTGTCCTCTGTATCCCCCCCAGCCACGCACAAGTGATGCCCATGAGCTGCTTTGGGTGCCACCCTGCTGTGCACACGGTTCCTCGTCCTCCAGAACTGTGCCCTGGATGGACAGTTGTGTACCTGGCCTATGTTGGTGCAGGAACCCACCCTCTGAGCCACTTGTGAATGACTGGCCTGATAACTGTGGAAATGATCCCTCTTCCTCCTCCTCTTCCTCCTGTGCCACATCCTCTTCCATCATCGCCCGAAGCGTTTTTTCAAGGAAACATAGAAGTGGGATAGTAACGCTGAGGACAGCGTCATCGGCACTGGCCATGATGGTGGAGTACTCGAAACAGTGCAACATGGCACACACGTCCCGCATGGAGGCCTACTAGTTGGGCTGCATTCACACGTCCGTGGAACATGGACTGTGTGATACCGGACTGGCACCCTGCTTAGAGCAGGAGCGCACGGCATCATTCGTTGCTATGATGCCGTGCGCTTCCTGCTGCCGCTGCTGCACTGTAGTGCACTCCTATGATCTATACGAGTGTATTACTGTACTGTGGCGGCAGCAGGAATCGCACGGCGTCATAGGGACCAATGACGCCGTGCGCTCCTGCTTTAAGCAGGGTGCCAGTCCGGTATCACACGGTCCGCGTTCCACGGACGTGTGAATGCAGCCTTGGTAGTGAAGTGGTGCTGTTCTGCAGTGCAGGTGTACCTCACACAAAATATAGGTATATGTCACCCACCGAACCAACAGACTGATTAACTAATATATTTTTGTGTCCGGGGTACAAAGATGGTAGATTGCACCCACAAAACATCGCTATAGGTCACCCACAGAATTAACAGCCAGATTAATTATTATATTTCTTTGTCAGGGGTGCAAAGCTGATGTATAGCACCCACAAAAAATTCACTATAGGTCACCAACAGAACAAATAGCCAGATGAGATTCCCAGCACTGTCCCTCACTTCAGCTGCTTCCTGTCCCTGCACTACTCAGAGCTGATGGGCGGTGCTACACGTGATCCAGCTTGTATAGAGGCTGGGTCACATGATGCATCGGCCAATCACTGCCATGCCTGTGATGGCTTCTAAGTGCCCACAGCTTAAAAGCTTGTTGATTGGCTGCCCTGCAGCCTTTCAACAAGCTTTATTAAATGCCCGAACACCGAACTCGAACCCAAACTTTTCCGGCAAAGTTTGGGTTCAGGTCCGGTTACCCAAAATCGTAAAGTTCGGTACGGACCCAAACTTTACAGTTCGGGTTTTGCTCAACACTAATTACTATCTACCATGATAACCTTTCCTCTCAGGGGCAAAGAAAAATTGCTGGTCACTGCATTGGCTTCATTAAAGTAGTGTCATCATGAGATAGATAGGAGAACCCTTTTAAAGGGGTTGTTCACCTGTGGCCTGTGGGGGCCTTATGGGCAAACCCCCCCCCCCCCCCGCCCCCCAACATGGCCAGACCTTCTTATTCCCGGAAGGCCCCCTTGGGCTGAACAACTCTTTTAAAGCTCTCCTGTCATGTCATCTTTAGGCCTCATGCACACCTTCGTAGTTTTGGTCTGCGTTTTTTGTGGTTCGGATGTGGGCCCATTCATCTCAATGGGGCTGCAAAAGATGCGAAAGGTATGCCCGTGTGCTGTGCACATCCTTATGTCCGTTCTGCGTCCATTCTTGCTCGTCTTGCGAATAGGACTTTTCTCTCTTTTGGGGGTGGCACGCTCCACGGCTGGGATCCATGTTTTACAGATCCACAGTTTGCAGACTGCAGTGTGCAAGAGGCCTTAGTAAATATTCCCCCCCCCCCCCCCCACACTATGAAATAACACATTTTGGACATCTTATGTGTTGTGCCATTCCTCAATTGTTCCTCCTGAAAATGTATTACTAAATCGCCAACGGGGTATTACCATTTCTCTTGAACAGTCCAATACCATCAGCACTGATTGGACAGTGTCAGATTGTTTAAGGGCAACCCTTGTTAGCAAAGGGCATAGTTTTTATTTGTCATTATATTCATACATTTCCAAGAGGAATAACAGAAGTGACGCTATATAAGAATATAAGGAATGGTACTCCAGATTTTTTATTTCTATGGAGGTGCAAGCGGTAGCACTGACAGATTAGGATTTCTGACGGGTCTGCAGTACCAGACATAGCCAGTGAACAAGAGTGGCGCTGTACCTAGTAAATAATGTGACTTATTTAGTTCTAAGCTTCCATATACTTATCACTTGCTGCATAGAGATAAAACATTGGACTGTCCCAGCTCTTGCAGGTTGTATTGCGGTGATTTATAGTTTATGCCTGACGCATATTCACAGATTATTCCAAGAATGAAGGCTCGCAAAGAATGTACGAAATGTCTGAAAACTTTCCCAAACGTCAGGAAGAATAAATAAAACCACAGGAGAGCTTCTGGTGTGAAAGTGAGAAGAGGAAGGAGAAGGCCGAATATGACACGGCAGGCAGGGTAGAAATATAGGAACCGGCTGAGATATATATACTGGCCGGGTGTGGCCAAGGACAGCACAGACCTGACAAGGTAAAGGCCATGTAAACTGCAAGGAGTGCACTCATTATCTGGTGGCTTAGAGTCCTAAATGGAGTTGCCCTTTAAAGGGCTGGTCTTATGAAAATATCACCTGTCCATATAGTGGATAAAGGTAGGCCCTCTGGACCCCCATGAGTCAGAACACAGAGCTGCTTCTGTGGGTTTGAGTTATCTGTGTATTATGTGGACGCTCATTCAGAGGGCCGCCGTGTAATACTTCATTTCACCTGTAGGGGCCACTGCAGGGAAACTGGTGGGCTGAAGTTGTTTCCCAGGTGGTCCAAACTCTTTACAAGTGACAAGTGATTTGTCGGGGATGCCACAGAGTCAGTTTAATGTCCTGGCAGACTCTGAACGGAAGGGTCCGGTGGACTGAGTTTTTTATTTCTAGTCCTTGAATCTTTATGTATGTGGTACCTAGAGGTGTCCATCGGACCACGTTCTCCCGTAAAGGAACAATCACTATGTGGTGCGTCCTTTCTCTGGCACCTGTCCCCCCAATACTTAAAAAAAAGTGTACCACCTCACAGTAGTATTGCCCTCATTGTACAACCTCGCAGTAGTTTTGTTCAGACATGTGCCCCCTCACAGTAGTTATGACCAGAGAGGTGCCCTCTCACAGTAGTTATTCTTCGATATGTCCAAATATGTGCCCCCTCACAGTAGTGATGCCCAGATATGTGCCCCCTAACAGTAGTTTTGCCCATATATGTGGCACCTCACAGTAGCGATGCCCAGATATGTGGTCCCTCACAGTAGCGATGCCCAGATATGTGGTCCCTCACAGTAGTTATGCCCAGATATGTGCTCCCTCACAGTAGTTATGCCCAGATATGTGCTCCCTCACAGTAGTTATGCCCAGATACGTGCCCCCTTACAGTAGCGATGCCCAGATATGTGCTCCCTCACAGTAGTTATGCCCAGATATGTGCTCCCTCACAGTAGGTATGCCCAGATATGTGCTACCTCACAGTAGTTATGCCAAGATATGTGCTCCCTCATGGTAGTTATGCCCAGATACGTGGCCCCTCACAGTAGTTATGCCCAGATATGTGCCCCCTTACAGTAGCGATGCCCAGATATGTGCTCCCTCACAGTAGTTATACCCAGATATGTGCTACCTCACAGTAGTTATGCCAAGATATGTGCTCCCTCATGGTAGTTATGCCCAGATATGTGCCCCCTCACAGTAGTTATGACCAGAGAGGTGCCCTCTCACAGTAGCAATGCCCAGATATGTGGTCCCTCACAGTAGTTTTGTCCCCCTTATGGTAGTAATGCCCATATTGTTCCCCCCTCATGGTAGTTATGTCCACACCGTGCCCCCTCACAGTATTTATGCCCTCATTGTACAATTTTTACAGTAGTTATGCCCACATTGTGCCCCCTTAAAGTACTTATCCCTTTAAGCCCCCTGTGACACCTATGTGTTTAAAAAAAACAAAAAAAAAAACACTGTAACTACTCACCTTGCCCCGTTCCTGAAGCTCACAGGTCGCTCTGCAGCACTGAGTGGGAGGAGCATAGGCAGACTCTGGGGCTGCAGGTTCCTCCCACACAGGCCAGCAGTGCTATCTGTGCCTGCAGGCAGAATGGTGGAGCAGGGAGAAATCTCCCTACTTCACCATTCTGTGCGGGAGAGATGGAGCGCGAGGAGCTGAGCGGTCAGTGAGTGACAGGGCTGCAGCTCCTGGCGCTCCAGCAATGAGCGCTTCCTTCTGTATTCTGAGGTATATCACACAGCAAGGTTTTCCCAAAGGCTGTGAATAGGAGCTGGCTGTAATGATCAGCAGTTCGTACAAAGTTCAGTTTCTCTCCTCCCAGGTGATGGGGTATGGTGACTGGCAATGTGGCAAAGGTAACACTCAGAAAGTTGCTAGCTGACGCTTTCTCTCTATCTCTGGATTCCTTTGCCTACGGCTTTACTTTGGCACCTGTGACTCTAAGTGTCCACTGAATGATGCAGCCTCATAGCTTTGCCTTTCCTGAACTATCATGGTGTCTTAACGTGTTTCCCACCACATTGCAGTAGAGTCTTGATAGCTTGGTTGCTTGATGATTCTGCTGACTCTAATATGCTGTAGCTTGCAATTCCTTTGTTGCCTAGGACCCTGCAATTTCTTTGGGGGCAATTACGTCCTCCTAGGTCATCTGCCTCTGAGGGCCACGTGAGGCAATTATGTCCTCCTAGGTCAGCTGCCTCTGAGGGCCACTTGAGGCAATTACGTCCTCCTAGGTAAGCCTCCTCTTTGGTCCAGCTGGCCTGGAGGAGCGGGAAATGGATCGCATTCTCCCTCACTACTCACTCTTTAACCTTAGACTGACTCCCCTAGCTCAGCCCCACCCTTGATAGGAAGGGTGCACAAGGGGGTATTACATGTCATTACATTCACATTGAATTTACATTACAACCCAATTGTAGTTACAATAGTAGTACCCCCAGGTCTAAGGTACTACACTAGCAATATTTCCAGTTGAAGGCATGCAAATCTCAGTGTGGCGGGTGCCTGAAGCAATATACCCTAATGACGTGCAGCAAAGTCCAAGTTATTTTCGCTGTCCCTGCACATGCACTCACTTGGTCCTTTTATCTTTTGTGGGAATGTCTGTTCTGCTTTCATAGCTTGTTTCCTACCACAGTTGCTTTTTCTCTAGCAGCTTCACACCCCACAGGACTGGAGTTTTGCTGTTTTTTTTGGGCCTGTTTGACTGCAGCAGTCTCCAAACATGTATAGTTCTTAGCTTCAGGCAGGAGGCAACCAGACTGGTCTGTAAACAGCCACACCTAACGAGGAACGGGCAGGTTCAGCCTGTCCCCCTGCAACTAAACTGTCAGTATTTCCTGCTTATACATATCCATTTGGGATTACACAGGGCATAACACAATCCTTTAAACCTTCAGCAACAAATTCGCTTTTTTTCTCTTTTTTAAAAGCAATGATCCAGCAATGAACTGGCCTGACGTGATCAGAGTAGAAACCTGCACTGATAGTGGTGCGATTAGGCTATGGATAGATGTATGTTGTATGAGTAACAGGTAACAGTCTTAGGAGACAAAGTCCAAAGCGATCTCTATTACCTTGAGATGAATAAGTCTGTAGGTAAGGGATCCTCCTGATGTGTCAGGGTGGAAGCCGATGTTAGATTTCTTCAGGTTCAACCTACTAGCAACCTACTAAGTGCTGCCGGCCGGGGCATCGCTCTTGCTAGTAGGTTGAACCTGAAGAAATCTAACATCGGCTTCCACTCCACTAGTGAGGAGTGGTGAGTGGGGACGACGGCGCGGGTGATACTTAGAAATTTTTAATGAACCTGAATTTCTATTTTCCTAGTCTCAACCATTGAGCTAGATGATGAAATTCTGCTTCCTTGCAGCCACCACTAGAGGGAGCTTACTGCATGCAGATTTAATATTTGCTTCAGTGTTATCATTTGCAATAAGCCTTGCCTATGGATACATGTTAATAGTCTATATATCCTATCTACTGTCCTTTTATCCGAGTGAGATGATTTTTCTGAGTTTGGTTAAAGGGGTTATCCAACCCCTAAAATGCCTCCCCATACACCCGGGCCCCTCACAGAGGATGTACTTACCTGCCTCCCCAGCACCTGCGTCGCTTCCGAAGCCCCTGCGGCCGCCACTGCATCTCCCCATCGCGCAGATGAAAATGAAAACGTCAGGGGGCCGGGGCAGCCAATAGCAAGCCGCAATGGGAATGGGCCTCCCTAGCCTGTCAAGGCCTGCTATTGCCTGAACCTCACAACCCCCCCCCCCCCCTCCCGACCCCTTGCGGACGTCAGAAGTGATGCGGGTGCCGGGTTTGCACTGGGAACTGTGTACCCGATATGATAGGAGATTTTTTTTTATCAATACAAAGTGCTGAAGAGCTTCATTGTTGATTTAGATGCATTGGGCTAATTGTATGATTCAGTCCGCTCATATACAACCAGATATTACCTCTCTGCCAGAGTTGCACTGTACAATATATCACTTCAGTCATCCAATTTCTGCTGTGTATTCCCCAGAGGATTGCACAACATCGCATACCTCAGGTGTAATATAACATGTCGAGGAGACCGGATTCTGCCATACAAGTATAAACACTGGCATCATATTTTCAGAAGAAAAAAAATGCAGCTTCAGTACATTGCATTTAGAGATGAGCGGTTTCACAATTTCGTTTCGCCCATTTCGCCGAATGTTTTGAAAAAAATTTGATACGAACATATTTGCGGCGAATTGCGTTAAAAACAGCTATTTCCTGGCTGCAGAGAGCCTTTATAGTGGTGTAGAACACGGTGCCTTGCAGTATCATGCATAGGGAGTCTGCTGTAGTAGTAAAATAATACTGTGAGTCCGTATGACATGTAGATGACAGGCGTCGCTCTTAGAATTACTGCACACTTCACGTATTTGGGCAGTCATGGGGCTAAAACTGACTAAATAACTCAAGTATGAACTGAGCCTTACAGGTCAATGTTAGTGCCAAGAAGAAGTGCACTCCTTTTATTCCCTCGCCAGCTGATTCCACAAAGATGTCTACAGACCCTGTTCTATTAAGCCCTTATACAAGTAGAGCCCCCGACAGAGTGGAGAGGGTGTCAGCAGGAAGTTTATGTTGACGTCACTGATTATTTTGCCCTTTCTCTGATCTGTCAGAACAATAACCCACAAAAAAACGGATCCTGTCTGTGGAGCAGCCGCCTTCACTCGGTCAGCATTTGGTCAGTTATCCATTAGTATTGCTAATGCCAAAAAAAACAGGAGTGGATCCAAAACAGAGATGACTGAGTCAACCATTCAAGAACCGCTGGGTTGCTGGTCAAGAGACTCGACCACTAGTTGACACTGGGAGCTCAGGCCTCTCGCCGCGACTCCTCCTGCCACGGCCCCTTAATCTGCTGCGACCTCTGCCTGTGCCAGAAACATTTAGGCCTCTGCCTCTCTCCTGTGCAGGGCCTGGCACTTCTCTGTCTGACACACTGTTAGATCAAATAAATAAATAAAAAGGAGATTAAAACACCCCAAAAAATTATGTAATTTCTTCACTTCACCACACAACGGCAAATACTTTTTTGTGCCACTAATACAAGCAAAAAAGGGCTTTAGAACATATGACTGCACAGCTAAACGGCAAATATATGTTTCTTTTGCTACTAATACACGACAAAAAGGGCTGTAATTTTAGCACTTCACCACACAACGGCTAATAAGTCCTTTTTTCCCACTAATACAAGCCAAAAAATGCTTTAGCACATATAACTGCACCGCACAAGGGCAAATAAGACATAGAAATATTTCCTTGTAATAAACCCTGTTAATGGCTGTGTCACACGGCACTTGCAGCCCAATAACAAGAACGGTTTGCTGGAATTACAGAGCTGTATAATGTCAATTTGGATCCCCACTCAGTGCAGCAAGGTGTAATAGGATTGTTCCTATTACCCAGGCTGTAACCTCCCTACTGAACCCTGTTCTACATAAATGCTGTGGAATGATTCCTCCCTATCCTTTCCCTACACCTTGAATAATCTTTCCCTGCACTTGTAAATCTTTTTTTAGCAGAATGAAGTCTTTCCTAGCACTGTCCCTAGCGCCTGCTGACATCTCTCCCTGCACTGAGTAAAAATGTACAGAAATCCGCGGCACTCCTCTAATAATGAAAAAGTCCGGTCTTTTATTCAACCTGTAGCAGAATTACAGCGACGTTTCGACCACCTCTGGTCTTTACCAAGCAGTGAAATCACAATAAAGAATGTGCCTTTTAAATAGTGCTTGTGTGGGTGTGTCCCTTACCTCCCTATAGGTGGGGGTGTGACCCCCAAAGATAATGCTCGGCGTACTCGTGATCCGACTGCGCATGCGCCAGACTCGACGCGCGATAGGAGCGCTTATGGCCAATAGAAAAAAAGGAACTGGTGACATCCACTGTTGCTAGGGGAAGAGGGCAAACCTCTGAAAAACTGAATCGCTCCTAACCCGCAGCACAGGGACAACAAGAACCTCCTGCGTGACCTCTATGAGGACAGGATCAGCATTTAGCTGACCCTCAGTCCTTAAAGTAAGGGGTCACCGCGACCATTCCTATTTCCACGTGCACATAGTGTGGGCAGCGTACATTAGTAAGGATGTCTGCACTAAAGTGCACAGAGTGGGGATATTAGCAGGTCGCACCCCTATATCTCCTGAGAGGTCATTATTTAAATCCCACATAACAGATATAGGGGGCAAATCCCAATATTCTAATCAGCAGTCCAACCTAAAAGTAAAAAACTCACTCCTACCATGCTTCAAAACTGAATAGCGAATCTTAGATTTATTTTGCGTTATCCTCTACGTTTCATCTACATACAGTATTCCACAGGGGCATTGTAAAATATAAATAACATACGAGGAATTACATCAACCTGGTTTTTTACTCAACTGTTGTGGTGGAATGGAATCTGCATGGACCAATTTACCCCTCAGGTTAGTACTTCTCTTATATGAGAGTAACTGGGGGTTCTGGAACTCTGGAATATTTGGAAAAGCCTGAGTGAGTAATTTCCAATTTTTCTTGATGATGGTTGCAACTTTATTGCTAAGGGGAGTATATTTAGACACGAACGGGATCCTACATGTCTCTTTTCCGCCCTGTTCTTTCCTTATAAGTGTTTCTCGTGTCCTATTCTGGGCTTTGTCCTGTTGTCTCTTAACTAGATGTGGCGGGTAGCCTCTTTTTACAAACCTTTTATTCATTTCCTGTAGCCTAGTTGGGTGTTCTGTTCTTCACTGACCACTCTTTTAACTCACAAGAATTAGCTATATGGGACAGAATTTAATACGCCACGTGGGTGTGAGCTATCAAACCAAAGTATGTTGTTCCTGTCTGTTATTTTAGTAAAGAGATCAGTATTCAAAGTGTCACCGTGTACATAAACCAACGTATCAAGAAACTGTAGTTTCTCAGTCGAGTATACCTTAGTGAACTGGAGTTCCTGATGTATACAGTTAAGGTAATTCCTGTAGGTGCAATTCCGTTCCTGTCCATACAAAGAATATATCATCAATGTATCTCATCCAGCCTCTCACAAATATTGAAGAAGCTGGATGGATACACGTACACTTCCTCAAAGTATGCCATATAAATATTAGCATAAGATGGGGCCACATTGGACCCCATCGCGGTCCCCCTGCACTGCATGTAAAATTCATCCTTAAACATGAAATAATTGCAAGTAAGGATTATTTCAAGAAGTGATAGGATGAATTGTACCCTCTGAGGGGTGTAGTCAGATTCAGCTAGTCCATGCTGGACTGCCTCTAGACCCTTATCATGTTCTATACTGGTGTATAGGCTGACGACGTCAAAGGAACAAGTATGTTGCCATTGGTAATTCGAGTTCCTCTAGTTTAAGTAAAACATGAGAGGTGTCTTTGAGAAAAGAGACAGCCGAGGTGGCAAACTCTTGGAGAATTTTATGCAGGAACATAGCAATTGGGGAGAAAACAGAATTAATCCTCGAAACAATTGGGCGTCCTGGCGGGTTATCTCTATCTCTATGGATCTTTGGTAAAACATCGAGAACTGGGGTGATAGGAGGTGACGTAATCAAATAGTCATGGAGGGAACTGTCAATGATGTCATCAGCATATGCATCATCGACCAATAATTTAATTCTATGGATAATTTCAAATTTTGGGTCATGGTTAATCTGTCGGTATACTGATGAGTCACTGAGTTGACGTAAAATCTCCTGTTCATATTTCACAGTGTCCGTAATCACTACGGTCCCTCCCTTGTCCGCTGGTTTTATGGTGATGTCACTCCTCTATCTGGGCTGTGGGGCTTGTTCTTTTAATTTATTCATTTCGCTTTTAACCAATGAAAGCATATGAATTAAGTGAACTGTTAATGTGATGTATTTGTATGTTATCTTTGGGGTCACACCCCACCTACGGTGAGGTGAGGGACACACCTGCCCAAGCACTATTTAAAGGCACATTCTTTATTGTGATTTCACTGCTTGATAAAGACAAGAGTTGGTCGAAACGTCGCTGTAATTCTGCTGTTGGTTGAATAAAAGACCGGATTTTTTCATTATTGGAGGAGTGCTGCGGATTTCTGTACATTTTTACCTAATGACGGGACTCTTGGTCAGGATCTCTATCTGAAAGCACCACCACCCTTACTAACGGTACCTCTCTTATTCCCATGCTGGAATCTGTAGTGCTGCTTATCCTTCATTCTCCCTGCACTGAGTACACTGGAAAATGGCAGAATCCAAGAGGGCTGAGGCTATTTGTAGGGCTGGCTGCTGATTGGCTGCATGCATGGCATTATGCGTGATCCCGCGTTCCCAGAGTTCCTTGCTCCATGTCTTCACACGTGCGGCAGCCATTTTAGGAAAAAATGCGATTCGTTACCACAAAGCGTGAGGAAATTCGGATTCGGTGCGAATCGAATAATTTCTGAAATTCGGATCAATTCCACTTCTTCAGCTTCGTTTTGCTCATCTCTAATTGCATTCATCTTTAGAATATTTGCCTAATGTCTCTACTGACCCCTAGTGGTCTTCTGAATTAACTGAATGCAGTGTACACCCTTTTCAACCATTTTTTTTTTTACTGTTCCTCTAAATCTGAAATGAAAATGAAACAACTTTGCAATAGGTCATTATTAAACCTATCCTACTGGTTTGTTCCTCCAGCTCCAAGGCAGATCTGTGCATCCCCATGGTAACAGACTACAAACGAAATCTGTGCTTTGTAACCTTGCAGTCGCATACTTTCTTCCATTTGTCCACTGCTGTGTGTGTGTATGCAGTACACCAGAATAGAGTAATTGCAAAATAGTTTTTGTTATTTAATGCTCTGATGTATTGTATTACCCACATAGTTTTGTATGGATAAGTCAGGGTTAACAGTCCTGATTTGGCCCTTGTAAGAGGCTGGGAGATGGACTTAGGTCCACCCTTAGTTTATGGTGAGTGTTGTGTTAGCTGAGGAGGAGAGAGGAGCTACACGTGCTCACTCCTCAGAAGACTAGGCCTGAGTCCCAGAGAACCATCATGTCTGAGATATTTGCATCAAGAAAGCCATCTCTACTCTACAGTACTCCGTCCAGCACTGGAGTCAGTCAGTAAGGTACTCGCTGTTTAAGGTTGACTTTACTGCAGTGCGGGGGACATTGCTATACACCCTTCCACACCTGGACATGGTCTGGCCCACCGTATCCTTATCTTGTACACCTCAGCTGGGAATTACAGACATGTTTTGCAAGAAAAGTATTGCCAGCCTTAGCTTCCACAGAGAGAGAAAGATAGAGATGAATACTACAACCCCTATCATTGCTTATATATTTATACATTGATTTTGGAGAAGATTTGCACTGTGAATTGTTTGGAACAGTGTTTGATACTGTTGGATGTACTACAACTCCTATGCTATACCTTAGTAAAGAGAGTCTTGTCTATTTCTCTACATCTGGCCTGGTTACTGACTATGGTACCATTTACGTCACCTACATCTCTTGCCTTTCACTTGTACAACACTCATCCCACCCCCAGGGGAGCCGCAACTACGTACCATCGGGCAGGAGCCCCAACATCAGGGTGTGCCCCAAGGGAAGAAAGTGTGCTCCCCCCGTCACTGCCCCGACCCTAGGGAGCATCAGTGTGAGGATTGCCACTTTGATTTATCAGGATAAGGCTCCATTCACACGTCCGTAATTCTGTTCCGCATTTTTCGGAACGGAATTGTGGACCCATTCATTTCTATGGGGACACACTATGTCCTGCCCGCATCCCCAGTTGCGGATCCGCACTTCCGGACAAGAAAATACATTTTCTATTATAGTGCCGGCGATGTGCGGTCCACAAAATGCGGAACGCACATTGCCAGTGTCCGTGTTTTGCAGATTCGCAAAACACACACAGACGTGTGAATGGACCCAGAGCCACTACCACTCCCATCCTCCTCTCCTCCCAGGCTTCGGCATGTACATTTGATACATTAGCCAGAAGTAGAGGATAAAAGGTAGACAGAAGGAATCAGACTACACAAAGGTTGTCTTCTGTTACCATGGAGATGCATAGGTCTGCATAGGAGCTGTAGAAACAAACCATGAAATTATAAACACCTATTACAATATTGTAACATTTTTCATCTTATATGCATAGAAAGAATTAAAAAATCAGCTCTTTAACCTGCTTCCCCTAACATAAAAGCCAAGCAATCTCCAATCTGTGTGTCACCCCCCCTCCCCCCCTTAACTGTTGCAAGATGATAACTCCCAGCATTGTGCAAGTTGTAGTTCTGCTGTAGCTGGAGAGCTAAAGTTTGGAGACTGCTGTAATAGAGAATCACTTAAAGGGGTTATCCAATTGTAATGCAGACCTGGTCATGTAACTGAAGGGGAGCAGGTCATCGCTGCGGCCTGTGATTGGCTGCAGCGGTCGTGTGTCCCCCCGTGATCTCAGAGCGGCAGGCAGAGGAGGAGCCAGCCCGGGAGCGTTAGGACCAGGTAGGTATGATCTCCACCGTGGGGCTCGGCCACTCTGGGAGGTCCGTCTAACCATTTAAAAAGGATGTCCAAGATTAGAAAAAACTGCCTTTCCTTTTTTCTAAAGCAGTGCTTTTTGTTTGTCGCTAGGCCGTGTCTGGTATTGCAGCATGTCCCCATCCAAGAAATGTTTTGGCATTCATTTTTTTTTTTAATTATAAAAATGTAATCATATCTATTAAAAAAATGTAAAAACAGCACGTGTGGACATATCCTTAGTGGTACTAGAGGCATAATTGCTATATAGTATACTGGGTGGGTAAAAGAATTCAAGACATAGTGAGGGCCCTATGTGTCCCGACCTCCCAGGGGCCTCCATAAACCGCTAAACCTCACGTTCACTCTATACTTTTGTCTCCACAGGGCATATTCCCAGCTACTTATATTCACATAAAAGAAGTGACTGATGACAAAGGGTAAGCTCGGTGCTGACCAGCAGTATTGCGGTATTTTATTATGGGGCTATTCTGATTCTTAAACGCCCAGTTAGGGCATATGGGTGTCATAGATGTCTCTCCTGTTGGCCAGAGTGGAGAGATTTAGGAACCTGTGTCTGTTGTAGTTTCGTCACTTTGTTTCAGGTTATCTCATTGTCAGCCTTGATACTGGTCTCTTACAGGCACCATGAGCCGGCGGTGCTCAGCGAGCTTCCCCTGGCACAGGAGCTCACCGGCACATTACGGGAATGGGTGGTTCTCTGGCACTCTCTGTATGTGGTGAGTTTAAAGCGACCCTCCAAGCTCCCCCTTCCTGAGGCTCATTCCCTTCAGTATATATGTGTGTAAATGACCTAATAGTTTAGTAATCTATACTTTATAATCATGCTGCCCTTGTTGAAATGGATAATACGCAGCAGAACTGTAGGGGAGGGGAGAGAGCGGGAGTCTGGACCAATGACCATGCAGGAGGCGTGTCTCAGACTACCTCAGACTACCCTTAGGCACTGTAGCTAAACTGTAGTCACCCATCACAGCCCTTTCCTTATGGACTTCAGCTAAAAGGCAGCCAAGCAGCAAGATCTAAAGAAAATAAATAGCATGTAATCATCAGATGTAGGTTCCGACTTGCCTATCATTTTTGAGCTCCTGAATGCACAGTTGCTTTTACTATTTGCTGTATTTGAACAAACAGTGAATTGTTTTCACAATCTGATTATCAAACTTATATGCTCCATACAGCAAAATCAGCGGTCGTCGTTCATCCAGATACAAGACATGATGACACAACTAATGGACTGGCGCTCCCAGATTATGTCTGGTACCCTCCCTAAAGATGACTTGGCCGAACTGAGAAAGAAAGTGACAGTGAAGATTGACTATGGAAATCGGTAAGGTCATTTGCAACCCATTTCCTATCTACACATCTCCAGGGTTACAGACTACAGACCTGTGCATCTCCAGGGTTACAGACTACAGACCTGTGCATCTCCAGGGTTACAGACTACAGACCTGTGCATCTCCAGGGTTACAGACTACAGACCTGTGCATCTCCAGGGTTACAGACTACAGATCTGTGCATCTCCAGGGTTACAGACTACAGATTTACACATCTCCAGGGTTACAGACTACAGACCTGTGCATCTCCAGGGTTACAGACTACAGATCTGTGCATCTCCAGGGTTACAGACTACAGACCTATGCATCTCCAGGGTTACAGACTACAGACCTATGCATCTCCAGGCTTACAGACTACAGATCTGTGCATCTCCAGGGTTACAGACTACCGACCTATGCATCTCCAGGGTTACAGACTATGCATATCCAGGGTTACAGACTACAGACCTGTGCATCTCCAGGGTTACAGACTACAGACCTGTGCATCTCCAGGGTTACAGACTACAGACCTGTGCATCTCCAGGGTTACAGACTACAGATCTGTGCATCTCCAGGGTTACAGACTACAGATCTGTGCATCTCCAGGGTTACAGACTACAGATCTGTGCATCTCCAGGGTTACAGACTACAGATTTACACATCTCCAGGGTTACAGACTACAGATCTGTGCATATCCAGGGTTACAGACTTCAGACCTACACATCTCCAGGGTTACAGACTACAGATTTACACATCTCCAGGGTTACAGACTACAGATTTACACATCTCCAGGGTTACAGACTACAGATTTACACATCTCCAGGGTTACAGACTTCAGACCTACACATCTCCAGGGTTACAGACTACAGATCTGTGCATCTCCAGGGTTACAGACTACAGATCTGTGCATCTCCAGGGTTACAGACCTGTGCATCTCCAGGGTTACAGACTACAGACCTATGCATCTCCAGGGTTACAGACTACCGACCTATGCATCTCCAGGCTTACAGACTACAGACCTGTGCATCTCCAGGCTTACAGACAACAGACTTGTGCATCTCCAGGGTTACAGACTACATATCTGTGCATCTCCAGGCTTACAGACAACAGACTTGTGCATCTCCAGGGTTACAGACTACAGACCTGTGCATCTCCAGGCTTACAGACAACAGACTTGTGCATCTCCAGGGTTACAGACTACATATCTGTGCATCTCCAGGGTTACAGACTACAGATCTGTGCATTTCCCTGGTTACAGACTACAGACCTGTGCATCTCCAGGGTTACAGACTACAGACCTGTGCATCTCCAGGGTTACATACTACAGATCTGTGCATCTTCAGGGTTACAGACTACAGATCTGTGCATCTCCAGGGTTACAGACTACAGATTTACACATCTCCAGGGTTACAGACTACAGATCTGTGCATCTCCAGGGTTACAGACTTCAGACCTACACATCTCCAGGGTTACAGACTACAGATTTGTGCATCTCCAGGGTTTCAAACTACAGACATCCACATCTCCCGGGTTACAGACTACAGATTTACACATCTCCAGGGTTACAGACTACAGATTTACACATCTCCGGGGTTACAGACTTCAGACCTACACATCTCCAGGGTTACAGACTACAGACTGCATCTCCAGGGTTACAGACTACAGATCTGTGCATCTCCAGGGTTACAGACTACAGACCTGTGCATCTCCAGGGTTACAGACTACAGACCTGTGCATCTCCAGGGTTACAGAATACAGACATACACATCTCCAGGGTTACATACTACAGACTTATGCAACTCCAGGGTTACAGGCTACAGACCTGTGCATCTCCAGGATTACAGGCTACAGACCTGTGCATCTCCAGGGTTACAGGCTACAGACCTGTGCATCTCCAGGGTTACAGGCTACAGACCTGTGCATCTCCAGGGTTACAGACTACAGACCTGTGCATCTCCAGGGTTACAGGCTACAGACCTGTGCATCTCCAGGGTTACAGGCTACAGACCTGTGCATCTCCAGGGTTACATGCTACAGACCTATGCAACTCCAGGGTTACAGGCTACAGACCTGTGCATCTCCAAGGTTACAGACTACAGACCTGTACATCTCCAGGGTTACAGACTACAGACCTGTACATCTCCAGGGTTGCAGACTACAGACCTATGCATCTCCAGGGATACAGGCTAAAGACCTGTGCATCTCCAGGTTTACAAACTACAGACCTACACATCTCTAGGTTTACAAGCTACAGACCTATGTATCTCCAGGGTTACAGACTACAGACCTATGCGTCTCCAGGGTTACAGACTACAGACCTATGCGTCTCCAGGGTTACAGGTTACAGACTACAGACTATGGATCTCCAGGGTTACAGACTACAAACTTTGCATCTCCAGGGTTACAGAATACAGACTGTTTTCTCTGATCCTGCAGTCAATCAGATGAAAGACATGATTATACAGGGCCTGACTACACACAGGCTTATTAGTTGTCTGTCACCATGGAGATACATCTGCATTAAGCTGGAGTAAATAGATTCCACCAGTTTGGAATTTGTCCTGGATTTCCCAAAAAGTTTGGATTCTAATGAACCTGAATTGTTTTTATTCGTTTTGGGAGAGGGAAAGAGAGCGAGAGTGCATGGCATGCTACTATAGGTTTCTGGAAAATATATATGTGTTGTCTAGAGGGAACTTTTTCTCATTACAAAGAGCTCTTGGTATGCCTAGTACACGTGGGGAGTATGTAGGCCAGGCAACATGTATCTTATGCCAGCAGATGTAAGATTTGCTAATTTTCATATATTTTTCCTAGAAACCCAGAGGAGAGTTGACTGGTATACATTACTCCTCATGCATACTTGGTGACCTCCATCAGAAGAAATAGTACCCTAACCAAGGCCTCTCATACAGCTGAGCAAATTTTCTTTGCTCAGCTCCGTTAAAGGGTAGTTACCTAGAAAGAGCTGGGCTCCTAGAGACCCTCAGTTTTCATTTCTTTTTGGGTAGACAAGCTTACATCCATTCTCTTTTCCATAGAAGCATTATGTGGGGATACAAGCATAGCCATAAATCTTACTATGAAAACGCACTGATTGAGAAGTTTGAGGCTACCACTAGGGGAAAAAATGTAATGAAAAATTACTGATTGAACAGTTTGAGGCTACCACCAAAAAGTTAGTGAATAAAGATAGGATTAAAATGATCTATGAAGCACAAGGAGGTATGGAAAAAAATGCATACTACAGATGAGCAAATCAGTTCAATATGGAATTCATCCTAAATTTTCCAGGAAAAAGTGGATTCTAACAAACCCAAATATTTTGCAATTCATTTCAGGCAAATTTAAAGATCCACAAGTTAAAAACATGTGCAATTCAGCTTTCTTTCTGAAAAGATTAAAAAAAAGCAGAATGTTTCAGAACTACAGCGTAGCATTCCAATCATTGCTCAATCATTTACAGGGGGGTAGTCACGGAAGATAAGGAAAAGGCAGAGTTACTAAATGTTTTTTTAGCTCTGTATATACAAAGGAAGAGAAAGGAGCTGGTATCTGTGGTGCTGGGGCTGTTAGTACATCCAGTAATATACTCAATTGGCTAACTGTAGATATGCTCCAAGATAAGTTAAATAAGGTAAATGTGAACAAGGCTCTGGGTCCAGATGGATTACACGAGTAAGGATTACAGGAGTGCTTAAAGAGCTCAGTTCAGTCATTGCTGTGCCCCTGTTTATAATTTTTAAAGATTCTCTAGGTACTGGTACAGTGCCAAGTAATTGGCGCAAGGCAAATGTGGTGCCATATTCAAAAAAGGATCTAGGTCCTTCACAGGTAATTATAGACCAGTTAGTTTAACTTTTTTTTACAATGTAAGTCAATGGGGACGGATCTGTTTTCAATGACACAATATGGTGCATTTGAAAATAGATCCGTTCTCCATTGACTTTCAATGTAATTTAAAACGGATCCTATTTGGACTTTGTCGTTTTTTTTTTAAACCTAATGCAAACGGATTCGTTCTGAACTGATACAAACGTTTGCATTATAGGTGCGGATCCGTCTGTGCAAATAAACAGACGGATCCGCACCAACGCAAGTGTGAAAGTACCCTAACCTGATTTGTTTTTATGAGGAGGTGAGTAGTAGCTAGGACAGAGGGGCGGCTGTGGATGTAGTGAGGTGAGTAGTAGCCTGGACAGAGGGGCGGCTGTGGATGTAGTGAGGTGAGTAGTAGCCTGGACAGAGGGGCGGCATGTGATGTAGTGAGTTGAGTAGTAGCCTGGACAGGGGGCGGCTGTGGATGTAGTGAGGTGAGTAGTAGCCTGGACAGAGGGGCGGCTGTGAATGTAGTGAAGGGAGTAGAAGCCTGGACAGAGCCTAGCCTGTGGATGTAGTGAGGTGAGTAGTAGCCTGGACAGTGGGGTGGCTGTGGATGTAGGAGGTGAGTAGTAGCCTGGACGGAGGGGCGGCTGTGGATGTAGTGAGGTGAGTAGTAGCCTGGACAGAGGGGCGGCATGTGATGTAGTGAGTTGAGTAGTAGCCTGGACAAAGGGGCGGCTGTGGATGTAGTGCGGTGAGTAGTAGCCTGGACAGAGGGGCGGCTGTGGATGTAGTGAAGGGAGTAGAAGCCTGGACAGAGGGTCGGCTGTGGATGTAGTGAGGTGAGTAGAAGCCTGGACAGAGCCTAGCCTGTGGATGTAGTGAGGTGAGTAGTAGCCTGGACAGTGGGGTGGCTGCGGATGTAGGAGGTGAGTAGTAGCCTGGACGGAGGGCGGCTGTGGATGTAGTGAGGTGAGTAGTAGCCTGGACAGAGGGGCGGCTGTGGATGTAGTGAGGTGAGTAGAAGCCCGGACAGAGGGGAGGCTGTGGATGTAGTGAGGTGAGTAGAAGCCTGGACAGTGGGGCGGCTGTGGATGTAGTGAGGTGAGTAGAAGCCTAGACAGAGGGGCGGCTGTGGATGTAGTGAGGTGAGTAGAAGCCCGGACAGAGGGGCGGCTGTGGATGTAGTGCGGTGAGTAGTAGCCTGGACAGTGGGGCGGCTGTGGATGTAGTGAAGGGAGTAGAAGCCTGGACAGAGGGTCGGCTGTGGATGTAGTGAGGTGAGTAGAACCCTGGACAGTGGGGCGGCTGTGGATGTAGTGTTTCTGGATTGTGCAGAGGCTTTTGATACTGACCCTCACAGATGTTTAACAGGTAAAGTAAGCTCTATAGGCTTGGAAAGTATAGTTTGTAATTGGATTAAAAAATTGGCTGAAGGACCGGGACAAGAGAGTTGTGGTCAATGATCCCTATTCAGAATGGTCCCGGTGTTATAAGTGGTGTACCTTAAGGTTCAGTGCTGGGCCCTCTGTTATTAAATGTATTTATTAATGATATCAAGGACGAGATTAAAAGCACCATTTCTATTTTTGCAGATGACACTAAGCTGTGTAGTACTGTACAGTCTATGGAAGATGTCCATATACTACAAGCTGATTGGGCATCAACTTGGCAAATGAGGTTCAATGTGGATAAATGTAAACTTATGCATCTTGGTAGTAATAATCTCCGTACTTCATATGTCCTAGGGATGTAACACTGGGGGAGTCACTTATAGAGAAGGATTTGGGTGTCCTTGTAGATCATGGATTGAATAACAGCACAATGTCAATCAGCTGCTTCTAAGGCCACCAGGATATTGTCATGCATTAAACGAAGCATGGACTCGCAGGGCAGGGATGTAATATTACCACTTTACAGCGCGTTGGTGCGGCCTCATCTGGAATATGCAGTTCAGTTCTGGGCACCAGTCAATAGAAAGTAGGCACTGCAGCTGGAAAAAGTACAGAGGAGAGCGACTAAACTGATATAGGGGCATGGTGGGTCTTCGTTATGAAGAAAGATTAAAAGAATTCAATTTATTTCGTCTTGAGAAGACATGTCTAAGGGGGGACATGATTAACCTATACAAATATATAAATGGACCATACAAAAAATGCGGAGAAAAACTGTTCCATGTAAAATGCCCTCAAAAGACGAGGGGGCACTGCCTCTGACTGGAGAAAAAAAAGTTCAGTCTCCAGAAGCAGATAACATTAGGAGCACCAGCAGCATAGAAGCCTAAGATCATGCGCGGGATCCGAGGGAGGAAAGAGGCTGTACATATGTCAGAAATTGGGAGGGGAAGGAAACACGGGACTGATACAATCAGCATCTCCGTGACTAACCTCAACTAGACAGATCACAACATCGTGATTCAGGATTTGCCGGCAGTGTAAGTGAGGTCACAATCGGAAGGGTTAAATGTCTGTTCCCGCCCCCAACAAACACACTCTGCCCTAAACTCCTGAGGACGCCAGGTTAGCTGGAGAAACATGTCGGGAGCAGTGTTTGAGATTTTTAGACAGCTAGTGCCAACGGTTACAAGAAACGAATGTGTATCAGATGCAGCATTTAGTGCAGGGACAGAAGTCTAGTGAGCTTGTAGCAGGAGCTATGGAGACTCACTATATCCCCGTGTTCGGCATAATACACTGTGAGTGAAACAGTGTTACAAATAGACAATATAACAAAGTATTCACAGACACAGCTGACAATTTTAAACAGTTTTATTAGTCAGTAGACAATTAATATGGAGCAAATAAAAGTTTTGTTTTAAGATTGAACAATAGACGCATGGTATATGGACCATTTGAAAATAATTTAAACTATTTCTATTATGGAGACCACTTAGTATATGTGATGACCATTGTGGGCTAGGTAATGCTCCTGTTGGTTTCTGGAAAAAATATATGCAAATTATTATGGCTAACATCAGCTGGCATCAGAAATAATTAATTATTAATTATTTTTTAGTTTTTTTCAGAAAAGTTAAGTTGCATATATTTGGGCTTTTGGGAATATATTCAAATTAGGGTTTCTGACAAAAAGGAAAAGAAAGGTTATTCTGATTCTAGCCGTTAGATATGCTAATTTGCATATATTTTCCTAGAAAGCAAGAAGAGCATTGTCTACCCTATAGTTGTCATCGCGTATATTAACTGGTCTCCATAATAGAAATAGTACCCACCCAGAGGTCCCTGCAAGGCCTCTTTTAGATAGAAAATCTGATTCTATTTGCTTTGTCATGAAAAATCTAGTTGCAGCTGTCAGGCTGGCTTAGCTATTTTCTATGACACCTCTGAGCTGTCATATATTTCTGTTTAGGTGCACAGACTGTAGTAGAATGCGCCTAATTTATGAGGAGGTGTATACGTCTCATTATAAATTAGGTGCATCCTCTAGCAGCACAGGTCTTGATAAATCTCCCCCAATGTGTCATTTTGTTTATGACTAAGGTTGGTGCCACGATCTGCCCCCAGACAACGCATATATTTGCCCAGAACTCCAGAGTAGCATACTAATCTCTCTTCTTCTCTCTACCCCTAGAGTGTTTTTGGAAAAAATAAAGTTCTAAGAGACAAGATAATGTTATAAAACTGTTTTTTTTTTTTAATCAAGTCAATTTGCAAAATTGCTTCATTGTTGTTAGGGATGCATTAGGGCAATAAAATATAGTTGCAGATCTGTACATGCCCTTTTAAAAGTGACATTTCTATCTTGGTGTTTCTGATAGGCTCCTTGGTCTGGATCTTGTGGTCAGAGATGAAAATGGAAATATCCTTGATCCAGATGAGACCAGTGTGATTACCCTCTTCCGTTCCCATGAGACGGCTTCTAGGAGGATTGATGAGAGGATACAGGAAGAGAAGGTACAGAATGCTATGGATGGATGTATTCTGATAGAATATTGTAAAATTCTAATTGCGCAACATGTGATAACAGATCATATCCTCTTATATGACCCTATCAGGAGGGACATGATTGGAGTGTCTCCAGTGTTTAATTACCTGTGCCATGTCCTGGCCCTCAGACCCGGCACTAAGCATGACACAGTAGACTATTTTGACCTGAGTGTTCCTTTAAAGTGCTGTAACTCGTATTTGACGATACAAAATAGTCAAGAAAATCCAGTAGTTCCCCATCGCTTTCATTCTTCAAGACTGGATATACTAAATCAGGCATCCTCAAACTGCGGCCCTCCAGCTGTTGTAAAACTACAACTCCCACAGTGCCCTGCTGTAGGCTGATACCTGTAGGCTGTTCGTTGTAGTTTTGCAACAGCTGGAGGGCCGCAGTTTGAGGATGCCTGTACTAAATGATAGGATTCATTCATTTTCCGAATTATTGAAATTCTCACATCATGCAAGTCCTGTGGATGTTAAACAGTTGCAGTATTGCGCTGTTAAAGCGTGCCTCCTCTTGAACACCGCTTAGGACATGCACCTTAATGTGAAACTTAAAATTTCTAATCTGAAATTACAAAATTGGTGCTCTGTTCTGTGTATTGGCTTACTTGCAGGCTACACACCCTGTTCAGTTTTATATAGTGCACAGAAAAGCCTTACATTTATGCAGTCCTTTACTCTCTCCCTGCTTAGAGAAAGAAAAATGTATGTAGAGCACCAGATAGATAGTGAGCTATAGATACAACTATGTAACTTGAATATCTTAATCAAACAAGAAAATGCAGGATCTCTGTGTGAGTACTGGTTATGTAATAAAGTCATGTGATCACAGCAGCATTGGCATTGATTGAAGAAAGCAATCTTTGCAATGTCATAGGGGACACGTGGTGCAGTAAGTGAAATGTGAACTAGCAGGCTGGTAAAGATGACTGTGACCGGGCTGCACTGTATCCTGTTCATAGATAAAAGGGTAGGTGAGCAGCACAAATGGCACAGAATGTATGATTTAATACGTGTAGTAATTGGGTTTATTTTTGTTTTTGCTTTTCCCTCTCAGTCCCAGCTGCAGCCTCTGGATTGCAGAAGTCCTGCCATGCTCCATTTAGCTCACACGTACAGCCTATATGTCAACCTCAAGAACTTTGTATGTAACATGGGGGAGGATGCAGAACTTCTGATGTGTCTTTATGACCCAGATAGTTCCCACTTAATTAGGTAAGGCTGTAGTCGCTTATGTGTCATATCAAATCACTATGAGAAGGGGTACTGCAAAATCTATGATCAATTTCTCTACCTGCAGTGAGAATTACCTGGTACGCTGGAGTAGTTCTGGTATGCCAAAAGAAATCGAGAAATTAAACAACCTGCAGGCAGTGTTCACAGTGAGTATTGCCCTACCTCTTCCGTAATTATTTTTTATGCTTCCGCAGTTGAAATACAATCATCGTCTGTGTATTTTAGTTTATTTTCATTATATTACATACTGTATGTCTCCCTATTGTTTATTACATACAATGCCTTGCAAAAGTATTCAAACTCCTTGAACATTTCCACATTTTTTCATCTTACATCCACAAACTAAACTTATTGTATTTTATGGGGATTTTATATAATATGCCAACACAAAGTAGTAAGAATGTGTGACGTGAAAAGAAAATGATACATGGTTTTCATAATTTTCAATAAACAAAAATCTGGAAAGTCTGGTGTGCATTTTTATTCAGCTCCCCTGAGTCAATTACAGCTGCAAGTCTTTGGGGTATGCCTCTACCAGCTTTGCACATCTAGAGGATTAAATATTTTGCCCATTCTTCTTTGCAAAATAGCTCAAGCTCCATCAGATTGGATGGAGAACGTCTGTGAAGAACAATTTCCAAGTCTTGTCACAGATTCTGATTGGGATTTAGGTCTGGACTGTGACTGGGCCGTTCTAACATATGAATATGCTTTGATCCTAAACCATTCCATTGTAGCTCTGGCTGGATGTTTAGGGACGTTGTCCTGCTGGAAGGTGAACCTCTGCCCCAGTCTAAAGTCTTTTGCAGCCTCTACCAGGTTTTCCTCCAGGATTGCCCTGTATTTAGCTCCATCCATCTTCCCATCAGCTCTGACCAGCTTCCCTATCATTGCTGAAGAAAAGCATCCCCGCATCATGATGCTGCCGCCACCATGTTTCATGGTGGGGATGGTGTGTTCAGGGTGATGTGCAGTGTTAGTTTTCTGCCACATATAGTGTTTTGCATTTAGGCCAAAATGTTCAACTTTGGTCTCATCTGACCAGAGTGCCTTCTGGCTGCTTCTCTAATAGGTGCTCTCCTTACCTGCGCTATCAGTTTAGATGGGCGGCCATGTCTTGCTAGGTTTGCAGTTGTGTCATACTCAGATGATGGATTGAACAGTGCTCCGTGAGATGTTCAGAGCTTGGGATATTTTTTTTATAACGTACCCCTGCTTTAAACTTCTCCACAACTTTATCCCTGACCTGTATTGTGTGTTCCTTGGTTTTCATGAAGCTGTTTGATCACTAATGTTCTCTAACAAACCTCTGATGCCTTTACAGAACAACTGTAGTTATACTGAGAAGAAATTACACACAGATGGACTCTATTAAATAATTAGGTGACTTCTGAAGGTTATTGGTTACATCAAATTTTTTTAGGGGGTATCCGAGTACAGGGGGCTGAATACAAATACACAACACACTTTTCAGATTTTATTTATTAAATATTTTGAAATCCATGTACCATTTTCTTTTCCCTTCGCACATACTTACTACTTTGTGTTGGTCTACCACATAAAGTCCCAATAAAATACATTTAAGTTTGTGGATGTAATATGAAAACATGTGGAAAAGTTCAAAGGGGTGTGAATACTTTTTCCAGACACTGTATGGTTTTCTATTGTTCGTTGCATATAGTATGTCTGCCTATTATATTTTATTGACATCTATTGCTACTTAAAGGGTATCCCACCTCTATTCATTCTCTGCCTGGATGAGGTGGCCATCAGCCATATCACCAGGCAGTTTTGGGGGGTCCCCCGGTTCTGAATACAGGTGACTATTCCTAAGATGGGCATACCACTTTAAGATCAATCTTGAACCGAATAACAAAATCTGAGGTATCACTTAATTTTCCTTTCTTAACCCAGACGCTTAATTTATGTCGTTAAAGGGAACCTGTCATCAACTTTATACTAACCTAATTGAGCCCATCATAAGTTAGTGACAGAAATGCTGATGTCAGCGGTGTGTCAGTCATGAGCTAAAGGTAAGTGGTTACTGAGAACCAGCATCATAATCATGGCAGCACAGGCCTTGAAAAGCGTCAAATCTACCTGAGAAGAGTCCTGGTTATTCCTAATCTCCTGCTCTCCTCGCCCATCTGCTGATGGTTGGCAGTTCTCTCCTAGAGAGAAAGGGAGAAAACTAGGTAGAAGCCGGTCAGTCATCAGCAGGAGGGCGGGAGAGCAGGAGATCATGAATAACCAGGACTCTTCTCCGGTGGCCGGGACTCTTTTCCAGGCCCAGTCTGCAATAATTGTGAAGTTGGTTCTCGTCAACCACTTACTTTTATATTCTAAATGACAGACCGCTGCAATCAGCTCACCTGTCTCTACTATATTCTGCCGTTAGTATGGGTAGCATAAAGGTGATGACAGATTCCCTTTAAGGCCTCATGTAAACTACTGTATCCATTTTGCGGTCCACAAAACGCGTATCCGCAAAATACGGATACCGACTGTGTGCATGCCCTATTTTTCTACTAGAATTGGCAAGAATTGACAAGAATAGGACATGTTCTATAATTTGCAGAATGATGGAATTAATGGGTCTGCTTGCGATCCGCAAAAAAGTACAGATCGGATACAAGCCAAAACAACAGTTTTGTGCATAAGGCCTAAAGGGATTATGCCATAATTGATGTAAAAAAATGTAATCAGACGTGATATAGTACTTTACAGTTTCTTTCTAACAAAGCTAATCATCATTATCACGGTGGACTTCTCTTTTACATGGGCCAATGATCAGTACCATTCAGAATTATAGGAACATTCGCTTGGCCAATCATGGATCCAATGATCAGCTGTCAGCTCGATTCTCCATATGTTACTGACAATATGCATACCATAGGGGAGGTGAACATTCATTGGCTCATATAAAGACTCTTTAATTGAGAGCGTCAATCAGTTGTTATATTGTCAGTCGGCGGCGTTTTGGCCCTGCATTGGGCCGATTAAAAGGACTCTTACCATCCATCCTCCTCTGTCTCAGTTTCTTTCTTGCCTCTATACCTGTCATTTAAGTCAAGTTTCTTCTCGTGCTTCTCTAATCTAAGGGTTTTTTCCTGGAGTTGTCATCAATATCAGATAGGTTAGGGTCCAACTCCTGGTGTTTGAAGTTGAGATCACATCCATTGGTCACATTGCAGCAACCAGGTTACGGGGAGTATTCGTGAGTGTCGGTGGGTGGATGGTTGTAGTAGTAGTTGTACTCCCGGTTCTGAAGCTCCCTGGGCTGGTGTGCAGTGACTTAAAGGGCACACCAGTTCTTCCCTTCGGAGCACACACTGGTTCTTAGGATCTTCTTGCCAGATGGCGTTCAAGGTGTCCTTGATGTTGATGTTTTTCACGGTGCGAGGTGGGGTCCCTGCTTTTGTGAAGCCAACACCTTGCCGTGTAACCATAGTGCATGAAGCTAAGCGACAGTTGTGCAGCAGAACAGTTCTTTACTGAAGAGTTCAAATTCAAACAGTTCAGGTCAGGTCTTACTTGTAATGGACTGGCTGATGTTACACAGAACGCGGTATCCACAGATGTTACCGTTCTCACGGCTGCGCAGGTAATCATAAGCCAAAAGATGTCTCCTTAAGACGGAAGCAGTCTTTCTTACTCTGCACTTTGCTAACTGATTCATGCTTTAGCTTCCATTTGGGGTGTAATACCTCACTTTAGGTGATGCAACCAAAGGGCAGTTCTCCCTCACTACAGGCAAACTCTTCTCCCCCATTTGTTGAACAGGTTGCAGTGCTTACATTACATTTCCATGATATCCACCTTGGGATGTGGAGATTTTCCACAGCAGCCAAACTATGCTTTGGTGTGCTCAGGCACCTGGGGCTTCTCCTGAACATAGGTGCTGTAGAATCTTTTTTAAGACGGGTTATCTCTGCAGGTCTTTTTCTACACCTCTCTTGCTTCTGGTCCACTTTCTGGAAATGTTTTGGCTGTATCCTGGCTGGTACCAGGTCCAGGATGAGCTGGCCTGTCTGCTGCATACATGTACTTCTTTCTCTTAGCCCTTTCTAGGCTGGACTGAAACTGACTTTAGAATTTTCTGCCCTCTTCTGACACCAGCCTCATCTAGTGGTGGCTAAGAATATGGCCTGTAGGGTTACCATGTGCATGCAGAAATAGAGTAAATGTATTAATGACATGAAAAATACAGTCTGCAGTCTTCTGCGCCTCCTGGAGCAGAAAGCTGCAGCATGGCCTATGTGCAGCTCAGTCCCATTCAAGTGAATGGGCCTGGGCTGCAATAACAAGCACAACCACTATACGATCTACGGCTCTGTGCTTGGTATACTGTGAGGAGGCCTCCACACTTGACCAATTGCTGCTGCAGCCTGCCCTTTCAGGGCTGCTAATTGTTGGACCCCACCAATCTGGTATTGATGACCTATGATCAATTTTATATTCCATAAAACCCCTTTGAACCTCTTATCGTGAATAAAAGTAGGTACGCCCTAGGCATTTATATCCACCAGTCCTCAACCAGCCTACGTTTATCATGTTCTAGTGGTGATGTCTTCTACTCCATGTCTCTTCATCTATGTATAAAATATGCTCTTAACTCGATTGGATAAAACACAACCTTTCTGTCTTTTACTTATTTTCCATCAGATGTGCAGTACAACATTTGGCTTCCCTTTCTTTTCCTACCAATGAAGTATCACCCTTTGTTGTCCAGCATTTTCCAGCACAGTCTTCCTTGATGTCTGCTACTTTCTTCTTTTTCTGCTTTCCTTGTTGATCTTGAACCAGATCCATTTTGTTTTTCATTGTAGTTTTGACCTCTCTCCTCTTCAGGACCTTAGCAGTCTGGATTTAATACGACCACGGATCAGCCTCGTATGTCAGATTGTACGAGTAGGACACATGGAAATGAAGGACGGCAAGAAACATACATTTGGCTTGAGAAGGCCCTTTGGTGTTGCAGGTAAACTCAACAATAATCATATTTTGTATACATTCTACATTTTTAGTAATGTATTAATTATCCCTATGATATGGTCCTGGGCCACACCTAAGCACCCATTTTTACTCCCAGTTAGTGAAGGGAAATTGGGAGAAAGGATAAAAAGACACTGGGGATGTAGAAGTCAAAATAAGACTATGGACATCTTTGCACCTTATTATTGTTCAGTTTCTTCCTAAATATGAAATGGACCCACTTTCTAAATAGTCTTCATTAAAACATTTCTTGCCATTTTTCTGCCGTAGAGTGTGTCTAAGTCCTTTACCTGGCCTGTGTTGCTGCTTCTGATATAGATCCATCTGCACACTGCTCCTGTTTCTGATGGCTCTCTCTGCTCTTCCCCTCACTTCCCTCAGATAAGGACCTGTTCATTTCAATGGATGCTGTGTGCATCTGTATGTTCATTCTATGGTCCCGCAAAAAAATAGAACATTGCTATTGTTGTTCATTTTGCAGACAGGAATAGGAAGAGACATGCTGATCTGCATAATGCAGAAATTACAAGCCCAGTATCTGTGTTTTGTGGATCCGCAATTTTCAGACCCCAGAGCAGATATGGTCCTATGATTGCCTCTTTAGAGATAGCAGCACTGTTAGGGGAATAGGATGTACATGGCAGATCAGAGTGTGGAGAGGAGGGAAAGCGTCCAAGTCTTCAGTGAGGGCAGATTACACAGGTTGCACTTTTATCAAAGTGAAAATAGGAAGGAAAGCTGTCACGGCAGGGGAAGGGGGGGAATCACAAAGTGCAGAGAGAGAGACATACACCCTCCATACTCAGCATGGATGGGGAGAGGGGAAATCATGCAGTCGGAATTGGTGTTTGTTAGAGAGGAGAGATCCCTCATGAGGTGTTGAAGGGGAAATGAGCTGTGCTGGTAAATGGGACTACATCAGCACGTACTGTGCTACTGGGTAATGTCCATATCCTTTAATTGTTATTGACCCCTGAACTCACTAATGATAATGATGGTTATAGTGTAATGAGACTCAATTACAAGTCGTACTATGGAACCACATAATTGTTTGTTACGTCCCTGGATTTTTATTTAGTTCTTTCTCTATGTATTTTGCAGTAATGGATATCTCTGATGTGGTCCATGGAAAAGTAGATGACGAGGAGAAGCAACATTTTATCCCCTTTCATCCGTAAGTCCCCCTTGCCTACAAACCCGCCAACTAGTATCATTATATGAAGAAGGCTGTTTATATGGAAATGTAATTCACCCACAGAATGGCTAAGGAGAATTACATCAGCCAGCGGCAGCTCATCATGTCTCCTCTGAGCAATTCCCGGGTATTGGCAGAGAATGAACCACTGACCACCATCTACAACAAGGTGATCGCAGCCAAGGAAATCAACCACAAGGGGCAGGGTATGGACTCTTATCTTACAGGCTGTTATCAAGCACTTGAAATAAAATCTTCTCTGGGAGACCACATCTTTGAGGAAACCACCTCTTTAGTTAGAGCAGATTTTCAGTTCCATCGTATCCGATCTGTATTGGCCATCTTGTTTGCGCTATAAAACCATTTTCAACAGATTTTGTTTTCACCATATGCAGTTATGTAACTCCTTAAAGGGGTTGTCTGATCTCGCCGTTGCTAAGGCAAGATAGGACTAAGCTCCTAACAACAGATGGATGGGAAACACAAACGTGTCACAAAAATTGAGAAAAAAACATGCTCGAAAAAAACATGCATGGATTCCGTGCTGAACTTTGTAGGCGGATTTTCAAAATCCATCGTGTGAACATACCCTAACTCAGAAACAGCATAGCTTGTTCTTAGGAAACAAAGAAAAACAACCCTTTTCGATTGACATGTACTTCTTCTCTTGGACTTCTTAGGTCTCTGGATTTCCCTTAAGCTTCTTCCTGGAGACTTGAATCAAGTGCAGAAGGAATATTCTCATCTGGTGGACAGATCTACCGCTGTTGCTCGGAAGATGGGTTTCCCAGAAATCATCCTGCCTGGTATATATTGGTGTCATATGCTTAAGCAGAATACTTTATTATAATGCCAGCCGATAGACATGATACATTTCTCCAATCTGATCTTCTAGGAGATGTACGAAATGACATTTATATCACTCTGATCCAGGGGGAGTTTGATAAGGGCAAAAAGAAAACTCCCAAAAATGTAGAAGTTACAATGTCTGTCCATGACCAGGAGGGTAATTTACTGGAGGTAAGGTTTGGACCCTGCAAATTCTTGATTTTCTCCTTGTGCAGTGATGGGACCCTCAAGGATTTTATTTAATTTATATTTTTTATTTTTAGAAGGCCATAATTCCTGGAGCTGGACAGGAAGGACTTCCAGAGTACAAATCTGTGGTGTATTATCAAGTCAAGCAGCCGAGCTGGTATGAGACGGTCAAGGTTAGTCATCTATTCTATGTGAATTTCTTAAAGAGGACCTCTTGTGAGTCCTAAGATGACACTTGTGTTCTCCAGGAAATATTAAAGTTAGACCATCTTTTTTTTACTTTGAACTCTGTTACTCCCCCTGGAATTGTATAAATAAATTGACTATTGAGAGATACGACCTACGACCACATGGCGCATGGAACAGGCCGCACTGGGCCCTAATTAAAGTAATGAGACTGTGCTTTTTAGCCGGTCTGTTAATGGCCGGGCTGCCCCTGCCATACTGCACTGGCTTAAACAGTGCGGTTTCATTATGGTTCTTGATTGCAGCAAGGCAGTGCCCCAAATGCCACACAACCGTGCCATGTGGTCATACCCTTACCAGGCCCGGTGGGGCATAGCCACATGGTTCTTGATTGCAGCAAGGCACTGTCCCAAATGCCACACAACCGTGCCAGGTGGTCGTACCCTTACCATTCCTGTAGTCAGGAGGATGTGTCCCTACATAGTCTGACACTGACAGCAATCTGCTCAGCTCCTCCTGCTCTATAACATGCTTCCTGCAGATCGCACTGCATTCTCATGGTGACAGGTTCACGGATAACTTTTATATGAAGGATACATACATTTCAGTGAAGGGTCTGATCTGTCTCATTCCGACACTATTAGAAAAATAGATATCTGGTCACTGATTTCAAATTTACACTGTAGAGTGCGGTGCTCACTCAGTTTTGGTATGTTTCCCTGGGTCTGTGATCAAACCAAGCCATACTTAATTAAGACCTCAAACAAGACCTCTACACGTATTCAGACCCCAGAGCAGACACCTTAAATGAATTCAGACCCCAGACCAGACTCCTAAACTTAAAAGGCCTGTCTCATCTGAGACATTGAAGCCATATTGCTAGGATATGCCACCAATGTCAGATGCGCATCCACCCTCTACTCATTACTATAGGAGTTCTGAAAGTAGCCACGTGCGCTTGCTCGATTATTACTATTTTTTTTTGACTCCCATAGAAATAAATGGAGAGCATGCCGCACATGCATGGTGCACTCTCCTTCACTTTTAGAAGCCCAGTTTGGAGGTAGGAGGTGGGACCTGCAACTAATTGACTTCGATGGCATATCCTAGCAATATGCCACCAATGTCTGACATAACACAATCCCAAAGCCTAAACTCATTCAGACCCTGAAACAAAAGCTTAAAATGAATTATGCCCCAAACCAAACCTTTCAAGTTAATTTAGACCCCAGACATAACCCCTATATTAAATTCAGACCCCAGACCAAACCCCAAAAGGAATTCAGATCCCCCAGATCAGACAAAAAAGAAAACTATATACAGGTGCCACACACACAATTTCCTGACTCTGATCAACATCAGGTCCTTGTGGGCCAGGTCCCAGCCGCAGCTCTGTTCCTGACGGCAGACCGGCCATCATAGATGCATTAAAGAAGACCTCCTTTGTAGTTTGGAGAGCTGGTGTCCATTGTCTGATTTCGGACTGTAGTCAGCCAGTTGAGCACCACCCCTGTGAAGGTGTAGAATGGATAAAAAGCTTGTACCTGAACAGGGAAGATGGTAGATTGTGCGTCACTGTACTGCCATTGACTGCCAGGGAACTCTGAGAGAGAGGAGGACCCATTGGATGACGAAAAACACAACCCTATGAGTGACACTAGTACTGGTAGTCTAGATTCTCTACCAGAATCGTACAGCACCTTCATTTCTGGCTAGAGGTCTAACCTTCTACTCAACCAAGGGCTTTCCTCCCACACGGTTGAAGCAGTCTGTTCACCGGTCTAGCAGCCCTCTCTTGACAATGATATTCATGTCCTCTTTTCCGGCACGTCCCGGGAGTGGCAGCTGTAGTTATGTAAGCCACGTGAAGCAGCGCCAGCAGCGAGGATGCCAGCAGATTCTTGTCCTTCTAGACAGCTGGCAGAGAATTTAACTGCAGAACCAAGGATACTGTAGGAAGCTAATTAGACACTTTAGACAGCACTCCCTATTCTTAAACACGTATGCACCCAATACGTGTATTACTTTAACCCCTTAGGACCCAAACAAGATTTTTAATAAAAATCTTTTTTTTTATAAAAAATATTTCTATGCTGACCGTCTTTGCAGGCATTCTGGCAGGGATGGGCAGTCTGTGCAGTTATTAGGATGAACTGAAAACTTGTAGGCAGTGGAGCCCATTGCCACCTTAAAAAGAAAAATATTAGCATTCTCTAATGTCTCTCAGTTTACATGCGTGATGGCGTACCACGTGGGGCCAACTACTAGAGATTATCATGTCTTCAGTAGCAGAACCTTTGGGTTAAAAATTTATACTGAATTTTTTTTCGAGTTCAATTTTTATCTTGGGCCGTTCCTTCTTACTTGACGCTCATTTATTCTGTCTGTGCAGGTCTCCATCCCCATTGAAGAGGTCAGTCACTGCCATCTCCGCTTCAATTTCCGGCACCGCTCCTCTCAGGAATGTAAGTCTAGTATATTTTTGGAAGTCTAGAACATTTCTTGTATCAGAAGCTGCAGTCCTGAAGATGCAATGATTGATATTAATATTACATTTGCCCCCATATATGTATCTTAAAGCTGTTGAGTAGCTCAACCGGTTCCTTGCGTTTCTAAGAAGCATTGTGCATAGACTGTAATGCTTCCAGTTAGGTCTAAGATGACCCGAAACCATTGTGGTGTCTTTGAATTTGCCCCAGAGGCTCAGCAGTATTTGCTTTCTTTGCCTTCTGCCAGCTCGGGACAAGTCAGAGAAGGTGTTTGGAGTGGCTTTCGTCAGGCTGATGAACCAAAATGGGACAACACTGAAGGATGGATTTCATGACCTGATAATTTATAAGGTAATAATAGTATCTCCCTTAACCCTCACAAGGTAGTGTGTTTCTTTTCTGGTCAAATTCCCAGCTTGCAGTCCCCAGAACGGTCACAGATTGATGGTAATAGTGCTGAAAAAGCAATAGCATAGTCCGAAACGGACTGTGAGAGATGGTCAGGATGTGACAAGCAAGGAGATGAGAGATAGGAGTGGTTAGGGATGAAACCAATAGTCAAAGCCAGGAGAAGAACAACAGGTACCAGGTGAATTATCGAAAGGGCAAGGTTACAATGATATCCAGGCAGAAGACCAAGGTCAGGGTCAAAACAGAAGTCAAGATCAGTCTCAACACACAGGAAGAGGAGCCAAGCGGTAAATGCCTTATTCTGCAGGCAAAAGGGTGCCCAATAAATAGGCCACCAGGGTTTCACATCATCTTAAGATGTCAGTTGCCTTAGCAATCCGAGTTCATGCAGACAGAGGAGGCGATCATGCTGATCCAGCAGTGTCGCTGGAACAGAAAAGGCAACTACATGTGGCCTTAGGAGCTGAGGCCACCCAGAGGGACTCGCTGCAGGAGCCAGGTGAGGTGAGTAACATTTTCACGGTTTTCTGAACAGTTTTTTTTTTTTAACGGAATTAAAGTGATGTGGAAAGTATCATCCGTGGCCCCTTAAAAACAGGAGCCCTCAGAGAGGCATGCCACATGAATTATCTTGCTCCTGCAGAATGACTCGTAGAGATTACAGAGTTAGGAGGAATCATTTATACTTATAAATAAAAGCATATGTGGCTCCTGGTCCAGGGATTATCACCTCTGCTTCCTATTAACTGGGTACTACTGCCCCCTGTAGTTCAATTGTTGGTGGGTCATCTTACTGAATGCCTTGTCTGATGGGGCTGTCTGGCTTTTTCTATAAGAGTGCATACGTAGATGGAACATGTAGGTGCATCTAGTCTGCCCATGTAATGTCATTTTTATTTGCTTCTGACGACTTAAAGGGGTTGTCTCACTTCAGTAAGTGGCATTTATCATGTAGATAAAGTTAATACAAACCACTTACTAATGTACTGGGATTGTCCATATTGCTTCCTTTGCTGGCCGGATTCATTTCTCCATCACATTATACGCTGCTCGTTTCCATGGTTACAGACCACCTTCAATCCATCAGTGGTGCTCGTACTTGCACAATATAGGATAAAGCACCAGCCTCTCTGGTGGCCGGGACCTTGGGGAGCGCACACAGGGTGGTGTTTTTCCCTATATTGTGCAAGCACGACCACCACTGATGGATTGCAGGGTGGTCTGTAACCATGGAAACGAGCAGTGTAAAAAGTGATAGAAAAATGAATCCAGCCGGCAAAGGAGGCGATATGGAAAATAACAATACATTAGTAAGTGCCTTGTATTAACTTTCTCTACACGATAAATGCCATTTGCTGAAGTGAGAACTCCAATATCCTTGCAGTTTTTATTAACAACCCTGATTTTGTCGAGCAAAGTGGATTTAATGCAAAACATGTTGTAAATCTCTATCTATAGGGTGATAGCAAGAAGTCGGATGATGCCAAGATGTATTTGTTGCTCCCTGCTACTAAGGAGGAGGAAGAAGAAGTCCGTTCTCCCAGAGGACATGCCCCTAGTCTAACACCTACTAAGGACAGCTTCCAAATCAGCACCTTGATCTGCTCCACCAAGCTGACTCAGAATGGTGAGGGCGACACTGTGGTACTGGATTGGACTTCGTGTCTGTGTGTTAGGGATTTTTTGTATGTTGGGGGAGACATGGCTGACCATTTTTATGTATTTGCCACCAGTCGATTTACTTGGTCTCCTCAACTGGCGCTCTAACCCTAGACCTATATCCCAAGCACTCCGCAAGCTCATGGAAGTAGATGGAAGTGAAATCATGAAGGTAAGTCTTAAGAAGATGCCTGGTTTCTCCCTTGAAAATTATCCTAGATGGTGGGTCGAAATAGGCAGGTTCAAACGACGGTTCTCTAATGTTTATAGCCACATGACAAAATGTAAAGGGGGTTGTCCTGGTGCTTTCAGTGGTGAGCCCTGGTGCCTTGCAACGCTGATGTCCTAGATTCATATCCAACCAATGACTTCTGCAAGGAGTTTGTATGTTCTTCCCATGTTTGCGTGGGTTGGACAACTGCAAGTCTGTCTTCTCTAACCCCCATCAGCCAGAATGGTCAGCCATGCAAATGCTAGAATATATTTTGGTATTGACTGGGGGAGGGGTTCCTTGTTATGTAGCTACCATCATCAGAGGTCACCAGCACATCAAGACAAACTGGTTTGTTTAAAAAGACCCAAGGCTGTCCCATTTTCTTTTCCTGTATTAGGCTCTTAATGCACGTTGCTCAAAATGGCAATTCAAGAACAACTGGTCCCACAAAAAAAAAAAACCCTTCCACCACGGCACAAACATTTTTAAAAACTACATTTCCGTAAAGGTGTTCTCCAGAACTGAACAGTTCATGACCTATCCCTGGTATTGGTCATCAATATCAAAACGGTGGAGGTCCAACACCCTTAACCTGCCAACTACCGGCTGTTTGGGTGGAGCTCTGGTGCCGGAAATACAAAGCTCCTTCCACTATGTGGTGGACGGAGCCATTGAATGCATTGCTTCTCCCATTTACTTCATTGGGATCAGTGCTGCAGTAACCAGCTCCATTCTGGCACCAGACTTACTCCTGAACAGGAGGGGGGCCACGGGTGAGGGGTGTTGGAACTCCACCGATATAATATTGAAGACCTGTTCTTGGGATAGGTCGCCAGTTGTTAAATCCTGGAGAACCCCTTCAAGGAGGTTGTTGGCTCATCTGAGACATTGGTGGCATATTGCTAGGATATGTCACCAATGTCAGATAGGTGACCGTACTTATCTCTAGAAGAGGGCTCCTAAATTGAACGAGAGCGCACCGTACATGCAAACACGCTCAGCTATCTTCAGAACTCCCATAGAAGTGAATGTTTGGAGGCCTCATTCTAGAGTAAGGTGGGACCTGCACCTATTTGACATTGGTGGCATATACTAGAGATATGCTACCAATGTCTCAGATGAGACAACCCCTTTAAGGACAAAACTGTCTACTATACCTTAGGCCCAGGGCCGTTGCAAGGATTTTTACCGCCCTAGGCAAATGAAAAGTTTGCCGCCCCCCCATGTGACATCACAATGCCCCACCCATATGATCTGCCATATTAAAGGGGTTCTGCAGTTTATTTAAACTGATCGGCGGGGGTCCGACACCTGGGACCCCCGCCGATCAGGTGTTTGAGAAGGCAGCGGTGCTGGCAGTAGCGCCTCGGCCTTCTCGCTGTTTACCGCAGGCGCAGGGATGTCACAACTAGTATCACTGGCCTTGGCGGGGCTAAGCTTCATTCAAGTGAACAGAGCTTAACCCCGCAAAGGCCAGGGATACTAGTCATGACGTCACTGCGCCTGCGGTAAACAGCGAGGAGGCCGAGGCGCTACAAGTTGGTTGTCCTAAAAGGAAAAAGAAATATGACTGTAAGAATGCCAAGAGGCAAAAACAAAATGCTTTTGGAGGCCAAAAATGATCTTCAAGGGATTAAGAGGGTAATAGAGACGTGAAATGCTATTTGTGTATATAGTACTAGGAGGACTTGTCTTTGGTGGAGACAATTCTCATGTTTTCTTCAATGTGGCTCTTGTCTTGGATATGTCTGACTCCTCTGCTTCCTGTCCCTTAGTTCCTGCAGGACACACTGGACGCTCTGTTCAACATAATGATGGAGGGACAAGACAAGGAGAGCTGTGACGTGCTGGTGTTTGATGCTCTGGTGAGATGGAACAGATGACCAGGCATCTTCTGGTTCCCATGTATCTTGTTTCCTGGACCCTTAGTTCTCCCCTTATTCTCTGGTGTCCTTCTTTTCATCCGTTCCTCGTATTTCTTCCCTCTCATTGGCTCCTTTTGTCTTGTTCTTTTAGGTTTTTATTATTTCTCTGATCGCAGATATTAAGTTTCAGCACTTTAACCCGGTCCTGGAGACCTATATCACCAAGCACTTCAGTACGACTCTGGCCTATGAGTAAGTAGAAGATCTGATGAGGCATGTGTGCATCTGGCTGCTGCTGCCATCGTGGTTACCTGGTCTCTCCTGGACGTGTCTAGCACCTTCATAGCTACGTCCATCATAGAAGCAAGAAAACTAAAAGAACAGCATGTGGGAGCAGTCATATGAAGGCCCCAGTGTTGGGGTCCATTGGGCTCTGTCACAGCTACTTTCAGAACTCCCATAGGAGTGAATGCAGGGAGGCCGGTGTGCTCATGTTCACTTTGGAGGCCTCATTCTAGAGTAAGGTGGGACCCGCACCTATTTGACATTGGTGGCATATACTAGAGATATGCTACCAATGTCTCAGATGAGACAACCCCTTTAAGGACAAAACTGTCTACTATACCTTAGGCCCAGGGCCGTTGCCAGGATTTTTACCGCCCTAGGCAAATGAAAGTGTGATTTTGACAGGGAGACAAGCTCATAATGCTGCAAATATGAAGGAATATCTGACAGAAATGTCAACATGACTTAAAACAGCAAATTTGACCATTTGAGGAGACAGGACGAGAGGGAGGAAGACAAACTTTGGTTTCTTATTTGCAGAAAGTGACAGTCCGGGCAGTGGGTGGGTATGAACCAACATGTGACATCCACTTCTCTGAGGGACATTGTGTGCCCGAGTGGTTGTCACCTATTCTCTCTGTACACCAGGGGACATTACACCATAATGCTGAATTGTATTCTGGTCCAGAACTGGGATTGTTGTCAATCTATGTATGTGGCCGCACACATCCATAATGTTCATAAAATCAATGTCAATGGAACATTTCTATTGATGTCTGTAAATAATTCCTGTGTCAGAACCTGACAATTATACAGAGATGAGCGGCGCTCATTTTTACAAAAGAGGTTCTCCAGCAGCAGCTGCAGTGTGCATTATACAGTTCTGTGTCCCAGCTGCTGCAGAACATCATTATATATATCTTTGCTGCTCCAGAAGCTCATAATACACACTGCAACTTCTGCAGAACCTAATACACACCTCAGCTGCTGCAGAACATCATAACACACACCTCAGCTACTGCAGAACATCATTATACCTCAGCTGCTGCAGAACCTCATAATACACACCTCAGCTACTGCAGAACATCATAACACACATCAGCTGCTGCAGAACCTCATAATACACACCTCAGCTACTGCAGAACATCAAAACACCTCAGCTGCTGCAGAACCTCATAATACACACCCTCAGCTGCTGCGGTACATCATATTACACACCTCAGCTGCTGCAGAACCTCATAATACACACCCTCAGCTGCTGCGGTACACCATTTACACACCTCAGCTGCTGCAGAACCTCATAATACACACCTCGGCTGCTGCAGGACATCATAATACACACCTCAACTGCTGTGGAACATCATAATACACACCTCAGCTGCTGCGGAACATTATAATACACACCTCAGCTGCTGAGGAACATCATAATACCTCAGCTGCTTTGGAACATCATAATACAGACCTCAGCTGCTACAGAACATTTTTTTTAAAGAAAACATTTTATATCAGTCAGTAGTGGACAGGGTATCTCCGCCTCATTCTTCATAAAGAGGTTCTGCAGCAGTTAGGGGTGTATTATAAAGAATAATGGACCTTCTTTTATAAATTATAATGAATGGTCGGAGTCTCTTTGAGTTTTGTGATTTGTATGAATGTTCTCAGCCTGTGGTCTCCCTGTACTGTGTACTGTCCTCGGTGACTGTTAGTATTCTTATGATCTACGGTGGGGGGGGGGGTTTCCAAAACGTAAGTTTTTAGTAAAATCTGCTATCCCGCCTCTCCATATGGACCGGAGTCACAGATTATAATTTACTTCCATTATGTCGTGCTTCTGTGCAGTTATTCATTTGGGTATTTTTTTAACATGTCTGTAGGAAGCTGATCAAGGTGCTGACCTGGTACGTGAGGAGCGCTGACGACCCAAGTTGCAGGGAGATGCTCTTCTCATCCCTAAAAGCCATCAAGTACTTGTTTCGGTTTATTGTCCAGTCCAGAGACCTGTACCTAAGGTGGGTGTCATCATTCCTTTACAACATTGGGGGGAATTTATTACGCCCTGCACTCCAGAATTTTTACTTAAAAAAAGTCACAAAATAGAGCTTTGCAATTTTTTCTATTGTCTTATTTGCGCAGAACCGTTACAATATTTAGCATTTTTACTCCACTCACTTCAGTTTTGAAAAATGAATGGGGAAGTGAAGGCGGTTAACTTGTAGAGCGGATTTAAGGCAGTTTTATAGCTACAACTTTTTAAAAAATTACAAAAATTGTTGCCATCTAAACTCCAGGGGTGACGTAGAAAGTGGATCAGCATCTCAGGACACGTAATTATGCAGCAAATTCATCAAACATTGTGCAACTTTTGATACATTTGACAAGAATTATGGAAAGGCAGACTCCTGCAAAACTGACTTTAAAAATCCCTCCCCAGTGATCAATCTCGCCCATTGGGTAACATGTGGCTGCCTGCAACTTTGCCTTGTGATTTCAAGAACTGGAGGTGGACTCCTGGTGATCAGCTGATTAGAGGGGCAGCTTGTTATACAAAAGGGGGTGTTCAGTTGAACAAAATATTTACACTTATTGCATAAATTCAATAAATGGCAAAAAATATTGGGAGGTTTCCTGTATTGCGATCCTGTGTATTGAACAAAGTACAGTTTTTCATGACCATCGGCCATCTGTGTATTAAAATACTATATTTTTCACACTATAGGACGCACCAAGATTTTAGACATTTTTATGTTCTACTACTTTTGCACAATATAAGCAACTGGGGGAAGACATGATTTTTGTGGGATGAGTTGACATTTTCATTACCACCATTTAGAGATAAATTTTATATTTTGATTCTTGGAATCTTGGAATCAAATGAAACTTTCTATGTGTGAATGTAGTTCAAAAATACTTGCACTCCGCTTTCTAGTGCTAGGATTCAGGTTCCTACCCCGTTCACAATAGAGAAAAATACTCCAGCAATGTAGTTTTAAGACTGTTAGTATTTATTGGAGTTGCGGCTGTACAAATCATGTAATGTTTCGGCCTAATTTGGCCTTCATCAAACTGGTGCCACTAAGAGTAAAGGGTCAGGGAAGCGTGCGCTCTCTGGATCTGTGCCTCAGCACTGTAGAAAATGCGCATTTCTTACAGTGCTGAGGCACAGATGCAGAGAGCGCACGCTTTCCTGAACCTTAACTTTTAGCGGCACCAGTTTGATGAAGGCCAAATTAGGCCGAAACGTCACATTAAATAAATACTAACAGTCTTGAAACTAGTGTTAGAATAAAGGGATAGGTTTATTGGGGAAAACTGTACAATTGAAAGGAGGCTTTAATACCCTGTTGGGCCACCTTTAGGCTGGATACCAGATCAAATACGGCCTCTAGCCTGAATACAAGATGAGATACGGCTTCTAGCCTGGATACAAGATGAGATACGGCTTCTAGCCTGGATAGAAGATGAGATACGGCTTCTAGCCTGGAGACAAGATGAGATACGGCTTGTAGCCTGGATACAAGATGAGATATGGCTTCTAGCCTGAAGACAAGATGAGATATGGCCTCTAGCCTGGAGACAAGATGAGATACAGCCTATAGCCTGGATACAAGATGAGATATGGCCTCTAGCCTGGAGACAAGATGAGATACAGCCTCTAGCCTGGAGACAAGATGAGATACAGCCTATAGCCTGGATACAAGATGAGATATGGCCTCTAGCCTGGAGACAAGATGAGATACAGCCTCTAGCCTGGAGACAAGATGAGATACAGCCTATAGCCTGGATACAAGATGAGATATGGCCTCTAGCCTGGAGACAAGATGAGATACAGCCTCTAGCCTGGAGACAAGATGAGATACAGCCTATAGCCTGGATACAAGATGAGATATGGCCTCTAGCCTGGAGACAAGATGAGATATGTCTGAGGTCTGCCCACCATGTGTACGTGCCCTCATGTACCCACCGCACCTAACAGCTAGAGCAGAACGGAGTAGATGACGGGTAGTTTTTTTTAAACGGCTTTCCTGCTTTTCTCAATCCAATGATGCGCCCCCTCTCAATGTCTGTCAACTTAGTAAAATGTCTTCGAGGCATGTCTAGCAGTCAATGATCTCTAACCAAGAGGTACACTACCCAAAAGTAGCTTTTGAGAGCCTTTTTCTAAAGCAGGAGGGGAAACACGTATACACCCTCTTGTTGCCAGAAGCGTCATCTAATCAGACCACACCTGTAATCATGTACATATCTGCCCGAGACATAACTGCATGCCAGGTTGTGCAGCAATCTGACATTTCTAAACTGGGGGAGTTTTCTTTTTTTGTTAATAAGTGTATGACCACTAAACAGTGCTCAAACAATACCACCTTACAGTTCTCAGATAATAATACCATACAGCGCTCAAATAACAGCTCCATACAGAGTAATCTAATAAAAGCATTATACAGTTGGGATTAGAGGTGATTACAGGCCAGGTCATCTGTGACGCTGCCTTCACATAGGTGGAGTACTCCTAGTGATGTCCATGGTCCCCACTAGTTGGTCTTATTTTTGTGTAGTAACTGATAAGTTTAATTCAGTAGATAGAACACGAAGATCCATTGAGTATAAGGTCACTACTTTCAGGTGGGAAGTAAATGTGGATCTCAGTAAGAAAATGAATACTGTACATGACTCTACTGTATCTCTTGATTTGCTGACCTGTCAGGTTTTACGGTCAGGACGAAGGAAGAGACCAGTTCAGTGACTCCATACGGCAGCTGTTCCTGGCCTTTAATGAACTGATGGACCGGCCATTGCAGGAAGCCGTGAAGATTAAGGTGCGTGATGGGCCTAGGTAGGCCATTGATTCTGGATACAGCTGCACAACACCTTGTGCTCTTCAGAAGTTCTGGATGAAGAATGTTTCCTATATATAAAGCAATTGATGTGTTTGTGTTGCAGGCGGCCGCATTGAAGTATCTCCCAGGAATTATAAATCATCTAAAAAATGTCTTTGATCCAATAGAGCTGAGGTAAATGAACTAAAGGAAAAGGGAGTTGAATATTCTGCCAAAGTCATATTGTCGTGATCTTCTTAAAACCGGTTTTATCTTAAAAAGAGCTTTGAGTTCCATGTAGTTTAATTCACCAGCTCCATATCCATCGTATACCCAATTTAAACCTGCTGCTGCTCCTGAAATGCACTTTATGCACATAGGCACCTTCATGCAATTTCCCTTAAATTGTAAGTTTTTGTGCAAGATTGCCTCAGAATTAGTATTTTAGGTTAAAAGTGTACCTTCTTTAACTTGTACTAGCTCCAGCTAGATTGTGGCTACAGCCGTGATTTCAGTCCTGTTTTAAAGCCAAGAGGCTAGCCTCCATGACTTTAGTCAAAAGACTGTATCAGATACTTCCTCAGTTACTGAAGTTCTTCTCTTCCAATATGAATAAGATCCTCTGGAGGAAAAGGGTTGAATTGGTTCTCCATTTCCATAAATTTTCTATGTAGTGTGTAATTTAGAATTTCCTACTTACAAGTTTTGGGCTTGGTACCCATGCCTAGGCTGATCCTTAGGATTAATTGGACAAGTTAACCCCTGTCCAAATGGATTCACTCCACTCTCTGGTAGACGGTAGACTCGAGTTCTCCTTGTATTACATGGACAGACATTCATCTAAATGGCAGCCACTACAAGGGAAATGTATGTGCTTTTCCTAGCAAAAAGAACTACCGTATATGTCGGGAGCATGACCCCCGACAATCAACCAATTGCCCCAGCTGTATCACCATACAGGGTGATAGAAAATATTTTTGCCACGCAAAAGTACTTGACAAGGGTCTTATGCTTCAAATCAAAACAATTTTGCAGTGGTGAATTCACCTTTAGACAAGTCTCTTGACCTTCTTATTATTTTACAGTGACCTCTTCGCCAAGTTCATGCAGAGTGTTCCTCCAGACCAGCTTGTCCATCAGACCCTGACCTGCATGTGCAAAGTGGTGGAGAGTGACCTCTTTCTGCAACCAGGTTAGTACCACGTGGTAAAAGTCTTGACCCATAATACAAGACGTTTCACAATTTAATGTTAGAACCGATTTTTTGCAGAGTGCAGAGATGCCCTTCTACCTCATTTTATTGACCAGCTGAGTGGACAGTTGGACGACAATTGTAAGAAACCAGATTATGAAGCCAGCGGACAGCTCCTCAGTAATATTTTGGAGGTTCTCCAGAACAAACAAGCAGTGAGTAAGATGGTAATATGGTACTAATAAAAGCATCAATAGTCATACGATAAGTAAAGGGGTTAGTAGATAGCAGGATGGTCCAGGATCAAAAAACATGGCTGATTTCCTCAAAAAGCAGTGCCATACCTGTCCATGTTTGGTACTGCAGATCAGCTCCATTGACGTTAGTGTGCAATACCACACACTGCCCGTGGACTGGTGTGGGGCTGGAAAAATGCATATATTACAAAACATATAATATAAAATAAAAGCTAAAAAAAAAGTCTAAAATATAAAGGAAGGGAAAAACACCCTGGCCACATCAATATAAACTATATATATAGCTGTCCATATAACCCAAGGCTACACATATAATGTATCAAAATGACCAACACAAAATAGGGAGCCCATTCTTATATTTATTGTAGGTGTCAGTTTGCTAATTAAAAAAACAAAACTATAAATTGGAAAAAAACACATTTTACCCCTAATAAAACTAAAAACGTGTCGTACTTAACTTATTTTGGCAGCTCAAGAAATAAAAATTGAGACCATTAAACCAGCACATGCACTGAAAAGTGGATATATAGGACCAAAAATCACTGATCATTAAGGGTGGCTCAGGATCAGTCATAAATAAGAAAGAAGCTTTACTCACCTCCACCACTCTCCCACATCTGCTGTGAGGCAAGATGAGCTGATCAGGAAGTGCAGAGCATCGGGGATCTGTGGAGGTGAGTAAAGCTTCTTTCTTATTTTCAACATGTTCTGGCCCATTTTTTTAGGCCTCTCATCCAGATAAGCCAGTACTCTCTGCTCTGCAATCATGAGGGGCAATCACCCTGAAACAGTAGTCTGACTTATTTAATATCCAAGTCATGTCTCAAGGCCTATTTAAAGGGTCAAACACTTACTTATAGGATAGTTGCCTTACATCTGGTGGCATCAGAGGCAGAGCTTGATAGGAGCTCATTTGCATACCTTCTTCCCAAAGTGGACATGGTTACGGGTGAATAAAAATAATAACTGTAGATAATAAGCGTTATCTGACATTTTACAGTGTGACTCTACTCAGCATATCCAGCTCATCATGGAGCGTCTGCTACGGAGAATAAATCGGACAGTTATTGGGATGAGTCGGCAGTCACCACATATAGTGAGTCTCCGAGGCGGGAGAATCCACCTTGCCTCTTGAATGTTGATATAATGGCGCTGAGCTGTGGAGGAGGCGTCATGACATCGATGAGTTTCCATGAAAATATTTCTGATTGTTTCCTGCTTAGGGTCGTTTTGTGGCTTGTATGACCGCCGTTCTCAGACAGATGGAGGATTATCACTATGATCACTATGTGGCCACTTTCAAGACTCGTCAAGACATCATTGTAAGTCCTCCACTGGAGTTGCTACTGTGAGTTGTCCATTTCTCATCTTCTCATTCCTTCACAACAGCTTTCCACCTTTCTCTCCGCCTTGTGTAGGATTTCCTGATGGAAACATTTATTATGTTCAAAGACCTAATTGGAAAACGAGTGTTCCCAAGGGATTGGATGCTGATGACAATGACACAGAACAAGTAGGCGTCTTCTTCCTACGCCTTTATTCTCTATTTCTTCCCGCTAGGGATCCACAATCTTTTAAGATGGGCACCTCTAAATCCAAGTTTCTAATCTACAATTAAACATACTGTATGGTAATTATTATCTTTAGTCACGTGTACTCTACATAATCCATTTCAGTATAGGGCAGAGTAACAAGAGACTTGAATTACTGAAGCCCTTTACTTTCTCCCTGCAGACATGAACTGTAGGAACATATATATCCCTATAAATATATACCATAATATAAAAATATTTCCTAATGGATTGTATGCTGATGACCATAATACAGTACAAGTAGGAGTCTTCTTCCTACGTCTTTACTTATTACTCCTCCTTATATCATACTGTTAGTAATCCACAATCTTTTAGAATGTGCACCTCTTTGAGTAAATCCAAGTTTCTAATTTAGAATTAAACAATACTGTATGCCAGTTATAAGCTTTATTCACACGTACGCCACAAAATCCATTTTAGTATAGGCTAGAGTAACAGAAGACTTGAACTACTGAAGACATTTACTTTCTCCCTGCAGAAATCAACTGTAGGAACAGATATATGGCGATAAATATATACCATCCAACAAAAATTCTTTCCAATAAAAAAATTACAAGTTACCTTTGTGTTTTTCAAGGGAACTTGCTAGCTGATAAAGTCCTGGGATTACAGCAGCATTGGCACTGATTAAAAAAGTGAAAAAGAGTATACAGAAAGGCAAAGAAAAAGTTGGGGGTGTAGCAAATGTAATGTAAGCTGGCAGGCTTCTAGTAAAAGTGACCATGACCGGGCTGCAGCCCTACGGTATCTGTAACATGGCAAACAATGACAACCACTTGATGCTAGTGAATTAGGATGGAGAGGTCTGACTGAAAGCAGTTTAACAGAAAAGAGAAGACTTCCCAGAGCTGCTACACGTGAGGACCCTTTAATCCAGCATCAACATTAACTCGTAGGTGGCAGATTGACAGATATTCTAGATTCATGAATGGTGATAGAAAATTATACAAAACTCTCTTGCAAGGTGAGGAACCATGAAAAAGAAACCCCAGCTGGAAGTAAGATCCTGGTTATCAGAGGCCCGATTCATGGAATTTTACTGTAAGAACTTTTGAGCTGTGACGTGCTCCATGTCCTCGTTGACTAATTTCCAGGCGTCTCACTTGCAGGGTGTTCCTTCGGGCCATGAACAGGTTTTCTGTCGTTCTAAACAAGTTCTTCCTGGATCAGACCAACTTCGAACTGCAGGTGAGAATATCTCCTGTGCAGGTTCAGAGCTTGGATAAGGTCTCAAGAGACCAGGTGATGGGAATCTGTATAAAAATAGTGGTTCTTTACGGTAAGGGCAGTCAGACTGTGGAGCTGTCTGCCCATGAAATGGTAATGACCGACTCTTTTCAATTAAAGTAAAAGCGTTTTTATGCCTTTTTCACAAAAGTGGGATCTCCATTAATATTATATGTCATGGAGGGTAATTACAGGTGCATTTCATGCTGGTGCTTTTGCAGCAGTAATAAAGGAAAGCTGCCTGATCATCTAGAATCAATATCTCCTCTCATCCAAGGGAAGTGATAATGAGCCGATACAGCGTGTCTGCCATGGCGGACTACAGTGCAGTCAGTATAAGTCTAGTTTACCAGGCCTTCATCCAACATCAAGACCCCCCACCTCTGCAGCGTCTTATCATTTTTGAGGGTATGCTGAATTAAACTGTCCTTCCCTCTCGAATGCTATCCAGATATACCGTATTTTAGCCACATGTTTCATAAAGAAGGATTCAGCCCTGTTCACATAGGAGTGGTCTTTACCGCCACCCAAAACCTGGTACCCCCTGTAGGCCAAACCATGTGTCTTCACCGCAGAGGGCGCTGGCCTGTCCTATTGCCAAACGCACTCCTGTTCCCGCTGGCAGAGACCCGGTGTTGCCTGCCCACTGCCTGACACTAGGACCTGACACTGACATCGTCCGGACATCCAGCATGTGATGGCTGCCATGTTCACATGGTTCTGACCTTGGCGAGTGATAAAAAGGCGTGGTGAGACAGCAGCCTCGTGGGGACCAGTCGAAACGTGATGGATAGTGCTGCCTCTGTTAGCAGCATAGGGGGCGTCCACTCTTGACCAGCTCAGGTGTGGCTGCAGGCATGAAGAAGTCAGGAGCACAGTGGTGTATGTGACAATGGTATGACCCACACTCAGACAATACTCTGGAGACTTCATGTGTTCATCATATAGCAGGGGCCATATTACTACTGGGGGCACTATGGGAGCTTTATTACTACTGGGGGCACTATGGGGGCTTTATTACTACTGGGGGCACTATGGGGTTTTATTACTACTGGGGGCACTATGGGGTTTTATTACTACTGGGGGCACTATGGGGTTTTATTACTACTGCGGGCACTATGGGGTTTTATTACTACTAGGGGCACTATGGGGCTTTATAACTACTGGGGGCACTATGGGGCTTTATACCTACTGTGGGCACTATGGGGCTTTATTACTAATGGGGGCACTATGGGGCTTTATTACTACTGGGGGCACTATGGAATGCTTTATTACTACTGCGGGCAATATGGGGGCTTTATAACTACTGGGGGCACTATGGGGCTTTATTACTACTGGGGGCACTATGGGATGCTTTATTACTACTGGGGCACTATGGGATGCTTTATAACTACTGTGGGCACTATGGGATGCTTTATAACTACTGCGGGCACTATGGGATGCATTATTACTACTGGGGGCACTATGGGATGCTTTATTACTACTGGGGGCACTATGGGATGCTTTATAACTACTGCGGGCACTATGGGGCTTTATTACTACGGGGGCACTATTGAATGCATTATTACTACTGGGGCATTATGGGATGCATTATTACTACTGGGGGCACTATGGGGGCTTTATAACTACTGCGGGCACTATGAGGCTATATTAGTACTGGGGCACTATGGGATGCTTTATTACTACTGGGGGCACTATGGGATGCATTATTACTACTGGGGCATTATGGGATGCATTATTACTACTGCGGGCACTATGGGATGCTTTATAACTACTGGGGGCACTATGGGGCTTTATTACTACTGGGGGCACTATGGGATGCATTATTACTACAGCGGGCACTATGGGATGCATTATTACTACAGGGGGCACTGTGGGATGCATTATTACTACTGGGGCACTATGGAATGCTTTATTACTAATGAGGACACTATTGGGGCTTTATTACTACTGCGGGCACTATGGGGGCTTTATTACCACTGGCCTCTCTATGGGATTGTTTTTTGGTTTTTTTTGTTACTGGGACACTACGGTGGCTTTAATATCCGGGGGACACTGACGATGTTATTACCACTGGGGGCTTTACTACTATGGAGGTGGAGTTTAGTTGGCTGATGGAGCAGAGCATAGCAGTGCAACAGGGCCCTCAGACCTAATCTTCTTGGGTCCCTGGAAATGTAAAATCCGGGTGCATACACATAAGGGATAACATGTAGCGGTCTATAGTGGTACATGTACAGGAGCACGCACATTCAGATCCTGATTTCTATCATTTGTGTTGAATTCTGGGAGATGCCATGACTGTGGATAGTAGAACTACCTCAGGTGCCCCCCGATGATCTCAGTCTATGACTTTCTATTTCTCTCTCAGCTCTGGAATAACTTCTTCCACTTGGCCGTGTCGCTGTTAACCCACGAGTCTCTGCAGCTCCACAAGTTCTCCCAGGAGAAGCGACACAAGATCCTGTGCAAGTAAGTGCGTGGAAATGGGCGACTCTGCTGATGGCATGTTATATGTGCGGTGGTCTAATGAAAAGCTGCTTGGGGGGAGGTCCATGTGTCAATATGTACGAAGGGCTGATTTGAGAAGTTCATAGTGATACGTTCACGCAGAATGTATGGGGTGGAACTTGGGTATCTCGACCCTTGAACATCACATGTCCATTATGGGTCCAAAATTCTGTACAGATTTCAAAATATATCTTTCTAGTGGCGGAAGCTCCATTCTATTGTATAGAGGTAAATGACAACATTTGGGCTGACTACAGCTACCACTAGAGGGAGCTGAGGAGCTTCCTGAATACTATCAGACATTAAACTCAGGATTTGGTGAGCTGTTCCCCCGGTGGTGTTCAAAGGCTAGAATTTTATCATTTAATTCTACAAAAGATATAAGAAAAGTAGAGCTCTGACCCCACTGAAGGTGTATTTTGTAATAAACTAGCACATAATATTGGACGAAAAAATGGTGTTAAAAGGTAGGCATTCACTTTATAGAGGTTGTCCAGGATTATAAAAACATGGCAGCTTTCTTCCATAAACATCACCAACCCTGTCCATGAGTGGTGTGTGGTATTGCAGCTAAGCTCCATTGGAGTCTGCGTGGCAGAGCTGCAGTACCGTGTACCACCCCGTGGACAGGGGTGGTGCTGTTTATGGAAGAAAGTAGCTGTCTTTGTAATCCTGGACAACTCCTTTAAGTTCTGAGCCTGGGTGCAAAATCCATATCAGAGTTCCTGTCCATCACTTGCCAATTTTAGTTCAGATATGGTTCCAGATGGACCTTTGCAGTTAGTACCATGCAAGGTGCAACTTAAAGGGGTTGTCCCACCATAAAAATCCCTTTTACATGGGATAGGGTATTAGTATCTGATTGGTGGGGGTCTGACCGCTGGGATCCCCACCGATCACAAGAATGAGGTGCCGCTCCAATCATCTCTGGCAGTTCCGTGAATGGTGCAGGAGCGCGACCACCACTATGTCCCCTCCAGGGACCCCGGCACCTTATTCTTGTCATTAGTGGGCTTCCTAACAGTGCCCTGTGTGTATCTGATGACCGCTCTGTATTATCTTGCAGATATGGGGACATGAGGAAGGAGATTGGTCTGAAGATCAGGGACATGTGGTATAATCTAGGTGAGCCATGTATGTAACATTATATTTCTTCTCACGTGTATGTGTTTAACCCTTCTTCTGTCATGACATGAAGAAAAGTTCCTGAATGGTTTCTACGCTGCTCCCTGACTTCGCGCGAGTGCTGCACCTTTACATAAATCATTGGCAGTGAAATGGTTAAAGGGGCTTGCCCGTCTCAGATATTCATGGCATATAGCTGGGATATGCCATCAGTGTCGGTGCTAGGACCCATACCCATCTCTAGAACGGGGTCCCCGAAGTGAAGGGGCGTGCACTGCGCATGCGTGGGTACTCTCCATTCACTGCTATGGGAGTTGTGAAAAAGGCAGGGTGAGCACGCTCTGCTATATTTAGAAGTCCCATAGCAATGAATGGAGAGCAGCCGCGCATGCGGAAACTCACCTCTCCACCTTCATGGGACTGCCAGATATAGCTGAGCTAGCGCTCATCTATTTCCAGAATTCCCATAGAAGTCAATTTAGGGTGGCTGCCCTTGCGTCGCGCATTCTCCTTCACTTCGATGGGGCCTGTCTTGGAGTTCTGGACCCGCACCTATCTGACATTGATGCCATATCCTAGCGAGATGCCATCATTGTCCGAGATGAGACACTCCGACATGAGACACTCATTTTCACACACTTGCTACAAAATTTCAGGCAGTCATTGTGCAGCCTTCAGCACCAACAGCACCACACCTGTCCTCAGGTTGTGCGTGGTATTACAGGTCAGCACCGTTCACATCAATGGAACTGGCCCATCAATACCAGGCCCAGAGTGGCGCACCTCCTGAAAGAAAGGTGCCATAACAATCCATAGCCCCAAGTCCCGATCAAGTCAAGTGGAGATCTCCGATTTCCCTTAGAACAGAATGTATAGACATTTGCTTGCTCATAAAACTGTTGTATTCTTCATGCAGGACCTCACAAGATTAAGTTCATTCCTTCCATGGTGGGACCAATCCTTGAGGTGACCCTCACCCCAGAACCAGATCTACGTAAGGCGACAATCCCCATCTTCTTTGACATGATGCAGCACGAACACAACTTCAGTGGCAGCGGTCACTTCCATATGGTAAGTGGCGCAGGAGCCTCCACCAGACGGACATTACAGAGGTATGACCGGATCCATCTCAGCATGGTGAAACCAGAATCTCATATATAGTGTCAACAGGGCAGGTTTAATGTTTCCAGTCCAATTTGATAGACCGGACACCACCTCGAGACAAGTGGTCACAGAGCCACTCATCTCCTTAGCGCCATAGACATTAGAAAAGCAATCATGTCCAGATAGTGAAAAATATTTCTCTTTTCTAATCTGTTTTTATTGTCTTATTGCAAATTTTTTTTAAATTATATTTTCTGTACATGGTTATGGGGGCGGCCATCTTGCCTGAGCTGTTAAAGGAAATATGTCATCATAAAATGACCTATTGTTTAACAGTTTTTTTTTTTATTAGATATATTTTTAAAGAATTTTTGGTGTTTTGATGTTTTTATTAGGATACATGTTCGTTCCGCAATTTGAGGAACGGAACAGGTGGCCCATTATAGAAATGTCTATTCATGTCCGCAAAACTGTGGTCTGTACAGATGACTTTTTGTCATCATCACTGGCAGGATTACAATGACAGATAACACCTCTGCATAGATAACATAAGATCTACTGCGGCGGGCAGGTCCAGCACCAGGGGTCTCTTCTGAGGTGTTATGTGAGTTTTTGTTGTGACGCCAGTTGCATTTCAGCAGCGAGGGACTAAGTCCCCCTATGTAGAAGGAGATGGTGGAACCCAGGGGTAGGAATGCCAGAGTGGTATGAGGGTGGCCTACAATGTCCCTCTAGGTGTAGATGTGCACTTGACACAGTGCTCCTACATGGATATCCTGGAACCTCAAGCGTGGTCATCCGCAGCAGTGCAAATAGGGAGAACAGTTGAGGGATTGGTAGAATGAATTGAGTCCAGACTTGGGTTGAAGTTGAAACAGCTTTTACTTGAATAAACTTGCATCAGGGAACAATCTCCCAACTCTATCTTGGTTACCAGCAGGCTTTGGCATGTAAATGGCAGGCAAGCACATTCGGCACTGCTACATCTGAACTCTCTGGCTCTGCTATGCTGGCTGGATTAAATAGGAACTTTTCCTTTGCTGCTGTAGGCTGCAACTTAACTTTCTGTAGTCTGACTCTGTCTTTATCTTGATCTGTATCTTTGTCCTTCCCTTTGTCTTTGTCCAGGGAATCTCTCTTCCTGGCTTCTGAAGCTTTTTGTTCTTCCCTTCTGTTCCAGCAGAGCAGACAGTGCTGGCACACAGGGGCTAAGCTAGACTGACCTTCACTAACATTGAACTCCCTCTCTAGAGAGAGGGCTGGAATAGAAGAAGGGTTCCATTCCAGCTAACACAGCTCTGCCAGAAGTGCCGCCATCTGCTGGTGAACCCGGCACATTACACTTAGACAGTCATTTTAAAGAAATATACATATACATGGTGTAGGACATGGAGATAGATGACACAGAATCACCCATAGGAGATAGTAGAGGGGTGCAAAAAGTGGCAATGCCACTCTGGGGCGTTACACTGCCATTTTCAATAGGTGATGTCACAGATTATCTACTCCCCCTCGCTGCACATCTAGAAAACTCTCCCATAGAAGTCAATGAGCCCCCTCCAGACCATTGTGTTCATGGCCCATGTGGCTGCTGTAAAGCACAGCTCTATATGCTGTTTGCCTTTTTTCTAATTTCTGTGTCCTGTCACAGTGATGGAAGCCCATCTCCGTTCCATCCTTCAACTGCCACTAGCTGCAGCAGACAGGATACGCCCTCTGAGAAAGGACACACCCCCTGAGCTGCCAGAAAATCTAGCAGAAAAATTAAAACAATGAATGAGGAGATCTCTGGATCCATGGGACGTACAGGGCTGTTTTTAGCCTTGTTAGAAAGAGATTTTCATGTACTAGATCATGTAGGATTTTCATTTTTTACCAGTAATCATGGGATAACCCCTTTAAGAACAGTTTAGGCAGAATGGCTTACCCCATAATCCTATTTAGGAAATAGAATTAAAAAATCTACAATCAGAAAATAAAACGGATTAGAAAAAAATGTGTGTCACTATCTGGCTTTAACTGGCAGAAAAAATATAGGTGACACTTTCCCTTTAACAGCATTTATCAGCCACCATGGGCCGTTGTGTGTAACCTTTCCTTGTAATCCTGCCTGTAATCATAATAAGATGACTGCTGAGAACTGGAGAACTGATCTGTGCAGAACTGGACGTCTTTACATATTTTTAGGCCTAGTTGACTCTGCGAAAACTGCAATATTTTAGGATTTAAAAAAATGTACACAGTGAAATTGGAAATTGAAAAAAATAAATCGACAAATTTTCTAAAAAAAAAATATGTTAAACATAAAAACTTGATTTAAAGAATAGGTCGTTTTCTGGTGAAATAGATCAGTGCTCTGCCCCATTAAACATGATAAAATTCTGATTGCGTGCAATTTAACTCTATAGTAAAAACAGTAAGGTGTGAGCTCCCCCTAGTGGAAACAAAAAGAATTGCATCACTTATCATGGAAATACAGTTTCATCGACAGGCAGCATGTTATAGAGCAGGAGGAGCTGAGCAGATGGATATATAAAAAATACTGATCTGAAATGTGTATCTGTAGGACCACTCATGTATTACTGTAGGTAATGGTCCAGAATCAGGGTGACTGATTCCCTTTAAAGACAACCTATCAGTAAGTCTAATGTGTGGGGTCACCGTTGACCTATCTTTGTTCTGTAGTTTGAGAATGAGCTGATCACACGTCTGGACCAGGAGGTAGAAGGAGGACGAGGAGACAGACCGTACAAAGATCTTCTGGAGAAACTGTGAGTTCACTGCCCTGTGAAATAACTGAGGACCTCATAGTGGCCTAATGTCCTTCTCCATTCATTATAACCTCCTGTCTGATGTTTGTCCTCAGCTTGTTGGAGCACTGCAGGAAACACAAGTATCTCTCCAGTTCTGGGGAGGTCTTCACCGTCCTGGTCAGCAGCCTGCTGGAGAATCTCCTGGATTACCGAACAATCGCCAATGATGAGAGTGAGGAGAACCGCATGAGCTGTACAGTGAACCTGCTGGTAGGAATGTTCCCTCACACCACCATCGGTTGTTATGTAAAATGTCAAGGGCATAGCCTGCATGCGTGTACCTGCTCCATGTGGAAGGAGAGGCAAGAGCACCATTTCCTGATGAGACTTAAAAAAAAGAAATACAACCAGGCTGCCAAGTGGGCCCACACCCATACTGGTTTAGTAATGTTACCAGCCGTTACCAGCACTGGTATGTTAGACACCCTAAGTTATTAGACCTCTAAATTACCAAACCTCAGATCAGACCCCTAAGTTATCAGATCCCAGTCCAGACCCCTAAATTATCAGACAAGACCCTAAGTTATCAGATCCCAGTCCAGACCCCTAAATTATCAGATCCCAGTCCAGACCCCTAAATTATCAGATCCCAGTCCAGACCCCTAAATTATCAGACAAGACCCTAAGTTATCAGATCCCAGTCCAGACCCCTAAATTATCAGATCCCAGTCCAGACCCCTAAATTATCAGATCCCAGTCCAGACCCCTAAATTATCAGACCCCAGACACTTAAATTACCATTAATACCATTAATTCTGTATTTCTTGTGTTAATTCTGTGTCACATATTTATTACAATGAATGGGAGCCCTGCACTTGCCATCATACTGATATCTTGGGGACTGTATGGTCAAGTCCTCAGTCCAGTCCACAGAATGTGCAGTAAGACCTTCATACCTATAGAGAAGGTCCATACTCTGGTGTGTAGTCGAGTCTGTCTCCATAGTTAAATCTGGATTTTCCTTTTTCTCATTTCTCTTGTACAGAACTTTTATAAAGAGAAGAAGAGGGAGGATATTTATATCCGGTAAATATGAGACGTGGGGGTGGTCAGGTGTGACGCCATATCCTTTCTGTAGTTGATGCTACCGTTTTATTGTCCCGCAGGTACGTGTACAAATTGAGAGATCTGCACCTCAGCAAGGAGAATTACACAGAGGCGGCATACACCCTGCTACTCCATGCCGAGCTGCTACAGGTGAGGGCTCTACACCGTCTACATGGTTCTTTACATTATGGGACTGCCACTGTGGCAGAGTCCACAAATATGTATCGCTCAGAGCCCTTGATCAGGCTGCGTTGTCGCCCTCTAGTGGTCAGATAAGCCATGTGCACCTCACTTGCTGCAGCGAGACAGTTACACAGTGTACACACAGCAGGAGCTGAAGGAAAGGCTGTACCTGGAGATTATATCCTTCTTCGATAAAGGCAAGGTAGGTCAGACGCCTCCTTCTTCTTCGTAGGCTTGTGTAATACCATAACCTGTGCATTAGCGCCCTTTCCTCGCCTGTAATGCTATTCTCTGATCTACTACAGATGTGGGAGCAGGCGATCATACGCAGCAAGGAGCTTATAGAGATGTACGAAAACCAGATCTTCCACTATGAGCCCCTCAGCGTCCTGCTGGTAATGAAGTCTATGAAGCTTGTACCTGGCGTCACACGTGTACTAATGACACATGCAGTAAAACATATAGATAGACCACCAATCCATTTATAGAGAGCATATCATGAAAGGTTCTGCAGTCGAGCTGAGCGAATTTTGAGTGAGATTTGCCGAATTAAAAAAAAATTTGATTCAGATATGAGCAGTTTGAGGCTACTGCCAGGGGTAAATCTTATTATGAAAAAGCACCGATTGAACAGTTCGAGGCTACCACCTGGGGAAATCTTATTATGAAAAAGCACTGATTGAACAGTTTGAGGCTACCACCAGGTGAAGATCTCTCCGTTTAGCTTTCCACCCCTCTCTATGTCTTATGAAGACAACCCCTTTGCATATACATTTTTGGGTAATATGAGATCCCATTCTTATGGACTGGAACCATCATTATATTACATAGCATAAGAATGGTCTTCATGTGATTGTAGAACATTGTATCAGTGTAGATAAAATGTATCAGAGTCCGAGCTACAGTTGGATACAATTGTAGCAACTTTGTGAAGTAGTTCAGGGCTCTAGGTTCCATATACTGACCCAGTAGGACCTGGCTGGCCGCCCATTTACCGCAGCCACTTTTTACTCCCCATGCGACAGCTGAATTTAAGCTACGCACTCACCAGGTGCACATCCGGTGGATCATTTCAGAATATATATGTGATACAGCTCCTATATAATCAGCCATGGACAGTCTACATGTTAATAATCACCTATAGGTCTGATACCGCTGCATCCATTCGCTCCATAACTCGGTTGTCATTGTCCTCTCTGTCTTCTCAGAACAAGCAGGCTGGCTTCTACCAGAACATCATGCGCTCCTTGCGGTTACAGCCAGAGTACTTTGCTGTGGGATACTATGGCCAGGGGTTTCCTTCCTTCCTGCGGGTAAGTCCCGCACTCCATTATTCAGATGTGCTCTTCTCTTCTGGTTTTCTTATTCTGTTCTCCATTATTCCTCCCTTCCACCGTCTTCTCCTTGACCTTCGTCATCACGTGATGAAACATTTTCTGTCCCGCACTCCATTATTCAGATGTGCTCTTCTCTTCTGGTTTTCTTATTCTGTTCTCCATTATTCCTCCCTTCCACCGTCTTCTCCTTGACCTTCGTCATCACGTGATGAAACATTTTCATACTTTGCGTGTCCTACAGAACAAGATTTTCATATACAGGGGAAAGGAATACGAACGACTTGAAGATTTTAACCTTTGGCTTCTGACACAATTTCCTAATGCAGAGAAGCTCTCCAGCAGCTCCCCGCCGGGGGATGACATCAGAAACTCGCCCAAGCAATGTATCCTAATCCCAAGGTCCCCAATCTTATGTCTGTTACTTCTTTTTAATACCCATTTGGGAAATATCAGGAGGACCTGGCATGCCCATTGTCAGCAGAATCAATCTTATTAAACCAACCATAATACCTACTCGGACTGATCCTGCAGATTAAAACCATACCTTTCTTCCCCGATCCACTGCTGTATTGAGGAGAAATAAGTGTGTTTTTTTAAATATGCTAATTAGAGTTTAAGTGCACTGAGGGCGGGCCCTAGTCTTCAGTACATTTTAGCTTCTCCACTCTGCTTCCATGGACACTCCCCTCTGAACTTTATTTACAGGGCCAGGCATCCAGGTGGAGTTGGGAAACAAAATGGAGGAGTTAGGGTGCACAGAGGGGCTAGGGCCCACCCTCAGTGCACTTAAGCTCTAATTTGTATATTTTTCTCAAAAAGCAGCAACAGATTGCAGGAAGGAAGGTACTATATGTTTATAAGCAGGGTCAGCCCTATGAGGCATTATGACTGGTTTAATAGTGGTTGATCCTGCTGATCCTGCTTTAAATGGAAACCATGTAATGCTTCATTTTGCCTGTGATGGTGCTGCAGCGGAATTGATCACTTGCTGCCATTACAGCTGATCGCTGGGGATCTCTGCAGCAGGAGATCATGTGATCAGCTGCACAATCCCTTCTAACAAAAAGGAAGTGTGCAGTGTGGAGTGCCCCTTTAACAACGTAAAGCCATTTACTAATAAAAACAATTGATGGTAATGCTAATGTTCACAAAAATTCCAAGTGCTGGTGACAATGCTGTAGTGACAAGAGCCTATTATGGGATCGTTACCCAGGAGAAACCACCTATCCTAACAGATTAGCCACTTTAGCCGTTTCCATAAAAATACGGATGTGAACGCGGAAACGCCAACCATCACCACCCACTTGGAACTTGGTTTGTGGATGGCCCTGAAGGACACAGAAAGGACACTCATTCTCTTAGACCACCGCTGATGAGATGTTTTTGGCACATCAATGGAAAGTAGGAAGAATACTTGTACTTTTCAGAATAAATTTTTGACTGCCTGCATCTGCCACAAGGGGGAGCTTAAGAGCTTACTGTGGACAGATTGGATTCTCCTATATTTCCTTAAGTAAGTACTATAGATGTGCAGTGCTTCATGGTAAAACCATTACTGAACCTTCCTCCACGATATAAGGACAAGCTGGTGCCTGAACAGATTCTCAGGTAGGCAGTGGTCCCTTATTATCCTGGGCACATGGCGCCATCTTTCTGCATGGATATAGTGTATGACCGCCGCCCTGGTAATATGTCTCTTCATTCTTCACCTGCAGTTATTATCGCTTCAACGAGGTGCACAGTTTTTCCTACTCTCGGCCATTCCGAAAAGGAGAGAAAGATCCTGACAATGAATTTGCTGTAAGCATGTTGATGTCTTCACACATATATGTAATGCAGATGTAGCAGAGCTGAATTTGTTAATCCATGATTAATGTAAAAAATTAAAATCAGACATCACACAGTACATGACAATCTGTAGCAAAGCTAGTACCAGCCCTGTACCTCAGAGATCTCCCCATTCATTGTTCTGCTAGATTTATTTCAAGCTGGCAGTTCAGAGGGCGTGACCTTTCTTTCTGCTGTAAGCTCAGGGGGCATGTCCTTTCTCAGATGACATGTCCTACTGTCACAGTTTTAACAGTAGATATGGCTGATGGATGGATGGAACTGAGCATGTGCGACCACCTCAGTGAGGTGGACAGAAAAATAAAGAAAAGAACAAACAGCAGGTGGCGCTATACAGATACATTGTATTGAATCATTTATCGGCTGTATTAAATTTTTAATTAGATCCAATTACAAAACTATTCAGATCCAAATGCTAGTTTTGTAGAATTGTAGAGGTTTTTTTTTGTGTGACAACCCCACGTCTTGCACTTGCGCTGTAGTTCATGTGTCTGACATCCAACACTGGTTGGTTTCCATCCCCAGTGTAAGTGTTTTTAGCAGGCATGTCACGTACATGGGTCAGCTATGGCACTATTTGCCAACAGCGCATGTGCGGCACATACAGACTGTGCGTGCGCAGAGACTTAGATACCAGCAGACCCCTGTATGTGTTGTATACTAGGTGGGAGCTAAACAAGCTAGGAGTACATTCACACGACGCAGATGAAAATGGATACACTGTCAAAGATATAATGTTTTTCTTGGCCATTTTTCATCCGTTTTGTGCATCCATTTTTGACTGTCTACCTGTTTTTAACCGCCTCTTTGCACCCGCTTTTAATGGTCATTAAAAGCACATTGGCTTTTGTTTTTTTAAACCCAACCCCTGCAGTGCCCTCAGTATACATAATGCCCCCCATAGTGCCCCCTGGACATCCAATGGTTCCCTATAGAGCCCCAGTATAAATAAGTGCCTCCACATAGTGCCCCAGGATATCAAAGTGCCTCCGCATAATACCCCAGTGTATATATGGGCCTCCACATAGTGCCCCAGTATATATAATGCCCCCACCCCCAGTAGTGCTAACAGACCCCCCCCCCCCAAAAAAAAAATTATAATATATATATGCACCTCAACACTTGCACGAGAGGGAACACTGGCTCTGCACTGCAGACAGCAGGACCTGACACTCCCAGCGTGATCATGTGACGTCACTGTCAGGTCCTTCTGCCTCCAGTGCAGAGCGAGTTCTCCCTCTCATGCAAGTGTTGAGGTTTGTATTTTTTTATATATATATTTTAACCCCTGAAATGGCACTTTCAGCCCATAGATGGCTGCATTACTGGCTAAAAGGGCGTTAAAAACGCATCCACAGCCCCATAACAACAACCATCTAGACCGTGCCAGCCAGAGAAGCCTCATCTATACGAGTGCCCCCTGACTAGCCTCTCCAGACGACTACCTTTGTGGGAGACCCCCTTAGTAGGTCGTATCAGGGGAGGGGTCATTATATTCCGCCGACACTAGATTCACCCAGGTCTCCTCCTCTACCCTGTAGACCATGTGGATCGAGAGGACGACGTTCACGACAGCCTACAGGCTGCCCGGCATCCTGAAGTGGTTTGAAGTAAAGCACCTCCACACGGTAAGGGGAATGATGTTTTTGCCATCCTGTAGTACGTTTTGTATGTACTATCTTTGTGCTTTTTAGGTTGCGTCTATAAAATGAAGGCCACTTTAACCACATATTAGGGAACTGGCGTTTTCCAGTTCTCAGGATAGTCCTTCAGTATTGGATCAGTGACCCCGCTCTGGGCATCCCCCACTGATCAGCCGTCTGAAGGCGTCGTGGTGCTTGTGCGAGTGCTGCAGCCTCTTCATTCTTTCCAGTGCTCCATCTAGCTGCCTGTCTTCTACTTAAAGGGGTTGTCCGGCCTAGGTGCCAACGAGCCCAGTGGTTGGAAGGTGTGTCCTATTTAAAAAAAAAAAAAGCCCCCTCCTGTCTGCAGTCCTGCCGTTTCAGTGCTGCTGCCTCATTCCCGACCACTTCCGATCCTGCCCAGATGGAAATTGGCTTAGTCCAGTAACCTCTGCAGCCAATCACTGGCCTCAGCAGAGAGATTTGTACAGCCAATGATGATGTGTTCAGCTCACAGAGCGTTGTCCAGACTGGATAAAATCGTTTCTACTCTTAAAGGGGTTTTCAGATGGATAGGTCATCAGTATCTGATCGGTGGGGGTCTGACACCCGGGACCCCTCCGATCAGCTGTTTGAGAAGGCACTAGCAGTAATGCTGTGGCCCTCTCACAGCTTTCCCCAGGACGTGAGATTGCAGAACTTGAACGACCTGCCTACCGTCACAGTTGCAGCGACAAGCCGGTGTAATTACAGCTCCTCCATCCCCATTCACTTCAGTAGGGTGGCTCTGTCCTATTCACTTGAAGTAAACACCCTCACCCCAGCCGATCTGATAATGAGGACCTAATCAGACTGAACCCCTTTTATACATTTATTCCAGGTCCCATATATTGTGCATTTCCTGTTATGCATCTGTTTATGTTCCAATGTAATGTGCCTGGTTCACCAGCAGGTGGCAGCAAATATGGCAGAGCAGTATGTAGAATAGAATCTAACACTCCGTGGAGGAGTGCGCTAGTCCCATGTCCAGGTGTGCAGTGCTGCGTCCCTCCTGGACGTGTGTTGCCTACTCCAGCCAGAACACCTTCAGTTCTGCTGGAACAGAGAGACCACGATCTACAAGCCTCTTTAGCCAGGAAGAAGTTGCCTTGTGCCCTGCCATAGAGTCAGACAAAGAAAGAAGTTGCAGCAGAAAGCAAAAGAAAAAGTTCCTATTTAAGCCTGTCAGCATAGCAGAGCCGAAAGGGTTTGCCTGCCATTTTATGCTAAAGCTTGCTGGAAACCAACTTCCAAGTCTGTAAACCGTCTGAAGAGATGTTTATGCAAAGTAAATCTGCAGTTGAACTTCATACAAGGTCTGGACTCCATTTCTTCACTATCCAAGTTAGTTACCCCTTTTTCTGCTTCGGACGACAATTCCTGGTAGGAGCACCGTGACACGTGCATAGCCACACGCTAAGGGACATTATAGGCTGCCCCACACCACTCTGGCAATGCTACCTTGGGTACCATCAAACACCACTAGACTAAAAGGGGGCTATGTGCCCTCGTTGCTGAATGCAACTGGCGTCACAAAAAATTACATTTATCTCATCTTAAAAGGACCCTAGCCGCATGTCGGACGTTGCAGTAGCACAAGGCTGCCATTCCTTCTTGTCCACTAGGTGTCACTCACGTCCGTATGTTCTTACACTTGCCAGTAATGCTTTTACATCCTTCTACCCTAGTGGACAAAGCAGAACTGTACTTTGATGGGGGCTGTATAGCTAACGGTCTAGAAATATCTAGATAATAATTGTTTCAACACATACATAACATGGCATCCGTGGAGAGTCAGAAAGCTCCGAACAGTACCAAAGGTCTTCTCCCTATTAGCCAGCACCAAGGCATCTTCTTTCTAAGAATCAGCCCCCCGTCCCACCTCCATTCACAGTCCTGTAGTCCTTCTAGGACTTATTGTTGGAAATGTCCATCTAATCCTGGTGAAGTATATTTCAAACCTGTCAGATTTTTCTAAGATTAGACTAAAATTTCTGCCTTTTCCCCCCGGAAACAACACCACACTTACCCACAGGCAGCGCCTGGAATTACACACTCGATAAGCCCGAGCTGCAGTACCAGACCAGTGAAGGGGGCTGATCTGCAATATCACAGGAAGCCTGCCTCCAGGAGTGGCGCTGTTTCTCAGTATAGTTGCTGTAAGCTGTAATGGTGACTAACATTCGTTTGTTCCCGCAGGAAGAGATCAGTCCGTTACAGAATGCTATTGAGACCATGGAGCTGACCAACGAGAAGATAAGCCACCAGGTCCAGCAGCACCGGGCAGACCCCAGCCTGCCCCTCCACCCGCTCTCTATGCTGCTCAATGGTATTGTGGACCCTGCCGTCATGGGAGGATTCTCGAACTATGAGAAGGTGGTTATTAGTATCTAAGGCAGTGGGGGTCTGGGGTCTTTAAAGACCGTGCAGGGGCGAGAGTGTTGACTCAAAACTAATCGCCAGGGTCCCTGGGGCCGTCCCCGTCGAACATCAAGTGATGTGATATCCTAGTGATTTGTCATGAGATGTGACCCCTTTAACCGGTTACAGGCTGCTCACTGTATATTTTTGGGGGACTGTCTAGAACCCTAAGGCCCACTCCATGTGCTATGTAGGGCGTGGATTCTATCCCGCCAGTCTCTTCTGTGACACACTGCGGGGGGCCACGTGGTTTTCACCACTCTTGTCCTCTCTTTTCTCATATACACAGTGCTTAAAGAGGTATTCCGGTTATAGAAAGTTCTTATACACAGTGCTTAAAGAGGTATTCCGGTTATAGAAAGTTCTTATACACAGCGCTTACAGAGGTATTCCGGTTATAGAAAGTTCTTATACACAGTGCTTACAGTGCTTACAGAGGTATTCCAGGTGTAGAAAGTTATCTCCTATCCACAGGATGGGATCAGATTGGTAGGGGTCCTACATCTGGGACCCCCCATGAAAGTGAGAATGTGGGCCCCGTACCCTGTAGAGCCCCCCTGGACAGAGAGACTGGTGCACGCCGCCAATCCATTTATTTTTATGGAATTTCCGGGAGTGCCGAGCGCGGCGCTTTAATGACTGAGGTGTATAGAATGGAGGCTGCCGCTGCCGGTGATGGGACTGGGACTCCGGTACTAGGAGGCTCCTACTCCGCAAAAATCACCTCACTGGCCGTTAAACTCCCCCATGCAAAATGGCAGCTAAACGGTGTCTGGTCCCAACCGATAAATAGTATTGTATCATAGATATAATCTACATAAAATGTAGGGTCACTTCACATCTATTGCATTTCTTATGTTGTAGTGATCCCAAACTACAGCCTGCATTATACTCAGAGCAGCATTCACAATTCTGCTGGTTTGTATTTAAAACCATCAACCATCTTCATTTCACGTTTCTCTGAGATCTATTGCTTGGTCACAGAAAATGAAATTATGAGCCAGCGAGATTTAAAGGGGCCCTCTCACTTCAGCCAATGGCATTCATCATGTAGAGAAAGTTAATACAAGGCACTTACTGAATCCAGCCAGCAAAGGAGGCAATATGGCCAATCACAGTACATTAGTAAGTGCCTTGTATTGACTTTCTCTATGTGATAGATCCCATTTGCTGAAGTGAGAGGACCCCTTTAAGCTCTGAAGCTCTTAGGGTTCAATGTAATGTATTTACAGAGCTTTTTATATAAAGCATTGCCCAGAAGTCAGAGGTAATAATCTAGCATGTTCTTCTCCTGAATGTCTGGAAATCTACCGATTGAGGGTGTCGGGGTGTCCTCAAGGGTCAAGTATGCCCCTTTCGATTGGCCTTCCTCTGTCGGTTCTTTGTAAATCATTACCGACTACATCTCTCTGTGTTCTTCATAGGCTTTCTTTACTGAGCGCTACCTTCAAGAACATCCTGGAGACCAGGACAAGATTGAGCTCCTCAAACAGTTGATTGCTCTGCAGGTAGTGTAAGAGGAGACAGCGCTTCACATCTTCGTCAGTGCTTCCTCCACCTGCTTTCTTCGATCATTTTGGTGCTTTCATGGCGTCATTCAGCCGCCTTCTCTTCTTGTCTCCACCGCCTGCTTCTAGATGCCTCTTCTGGCTCAAGGAATCCGCATTCATGGAGAGAAGCTGACCGAGAACCTACGACCACTTCATGAAAGACTTGTCTCCTGTTTCCAGGATCTGAGAGGGAAAGTGGAAAAACTGTACGGGACAATCACTCTGGTAAGAGATCAGTAGTAGGTTGTGGAAAGTTGGAGAACATCAGAAGGGATTTTGTGATGACACAACCATTCCTTGCTCTACTTCAGCCTGTCAGCTTGACAGATAGGAAGCTAAGTCGTTCCGGATCTGTGGTTGTCCCGTATATCACGTCTGCCACTCTAAGAAGGTTGTCCACTGTGTCTTCTTCTTCATCTTCGGGAAGTGGTAGCTCTAGACCGGGCTCGGAAGGGTATGTGGACCATCTGCTTTTTTCAACTGTGTAAAGCACTTCCAAAGGAGAGACCTCCCATTCCATTTGTTAATGTAGTCAACCACTTTTAACCCTTCTCTAGCTCTCCTATATCTTTTTTTTTTTCCCCCAAAATAAAAGCCCACATTACAGAGATTTGTAGAGGGACAATAAACAACAAGATAATCCAGCTCAGCTCGGGTGAATGATTTTGCCGACTTTATTCCAGCGGTTTTAAACTTTCCATTTAACAAGATGTGAAAAGTGACGCGTTTCAGACCTCGAAGACATCTGGGTCCTTCATGACAAAACCTTGTTGATGAAAGAAAGAGCAAGCGGCACTCCACACTACTCCGCTATGGAGCGGTGCCCGTATCCCGAGTCGCTGTACTCACAGGTAGTAGTATTAAAAGGATCGGCACTCAAAGCGATGATTCTTCAAGATTCTCTTTTATTCGCCATAAAATGAGGTAAAACACTACACGTGTTTCGGCTCTGTGAGCCTTTCTCAAGTGTAGAAAGACTCACAGAGCCGAAACACGTGTAGTGTTTTACCTCATTTTATGGCGAATAAAAGAGAATCTTGAAGAATCATCGCTTTGAGTGCCGATCCTTTTAATACTAAAACCTTGTTGATGTCTTAGAGGTCTGAAACGCGTCACTTTTCACATCTTGTTATATGGAAATTTTAAAACCGCTGGAATAAAGTCGCAAAATCATTCACCCGAGCTGAGCTGGATTATCTTGTTGTTTGTTGGACTATATATTTCCGTATCCAGGTGCGGCATGCGTGCCTAGAGGGCGATTTACAACAGGTGAGAGCTGCCTTGCATTTGCTTTCCTGTAGAGCAGGGGTAGGCAACCTCCGGCACTCTAGCTGTTGAGAAACTACAACTCTCAGCATGCATAATTGCTCTGCTCTTCTCAGAACGGAGCATGCTGGGAATTGTAGTTTCACAATAGCTGGAGTGCCGAAGGTTGCTGATCCCTGCTGTGGAGGGACAGTGTTACATTTGGATCACTGTTTGTTTTCTTCTCACTTTTTATACAATTCTTGCTTTCGCAGCTGCAGCTTGACATTGAGTTCTTAGTTTATTTCTAACCATTAGACCTAAATCTTTTTCTATTATTCCCAGTTCTATTCCATTTATTGTATACCCAACTATGCTGGTATAGGATTGTTTTGTGATGCTTTATACCTGTGTGACTTTTCTGATCTCAGGGAAGAACTTCTTGAGTTTTACATCATTATCGATTACCAGGTTGATGTCTCCAAATTTTATTAATCCTCCTCCTTCTCCGAAGGTCACTCCCGGAACCTGTACCTCCTCGTCGAGGATCCCTCTTCTCCCGCCATGATGAACATAATGACCGAGAGGAAGGTGACATCAGAATGATGAAACTGAAGCAGAACATCAGCCAATCTCAAACCATCACAGAGCGCCCTGGGGAACAGGAGGTGAGCAGTGACTGGGTTGTGTGTGACAATAGAGATAATGGCGTGGATGTGACTATGACCATAACACTTGCTCTGGGTGCACAGGGGCGTGCGCAAGTATGGGTGGCTGGATGGGTGTAGTAGGCATTCTACTCACGGTTCTGAAGCTCCGAGGGCCAGCATGCAGTGAAGGGAAGGGCTCCTCGGTTCTTCCCTTTGGGGCACTCTGCTGTTCTTGGGATCCTCCTGCCTGATGACGGTTAGCGTTGGGGTTGCTCCCAGCACATGGAGAGATGTCTGTAACCTCAGGGTAGGGAGTTACCTGCTCTGACAAAATACCTCGCAGTCCTCCTTATGGTCGCTGACCTCTGCTCCTTTCAGTAAGTCTATTCCTTTGAGGGCTGGTTGATTCTTTGAGATGCACAGGAAGATTCCCATGGCACTGCTCTATGCTGCCTTTTTGCGGCATACAGGACAGAAGCTCCTTCTAGACTAACTAGAAAATTATTATTATTATACATACCTATCATTTTTTCTACTTACGCTGCCCTTTTTTAATTTTTATTTTTATTACACTAGATGCTAGGGGCCCCATCCTATTTCGCTATGGGGCCCTATGATTTATAGTTATGCCTCTAGATAATGAGGCAGTGGAAGGATGATAGACATATCCTCTGTTTTATCTACTCTGTTATGGTTCAGATGTATTCCCAGAGCCTGTCCACCAAGATGCGACCGAAGAGCCTTCAGCTTTCAGATGGCCGTCTCACCCTCCACACCAGCTCAACAACTCAAGGAATAACTCTTACTCCTTCTCCGATCACTCCTAAAACCCCAAGAACCCATAGTAAGTAGAGTCAAGGCACACTTTATAGGTTATTCAAAGGGGTCGTCTCACTTCAGCAAATGGCATTTATCACGTAGAGAAGTTAATACAAGACACTTACTAATGTATTGTGATTGTCCATATTGCCTCCTTTGCTGGCCAGATTCATTTTCCCACCACATTATACACTGCTCATTTCCATGGAACGACCACCCTGTAATCCAGCAGTGGTGGCCGTGCTTGCACGATATAGGAAAAAGTGCTGGACTATGCATGGTTGTGGCCACCAGCCAGGAGGCAATATGGACAATCACAATACATTAGTAAGTGGCTTGTCTTAACTTTCTCTAAATGATAAATGCCACTTGCTGAAGTGAGAGGACCCCTTTAGGTGCTCTTTGAGGCACACACTGTGTAATTCATAATTTTTTTTTTTTAATTCTACGTGGCTAAGAGTATAGGCAGCCCGTGTTTCCTTCCTAGGTCCCCAGGGTCACCTATACAGGGGGTTCCTCAGTTCTTTATTTTGTCACCAGGAGTCTCCTTCGATCTTACTGTCACTCTTGGCCACATCGATAAAAGGGTTAAATGGTTGGTCTTTGAGGTTCTGGCCATTAGAGCAGGAGCTTGACTGTCACAAAATGGGTCACAAAAAGGCAAAGAAAAAGTCTCTCTAGTCCCCTTATAGAGGGCTACCTATAGTGAATGTGTATGAGCTTACCTATAGGTGGGCACTAGAGATGTCTTCCTCCTGGAGGTGTGCATACCTTTTCCCAGAATGCATTACCCTAAAGACTTCCCACTATCTGGAGTTCCACAAGGAGAATTCGTACCTTGTATGATTAAGTGAGCTTCTGTATCTCTAAGGGTTTTCCTCATCATGTTTACATCTCCTCTGCACAAGTCATATATTGTCCATTACTTGTATAGGTTTCCCTTCACTTTCTACACATGGTCATGAAACATTACAAATGATTGGGTCACCTCCTCCACCACCTCCAAAAAGCAGATCCAATGAGGGAAGCCAACGACTTTCCACAGAGGTAAGTGGTATTACACATTCCAGGACACGCATACATTTCTACAGCATCATTTCTCTACAGGCATTTATATTGTACATTTTCTGATGTTCTCCAGATACCTCCACCGTTGCCAAAAAGAGAAGAAGCCAAGCCCCCAACACCACCTCCAAAGGTTAGGAAGTCAAGTGTGATCCATGAACCTGGATTGTGATGGGTCATCAACCCAAAAGGCCATCCTACATCTTTGAAGACTTTTATGTATCTTCCAAAATTCAGACCATTCATTAACACTCTAATGCTCCACCGGGTCAGGATATCTTGGCAGACACTCCGTGGATCTTGAACAAACAGTATGGGGCATAGTCTTATGGAGCAATAGCCGGTCTATTGAGTGTACACTCAAGCAACTAAGCTAAATGAAGATTTTATTCTATACAGAGAAGACTGATCATACATGTGGAGGGAAGTCCTCTCCGTATGGAGGCTCTTCCTTGGTGAGGATCGACAGGAAGACCTCTGTGTTAATAATGTAATCACACTTTGTACATATGGGACTCGATATTATTGTAAGAACAAAGCCTCAAACCAATTTTATCTCATTTTTGTGTTTCCTTTATGTTTTCGGACCTCCCTCTGGGGGAATTTTACTGCAGAAGAACATAAATCTCACATATATAACTCTGTAAGATATAGAAATATCAGATTTATTAACCACTTTACCATCCTAGATCACCAAGAAGCAGCCATCACAGGGGTTGGACAAGTTATATTACTAGCTGCGCATGTGCTGGGAACAGCATGTACACGCCGCTAGTAATAAGCATTAAATTAATGAAATATAAATAATGTTTATTTGCAGGTCATTTAACCTTCCATTTCTCTAGACCATCAGTGAATCTGCCATTAAATCCACCTAACTCCTCTAGATCACCTGGGGTTCTGCCATAAACCCTCCACTACTCTAGACCACCATGGAAGCTGTCAGTAACCTCTTTAATTCTCTAGGCCATCAGGAAATCTGTCAATAACCCCATCCATTTCTCTAGACCATAAGACCACCAGGGAAGCTGTCGTTAACACCTCCACTCTTCTTGACCACCAAGGAGTTCATATACCAACCAAAAAAGAGGCTGTTAGCCCCCATCTAGTTTCCTAGACAACTGGAGAAATGCAACCCCAATTCAAAATAAATTGGGGTGCTGTATAAAATGTGAATAAATGTTAATAAAAACAGAATGCAATAATTTGCGAATCTCATAGACCCATGATTTATTCACAGATGTTAAAAGTTAGACATTTTACTATTTCTTGAAAAAAAATGTACTCATTTATGACTTGACGGCAGCAACACATCTCAAACAATAATAAAAATCAGTTTCACCAGTCAGTAAAAAACTGCATCTAAAAATTTAAGTTTGTGAAAAATGTTCCTAAACGTAAAATTGTGAAGACTTTGAATATTCCAACATCTACAGTCGTGGCCAAAAGTTTTGAGAATTACATAAATATTGGAAATTGGAAAAGTTGCTGCTTAAGTTTTTATAATAGCAATTTGCATATTCTCCAGAATGTTATGAAGAGTGATCAGATGAATTGCATATTTCCTCTTATGTTCCATTCACACGACTGTGTCCGTTTTGCAGACCACAAACCGCGGTTTCCCAAACACAGACACCGGCCATGTGCATCGCTTATTTTCCCCTTTCCGCAGGTCCCGCACTTTGTTACAAATTCCTATCCTTGTCCGCAGGTATTTGGGTAGATAATATGCATTAAATACAATAAATTAAGACTTTGCCATGAAAATTAACTTAATCCCCAAAAAACCTTTCCACTGCATTTCATTGCTGTCATTAAAGGACCTGCTGAGATCATTTCAGTAATCGTCTTGGTAACTCAGGTGAGAATGTTGACGAGCACGAGGCTGGAGATCATTATGTCAGGCTGATTGGGTTAAAATGGCAGACTTGACATGTTAAAAGGAGGGTGATGCTTGAAATCATTGTTCTTCCATTGTTAACCATGGTGACCTGCAAAAAAAAGCATGCAGCCATCATTGCATTGCATAAAAATGGCTTCACAGGCAAGGATATTGTGGCTACTAAGATTGCACCTCAATCAATAATTTATAGGATCATCAAGAACTTCAAGGAAAGAGGTTCAATTCTTGTTAAGAAGGCTTCAGGGCGTCCAAGAAAGTCCAGCAAGCGCCAGGATCGTCTCCTAAAGAGGATTCAGCTGCGGGATCGGAGTGCCACCAGCGCAGAGCTTGCTCAGGAATGGCAGCAGGCAGGTGTGAGCGCATCTGCACGCACAGTGAGGCGAAGACTTTTAGAAGATGGCCTGGTATCAAGAAGGTCAGCAAAGAAGCCACGTCTCTCCAAAAAAACTATCAGGGACAGATTGATCTTCTGCAGAAAGTATGGTGAATGGACTGCTGAGGACTGGGGCAAAGTCATATTCTCCGATGAAGCCTCTTTCCGATTGTTTGGGGCATCTGGAAAAAAGGCTTGTCCGGAGAAGAAAAGGTGAGCGCTACCATCAATCCTGTGTCATGCCAACAGTAAAGCATCCTGAGACCATTCATGTGTGGGGTTGCTTCTCATCCAAGGGAGTGGGCTCACTCACAATTTTGCCCCAAAACACAGCCATGAATAAAGAATGGAACCAAAACACCCTCCAACAGCAACTTCTTCCAACAATCCAACAACAGTTTGGTGAAGAACAATGCATTTTCCAGCACGATGGAGCACCGTGCCATAAGGCAAAAGTGATAACTAAGTGGCTCGGGGACTAATAGTTGACATTTTGGGTCCATGGCCTGGAAACTCCCCAGATCTTAATCCCATTGAGAACTTGTGGTCAATCCTCAAGAGGCGGGTGGACAAACAAAAACCCACTAATTCTGACAAACTCCAAGAAGTTATTATGAAAGAATGGGTTGCTATCAGTCAGGAATTGGGCCAGAAGTTGATTGAGAGCATGCCCAGTCGAATTGCAAAGGTCCTGAAAAAGAAGGGCCAACACTGCAAATACTGACTCTTTGCATAAATGTCATGTAATTGTCGATAAAAGCCTTTGAAACGTATGAAGTGCGTGTAATTATATTTCACTACACCACAGAAACAACTGAAACAAAGATCTAAAAGCAGTTTAGCAGAAAATTTGTGAAAACTAATATTTGTGTCATTCTCGAAACTTTTGGCCACGACTGTACAGTACATAATATCAGAAGATTCAGAGAATACGGAAAAATCCATGTGCAAAATGAACAAGGGAGATGGTCAATACTGGATGCTTGTGATTGATGGGCCCTCAGGCAGCACTGCATTAAAAACAGGCATGATTCTGTACTGGAAATCATTGCATGGGCTCAGGAACACTTCCAGAAAGTATTGCCATCCACAAATGGAAGATAAAGCTGTATCATGCAAAGAAGAAGCCATAGGTCAACATGACCAGGAGACGCAGCTGTCTTATCTAGGGAAAAAGCTTCTTTAAAATGGACAAAATAGAAAACTGTACTGTGGTCAGATGAACCTCTGTGGTCTGCGGGCTCAAGAGGAGAGGGAACATCCAGGTTATCAGAGCCCAGTTCAAAAGCTGGCATCTCTGATAGTATGAGGGTGCATTTATGTCTATGGCGTGGGTGGCTTACACATCTGGAAAGGCACTATCAATGCTGAACAGGTTTTAGAACAATATATGCTCCTATCCAGACAACCTCTCTCAGGGGGAATGCCTTTAATCAAGACAATGCTAAACCACATACTGCATCCATCACAACAGCATGGCTTCCCAGAAGAAGAGTTTGGGTGCTCAACTGGCCATCTGCATTCAGAAAACATTTGGGGCATCATGAAATGAAAAATAGAGTAACGAAGACCCAGGACTGTTGAGCAGCTGGAATCCTACATCAGACACGAATAGGACTAACATTCCTCTCTCAAAACTCCAGAAGTTGGTTTCCTCGCTTCCCAGATGTTTACAGACTGTTGTTAAAAGAAGAGGGGGTGCTACACAATGGTAGATGTGGTCCTGTCCTGAGAGGATGCTACACAATGGTAGACATATAGACATGGCCCTGTCCCGAGAGAATGCTACACAATGGTAGACATGGCCCTGTCTCGAGGGGATGCTACACAATGGTAAACATGACCCTGTCCTGAGAGGATGCTACACAATGGTAGACATGGCCCTGTTCTAAGGGGATACTACACAATGGTAGACATGGCCATGTTCTAAGGGAATACTACACAATGGTAGACATGGCCCAGTCCTCAGAGGATACTACACAATGGTAGACATGGCCCTGCCCCGAGAGGATGCTACACAATGGTAGACATGGCCCTGTCCTGAGAGGATGCTACACAATGGTAGACATGGCCCTGTCGCGAGAGGATGCTACACAATGGTAGATATGGCCCTCTCCCGAGAGGATGGTACACAATGGTAGACATGGCCCAGTCCTCAGGGGATACTACACAATGGTAGACATGGCCCTCTCCCGAGAGGATGGTACACAATGGTAGACATGGCCCAGTCGCGAGAGGATGGTAGACATGGTTCTCTCCTGAGAGGATGCTACACAATGGTAGACATCACCCTGTCCTGAGAGGATGCTACACAATGGTGGACATCGCCCTGTCCTGAGAGGATGCTACACAATGGTAGACATGACCTGTCCTGAGAGGATGCTACACAATGGTGGACATGGCCCAGTCCTCAGAGGATGCTACACAATGGTAGACATGGCCCTGTTCTAAGGGGATACTACACAATGGTAGACATGGTTCTGTCCTGAGAGGATGCTACACAATGGTGGACATGGCCCTGTCCTGAGAGGATGCTATACAATGGTAGACATGGCCCTGTTCTAAGGGGATACTACACAATGGTAGACATGTTTCTGTCGCGAGAGGATGCTACACAATGGTAGATATGGCCCTGTCCCGAGAGGATGGTACACAATGGTAGACATGGCCCAGTCCTCAGGGGATACTACACAATGGTAGACATGGCCCTGTCGCGAGAGGATGGTAGACATGGCCCTGTCCTGAGAGGATGCTACACAATGGTAGACATCACCCTGTCCTGAGAGGATGCTACACAATGGTGGACATAACCTGTCCTGAGAGGATGCTACACAATGGTAGACATGACCTGTCCTGAGAGGATGCTACACAATGGTGGACATGGCCCAGTCCTCAGAGGATGCTACACAATGGTAGACATGGCCCTGTCCTGACAGGATGCTACATAATGGTAGACATGGCCCTGTCCCAAGGGGATACTACACAATGGTAGACATGGTTCTGTCCTGAGAGGATGCTACACAATGGTGGACATGGCCCTGTCCTGAGAGGATGCTACACAATGGTAGACATGGCCCTGTCCTGACCGAATGCTACATAATGGTAGACATGACCTGTCCTGAGAGGATGCTACACAATGGTAGACATAGCCCTGTCTTAACTTGTTTGAGATGCGTTGCTGCTATCCAGTTCAGTTAACTTTTTCATGGTAAAATGTCTCACTTTCATCATCTGATATATGTTCTAGGTTTTACTGGTAATAAAATATGGGTCTATGAGATTTACAAATCACTACATTCAGTTTTTACTTACACTTTACACAGCAACTTTTTTGGAATTGTACTTTGTAGATAAAGTATTCGCTAACCAAGAACAACCACCAGGGAGCAGGTCTTCTAGGCACATAGGATTATAGATCTACAACTTACAGTATGTGGCAGAAATCTTATAGTAAGTTTCCCTGCAGCGACACCACAGGAGAAATAAAGTATTGCACGGTGTCCATTCAGATTATAGGATAAGATGGGTCCTCCAGAGCGAGAGATGCCCCTTGTTAGATCCCTGCACTCTGACCAAGGAATGAGGGAGAAGATCCCCTGTATTACCCCAGAATTTACTAGTCGGGGGTACAAACATGCAATTTATAAACTATTTGCCCTGATATTCTTTATACCTGTTTTCAAGTATGTAAAAGTGAAGGCACAGGAGGACATGCTATATGTGCGAGCTGTGCACAGGGGCCCGCTAGGAAGGGTGCTCATGCCAACTTAAATCCCCTTCTTACTATTAGCTAATGACAATGGCCGACAATTATTGGGGGATTATTAGAGGATATCAGTGGCTGCTCTGTGATGAGCTGCTGGAGGGCAATGGGCCCATTATATTATTATTGCACATGGGTCTTATTCTGCTATTTGTGTCTACCCCTGAGTGAATGCTGCTGTACCAAACCCATGCACTAGAGGGCGCTCCACCACAAGCACTGCCACTGAGTCCACAGTACGTATTTTACAGAACCAAGAAGCGACTCTTGGTAGTGAAAAGTGCTGGAACGGGATACAGCCGGCAAACGGTTCTGCAATCTGCTTGTGCAGACCCGTAAGAGGGCAGCGGAGGATGGGAGGAGTTGTAATGGCTATGATGGTGGTCATAGTACTCTCAGTTCACAATGGCAGCCCTCATATTAGCTCCCTGGGCTGTGCACAGTGAATGGAGGATGCACCCTTTCTTCCTTCAGGGCACACCCAGGTACTAGGACTCCTGCCTGGTGGTAGTTGGGGTGTTCTTGATGGTAGATAGTTGGCACATGCTGGGCCCAGTGGACAGATGGTGATGTCAATAACCAGGCCCAGTTTAGTGATAACAAGGAACAGTCTCTTCACCAAGGATGATGAGAGTTGCTGTACAAACAGCAGCAACAGGCACAGTTCCCAAAATATATTACAGTATAGCCATCTCCCTGTCTATGGGCACCAACAATGATGGTACTAGTATTAGTCTCTGAGCTTTTTTTAAATACTTTACTATCCTTCCAAAACTCTCACAATCAGTACTGCAGTTCCCAAGCCAGTCTGTTATATAAGTGTGGTGGGAACAGAGGCATCATGCCCTCTCTACAAAGCAGCAAAGTCCATAGCCATAAACAAGCATTACCTTTGCTAACACGCACTGTCCCTTGTGCTCCTATCACTTTGGGAGCTTAGGACTGAATCATTGGATGATGCTATCAAAACAACCCAGCTCCTTGCTCAGAGGTCCAGCTTTCCTCCTGCTGAGTAGGGCACGAAAACTAAGCTGTGCCACCTATGGACAGCTCTTGGGATGACATACAAGGCATGACGCAAAGAGTTTAGCTTTAGTTAACCCTTTGCAGTAGTCCTACTGGGGTACTACACTTGTAATTTTAACGAATGGATCAAGAAAACTGTCCTGAACCAGCTCAATCCCACCCCGAATGCATCTCTCCCAGGGGGGTAGTAGGGAGAGATGGAGCCTGAACCCTAACCCTGTACCCTCCACCTCACTGTCCCCCATGGTATATTAACCCTTTGCTAACATTACAGATCTGCAGAGCGCTCGCATCAAGGGTGATCTGCAACCTGCAGCCATTATGGAACTACACATACCAACCTGACGCTTTGCAGCTTTCATGGGATGCTGGGAGTTGTTGTTTTACGGCAGCAGGTTACACATCACTGGTTCAGGTGCTTGTCAATGGAGAAGACACATAATAATATGTGAGGAGAAACGTATCTCAATGTAGAGAGCGAGAAACAATAATAATATATGGGGCAGGTGTGGTCTATATACCGCTGACATCCTGCTGCCATGGCCAGGGTAACCCCTAAGACTTAACTACTTAAAGGGCCAGTCTGGTTAAAAAAAAAAAAAACAGCCATCAATTGGAATTTATATGCGTTCCCTACTTTTTACATTGTTCAGGCTTTCGCCTCCATATTAGTTATCTGTTCAAGTGAGCAGTCCATCCAGTAACTGTATGAAGTAATGCGTTTACACTGCCAAAGCCCATGGGAAGGGTCACCTACTTTTCTGCTTTGATTTCCACTTCATTCCACAGTCCACAGAACATGGAGTAGAACAATCTCAGTGTAGAGAACCATATAGACTGATCCTGGGAATCATTCTAGTCATGAGCGTTATCATCCATGGAACATGTGATGGAACCTAGAAGATGGATTATACATCCGGGTTATTGTCTGTGCCCTGAGGTCACCAGGCTCTGTGGAATATTTCACCATCAGTTCGTATCTCTTCCCAACAGCAGCAGAAAGATCATAAGTTCATCAAGGTAACAGCGAGAACCATGCAGGCAACAGTGCAACGTAGAACTTCAAATACATTCAATAGAAGCTGTTTTCAAGCGCAATTTCCTGGCACCAGTAAGCAATATGGAGGCAGGTTGGAAGGCTACAGTTTATCACTAATATTGTACTTGACTAGTAGTAGTCTGGGTGACGGGTGTCTTAGCCGTAGTCCCTCACCTTACAGCAGTGTCTTTAAATGCTGGTTGTAGCAGTTCACTCTGCTGTCTGTCTTCTAAAGCAGGGTTCCTCAACTCCGGTCCTCGCGGCCTACCTGCCGGTCATGTTTTCAGAATTTCCTTAGTATTGAGCAGGTGATATAATTAGCTTCAGTGCATCAGGACTTACCACAGGTATTCACTCTGTGGGATATTCTCAAATCATGATCGGTAGGTGGGCCCTGAGGACTGGAGTTGAGGAACACTGTTCTAAAGCATTCACTTGAGGCTGTATATCTTTGATCTCTCTGGAGAATCCTCTTTAGGAGCAGGAGCTCTGCAGTGTGCTTCCTCTCCTCTCTCTGGACAGGAAGCAGGACCAGCTCACTACTACCAAGAGGGGAGGAACAGGGTGGTTAGCCTTGTTCCTTGCCAATCTTCCTTACTAGAACAAATGGTCATAACTTGAAAAATTCACCAGTACAAAAAACTATTGAAAAAAATATTATAGTACCCCCAGGTCTGGGGTACTACAAATACATGCATGTACACATGAATATACTCCCTACATACACATACATGCTCACTACATGTATATACAAGCTCACTACATGTATATGCATGCTCTCTACTTACAAACAGATGTACATGCATGAACATAGACACATGCTCACTACATGGATACAAGTATAAGTGTGCGCTCACTATATTATCTGTCAGTCAGTATACAGTAAGTCTGTAACTCATTGGTTTATTATGTCCAGGCTGAGCTATAAGTGTATGTTCACACAGGCAGGCCGTTCCCAGCCTATGAGCCCCATACCAGCTGTGTTATCTGGCTACGTTGCACATAGGCCCCTGTACAGTTTGTGCACTCTGGATTGCCCTCTCTTTTTACCCTATGAGGTAACGTGTCGCTAACCTATTTGCTTAAGAAACTGCTTCAGAAAAAAAGGTTTTTCCAAAACGGACAACTGCTGGAGCCCCCTGCCCCCAACAACAGTGACTGGAAAAGGGGTAGTTTGGAGTCTGGACATTTGCCCCTATTGCTGCTATGCAAAGCCATCAACTCCCTACCATAGTGCACTATGAAGGGTTAACTTGCACTGTGATTTATGTCGCTGTTTACACTTATACTATTTTATATTGTTGAACTGCATTTTATATGTTAATTGTAATATATCCTGTTCACTTGCACTGTTATTTCATTATATCTGCACTGCACTGTAAAAAGGGTTAATGCACAGCCAGCTAATACTGAGAGACTTTGGGACTTTCCGGCCTGTACAATGAGAAGCTAGTACTTTTCCACTACTATCATAAGGAAATATAAACAGCTTTGGAGTTTTGGAGGGGAAAAAACAGACACAGTGAACTCTTTGCCATGGTGTTTGGCTCTGCCAGATGGTTGTTTATATTTGGAAACTGCTTAGTCTTTCCCATTGACATGTATTGAGGCACAATACAAGTCTATGGCGGACATGAACTGTAACAATGTTTCTGTTAGGGTGTGTTTCTCCAACTTCACCCCTCCCACTACAAGGTTCTGGGTCAGTTAGTATAATAGTAGAGCAGTCGGAGCCCCTAAGGTGGGCAGATAGGGACCAGTGTTTAGTAGGAGAGGCTCTCCCAGAAGGCACGAGTGACAGAAGAAGAAGATGAGATGGGGATACCCTGTCTGATGATTCATCTGCAGACCAACCCTTTGGGTAGGGTACCAGCCTTCTGAGACAGACGGATAGCTAGCTCTGACCTTTCCTCAGCACAGAACCTTCCTCTGCTAGGGAAGAGACTGGAGAAGCCAGCTCAGTGCATTGCCTAGATTGTTTTGCACTTGAGTACCAACAGTAAAGAAGCACACTGGTTACTGCAGACCCTGACTCTCCTGGGTGCACCACACCTTACCATCCCTTCTGGAGAGCAGCAACAAGTGGTGACACCTCAATAGTGTCCAGGGGATCCAGCGTAGTATTGGGTCCAGCTCAAACATGGTCACCGCTGTCACCACAAGACTCATCTATTACCATGAAAACCTAAAACTTATTTCCTTAAATTTCTCTTTTTTTTCTGCCTGTTTAGCATAAAAATGGAGGAGTAAGAAGAAGATGACATCATGGTTTTTCGTTGATCAGTAATAAAGGAACAAGACATCCATGTCTAGAGGGCCACATCTCCTGCTCCATCCTCCGGAGTCTAATGAGTTCATCTTGACTGTACATTGTGCATCTCTGACCCCATTTCAAGTTGAGGCCTAACTTTAGACTGCAGTTACTGGCCTTCTGAATGCAGGACTGTCCTCCCTCCTCACAAACCCATCTGGATCCGGGGAACAAGCAATAAATTGGTGCCCTCATCGAGTCACGCAACCCATTCCTAAGGACTGTGATTACAACCAATATCTCCACCCAGAGCCTAATTTCCAGGTCAACTACTGACAAACGTGATCTACACCTTATGAAGGGGAATTGGGGGTCTGCAGTCTCTCGGCCAGATCACATATTGAGGTCTACCACATGGCCAGATCCCCTGATGGGGCAGCTGGACTTTCATACTATAATAGTGTGTTCTCAAGAAAGTGCAGGGCTGAAGTGAATGTAAAGACTCCTCTCTCCCCTCAATCCTCCAAACTTTCATATACAAGGCAAGTGCAACTCATGTATGTACAGTCGTGGCCAAAAGTTTTGAGAATGACACAAATATTAGTTTTCACAAAGTTTGCTGCTAAACTGCTTTTAGATCTTTGTTTCAGTTGTTTCTGTGATGTAGTGAAATATAATTACACGCACGTCATACGTTTCAAAGGCTTTTATCGACAATTACATGACATTTATGCAAAGAGTCAGTATTTGCAGTGTTGACCCTTCTTTTTCAGGATCTCTGCAATTCGACTGGGCATGCTCTCAATCACCTTCTGGGCCAATTCCTGACTGATAGCAACCCATTCTTTCATAATAACTTCTTGGAGTTTGTCAGAATTAGTGGGTTTTTGTTTGTCCACCTGCCTCTTGAGGATTAACCACACGTTCTCAATCGGATTAAGATCTGGGGAGTTTCCAGGCCATGGACCCAAAATGTCAACGTTTTGGTCCCCGAGCCACTTAGTTATCACTTTTGCCTTATGGCACGGTGCTCCATCGTGCTGGAAAATGCATTGTTCTTCACCAAACTGTTGTTGGATGGTTGGAAGAAGTTGCTGTTGGAGGGTGTTTTGGTTCCATTCTTTATTCATGGCTGTGTTTTTGGGCAAAATTGTGAGTGAGCCCACTCCCTTGGATGAGAAGCAACCCCACACATGAATAGTCTCAGGATGCTTTACTGTTGGCATGACACAGGACTGATGGTAGCGCTCACCTTTTCTTCTCCGGACAAGCCTTTTTCCTGATGCCCCAAACAATCGGAAAGAGGCTTCATCGGAGAATATGACTTTGCCCCAGTTCTCAGCACTCCATTCACCATACTTTCTGCAGAAGATCAATCTGTCCCTGATGTTTTTTTTGGAGAGAAGTGGCTTCTTTGCTGCTCTTCTTGACACCAGGCCATCTTCCAAAAGTCTGCGCCTCACTGTGCGTGCAGATGCGCTCACACCTGCCTGCTGCCATTCCTGAGCAAGCTCTGCACTGGTGGCACTCCGATCCCGCAGCTGAATCCTCTTTAGGAGACGATCCTGGCGCTTGCTGGACTTTCTTGGACACCCTGAAGCCTTCTTAACAAGAATTGAACCTCTTTCCTTGAAGTTCTTGATGATTCTATAAATTGCGGATTGAGGTGCAATCTTAGTAGCCACAATATCCTTGCCTGTGAAGCCATTTTTATGCAACGCAATGATGGCTGCACGCGTTTCTTTGCAGGTCACCATGGTTAACAATGGAAGAACATTGATTTCAAGCATCACCCTCCTTTTAACATGTCAAGTCTGCCATTTTAACCCAATCAGCCTGACATAATGATCTCCAGCCTTGTGCTCGTCAACATTCTCACCTGAGTTAACAAGACGATTACTGAAATGATCTCAGCAGGTCCTTTAATGACAGCAATGAAATGCAGTGGAAAGTTTTTTTTGGGATTAAGTTAATTTTCATGGCAATGAAGGACTATGCAATTCATCTGATCACTCTTCATAACATTCTGGAGTATATGCAAATTGCGATTATAAAAACTTAAGCAGCAACTTTTCCAATTTCCAATATTTATGTAATTCTCAAAACTTTTGGCCACGACTGTAAGCTCTTCCTATGCAGTGAGAGACCCCATATGTGCACGTACCGGGATAATCTGCACATGCTCGTCCTCTTACAGAATGATGTAGACATAAATATTCAAAAAGAAAATCCTGAAGATAGTGTAGTGGGAGGTGTAAGATCTTTCTACTGGTTGATGGTAGAAAATGGATTTTGGTGCAAATGTTCATTAGTTTTAATGCGTGTGATGCAATGGGGGCATAATTGCAAACTTGGTACAAACCTTTTGATATCGATGGACTATCCTCAGGATAGGCTATCAGTTTTAGATTGGTAAAAGCATTGGACCGGATGTTATATCAGCAAGGTCCTGCTACGTGGTGGTCCCAGTGAGTGTCATCTGTCTGGGGGGCCCATACTGTCAATGACTAGTGCAGGCATCAGCAACCTTCGGCTCCCAGCTGTTGTGAAACTACAATTCCCAGCATGCTCCATTCCTTTCTATGTAAGTTCTTAGAAGAGCAGAGCAACTATGCATGCTGGGAGTTGTAGTTTCACAACAGCTGGGAGCCAAAGGTTGCCTACCCCTGGACTAGTGGAATCAGCACTGTTCTCACTCCTTAGTACTTCAGACACCGCTCGCCTGCCTGTCTCTAGGCTGTCTCTTGTGTGGTTAGCCCTTAGGAGAGGGTTCGATAAGGCATAAATCCAAAAAAAAGTCCAGTTCTGTGGACAAATACGACACAACCCGCTGTGATCTCAGCTCGTGTTTTATTATATCATGTAAAGTATACAGCTTGATCTCTTCAAATCTTCTTTCTGCTGTCCTCTCCCTCCAGCCAATTCATCTGGAAAGAAAAATGTATCATAAGGCTTGACTGGAGAAAATCTATACAATGCGTGCCCCTGAAGAAGTGACCGGGTTAGCTATATATGTTTCATCATTCATAGGCATCTCCTAACACTGCACATAATCAGGGGAGTAGCTAAAGGCTCATGGGCCCTGGTGCAAGAGTTCAGCTTGGGCCCCCCTTCCCTCAGTGCTTTATGTGTCTTCTTATGCGACACAAGTGTCTTTGGGCCCCTTCAGGCTCCTGGGCCCAGTAGCGACTGCTACCTCTGCACCCCCTATAGCTACGCCCCTGCACATAATCAGTCTCAATGTAAGAACTAGCCTAAGGCTAACACAAAGTTAAAAGTCAAAACTTTTCTGCGGCCACTAGGGGGAGCTCACTGCAAACTGACTAGTTATGAAGCTCTGTAAACTCATAGGCAGTGAGCCACCCCTAGATAAAGACCCCCTCCAGTAAAGGTTATGTCCAGCTTCGCGGCTGTTTTTTTTTTTTTTTTTTTAATTATTCTAATAAATCTAAAAAAAAAAAAATGTGTCTCCATGGTAACATTTCTATTGTATTATCTTAAAGGGGTTTTCCTGGTAGTACAATATTGATGACCTATACCAAACTGATGGAAGATAGGGCCAGCTATACCATATTGTGGCACATTATACCACCCCAACAGAGCTAAATACCACAGTCCATCACAAGATACATCCCCATTCCGCTGCCTGTCTGTAAGGAGGGCCCAGACGGCCCACCAGTAAATTTCCCTGTAGGCTCTATGGCCAATCCGCCCCTGGATGGGCACCCCCAGCCGAGCAGCTTAAAGGGGTTCTCTGGGAATTAAGAAAATGAAAATACCTGGGGGGCGTGGCCTGACCGAGCTCGATGGCGGCTGCTGGTTAGCAGAGCTCCCGCCACCAGACCCTATCCCAGCCTATATCTTAGCACTACCCGACATCCGGAATGAAGATTCAGCCGAAGTCGAGCCTGCCAGACACCACCGAGCAGCAGGGAGATCCGTCCTTGAAGCAGGACATGGAAAAATTCCTCAGTAAAACGGCTGCACAGTCGGCAGCAAGGGCCCCCAAGATGGCGCCGAAGCAGCAGGCAGGATCAGCGGATTCTTATGTGCCATCGGATCGCGAGTCTCTGGGGGCTTGCAGCCTGCAGCACAGAGGTGAGCAATCAGATCTCACCAGGGAATACCTGGATAGCGCGCTGCAGAGGGCCCTGGCTCCGCTAGCTGAGGACCTGACAACTATAAAAGCAGAGGTACGCCATATTGGAGACAGGGTAGATACCCTTGAGCAGTCCCAGGACGCCATGCTTACCTTTAATTCTGCAGTACGGGACACTATATCCGCCCATTCCAGAGCGATGAATAACCTCCTGCTGCAAATGGAGGACCAAGAGAATAGGAACAGGCGTAGGAACATCAGGATCCGGGGCTGGCCGGAGGCAGATGACAAAGAGGATCTGTTCCAGACTATGGACTCTCTCTTTAATATGCTTCTGGGTCCAGGACAAGCTGACCACATCACGATCGAGAGAGTGCACCGTGCGTTGCGGCCTAAGCCAATCTCCCCTGACAATCCCAGGGATATAATATGTGGCATACTGAGCTACAGAGATACTGAGATGATCTTACAAGCGGCAAGGAAAAAAGGCGTGGTAAAACTGCAAGGAGTTAGTGTCCAGTTATACCAGGACTTGGCAGCTTCTACGCTTCAAAAACGGAGGATTTTGAAACCGCTCACAGACCTCCTCCGCTCCTCTAAGACTCCCTATCGGTGGCTCTTTCCTTTTGGCCTCTTGATCAGAGCGGGTAACCGTCGCATAACTGTCCGTACACCCGAAGATCTCCTCTCTGTGTGGGATACCCTACATCTGTCGCCTTTGGAGATCCCCTCATGGATGCCCATACCGACTACGGAAGACCTACCGCCGCTCCCCACGGCGTCTAAGTGGATGCAACCAAGACCTCAAAGGTCCGGGAGGTCCAGAAAAACACCGGCAAAGGACATGCCTGGATGACGTTCGGACGCTGGCGGTATAATATTATTTTCACCAAATGTGGTTGCGGCTGGGTCTGTGATGTAGGGCCTCTACGGAGCCTTTAACTGCCGTTTATTATGTTGCCTTAACTACAGCTTCCTGTGTTTTTCCTATACTTACCGTTAGCAACCATTTTTTTAGCTACCTTTTACAATGGTTTAATATGTGGCTTATACGGGCCTTAACCAACTGATGATTTGTTACCCTTTTTGCCTATAACAGAGGTTTCTTCATCTGTCTTTTACAGTCCTTAATCTTAGGGCTATATTGATATATTGATTTGCTGACCCTGCTTATTTCATTCGTTTTACGTTGTCATACCCCCTGCTTTGTAGTTCACTGGTACTAAGAGCTCCTTTTTCAACTATATGGGGGCCTTCCCCATAGGCAGGCTAAAACGGGTAGTTTCGTTCACACTCCAAAGCTGGGAAATAGGGTACTGGGCTGGTCGGAATGCACACTTCGTTACCTTAAGTATGTATTCCCCCCTCCTGGTACAGCTTTCCATTTGTACTGGAAATTGTTCACCAGAAATGTTCGTTATTTTTGCAGTTTTATTATTTCTGTTATGTACACCCTTGGTACGTCGACATGCATACGACTTCTACATGTGGCTCTTCAGATTATTCCAATGGCCCCGTTAACGCTTGGGTTCTCCACCTTTAATGTACACGGCTGTAATAACCCTATTAAGCGCAGCAGAATATTCCAGGTCCTTAGAAAGATAGCAGTGGACATAGTCCTCCTACAAGAGACCCACTTTACTAGCTCTAAGGTGCCCAACCTGTGTAACTCCTCTTTCGGATTATGGTATCATGCTTACTCTGATAGTTCGTCCGCAAGGGGAGTTAGCATAAGATTTAAACGCAGTGTTCCTTTTACCCTCCATTCGGAGCTGAAAGACCCTGAAGGACGGTATCTGTTATTGAGGGGAGAGATAGGACACCTAATGGTCACGATCTGTAATGTATACGCCCCGAATACAAAAACGGCAAGATGGTTAAAAGAGACATTGACCACGATCAACACATTTGCCACAAGTATTCTTCTAGTGGGAGGTGATTTTAATCTTACCCTAAATCCCCTGCTCGACTCCTCGACACAGAAACCCCCATAAGTCTTATCAGAGGTTGGACTACTTCTTCATCTCTGATAGACATTTGCAGGACATACAATCTTCAGTTGTCCATAGTATCACGGTATCTGACCATGCTCCGGTCTCCTTTGTCATATGTCTTCCAGACTTGTGTGGCAGGGAGTGGACCTGGAGATTGAATCACACCCTCCTGGACTCGAATACACAGGTCAACTCCATAATATTTTAATCTAAATGCTGATTCCACACCGTCAGGGGCTTTGTTATGGGAGGCGCATAAGGCGGTTATCCGTGGAGAGTTTATTGCATTGGGCTCTTATGTCAAAAAGGTCAGGATGAAGCGGATGTCTGACTTACTAACCCGTATTTCCACGCTGGAAGCGTCACACAAGCGGTCATTGGCAATTAGAGACTTAGAGGAACTAAAGGCCCTCAGATTAGACCTTAAGGGGTTACTAAATGCTAAGGCGGCTAGGGCTTATCTGAAAGTGAAACACAAACATTATGTTCATGGAAACAGAGGGGGTAAAATAATGTCGGCCCTTATTAAGAAACGCAATGACCAGACATTCATTAAGCAAATGAGATCGCAGGATGGGTCCCTATCAATAGATGCCCTTAATATATCAAAGATATTCCGTGATTATTACCACTCTCTGTACAACTTAAGACCTTCTGAGACGGGAGTGGAGTCTGCCGCCAGGAAGGAGGAGGTGGGGAGGTTCTTGCAGCACTTGGAATTACCTGTCATCCCAGAACATTCTAGGGAGACCTTGTTAGCTCCAGTAACCCTAGATGAAGTACAAAAGGTCCTTAGATCTACACCTAAGGGCAAGAGCCCGGGTCCGGACGGTCTTACGGTGGCCTATTACAAACGATTCTTTCCAGTTTTGGGCCCGCAACTTGTCACCTTTTTTAATTCACTGATGGAGGGTACTCCTTTGGCCAAACAAGCACTTGAGGCACATATAGTTGTCTTGCCAAAACCTGGCAAGGACGCTGAGATCCCTGCCAGCTATAGGCCAATTTCGCTTTTAAATGCAGACGTAAAATTGTGGGCGAAATTATTGGCCAATAGACTCTCTAAACTGCTGCCTGACATCATATCTTCAGAGCAGTCTGGATTTGTGGGGGGCAGGGAGTGCAGAGATAGCACGTTCCGGGTCCTTCTGGCACAGCAGTTCGCCCTGAGGCATGGAAGGCGGCTGGCTTTCCTTAGCACTGACGCCGAAAAGGCGTTCGACAGGGTGGACTGGATCTTTATGAAAGCCACCCTGTTGAAATTTGGCCTCCCCTCACAGTTCGTTGAGGCGGTGATGTCTTTGTACTCCGACCCTTCTGCAAAGGTACAGGTAAATGGCGTCTTGTCCCCCTCATTCAATATAGCGAATGGGACGCGACAGGGTTGTCCGCTCTCGCCCACACTGTTCATTCTTTGCCTTGAGACGTTTATTCAAGCACTTAGACAGGACCCTGAAATTAGGGGTTTGAAAATAGGCTCTGAAATCCACACAGTAGCCGCTTTCGCGGATGATATGCTGTTGTTCATGACGAACCCGGAGGAGGCATTCCCTGCTTTACTAAAGCAATTAGAAAGATTTGGATCATTATCCAACTTTAAAATCAATCTTGCCAAATGCACTGCCTTAGGGATAAATATCCCTGGGTCTGTAGTGGGTAAACTTAAGAAAGATTTCCCTTTTCAGTGGCATGACTCCCACATAGGATACCTGGGTATTAAAGTCACTAGAGACCCCAGTCACTTGTTCTCCATGAATTATTCACCTCTGCTATCCAGTATCAAACAGCAACTTGTGGACATTAAAATCCCTTATTTGTCTTGGGTAGGTAGAAAAATCTACTGAAAACATATGTCCTACCCAGACTCCTATACGTGCTGCAGACCCTCCCCATCTCCCTGCCTCAGTCTTTTCTGGCGCAGATGCGCAGACTCTTTTCAGCCTATATATGGGGGAATAGTAGTCCCAGACTGTCCTACAAGGTATTGGCTAGATCTAAACTGAAAGGGGCTTCGGGCTCCCAGATGTCGCCGGTTATTATAAAGCGGTACAAATGAGACTTCATTCAGAAATTAGTAACCCTAAAATTAGCAAATTGGGATGCCAAATAGCTAGGAAGTTATTGGGTCCGGGGATTGGCGAGTTATGGGATCCTAGAATCAGAAGTAGATCGAGCTCAGATACCTACGACTTATTGAAAGGAGTACTGGAGACGTGGTCTAAAATGTCATCGCACATCTACCCATCTCAATGCCTATCACCATTTACTCCTCTCTGCTACCTACCCTTCCTGCTAGTAAAGGACTTCAGGGATGACCTAGGAATATGGTCAGTGCTAGGAACTGGAGCTGTGGGAGATTTTGTGCACCAGCGCAGAGTTCCCTCGCTGCAGGAGCTCAAAAATAGCTACCCGGATATACCATGGTCCCCCTTACATTATGCGCAAATCTCGAACATATGCAACCAATACATAGCCTGTACCCCGACTCATTATGCACCTTCTTGGTATGATGTGATCTTGACTCAGCAAATGGGTAAAAAGGGACAATCTCATTGTTATATCATAAATTAATGGAGGCTACAGATTCCACCAAGCCCCTCTTCATTGCACAATGGGAGAGAGACTTAGGCACCGCCTTTGATAATGAGACAGTGGATAGGATCCTGGGTCATTCACATGGTTATTCCCGCTGCGTCAGAATTCAGGAAAATGCCTATAAGATAGTCACCAGGTGGTATAACACTCCTGATAAGCTACGAGCCATGGATTCCTCTCGCTCAGACCAATGCTGGAGATGTGGCGCTGCCACTGGTACGCTGTTTCACATATGGTGGTCGTGCCCTTTGATAGCTCCCTTTGGGATATGATTTCCAACTGTATACAGGAGATCCGCCCTGGTTCTTCCTCCCTCTCCCCATCTGTAGTATTGCTCAATCTGTCTAGCATTGGTTTTGTGCTGACGAAACACTCCCTATTGGCCTCCCTTGTGTCTGCAGCTAAACTTCTAATCCCAACGTACTGGCTATCCACTAAATCGCCGCAAATTGGGGACTGGGTTAGCAAAGTCCACGAGTTGTGTCAATTAGAAGAATTATCTAGCTGGGAATCCCTGTCGCATGATAAGTTTCTTCTGATGTGGAATCCATGGCTCGAATGGCATAAAAAACAATACGTGCATCAAAGAGTGACGTAGGTAACATAATTCACGTTTGCACTGTATCAACATTGCTTATGGGCAGGTAAAGCCCCTGTCGACCACCGTGTACCGGGTAGCTGCGAGGGTAGTGGACTACCATAGTACTGGAATTACATATACTCTATTGCCTGAGGGTTGGGTACTCTTGTTGAACTCTTGCTGTACACGCTGCATAAGTATCGTCCCACAATTGTAATGTAATATAATGCACTGTATGCTATAATTGATAGTATGTATGTCGATTCACTTGATATGTATCCCATGATTTCCGAACCAAGGATGTCGTTGTTAATGTTTGGTATTTCATGTTGCCCATTCAGTGATGTCTTTTTCAGCTATATTAAAATCTAAATAAAGATTTGATAAAAAAAAAAAAAGAAAATGAAAATACCTAAATATTACTTTATTATAACTATATTCCCAAATACTTTCATTATTTATAATGGCTCGTTTTGTCTGGGGAGAACTCATCAGGGGAAACAAAATGGCTGCTGTCCTATTCGTACACACAAAACCTGTCCTGATCACACTGAGGTAAAGAACTGCCTCATCTTCCTCTTTACTTGTCAGGGATTATGATCCTGAATACAGATGATAAGAACTTTAGCTGAATCTCTGTAGGAATGGAGTCCATGAAGAGACATGAAGTACAGAGAAGATGGACAGGACGGACTGTGGTAATGGAGACTGCATACAAGTGCTGCTGCTCATAAGCAACACCTCACCCTCCTCATCATCTCCATTCCCACAGAGATTCACCTGTATTCAGGATCATGATTCCTGACAAGCAGAGCAGAGTGGAGGATGACACAGATCTATGGCTCATTGTGGTGAAGTAACTTGTCCTCCTGTGTGATTAGGACAGGTTTTGTGTGTACTGATAGGACAGCAGCCATTTTATTTCTCCTAATGATTGCTCCCTAGACAAAACAAGCCATTCTAGGTGATGAAAGGTATTAATAATTTTTTTAAATTCCTGGGGAACCCCTTTAAGCACTAGTGCTGTGACCTCCTTAACCCCTTAAGGACACAGGGTTTTTACATTTTTGCGTTTTCGTTTTGCGCTCTATGCCTTCCAAGAGCCATAACTTTTTTATTTTTCCGTTCACATGGCCATATGAGGGCTTATTTTTTGCGGGACAAGTTGTACTTTCCAACGCCATCATTTAATAATGCATACGGTGTAGTGGGAAGCGGGAAAAAAATTCCAAATGGGGTGAAATTGCAAAAAAAAAAGCAATTTCACCACAGTTTTACGGGTTTCTAAATTACGACGTTTGATTTGCGATAAAACTGACCATTTAGTTTTATTCTACAGGTCAGTACGAATCCGGCGATACCCAATATGTATAGCTTTTCTTGCGTTTTGATAGTGAAAAAAATTCAAAAGTGGGGAAAAAATTTTTTTTTTTTTTGTCGCCATGTTTTGACCGCTATAACGTATTTGTATATAAGTGTATGGCGTTGTATGGGGGCTTATTTTTTGCGGGGCGATCTTAACTTTTAGTTGATACCATTATGGGGTGTGTAGGACTTTTTGATCGCTTTTATTTAATTTTTTGAGGAAATGAAGCGTCCAAAAACGGCAAATCGGCCATTTGGGCGCTTTTTCCGTTTTTCTGTTTACCGTATGGGAAATATATTTTTATATTTTTATACTATGGGCGTTTTCACACATTGCGACACCCATGATGTGTATTTTTTTATTTTTTTTATTATTTTATTTAAATTTTGGGGAAAGGAGGGTGATTTAAATTTTTAGGTTTTTTTTATTTATTTTTTTATTTTTTTTAATTTTTTTTACACTTTTATATAGATCCCATAGGGACCTATATAAATCAGTTTCCTGATTGCTTCTATCATAAACTCCAATACACTTGTATTGGAGTTTATGAGCATTTTACTACTTTCCTATGAAGCCCTATTGCTAACAAGGGCTCCATAGGAAATAGTAAGTGATAGCCTCAAGCTGAATGAAAGGCTTGAGGCTATCCCTTACAGCGCTCCGATTCTCCCGATCACCACTAGGGGGAGCCGGAGCGCTGCCGAAAGTTTTACTTTCGGTTTTAGCGCGTGCAGATGCCGTGATCAGGATTGATCACGGCATCTGCGGGGTTAAATGATCGCGGTCGGCAGCGCTGCCGACCGCGATCATCAGCTGCGGGGGTCAGCTACAGGAATCAGCCGGACCCCCGCAGCGATGGTGCCCGCAGCGGCCAGGAGCGGGCGCCATCTTTAGGGACTGGACATATGACGTACCCATACGTCATGTGTCCTTAAGGAGTTAAAGCACACCAAGCACAGTGCCATTCATTGTATAGTGGCTGTTTTTAGTATTACAGCCGAGGAGCATTCAGTTTATTGAGAATGAGTTGCATTTAGGCCGTGTGACCGATGAACATGATGTCACTGTCCTATAAAGAGATCGGAGCACCATGGCCTCGTTGAACAGCTGATCGACGGTGGTGTCGGGAGTTGGACCTCCACCGATCAGATATTGACGACCTATCCTGAGGCTAGGTCATCAATATTGTATTCCCAGAAAACCCTTTTAAGTGCCAACCTCTAAACTACCCCAGATCTACAAATATATTAGATACTAACTCATAACCATCTGAAACCCCATGGATAAAAGATATCACTATTAACCCCTTAATCACCCTAGACCGCCAGATTTACTCAGTAATAACTACTAAGCCATTCTAGACCCCCAGGGATATTATAGGGGTACAGTATAATCATTATCCAAACCACCTGTGTAAAATATGTGTTGTAGTACATGTAATAGTTAAGGATGTGAATATAATCAGGGGAAGAAGAAGAGACAAGAGGAGAATTGTACCATCTCCGTCATCGGCACCTTTAAACATCCTGACTTTGCCCCTATGTTATTTTACATAAACTGCAAATATAGCATCACCATCCAAAGCCAAAGTTATGGTAAAATAAGCGTTAATGTGCCTCCCAGTTGGCATGAGTGACACAGAATTAGGACTGGAGCAGAGGAGGGGGGTAGATAATAGAAGGAGGTGTCATTACCAATATGGTAGGACGGCTCGCTATAGGATGAGGCAGTATATTGTGGCAGTATATGGGGGACTTCACTGCCAAGCGGTTATGGCACTTTCCCATACTCACCAAAGCTCCTTTCAAGAGGCCATATCTGTTCTGTGGTAAGGAACACTGAAGGCGCTGAGGCTCTGTGAACAAGGAGACTGCATCCTGGGTCTAAGAAATGGGCAGACGGAACACAATCTTGAAGGACAAGGTCATAGATAAAATCCATATAATAACGTACACATATTAATACAATGGAGTCATCGGGATCATTGACTCAGCCTAGGCTACTGCATGAGAAAATCAGGGCTATGTGATGCAAGTCAAATATTTTGCATTGCTTCAAAGGGCAGTGCTAGATGATCCTGGGTCCAGGACTGGACTGGCTATGGGGTCTACGCCTACGCCATTTCTTTTTGTTTTGTAGTTTACAGCCGTGATTATCCTGCAGAAAGTTATAAGTATGGCCCCCTACACTATAGATGGTCAGAGACTGAACTATATACCCATCTGGTGCATTCTGCTGATATCATTGATAGTACATAGAGTGCTGTCAAATAGGGGATTCACATGGCGGTGTATTTGGGTGACGCTTATAATGAATATTTAATAAATTTGACTGAAAAATTCTACTTAGGCTATATTCATACAACTGTCAGTTTTTCAATGCCATCACTGATGCCTTTCTGAAAAACGGCATTAACTCCTTAGTAACCAGCCTGTTTTGAGCCTTAATGACCAAATTATTTTTTTCATCATCGTAGTCCAAGTGCTATAACTTTTTTATTTTTCCATCGAAGTAGCCATAGAGCTTGTTTTTGGCAGAACAAGTTCTAGTTTTTAGGGGTGCCACATTAGTGTACACATAGATTACTGATTAACTTTTATTTTTATGTGTGGTGTTCATTTTCAGCATAAACAACATGATAACTATTATTTAGGTCAGTATAATTACAGTGATACCAAATACATATAGTTTTATATGTTTTACTACTTTTGCACAATAAAAAACTTTTTTTTTTTTAAAGAAGAAAATGTTTTTGCATTGCCGCATCCCAAGAGCCATCGATTTTTTCTTATATGGAGCTGTGTGAGGGCTTGATTTTTGCGGGATGACTTGTAGTTTTCATTGGTATCATTTTGGCGTATACATAACACTTTTTGATCGCTTTTTAAGTTTTTTTTTTGCGAATAAGCAAAAAGCAACAATTCTGGAACTTTTTTTCAATGCATGGGATAAATTACATGATGAATGTGTAGTTGGGGTTATTACAGATGCATTGGTACCAAATATGTGGAGGGGATTTTATTGTTACCATTTTTTTCCACTGAAAAATGTTTTTTCAATGGGAAAAAGCAGTAATTTTTAAACTTTTTGTAATTAAATAAAACTTTTTATTTTTTACCCATTTAACAACCCCACAACCCCTTCAATAGGGGATATTTTGATTGCATCTATAATTCATAAGCAGTACAAGAGAATGACACTGTCAGTGCTAGTCACCAGCAGCCTTGATTAGGCCCTACGCTGCCATGCCAAGACCTCAGCACCCAGCAATGTCATTTGCAGGGCACCACTGGGAGACAAAGGTAGTCCGCTCCCTCTCTATGTCACTCAGATGCTTCGGCATCTTAGGGGTTAAATGACCCTGATCTGAGCTGTTAGAGCAAGAGTGCAGCTCTAATGTAAGAGGGAAACCCGTGCGGCACTTAGAATGGGCTGCCGTAAAAAGATGGCAGCCCAGCTTAAGGCCCCTTAGTGACTCGCCATTAAAAAAAAAAAAGAGCATTGATGGTCACTAAGGGGTTAAAAATGGCCCCCTTCAATTGTACGGGCGCTGTTGAGCCATAAAAAAATGTACACTATAGGACATTGCCTATTTTTTGATGGCCAGTGTTTATGGAACCCACCATGATGTCAAAAATCAATTTCTACCCAAATATTCCTAATTCTATAGGGTACAACCTCACCAGGCTATACAGAGGTAGACCATATGGCTGCTATAGGACCCTTGGAGAGAGGGGACCCGGCTCTGGTTGGCCGCATCCCTTGTTACTGAGTGAAGGATTCCACAGCAATGGCAATGTTAGCATGTTGGAGGACATGGAGGTAGCATAATGAGAGCCCTGGTCTATGTACACCATTGTATGTACAGTATATGAGAAGTGGACTCATGTGCCTCACCAGGCTGAGCCATTTGTCATTACCTCTGGATAGGATTCCTGGAGAGTCTCAATGTCACGTTTTCCTCCTGGCCGCAGCCCATAGGACCAATGCTGAGAATGACTTATATGATCAGACAATAAGAGAAAAAGTACAAGGAGGAAACATGGTGTCCCACGGTGGCTCATCCTGAAATAACAAACCAGTGTGCGTGAATACAGACTTCACTTCTATCCGGACTATGAGGTCCGCAGTGCAGTCAGGGTCTGTGCTCCAACTGAAGACCCACAGTGGTTAAAGTGAACCAGGTTTAGGCCTCTTGCACACGGCCGTATTGCTCCAATGGCCGCATTGCGGGCCGTATACAGCGGTCCCGCAATACACGGGGCACCAGCCGTGTGCATTCCGCATCAGGGATGGGGACCCATTCACTTGAATGGGTCCGCAAATCCGGAGATGCGGTGCAGTGCGGAACAGAAGAACGGAACCCCACGGAAGCAGTACGGAGAGCTTCCGTGGGGTTCCGATCCGTGCTTCCGTTCAGCAAAAAAATAGAACTTGCTCTATCTTTTTGCGGAACGGTCGGATCACTTGAATGGGTCCGGATTCATCCCGGCCACCGCACGGACGTTGCCTGTGCATTGGGGACCGCAAATTGTGGTCCCCAATGCACGGAACAGAACCAATACGTTCGTGTGCAAGAGGCCTTATAAGGTTGTCTATGTTTGGATCACTTGTACTCCTGGGGGTCTAGGGTTATAAGGTGTTCTAAGCTTTGTTCACTTGTAACCCTAAGATTCTAGGTTTACAAGGTGGTATACGGTTGGTTCACTTGTACTCCAGGCGGTGTAGGGTTATAAGGTGGTCTAAGTTTGGTTCACTTGTAACCCTGAGGTTCTAGGGTTATATGGTGGTCTTTGTTTAGTTCACTTGAACCCCTGGGGGTCTTGGGTTATAAGGTGGTCTTCTGCAGAAGAGGAACTGCATCTAGTAGAGGGCTGTCAATTACAGGGTCTCAGCCTTTAGGGTTGTCTCAGTATAAGGTGGGGTCCAGAGCCAACCTTAGGAACACGTCCCCTGCTGAAATCCAAGAGGCATTGCCGCGTTGCCCGAAGAGGAGGTGCCAGCGTCAGGAGGCGCTGAGGGTAACTGAAGTGTAGTGGTGCTAAATCCACAACTAATTGAGAGACTTAGGGCGGTAGTCTGCTTAGAGGAGGCAGAGAGGAGGAGGTGATGGTCCATGTGAGCACCTACCCTGCAGGGGGAAAGGAGTGGTCCCATAAAAAGGGCCGGCTGGGTAAGTGAGTGTGGCACAAGCTGCCCCTCTGCTGCAGGTGTAATAGGAGCGAGTCTGCTCCAGTCATTGGTGTAAAAGAAGCGGGCATCTCCCTCCTGCTACTGTAATCCCCTCAGAGATGCAGTCGCAGGAAAACTGTGCGTTTCCCTCTCACGTGTGCATTGGATAAAATAGTGCCAGAAGCAGCATTCATCCATGGAGGGGGTGTAACGCCCAAACAGTTATTGGGGTCTGAGGCCAGGCCTGAACTAGGTCCCTAGCTAGGAACATAGACCAATATTCATCAGCACACCAGAGACCTGAAGATGGCTGCAGAGAGTCCGCAGACCAAGGCAGAGGTCCACAGTGGGTGGGAGGAGAGGGAGTCAAGCTGAAGAAACCCTGATTGCATGTTACGTTTTTAGGTAGTACCATATCTTCTTATGTAGAGCACCTTAATCAGCGTGAGGAGACTTATAGACCATACATGCTCCTCTGCCTCTAATGCCACCAGATGTAAGGAAGCTATCCTATAAGTCAATGTTTGCCCCCTTAAACAGGCCTTGAGACATGACTCGGATATTAACTAAGCCAGCACCTCATATGCAGACAGTTGTTTCGGGTGATTGCCTCTAAAGTTTCGAGTTTGCAGGAAATATTTTTTTGCGGCTCCTCTGTACCATCCAGAAAGTCTGTTACTGCGCCTCCCTGGAGTCCGGACTGATACATTGTAGCAAACCAGCAGAGAGATTTGTGCAGCTGCTGATGTGTTCAGCTCACAGGGCATTGTCGAGATTGGAAACAATTGTATCCACTCCTATATCCAGGTTTACTGACACTGAATGAAACCAAGAGCGTTCTCATTCACTGACAGCAACCTTGAAGATGGTGAGGGATCCATACACAAAAATATATTATCCTGATGTAGAACTTTGCATTGATACACTTATTAAGTTTAATTAAAGCCGTTGTCTGTCTAGTGAAATTCTTTTTTTATGAAAGAGCCTTTGATATATAAAAAAAAAATCCCAAAATTTTTACTAGACAGACAATGGCTTTAATGTGGTTACAGATTTTTTTTTAAAAACGGCTTTAATGGGGTTACAAAATAACATAAAAAAATAAATAAAAAATTCGGACTCTTCCGGATTTCCTCTGGTCTCTTCCTCCTGGCACCTTTCAAGACACATGAAATGACTGATCAGCCAATCATCAGCTATGGGACCAGCAGGAAGGACATCTAGCAGAGACCCATTAAGAGTCTGAATTTTTTAATTAAATTTTTAAAAATTTTTTAACCATTCTGAGCCTTTGGGGAAAAAAGAATTAGCCACCAAACATAAAAATGAAAGACCCATTTAATTTAGGGTACTTTCACACTTGCGGCAGGACGGATCCGGCAGGCTAGTCAGCCTGCCGGATCCGATCCTGCCGCAATGACTGTCGCACTGCCGTGCTGCCGCTCGGTCCCCATTGACTATAATGGGGCAGGGGCGGAGCTACGGCGCAGCATGGCCGGAGATCGCTGGACGAAAAGTACTGCATGTCCGACTTTTTGTCCGGCGATCTCCGGACGTGCAGTGCCGTGCTGAGCCGTAGCTCCGCCCTCCGCCCCATTATAGTCAATGGGGACGGGGCGGCAGCACGGCCACTTGCGGCAGGACGGATATGGCAGGTTGAATAGACTACCACAAGTGTGAAAGTACCCTTAGAAGAGTAAATATGAGCTGTTGGTGAAGTAGTAGGCACTTACCTGGTAATATAAGTGACAGGCTGTCCGGTCCGGTCTGCGGGCAGCGCCTCGCTGCCCCTATTTATGAAGCAGCACAAACAATGCTCTCACAGCGAGGAGAACACATCGACCCCATTAATCTGTACTTCCCTACCGGTTAATCCAGATTATTGAGGCCGCAGCGGGATAAATGCTTCACTCTACAGCCTTAGATGTTGCTGTGTCATCTCTCCACATGAGTCGGGCGGCCATTATCTACTAAAAGGCAGGTGGAAGAAAAAAAATGGGTGAGGGGAGGCTGAAAATACAACACAAGTAACTTACAGCAAGATGCCAGTCCTGAGATATAACATGAAGCTTCTGGGCCCCCAATGTCAAATCTGTAAATGGGCCCCAACCTACCTGTGCCATACTGGAGTCTTCTTACATAGCAGAGGAGCCTTTGGGTACCCTCAGGCCCCAGGACCCATGTGCAGCTGTTGTATCTGCACCCATATGGCCACATAACGGCTCCACTTTTCCCATTATATATGTATATGTGGGTCACAGCTTACAGCTTGCCTTCTCTAGACCCTGAGGAGGTGCATTACTGGGAAGTGTCCCCAAATCCTGGAATCCACTTTCAGAAAATACATTGGAAAAATCAGAGGGTAATGTTTTAGTAGTTAAAGCAGAAAAAGATGTATTCAGACGATTGTCAACGCAATAATCACCCCAATCTAGAATCTGTCTAGCTTGACAATCAATGGTTGGATGATGCTTGCTTAACGATGATAAACCCAGAACCAACAGAGCAGGGAGACCCTCCAACACAAAACACGAGCTGAACTCCTGATGAAAGGCACCCACTCTTAATCGGATGTCATGCACCATCTGAGACAAACAATTCTGAGTTAGAGGTGCAGAATCAATGGCAAAAATTAATGGCACAACCGTGCATACACACGAACTGACCATCAATCAGATTCACCTCTGTCCCACTGTCGATAAACACCTCAATCCCCACAGTCTTGGACTCTAGCGCCACCTCGGCAATCAGGAGAAATCGGGTACTACCAGTCAAAGACAAATGCACGTTCTCTTAGTCCCTCCAAGAGTCAGATGGAAATTAGATGTCCCCTTATCTTTTTGAAGCTGAATGCATGGACATACATTGATAAAATGTCCCTTTTGTCCACAGAAAAAAAACACACACCCTTCCTACAACTAATACTCTTGAAAGCAGATCCAGGAGTAGCTCCCCCTAATTGCAGGGGTTCGTCCCCAGACCTTAATTTCAGGAGTATCTTCACCCAAATTGTCAGAGGAAGACGATACGTTATGTGATAGTACGTCCTAAGAGTGGGGGCCCCTAGATCTCTCTTTCAGGCGTCTATCGATGCGTACAGCATGAGACATAGCGGCTTCCAGAGACTAAGGATTCTCATGAAAGGCCAAAGCGTTCTTCAGCCTCTCTGATAATCCCCGACAGAACTGACTACGGAGACTACCCCACATCCAAAACTCATAGCAATAGATCTCAGCAGAATGCTCTCCCTCAGCAGAACGAAGGCCACGTAACTTGGTCTCGGCCAGGAAGGTGCGGGTCATCATAAATGAGACCCAGAGCGCTGAAAAATTCATCCACCGACCAGAGGGACGGCAGAGGAAAAGCCTAAGACCGAGTGTCCCCTTTAAGCAACAAAATAACCAAACCAACTCTCTGACTCTCATCCCCAGATGAGTGAGGAAGTACCCTAAAATACAATGTGCACACCCCATAGAATCTGTCCGGGAGGGCCACTTTTGGTTCAGGACAGGCCTTGTAACCACCACTAGTACCAGCAGCCTGTGGTCTCTGGATCTGCGAGATGGTTGTGCGGAGGTTCACTGCCTCCAAAGACAGCCCCTGCAGCTGTTCGACCAGTGCAGCAATAGGATCCATGGATTTATGGAACCAAGCCAAAAAACGATAGTTTGGCGGTTTATAACGCTACGATTCGGTGCGGGAGGGAAACCCACACCAAACATAGGAGGGAAAGGGGTGAGGGGAAAAGTCCTGAAAGTAGGGAAAGGAGCAATTCACCTCCTAGAGAAACCCTAATCAAAGTCCTGACTCACTGCTAGTATAAACTGACCCCAGAGGTAGGTCAGTTCATACACAGGAACCTAAAGTCCTAATTCACCCTGTAGGACCTTGGTACTAAGGTCAGGACAAGAGACAACCTGTTCCTCCAAACGGTAGGGCGAACAGGAGTCTCCCTCAGGACTAACCACAAATGACAGGGAAAAGAGCAACACAAGAAAACCCAAACAATAAACAAAAGGGGAAGAAGACACTAGGGAGTAATGGTGGTATATTTGTTTCACTAATTGCCACTAACAGGTACGAATAAAGATATTTATTGTGCATAGGGAGTTTATAGTGACAGACCAGTCCAGGTACGAGGACAGGGGATCCCTACCATCAAGGGATGCCCCTGGGCATAGCAGTGGTTGAAGGGTAAGACAGGGTCAGTTAATATATTTATTCTTCTCGTTATCCACTTCTAGCCGTTATCACAAGTTTGAATGTACCAAGGGCTCCGTTCCCTCCCTTCCCTTAATGGTGTGTGTTGGCATTCAGTTTTTTTGGGATATTGAGTCTTTTTGACTTTATTATTGAGTATATATTAAAAGTTATGTTTTAGGGTGTGTTTTTTCAGTGATAGTCGAAGAAGACATTCAACTTCAAATGGCTATGGAAGCACAGGAAGTCCGCCGAGATCCCAACACCAGCAATCCAAAACAAGACTGAAGCTACAAACGGCACAGCATGGTGGGAGAAGCCACAATAAATAGGGAAGGTTAAATGACCACATAAGCAACACCTGAGGCAAGGAATGTGGCGATTACCAGAAACAACACAGACACAAATTAATCCCCAAGGAAAAAAAACTGTCAGATCAAACCACTTGTTGCCAGTCTCACTGATCTGCTGGCACCTGTCACGGGAACGTCCGTGACACAATACCAGGGGACCCCCAGAATAATGCCCTTATGATTAGCCGAAAGTCAAACCTATCAATCTGTTCCACACCCACTACTTGTAACACGGTGACAAGCCGAGGTCAGAGCGGGCAGAGTTCATTCAATCCAATAAACAGTCCGAGGCCAAGGCAAGCATTACAGAGTAAGTATTAATATCAGGCAAAGTCAGATCAGGCTATGAAGAGTAAAATCCAGGAAACGGGCAGAAGTCATTACTTGGCCAGACAACAAACAGTATACCTTTGCAGAAACCTAACAAACTGTTCAGGCACCTTCCCACGGGGGTGGGATGGTAGATTAAGTTCGTCCTTAAGAACCTGAGGGAGCATGTGCATGCCCTACAGGTACAACATAAGCAGCTCTCAGCCAGCAAAGGAGAGGAATACTGGCAGCTCTACACTAATGGCTGACTCAAGAGTCGGGGAACGGCTAAGCAGAGCGGCAGTGGCCATTGCAATGACACAGCCTATCTGCAGACCATAACGTTTCTGTTTTACACTGAATCAGTCAGGGAGCTGCTCTGACCTGTAGCCCTTATCTCTAGGGATGAAATTCTGAGTGAATTTTAACTCCTGCAGCGTATTTGCGATCTTTGACCGCGCTACGTTTTTACATCCCAGGAGAGATGTACGAACATCGGCCGGGATGTTTCGAGAACGCGCGTTCGGGATCAAATGTTCACGAACCGCGCGTTTGTGGCAGGCCCCATTCACTTTAATGGCAGGCGAACCTGAAAAACCTCCAGGTCATAGTTGCAGCCACCAAATACTTACTAGAAGTGCACAAATAGTCCCACAACATGGACAGTGACATACGAGAGGGGGATCATTGGCGAAGACTCCCACAAAAAAATATGCATTTTAATCAGGGGTCATTTTTATGCGTCTTAAAAGGAAACTCTCAAAAATGTGCCCTGCTGGAGCCTATCAAATTTTTTTTTAGGACACGGGAGTACAGGCCCCAAAAATTAGGCATTCACCTGACAGAAAAGAACGAGTGATTATGTGGCTGGAGGTATATTAGGCGGTCAGTGGATAACTCCGTCTCTCCCTCTGAACTCCCCTCCTCTTCCTCTCTTGTGGACACCCAACGTGACGTCCATCGACACGTCATCATCGTCCCCTTCACCACCACTGACATTTGAGATCTCAGAGTAGGCAGCAACAGCAGGGACCTCCCACCTTGGGCTGATCTGGGTACTGTCGTCAGACCGCTGGGTGGCGGCCGTTGCTACCTCCTCTTCTTCATCCGATGCCAAGAATGGCTGCGCATGGGTAAGGTCTGGGAATGGTTGGGAAAAAAATTCCTCTGACTCGAGTGGAGCGGCTATGGTGGTGGTGTCTTTGGGGGGCACACAGCAGAGAGTGAGGAGTGTGCAGATACAGAGGATGAGGAGGGTGCAGAAGCGGAAGGCTGAGTGCGCCACTCAACCAACTCTGGTGCGTCCTTTGACGTAATCGCACGCACCTTCTCCAACTTCCCACTTAGGCTCCGGCCTGATGCACCTGCCCGACCCCTACCACCCCTGCGGAACGACCTGCCTCCTTCTCGGCATGTCATTTTCAAAATGTCCCTGTGTCAAAGTCCCTAGAGAAAGAAGAGCAGTATTTGTGGAAGCAGGTATATCGCAGACCTCTATCAGTATTTGGTGGAAGCTGGTATATCACACCCCTCTAAAAAAAAAAAATTTCCACAACAGTTATATCACACCACCCTGTTTACTTGGGGCAACAGGTTACAGGTATATCGCAGCCGTCAATCAGTATTTGGTGGAAGCAGGTATATCAATCCCCTCAATCAGTTTTTTTGGGGCAACAGGTATTTTACACCCGTTGCAAATAGTTGTTCCAATAGCGTTTGTTCCTCTATATAGCAGTGGTATCTCAGCAGAAGCACACACAACTGCTGCACAATACAAATGCACAATAATATACTTTCTAGGTATCACACCCGTCAGTATGTCACACCTATCGATAGCACGTTACCAGTCCTTAAAAGGACTTTTGTGGCCCTGTTAGCTAGCGTTTAGTGTCCCTAACAGCCTGTCCCTGCTCCACAAAGAAACCTCTCCCTACACTGGCAAAACAGAGAATGTAAAATGGCTGCCAGATCGGGTTCTGTTATAGGGTGGGGGTGTGTCCATGTGCTGAAACATCTTAATTGGCTGTTCTGTCCCACCTGATAGATGTGTCATGGGTCAAAGTTCAGCGCAATGCAAAACAATATGGCACATGTGAATATCGCCATATGTTCGCATGTTCAGCGAATTGCGAACACGCATAGTTTGCCCAGAAACGACCACCGGGCGAACCGCAAGGCTATCTCTACATCCCAGCACAAGACTCATGGGGAGAGTGTCTAAAGCAGTGGTCAGCAACCTCTGGCACTCTAGATGTGTGGAAACTATAACTCCCAGCATGCCTAATCCAATTCTGTGGTAAGTCTGAGAGGAGCCTAGTAAAGATACTTTCACACTAGCGGCATGGCTATCCGGCAGGCTGGTTCGGCGGGTGAACAGCCCGCCGGATCCGCCATGCCGCAAGTACCCGTGTGCTGCAATTCCATCCCCATTGACTATAATAGGGGCGGGGGGGCAGAGCTACAGCAGTGATCATTGGACATGCAGTACTTTTAGTCCGGCGATCTCTGGCCGTGCACTGCCGTGGATCCGCCCCCCTCCCCATTATAGTCAATGAGGACGGAGCGGCAGCACACGGGTACTTGCGGCATGGCGGATCCGGCGGGTGAACAACCTGCCGGATAGCCATGCCGCAAGTGTGAAAGTACCCTTAGTGTGCATGTTGGGAGACGTAGTTTCTCCACGGCTGGAGTGCCAGAGGTTGCTGATCCTAGTCTATAGCATCAGTACTCTGCCTCTCCTTCCCCTCCAGGCTCAAACACTACAGATCTAAGTCTGCATGAAGCCCTGCTGGAACCCCCCCAAGACATGACATCACTGGTGACATCACATCTACTGGGCAGGGTCCAGGAGGATGGGCAGAGCACGGCTCTCAGAGGCAAGGTCACTGATGATGTGGTGTCTAGAGGGCAGAACTTTACAGGCCTTGCGCGCCTCAAACGTAGATGTGATGTCATCGGGATAAGGACTCAAGACAATGGAAAATGTCATGTGACCATGATGGACTGCATGAAAACGGGGATTTACAGAAAACAATCACTATTAATAATTAATAATGTGTTGTTTCCTGTCAATTGATGCTGAAAATTGCTAAACCAGAATACCCCTTTAAAGGGAACCTGTCATCACCTTTATGTTCCCCATACTATCAGCAGCATAAAGTAGAGACAGGTGAGCTGATATCAGCGCTCTGTCATTTATAAGATAAAAGTAAGTGGTTACCGAGAACCAACATCACAATTATTGCAGACTAGGCCTGGAAAAGAGTCCCGGACACCTAAGAAGAGTCCTGGTTATTCATGATCTCCTGCTCTCCCGCCCACCTGCTGATGACTGACCGGCTTCTACCTAGTTTTCTCCCTTTCTCTCTAGGAGAGAACTGTCAATCATCAGCAGATGGGCCAGAGCAGGAGATTATAATAACCAGGACTCTTCTCAGGTAGATGTGACTCTTTTCAAGGCCTGGGCTGCAGTGATTACGATGCTGGTTCTCAGTAACCACTTACTTTTAGCTCATGACTGACACACCGCTGACATCAGCATTTCTGTCACTATTTTATGCTGCCCTCAGTGAGGTCAGCATCACGTTGATGTCAGGTTCCTTTAAGCCATATTCTTAAGAGTCTGATAAGAATTTAGTTGAGTGTTTATGAGCGTCAGGACTTCAGAGATAAGGAATAAAGAATGAGTCATCAGAGCAGCACCCTGACGGATTCACTGTGAAGACTGTACAACAAAAACTGTTGAAAATGTTTAATGAAGACCGATTAAAAAATGATTTTTAGCCTCAAATGAGTAACATGCAAAGCTAAATAAAATTGCCCTCAAAAGTGTGCATTGCACATGATCAACACGGACTGAAGCGATTTAGGGGGTAAACAGATGTTTAGTGTGGCTATCAATCATGTTGATCCGATACCAATAGGGGTTGTTCGGTTCTGGATTATGAGAGGTTCTGGACTATCAGGTTGTTACTGTGTCCCCCTATACATGTGCTGCAGCTCTGCTTAACCATTTGCCTACGACTTTCTACGTCACGGAGGTAGACTCTTTTCTGTAACCCGAAGTATAAAAGCGTCGGGTTACATCGCGATCTGCCGGTGGCCCGTGCCACCGCAGATGCGCGGTCATTAGACAGCTGGATCGGTCTGGCACTATGCTACAAGCGTGTATTACACCGAAGAAGCTGAAAGCCGACAGGGAGAGCTTTTTGTTAAGCAAGAGCGCCACCTGCTGGCTTTAAAATGAAATGTCAGTTTGCAGGCTGGGAATTATTCTCTTCCTGCCTTGACTGTGGCAAAAAGGGGTTAATTTACTTTAACAAAAAAAGTAAAAAAGAAATAACTAATAAAAAAAATATTATAACTTTTTTTTATTATAAAGCAAAAGTTACTAGTATTAGCAATAGTAATTAGACTACGTACACACCATATGGGTGTGTACGTAGTCTAATTACTATTGCTAATACTAGTAACTTTTGCTTTATAATAAAAAAAAAGTTATAATTTTTTTTTTCTCAACAAAATAAAAGTTATGAGTCCAGGCAATAACAGGGGTTCTGTTCCAGTAAACAGTCCAAGGGGCAGAAACTTTAAAATCCAATATGCCCAAATAGTGTCCCAGGGGCCATAGTCGCAGGGGAGGAGGCGGTCAATCAGTCTTCTCCAATACCCAGTGGCGAGGTTGGTTTCGCCACATTTCTGCTCGTTTTACGTCCAGGGTATGGAATCGTTCATCACCAGGGTTTTTCAGGATTCTCGCAAAAGGACGGAAGAATTATCTCCTGGTTTCTATGGAAGTCCGTTACGACTTTTGGTAGGAACCCCGGATCTAGCCTCAAGGTAATACGGTCCTCTTGGACTGTCAGGTATGGTTGCCTTATTGAAAATGCTTGGATCTCGCACAATCTTTTCGCTGATGTAATTGCTACAAGAACAGCTACCTTCTGAGAAAGGTGCTTCAGAGAACAGGAGTCCAGGGGCTCATAAGGAGGACCTGTAAGACCCCTAAGCACAATGTTTAAGTTCCAGGTAGGCACCCGTGATCTCAGGGATGGTCTAAGTCTGGCTGCAGATCTGAAGAATCTACGGCTCCATCTATGGCCGTCTAAATCACAATCAAAAAAGGCGCCAAGTGCTGAAACTTGGACCTTAAGGGTAGATGGACGTAACCCTAAGGCCCTATTCACACATCCGCAATGTAGTCCGCATGTATTCCGCAATTTTGCAGAATACATGCGGACCCATTGACTGTGAATGGGGCCGGGAACGATGCGGAGAGCACACACTGTGCTCTCCGCATCCGATTTTGCGGAGCGCGCCGCCGATCTTCCGGTCCGCGGCTCCGCAAAAAAAATAGAGCATGTCCTATTCTTGTCCGCAATTGCGGACAAGAAGAGGCATTTTCTATGGAGTTCGGGCAATGTGCGGTCCACAAAAATGTGGAATGCACATTGCCGGTGTGTCCGTGTTTTGCGGATCCGCGGCTCCGTGGGTCCGCAAAACACTTGCGGATGTGTGAATAGGGCCTAACTCTAGTCCTTCTTGTAGGAAGTCCAAGATCCTTAGTATAATTGGCCTGGTCTGGTCCGGGGTTTCCTTACCTGACCAGGTACAGAATTTTCTCCAAATCTTTAAATAGATGGCGTTGGTTATTTTCTTCCTGCTAGCCCTTAATGTGGATATTACTCCCTCAGAGAGACCCTTACGTCTCAGGAGGTCAGACTCAGGATCCAGGCTGAGAGGATGAAGATCTCTAGATATGGATGGAGAACTGGTCCCTGTAGTAGGATGTCCCTCCTCTTTGGGAGAATAAATGCCTTCTGTGGGGACAAATTGGTTAGTATGGAGAACCAACTCCTTTTTGGCCAGTATGGGGTGATCAGGATTATCCTGGTCCCTTCCCTGATGATCTTCTGGAGAACTTTTGGAATTAGCAGGAACGAAGGAAAAGCATATGCCAGGTCCCAGTTCCAATGCAGGGAGAAGGCGTCGATGGCAAGAGGCCTGTCTCTTGGATCTAGGGAGCAGAACGTCGCTACCTTTGCGTTTTTCCTTGAGGCGAATAGATCTATTGATGGGAGGCCCCATTTATGGACGATCAGACTGAAGACCTCGTTGTTTAAGGACCACTCCCCCTGGTCTATCGTGGTTCTGCTGAGGAAGTCTGCTGCACTGTTTAGACTTCCCTTTAAATGAATAGCGGATATTGATCTTACGTTCTTCTCCGCCCAAAGGAAAATCTTTCTGGAGAGGGCTTGGGTGGTGAATTTTGGAGACCAGGTACCCTGGTAGAGGTCTGAGTCTACTTTTGCGCCCCAACCCCTCGTGCTGGCATCTGTTTGAATCTGTACTGCTGGGGTTTTGATCCACACCATGCCCTTTCTTATATTTCTTGAGTGAAGCCACCACCGGACTGACGATTTTATGTGTTCTGGAATAAGGATCTTTTTTGTCTAATGAGGATAGATTTTTGTCCCATCTTTTTAGGAGCCAGGACTGAAGGGCCCTGTAATGGATCTGGCACCAAGGGACTGCTATAATACAGGCTGTCATCTGACCCAGAAGGCTCATAGTTTCTCTGAAAGAGAAAACCCGACGCCCCAGAAAGGTTCTGACTGCTGTTTGGAGATTTTGAATTCTTTCTGCTGGGAGAAAGGTAGTCTGCTGAGATCTGGGAACCGGGACCACTACACCTAGGTCTAGAAGACTTTGGACCTCCTTCCAGATCTGATTTTGTTGGAATTGGGAAGGGTGGTGAGATACTAGAAACCCATTTGGGGGGAGAAAGTTCTATCCTGTAGCCTGATTTTACAAGATTCTGAGCCCAGAGGTTGGGGGATGTATGAAGCCACTGGGCAAAGAATTGGGTTAGTCTTCCACAGGGCCTCTTTCTCTGGGTTCTTTCCTCAGGGAACCCCTTTTTCTTGTCCGTAGCCTTCTCGAGGATCGTGTCCAATACAGGGCCGAAAACATATTCCCCTGAGAAGGCTATCGAACACAACTTCATTTTTGAAGTGATGTCGTCTGACCAGGATTTCATCCAAAGCGCCCTTCGGGCAGCATTGGATAAAGCTGCGTCCTTGGCCGAAAATCTGATAGTCTCAGCGGAGGCGTCCGCTAAGAACCCCGTGGCGGATTTTAACAAGGGAATAGAAACTGAAACCTGTTCCCTGGGAGTTTTATTGATCAAGTGTTTCTCTAGTTCGCTCAGGCACAGATACATAGACCTTGCGACTGAAGTAGCGGTTATATTGGTCTTTACACTGTACATAGCTGTCTCCCAAGATTTTTTAAGTAAACTATCCGCCTTCCTCTCCATGGTATCCTTTAATTGGGAGGAATCCTCGAATGGGACCGAGGTCTTTTTATTGACTTTGGCCACCTGGACATCAATTCTTGGGACCTCGTCAAAGATCTTGGAGTCTGACGGGTCAAATATGAGGCGATTTCTAAACTCCTTGGAAATACCGAACTTCTTTTCGGGGTGAGCCCATTCGTCCAATACCATCTCCTTTATATTTTCATTAATGGGGAAAATGCGGGATCTTTTGACCTTCAATCCCCCCAAACATCTCCTCCTGAACTGAATGGGGCCTCTGGATATCTTCTATCCCCATTGTATTCCTGACCGCCTTTAGTAGGTCACTCATTTCTCCAGGAGAGAAGAAAATTTTTTGGGACTCTTCAATAATTTCTCCTTCAGAAAGGGGGCGTCGTCATCTTCTTTTTTGGAAGACGAGGCCTCGTCCTCCAAATCCTCGGATTCTGAGGTGGAGATGTCCGCCATTCTGGGACGCTTGGGTGGACGAGCCCCCAGGGTGTCCTCACGGATGGAGGCAAGAGAGGACCTAACCTCCTCCTGAATCATGGCTCTAAATTCTTGCATAATTGAGGGCTGCTCTTCTCTCACAAGCTTGGTAATACAATCCTTGCATAATTTCTTAGGGTAGTCCTCAGAAAGTCTGGCGGAGCACTGTATGCTTCTGGCGGTCTTCCTGGGTTTTTTTCAATGCTAATTTGGCCTAGTGAGAGAGCAGCCCATCAGTCTGATGCAGAGAAGTACCAAAAAACTTCTGAGCAGAATATCAAAGGATCCTTGGGGGGTAGAGAGGGGGGCCAGCAGCAGCTACCTAGTAGTATTGATGCAACTCACCCCCCCCCCCCCCCCTCCCCCGACCAAACATCCATGCTGCTGCTGCTCCTTCTCCTGGTCAGACATGGCCGATCCTTGTCTACCCGGCCGGCTACCTACACCAGGAGGTAGGCGGCCCTGCGGTAGCTCAGGGCAGGCTCCAGAGCAACAGGGAGCGTGACCCCGGCGTCCTCTGTCAGCTTTAGGACGAGCCCGCAGGAGAACAGAGGACGCAGTCCTGGGTGAGAGGTCCGCAAGGGAGGTAAGGATACTGCGGATGCGGTCACCCAGGGGGTAGAAAAATAAAAAACAACGGTCCTTTTTCCTGCTTCACCTCCCTGGAATCCAGAGAGGACTTTTTCTCTGTCCTGGCCACTATAGGGGCAGGAACACACTGGTGTATGGTGGTGGGAGGGGTCCTTTTAAACCTCTCCGTTACTGCCCCTACAGAGGTCAGGGGTCAATCTCTCTGGGCCGTCATGGTGGTGAAGTGGAAAATATATATTTTTTCATAATTTTCAGTTTTTCCTCCAATTTTTTTTATTTTTTTTAAATATTATATCCATCATCTAATGGCACAAATGAAAGGTCTAAGGCAGTGATGGCTAACCTCCGGCACTCCAGCTGTAGTAAAACTACAACTCCCAAGATGCACACTTGCTTGGCTGTTCTCAGAACTCCACAGAAATGTAATGGAGCATGCTGGGAGTCGTAGTTTTACCACAGCTGAAGTGCCGGTGGCTAGCCATCACTGGTCTAAGGTGTGCCGAGTAAAATATCATCAAACACACGTAGGCTGACTCAGAAATTACTCCGCAGTTAGACGCATTGCTACAACTGAAAAACTGTCATGGTAAGGAAAGGGTTATCCGGTAATGAAGTGGTTAAAGGGGTTTTCCAAGATTTTCCTATTGAGGGCCATCAATATGTGATCGGATGGGGTCTGATGCCCGGCACCCCTGACGATCAGCTGTCGGAGGAAGCCTACACCGTTCCCCCTACGATTTATGCTCCCCTTAAAGACAACAGCATATGGAGAACAGACATTACCACAAACCTAAAATAGTGGCTAAACTACACACTGAACACAAGAAGGTCATCGGTCATTTTTTGGGGTTTTCTCCAGAAAGTGCACCACCCTTGCCCACAGGCTGTGCCTGGTATTACAGCTCAGCCCTCTCTAGGAATTGAGGCTGAGCTGTAATACCAAACGCAGCCTACACAGGAGAGTGGCGCTGTTTCGCAGCAACTCTACTATAGAAAGACCGCACACAGATACAGAAGGAAACGGGTCAGAAAGAAATCATTCCAAAAATATTTATTGACTATAGAGGGGTGAGGGGAACAGTTCAGCATTTATACTGTCATTTTGCATAACTGAGAAATCGCTTCAGAAGCAGCTGTGACAGATCACGTAAGGCACTTGGTAACCCATGGCGGCTAGGCCGCAGTACACGGGGGCGATACGGGTGGGATAGGATGTCTCCCCTCCACCCCGATGTGCTACATGGTTCCTACGGGTCACGTCCACTCCTTCCTTAGGCCTCCTCCTAGAACCACGGCTCCTATACATACCAATAACTATTGTGCTACACGATATGGATTGTATATGCATAGACTATACGTCTGCGTGCGGCTTCTACACGTCCTTGGCAAACTCCAATATAGTCGATATATAACATAATAGGTGACCCCCCCCCATAGCCGGCTGACCGGTACAGGATATGGCGGGAGCCGCCCCCTTGGCTACCTGTCAGTAACAGATTAGATCTGGGCTGGCACCACCTTCTGGATCACCTATGCAGTGCGGGCTCGGGCTGCATGTACGCCATGCACCGCCACACGTAAGCTCACGGGCACAAGAGGCGTGAAAATCAAGAGTAAATGATTGCGGTACAGAGGTTATATGCATCTGCCCCAGTAAGCCGGGCGTATCCAGTACACCCGCGATGGACGAAGACGCTCGCGGTCTATCGGACGCTCTGGGACATGTGTAGTGGGGTCAACATCTCTTCAAATATTGCACCTTTCACATTGGATCCTCGCAGATTGGCTTCCTGGAGGTCGCAGCCCGACAGGTCACAGTTCTGGGGGAGAAGGGAAAATAAGACATCAGCCACTAGACGTTGCCCCCCCATGAGCTCTGCCGCCCCTTACCTCCAGGTCTGTCCCCGCTAAGGTGGCGCCCCGCAGGTTACAGTTCTTCAGTTTGGCGTTTTTCAGAGTTGCCACCCGCAGGTTTATCCCGGTCATCTGGCTGCCCTCCATGTCCACCCCCTTCAGATTGGCACCTGAGAGAAGGCAAAATGGCAATCACGTGAGATATTAGGAACCTGCAATTGTTTAAAGCGGTCCTCCAGGATTTAACCTCATAGGAGACAAAACCAATATTAGATCCAGGGGGAGTCCGGCACTCTGCGCCTCCGCTGATTGGGAGTCGCTCTGGCGCCAATACGACACAGCTCCGCCCATCGAAGTTAAAGGGGCATAGGAATAACTTGTAAACTTGGCACAACCCCTTTAACCTCTTAAGAACACAGGACTGTGTAGTTCCGATCACCGCCGTGCACTGCGGGGTGATCGAAACAGAGTGCCAGAAACTTATAAAATCCTAAATGCGTATTTTTTCGGCGGTGGGCGATGAAGGGGGGGGGGGGGGGTTTAGTGGATTTGTGGGCTGTGCGGCGGGCGGGCAAAAATAAAAAAATATCAGACTATAGACACTAAAACATGATTAGTGTCTGCTCTATAAAATCATAAAAATATCACGAGACATTAAAACGTGATTTTTTTTTTGTTTCAAAAATGGTATTATTGTGAAAAACTTAAATAAATAAAAAGTATACATAATAGAGTTGTTTCGGTAGCAAAATTCGGTATCGGTACCATAAAAAAGTATTGTGATACTCGATACCATGCAAAAAAAAAAATGCAAAAAAAAGCCGCGTGCATTCCTCATTTTATGGAACGTCCGGCCTATAATAGAACAGTCCGATCCTATTTTTTGGGGGGACAAGGCAACTAAAATAAAATGGCGAATTGTGCAGTTTTTCTTTTCTTTTCAGGTGAACACAGCAAAAAAAAAATATATATATATATAAATACGGTGTCAAAAGCCATTTTTGTCACCTCACAAAAAGTGTAATAGCAAGCTACCAAAATGTCATATGCACCCCAAGATAGTGCCAATCAAGCCGCCATCTCATCCCGCAAAAAATGAGCCCCTACATAAGACAGTCGCCCAAAAAATTTAAAATAAATATGACTTTCAGAATGTGGCGAGACAAAAAAATCATTTAAAAAAAACTAAAAACGTATTATGTAAAACTGAAACAAAACCCCCCAAAAAGTTGTCATATTTGGTATTGTCGCGTCCGTAACAACCTGCTCTATAGAATTAGCACACAATCTAACCTGTCAGATCAACTATGTAAATAACAAAAAATAAAAACAGTCCCAAAACAGATTTTTTTTTTTAAATTTTCCATTTTAATAATTTTTTCCAGTAACAAAGCAAGGGTTAACAGTCAAACAAAACTTAATATTTATTGCCCTGATTCTGCATTTTGCAGAAACACCCCATATGTGGTTGTAAACTGCTGTATGGCCAAACAGCAGGGCACAGAAGGAAGGGAACGCCATATGGTTTTTGGAAGGCAGATTTTGATGGCCTCTTTTTTGACACCATGTCCCATTTGAAGCCCCCAGATGCACCCCTAGAGTAGAAACTCCAAAAAAGTGACCCCATCTAATAAACTACACCCCTCAAGGTATTCAAAACTGATTTTACAAACTTTGTTAACCCTTTAGGTGTTCCACAAGAATTAATGGAAAATGGAGATGAAATTTCAGAATTTCTATTTTTTGTTACCTTGTCTCAAAAAGTTTCATATAGAGCAACCAAAAATCATATTTACCCTAAAATAGCACCAACAAAACTGACACCTTATCCCGCAGTTTCCAAAATGGGGTCACTTTTTTGGAGTTTCTACTGTAGGGGTGCATCGGGGGGGCTTCAAATGGGACATAGTGTCAAAAAACCAGTCCAGCAAAATCTGCCTTCCAAAAACCATATGGCGTTCCCTTCCTTCTGTGCCCTGCCGTTTGGCCATACAGCAGTTTACGACCACATATGGGGTGTTTGTGCAAACAAGAGAATCAGGGCAATAAATATTGAGTTTTGTTTGGCTGTTAACCCTTGCTTGGTTACTGGAAAAAATTGAATAAAATGGAAAATTTGCCAAAAAATTGAAATTCAGAAATTTTATCTCCATTTGCCATTAACTCTTGGGGGTAATGACGTTTGTAAAATCAGTTTTGAATACCTCGAGGGTAATATAATAGGGTAATTTTTGGGTGGTTTCTATTATGTAAGCCTCACAAAGTGACTTCAGACCTGAACTGGTCCTTAAAAAGTGGGTTTTTGAAAATTTCTGAAAATTTTCAACATTTGCTTCTAAACCTCTAAGCCTTGTAACGTTCCAAAAAATGAAATGGCATTCCCAAAATGATCGATACATGAAGTAGACATATGGGGAATGTAAATTAATAACTTTTTTTGGCAGTATTACTATGTAGTATAGAAGGAGAGAAATTGATAACTTGGTAATTTGCTAATTTTTCAAAATTTTTGGTAAATTTGGTATTTTTTTAATAAATAAAAATGATTTTTTTTACTCCATTTTACTAGTGTTATGAAGTACAATATGTGACGAAAAAAAACAATCTCAGAATGGCCTGGATAAGAAAAAGCGTCTTAAAGTGACAATGGTCAGATTTGCAAAAAATGGCCGGGTCCATAAGGTGAAATATGGCCCTGTCCTTAAGGGGTTAAGGGGAGCAGCACTGCAGTAACCAGCTCTGGCCACTACACAGTGGACGGCGCTGTAAATTTCCCGCACTGGAGCTACTCAGAAACATCTGATCGCCTGGGGTGCGGACCCCCCGATATCGATGGCCTATCCTAGGGACAAGTCATCAATCCTGGAGAAACACTTAAATCTTCTTCTAGTGGGAGCGAACTTCAGCTAGTTAAAAGAGGTTGTCTTATGACAGACAACCCCTTTAAAATCAAAGCCAACAGTCCCTGGCCAACATGGCGTCCATATACATATGCTATTCAGCCCCCATTATGGCACAGCTAGGATTACTGACTATCCATGTCTACACAGGCTGTTGCTCCATCATGCTTTACACTGCAGCCCTGCTTGTACAAACTGCAAGCCACCCAGGAACTAAGTCTATAACGGGAAGCCCAGAATGATCATGTCTGATAGTCAGCATGGAGTACAAGGCTTCCTAGTACCCAAGGCAAGGGTCTCAGCAGAACGCCCCTCACCCTGTCCCTAGACGGATACATGTAGGAGAGTGCCGAGTGTGCATGTTATGTTCACGTGTCCTTGTATGTAGCACAGGGATCAGCAACCTTCGGCACTCCAGCCGTTGTGAAACTACAATTCCCAGCATGCTCCATCCATTTCTATGGGAGTTCTGATGAAAAGTAGAGCGAGTATGCATGCTGGGAGTTGTAGTTTCACAACAGCTGGAGTGCCGGAGGTTGCCTACCCCTGATGTGGCATATCAGACAGTATCAAAATGGTTGCTGGAATAAATTTAAAAGGCAATTGCGCGCCTTAGGTAGGCACCTTTTCTACGTCCCCCCTGTCCTGCTGAAGGTGACATGATGCATTCCCTTTATGATTTTACTCTTACCTTCCAAATTTGCCTTCAGGCCTGATGGGTCCTCGAAGTTGCAGCCTTTCAGCGAGGCGCCCTCAGCGTTGGAGCAGAGCATCTTCACGCCCTGGAGGTTGGCCCCCTAAGGCGAGAAAAGGTCATTAATCACCACGGGGCTCCTGCAGCGCTCTGATTGTGGGGGGGGGGGGGCTCCTCTCATACACGGCTTACATCCAACACAGATCCGGACAGGTCGGCCCGCTCCAGGCACGCCCCGCACAGGTTGGCTTGAGTCAGGTTGCAGCCGCTCAGATTCGCCATCTTGAAGTTGATGTATCGCAGGTCCAGGCGGGAGAGGTCGGCTCCGCTGAAGTTCAGACCCTGCGACGTTGTTAAACCCAACGGTTAGAAGCCAATTCCTCGGGCCGTGATATAGCATAGTGTAAAATAGTATAACTCCCTAGTACTTTAAAGGGGTCGTCCCAGGAAGACAACTTATCCCTGATCCACAGGGTCACGCCCGGGCTCCATGTTTGAATGGAGCGGCAGAGACACAAGAAAGACTACCACTCCATTCAATCAGCGAAAAACGGCCCCTGATCTTGTACCCCCAATGATCAGACACTTACCTTCTATGCACAAGACAGGTGATAAGTTGTCTTTATAGGACAACCCCTCCAGCTAGCCCATCAATATCTGTTTAGTGGGGGTCCGTCGTCCGGTACCCCGCCGATCAGCGGTGCAGTAGCTCTAATGCTGGCAGTCTGCACTGAAAGTACACAGCGCCATCCATCGTCTAGTGGTCAAAGTGGTTACTGCAACATTCACTTTAATGGCAGCAGTGCTGCAGTAACCGGACGGAGCTGTGCAGAACTGATCAACAGGAGGGTGGGATGTCGGACCCCTACGGATCAGATATTGATGTCCTATCCCTTTAAAGGGGTCGTGATGTGTTTTCCGCAGTAAACTCTGTAACATCCTTTCTCTGTACAATCGGAAGGCTGATACCATAAAGCAATAGCATCTGTGACTGCCCCGCACGTTGCGATTACCGGATATTTTCTTACGGCTCACCTGACAGCGGAGCTCGGATTTGGTTGGTGTAGCGAGAAGAAACCGTATAAATTCTTTCCTGGAGATGGGAGAATGATCCTCTGCCGGCTGGGAACTCTACAGTCAATCAGAAGGAGATTACTATGGGACTGCTTCCTTAAAGAGCGTCTGTCAGTAGGGTCAACCCCATTACTGCCTATTAGGCATGATCCTACCGAGTAAATCTCTTAGTAGTTCAAGTCTGTGGCCCCGTGGCAGAGAAATGTGCCTTTTATTCAATATTCGGAGCACCGCCCCCTCGAGCGCAGTTTGGATCTCGGCATCTTTTGCGATGCAGAAATCCGATCTGCACATGCCATGGGATTACAGGGCCAGACAGGATGATGGGGAGGACGACTGGCCCTGCTACTTAAGAGGAGGCGGGGTGGTTAAGGGGCGAAAGGCTGTGGTGACTTGGTGCTCCGAAGGGCCAGGCCTACCCCTCGGTGCTCTAAGCATTTACTTAGCATTGAATAAAGTGCATATTCCTCTAAAATGGGGCCACAGATCTGAACTACAATGCGATCATTTAACTCAACATGATCATCCCTAATAGGCAGTATACCTGGTTTCATAGGGTTAATCATGCCGTCAGCGCATTTACAATTAATGTACACAACAGTAATCCTACTATTTCGTGTCTACAGCTCCTGCGCAGTCCAGTAGATAATCCCAGCAGACGTACTTGCTTCCAATATGTAGTATACTTTATTTCATAATCAAAATACCAAATTCACAGGACGCGTTTCGGCCCGTCCAGCCTTTCGTACAGGTCCTATGCAGACCTATGTATCTCTATGGTTACAGACTACAAACAAGCCCTGCGTAGTCTGATCCCGCCTTTCTGTTTCCTAACATACATTCTCTGGGTTATTAATGCATTACTTTGAGGCCTGGATCACACTTCAGTGTTTGGTCAGTGATTTCCATCAGTGATTGTGAGCCAAAACCAGGTGTGGGTCAAAAACACAGAACAGGAGGAAATCCTTCCATTATACCTTATATCTGTGTAGCCAAAACTTCTGATTTTGGCTCACAATCTTTGATGGAAATCACTGACCAAACACTGAAGTGTCAGCTAGGCACAGTTAGTGAATTCCTAGGCTATTCCTTTTTATCCAAAAACAGTGCCACCCCTGTGCACAGATTGAGTCTGGTACTGCAGCTCAGCCTCACTCACTTGAATGCTGCAGTCAATAGCGATTGTGGCATCTCAGTGGTTTCAGTGGGAGGGGGCTCCCTCTCTCATACATCGTCACCCCACTGAATGAGACTGCAGGGTGCTGATGCATGTGCATGCTTTACACGGCATGTGGGGAGGGGGAGGTCTAATGAAGGCCACCAGGTCTGACTTTTGCATCTGCTTATTAGGCCGTGCTGCATAACACCATGTAAGAGATCAAAACAATCGCAGGTCACAGTCTCCATTCCCCCCAAGAAGAAGGACCTGTCCCCTCTCCTGACATGCCTGTTTTAGTAACTTCTTGCATTCCCCATGTAATAACAATTCTGGAGCATCTATTCTTATGACTCCATGTTGTGCCATTTCTCTATTATTCCTTCTAGAAGTTAGGAATGAATTGCCAGCATTTTGCAATGAAAGTCCAGATGGCAGTTAGCAGTTGGGGGTGTGTTCCTGCACAGCCTTACGCTGGCGGCACTGATTGTATAGTGTCAGACTGTGCAGAGACCCCCCCCCCCAACTGGTAACACCCAGCTGGACCTTCACTGCAAACTGTTAGGAACTCATTTGTAATTTGTAAGCAGGAATAATATAGGAATGGCACAACATAGGGTCATAAGAACAGATGCTCCAGAATTGTTATTACATAAGGAATGCAAGAAGTTACTAAAAAAAAAAAAAAGTCAGGAGAGGGTCCTCTTCCATTAAAAACTATTTGTCCCACAGAAAAAAAAATAAAAAAAAACATTCCCCTCATATGGCTACATAGACGGAAAAAAAATAAATCATAGCTCTTGGAATGAGACTATGACAAAAAAAAATACAAATTCCAGCTGCATCACCCCACCGCCACCTCCAGAGGTCCCAGGTCTGTTGATGGGTGACACATGACGGCAGCAGCCAATCACTGGTCGCAGCAGTGACCGGTCACGTGTGCAGTACGTCACTGGATCACAGTGATTGGCTGCAGCGGTCATGTAACACCCATCAACAGGACGTTTATTCCCGATTCAGCCAGAATCCAGTGGCGGGAGACAGGTAAGTACCCACTGCGGGTCCAGCCACTCTGAAGACGTCTGTGTAGTCTTGGATAACCCCTTTAAGCTCACGTTACACGGATCTACCGTTCTCACCTTTATCGCCAGCTCCAGATGTTCTATCAGGGAATCTATGCCGAAGAACTTGGCTTCCTCCAAGACGCCTGCAACATAAGAGCGGTGTTACTTCTTCCATCCCCCACCCATGGGTGTCAACACAGGGTAGGTAAATGTGCCCCCCGCGGTGCTCACCCAGCAGATTGACGCAGTCGTTGACGATCAGTTGTCCGTGACGCAGATAGTTGAGGATTGGCTCGAAGTATTCGGGGCTGCGGTCTATAAGGAAAGCCCCCCGGTGGTCCCGCTTGTTCCCCCAGGCATCTGGAAAGCAGAAGAGAATACGGTTCTATTTACCGCACTGCGCAGATATGACAGGCGGAACGATACTGACATTTCCAGTCATGTACGCTGCACTGCCCGCGGTGGGCGATATGGCGGACAAGCCGCATGTGCTCGGTTCACATCTCAGGATAACGCATTTTGGGATAGGAACCTTCAGGATTGACTGTGGAGCTCACACCCAAAACGCGCCATCCTTGTGAGGTTTCAAAGCTTTATCCATTTTTTTTTCTTTCCTTACAATAAGTCATCGATATCAAATTGCACTGGAGGGCCTACATCCAGCTGCCACAGAGCCGCACATTCTGTACTGGCTGTGCCCGGTACTGCAGCTTTTATTTACTTAAAGGGGTTTTACGGGAGTAAAATATTGATGGCCTGTACTCAAGATAGATCATCAATATCTCATCTGTAGGGCTCCAATACCCCGCACTGCCGGTGCCATTCGCAGTTTGAAGAGGCCTCGGTGCTCCGGTGAGCGCTGCAGCCTCCTCACAGAATAGCCATACAGCGCCGTACATTGGATAGTGGCTGTGCTTGGTATTGCAGCCCAGGCCCATTCACTTGAATGGGAATAAGCTGCACCTAGGCCACGATGAATATGACGTCACTGGCCCCGGAGGAGGACGTCTCTACAGCTGATCAGCGGGGGTCCTGAGAGTCGGGCCCCCACCTATCAAATATTGAGGACTTATCCCGAAGACAGGTCATCAATATCCTATTCTGGGAAAACCAATTTAACAACTTCAATAACCTGCAATTTTCAGTTTTTGAATTTTTGCTTCTCCGTAGCCATAACTTTTTTATTTTTCCATTCACATTGCGGTATGAGGGCTTATTTTGGCAAGACAAGTTGTACTTTCTAACGGCACCATTTACCATTGTATACCATGTAGTGGGAAGCTGGAAAAAATTCCAAATGGGATAGAATAGGAAAAGAAAACGCAATTCCCCCCATCTAAAGTTTGAAAATTATTTAATTTAATCGCCATATTCTGACCCCATAACCTTTTTGTGGGGTCTACAGACACAGAGCTGAGGGAGGGCTCATTTTTTGAAGGATAGGGCACAGAGGGCATTACTACTATGGAGGGGGCACAGAGGGCATTACTACTATGGAGGGGGCACAGAGGGCATTACTACTATAGAGGGGGCACAGAGGGCATTACTACAATGGAGGGGGCACAAAGAGGCCATTACAACTATGAGGGGGGCACAGAGAGGGCAATACTACTGTGAAGGGGTACCATTTTCTTAAAGTATTGGGGGGTGTTCATGCCAGAGGAAGGATCCGCCCCGGGTGCCAAACACTCAAAGCACGCCACTGTATTTTAATAGTACAGGTGTTTTCAGAGGCAGCAATGCAGAGGTTTGCTTAATTTTTTTTTACATATATATTTTTTTTATTCTAGGCAAAGGGGTGAATTGAATATTTTTTTACCTTTTATACAGGTGACTATGACATGCCATCATTAGATTGCATCTTGTATTCTGTAAGGAGTATATCTGTGCTTTATAACACACTGAATTTAGTATATTTCTATGCAGTGCTGCCACCTACTGGCCTGAAATGGAATATACTAGTAATCGGCTTTTAAGCCTGAAAATCGCCCTCTTTTCCACCTACTATCAATTATAAAATGTAACCTTTATTACATTTCATTTATTACCATCCTAACAGAGATATATTGGTAATGTACTAAAACACTACAGTGGGGCACACAGTGCTATCGGTGCAGATGCTCAGCTTCTCAGCAGTGACACCGGATCTTCCTATTGATGGTTGGGCTGGCTCTTCTCATCAATGTTCTGTAAGCACGTACTAGCTATTTTCTACCTGTGTTACCACTGTTGAATGCTAAAAACTTGCTAAACGTTGCCATCCGACATGTTTTGCCGGAAAACCGGCGTCCTCAGGGGAACGGGGCAGTGTATAACGCGGGGCCGGCGAAGATAACCCGCTTCAAATCCTTTGGGCATGACGTCATATTATCGTCTCTCCAATAGAGTTATTTGACTTAGATCCATACTCCCCATAATGGCAATACTTCGGCATTGATAATTTGCACGCCCCTTTACCTCTCCTCCCATGTTTCACGCCTCTCCACTCCTCTCCCACGATCCATCACAATATCCAGGGTCCGTACTGAATGTCGGACCCTGCGCATGCAGAAAAAAAAAACTGCTGATCGCAGACCTTAGCCCCAGGCCTCTGCTGCGCTTATGAGAGGACACCATCGTCCTGCAGTACCAGTCACTGCCAAACGCAGCCATATAAAACCAGCCTTGGGCGCACCAATGACGTTATAAAGGCTTTCGTTACCCCGACCCACCTCTGTCGCTGAACATGTGGGATAGCATGCTGTCCGGCTCCTTACTCACAAGTGTTGATCTGGAGAAAGAGAGAAAATGGAGTAGGAGGGAGCGGTCCTCATCTCGGAGCATCTGACAGACGCAGGATACACGACAGCCTTACCGTGTAGTGGTAAAATATCTGCCCCCAACGTTCAGCGTCAGCCAGTCCGTGTGCCCCCCCGTCAGCGGCTCTGTGATCATCGGCTCGTTCTGGTCATCTGGAAAACGGAGGATCGACCGTTGACACTTACGAGATGCGCCAAAAGCGTCCGCCCACCCTGACCCCCGGCTACTGAGACCTCCATCCCACCAGGACAGGCGGCCATATTCACAGTGAATGGGGGAAGCATGCAGCCCAGGGGGTAGGCTAATAATGGGCGTGCACACGACATGGTAATGCCTCCAGACCGTGGAGCTCAGCTTCTAACCACCCAGTCATAGCCCGCTCTAGTCTAGGGCACCCGACGGGTTAACTTACCTATGCAGGACTCCCCGTCACTCACAAACAAGACGTCATCATCTCTAGGAAAGAGCAAAGAAAAGCATAAAAGACATGACTACAGCAAACAGGACCTACAGAGCAGTGCTGTACTCCGCAGCACAGGGGAACCCCGACCTATTACAGGGGTGCTGCCTCAAGTGTGGGCGCGGGCTTCTGCACCATGTCCTGATGTCTTGGTCCGATATTATTTTAGTAATTAGTGACCAGTGCTGGACTTCTCTACTCTGACCCATTTAACCCCACCGGTCATTGGAATGGGGGTCCCCTAACCCCAAGAATTAGAGCCCATTTTCACAGGCTTGTTTATTGGGTGATCACATCTTTTAGGTGGCGCCAGAAACCACTGCACACTGAATGGGGGAAGAATGATCGTAGTAACGATTGTTGGCGCCCCAAGCTGCATCGGGATGTGGGAAAAGCCCCGTGTAAAAGGATCCTCCGTCACATCTATCCAGATGGCGCTGTTTGGGGATCCATTTTAATTCGTGTTTTAACTCCTTCACGACCCAGTACATCCAAGGAGCAGGTGGGGTGTATGGAGCAGGCTCACAAGCCGAGCCCAATCCATAAGCAGCGGGTGCCAGATGTGCAATACCAGCCGGCTGTAATGGCTCGGACCACAGATAACACTGATCCTAGTCGTTTAACCCCTCAGACGCTGCGGTCAACAACGACTGCGACATCTGAGGGGTTAAATAGAGGAAGGGGGCCACCTCTGTCCTCTGATTGGAGCCCCTACGGCAAAACCGTGGGGTTTTGATCAGTTGCTATGTGAAGGCTCCTAGGCCTGTCCTAGTGAGCTGTAAGCCATATATGCAGAAGGGATTACTAGGAATCCAGTAAAAATCCCATAGATTACAACAGTATCGCATTGCAAACTATGGTCAGAAAACCGCTAGTGCTCTAAGGGGACTAAAAACTACGGTGAAAAAAAAAAAAAATGTAATTTTAAAATATAAAAAACCCACAAAAATAATAAAAATTGAATTCCAGCCACCCCTTTAACCAATTTTACATATAAAAATAAACAATAAAAAAAAAGTAATCAGTATCAACAAAAATATTCAAACTATTAAAACTTTTAAACATTTATTGTTCGCAGAGAAGGACGTAAAAGGGGAAAAAATCCAATCTGCCAGTCAAAATACTGAATAAAAAGTTGCATGTACCACAAAATGGTGCCAATAAAAACTACGGCTCGCCCCACAAAATAAGCCGTCGTACTGCTCTGTAGACGAATAGAAAGAAGCTGTGGGCGTCCGAATACGCTGATGAAAGGGAAATTGTTAGTTTTTTTTTTTTTTTTTTTTAAATGAAATCCATATAAATTTTATAAATTTGGTATCGCTGTAATGGCGCTGACCAGCAAAAGAAGGTCATCACGTCATTTTTACCTCACAGTGAACACTGTCCTATCAAAACCCCAAAAATCTTGGCGGAATTGGGTTTTCAATTTCTCCCCCCAATTATTCCAATAAAAGCCATTGTAAATAAAATGAGGCCATAAAAAAACAATACAACTTGTCCCGCAAAATAGAAGCCCTCATAAGGCTGTGTAGAGAAGAGATGGTGGCTATTGGAAGGTGGGGGGGGGGGAATAATCCAAACATTCACGCTGAACGAGGCGACTTTCACAGTAGCATTAAAGGGGTAATCCGATATCTAAAATATCCACCCCAATGCCGGGCCCCTGGTATACATTATACTTACCTGCGTCACTCCAGATCCCTGCACGGTCGCCGCTGCATCTCCCCGATCAAAACATCTGGCGACAGAGGAGGGGGTTGCAGCCAACAGCAGGCCACACCGGGATTTTCTCCCCATCGCAGCCTGCTATTTTCCGTTTTCAAAGAAAGCCCTGCCCCTCCCGCCAGAGGTTTTGATCCAAGCGACGGCCATGCAAGGATCCATACAAGGGGCCCAGGCACTGGGGTGGATATTTTAGATATCGGGTTAACCCCTTAACGCAATCTGGCAGGCTGTCCCGGCAGAGAAGAGCCTCCCGGTGTTCTCCAGATTTGGCCGTTCACCGTCATGATCTATTGACTATAATGGGATCCAGGCAGAAATGTTGTGTGCAGCTATTTTTGTCCAGCTGATTCCTGGCATTTATGCCGGGAAAAACCCGGATTCCCGCCGGATCCTATTATTGTCTATGGGGTTTGGGGGGGCACACAGCACTATCCGGCTATGCAGAATCTAAAGAACTATGGCAGGCTGTTCGTTCCTTTGTGGGTGAAATTTCAGGATGAAATTTACAGATGAACTTAATGTGACCTTCTCTAGACTCTTGAATGCACATGTCTAACTGTTTCAGTACTTTCTGCACAACTTGCTGTTCTCTAACAAGGAGCTTAACGGCAAAATTCACAACCAGTGTGTGATCCATGAATCGCCCAATGAATTTCCTGGTTCAATTAGAATCGGTATTTGAACAGTCCTCCTCATCATGATGTTCACATTTAACATCATGAGACCAAGACGACACCTAACAATTGATAAACAGTAGCTCGTCATTGCGAGGCTTAAAGCAGGATGTTCTCAGATGGACGTGGTCACTGAGCTCAGAGTGTCATCAGCAGGTTGTATCAGAGATACAGAGACTGGGAATAGAAGTGGACGTCCTTTGGCCACATCCCACACTGATGACCACTTCATTGTGAACAATGCCCTGCGGGAACCTGAAGATGAATACCACAACTCCGGGCTCATTGAAGGGAGATGAGAGGCACCTGAGTGTCACGTAAGACCATTAGAAACCGTTTACATCAGCGTGGTCTGCGTGCTAGACAACCTGCAAGGGTACCTGACCACACCACCAGGCACAGGCGTCATTGCATGGGCCAGGGAGCATCTACGCTGGACGAGGGACCAGTGGGCCTCAGTGCTGTTCACTGATGAAAGTCTGTTCACGCTGAGCAGAAATGATGGCCGCCAACGATGTTGAAGACGTCAAGGAAAGCGCCATGCATCAGCCAATGTTGTCACCAGACGGGCCTTTGGTGGTGGTGGTGTTACAGGGTGGGCAGGTGTGTCTAGTCCAGTACAGAACTGCCCTACACTGTGTGAATGGTCCAGGGACAAGTCCTACTACTTGAATAACATCAGTAATCCAGTCACTGTGCCTCTGCAGGAACAACACAGGCCTAATGTCATCTTCATGGAGGACAATGCGCCAGCTCACCGAGGTCACATCATTAGGGAGCGGCTGCTGGAGACTGGGAGACCTCACATGGAGCGGCTGCACTTTCTCCGGACCCGAATCCCATTGAAAACCTATGGGATCAGCCGTGTAGAGGCTCGTAACTCTGTACCCCAGAACCTCAATGACCTGAGGGACCCCCTGTCAAGAAGATTTGGACGCCATGCCTCAGCTTACAATGTAGACTTGTGAACAGCAGGAGACGTCGTTGTCAAGGCCATATGACCAGTTACTGCGACACTGACATTTTGTGGCGGTATACCCAGCACTGGGGTCGGCTTTTGTTTTAATAAATTGTCTGAGATGAGGAAATCACCATTGCTGCTTCTACTTAAATGCCCGACTTTCATGATATAATATCACTGGAGCTGGAACTTTTTACGTTTTCCATAATCCGTAACTTTGCGAATTGTGTATATATATCTTTTAGAAACAACCCCCACAGGGAACCCTCTAATCACAAGATCGGACGTCCCGTGTGCTACGGACAATGGTTAATAAACCACTGTACCAACAAACCGGTTTGGCACTGGGCTAGACCTGAGGGCGTTATCTGAAGGTCCCCTGGTATTCGCCCTGTAACCCTATACAGGTATCTAGACTTCGCTGCAGGAAAGCCACCAAGCCACTACCTCTTGGAATAGTCCTAGTGTAGTTGGCAGCTGACAAAACCGGTCAGAATCACTTGTGCACAGCAGCGGAAGCAAAAGCCACATCATAGACAGAACCAGAACATGCAAAGTCCACAGAACAGACACAACAGATACATGTGCATAAAATTAGCAGGATGGAACAGGCACAGAACTATAAAACACAGTCCAGACATAGCAGGTCCAGTAGCAGAAAGTTGGCAAGGCAGATCAGACAAGAACTAGGGAATTCACTGGCAAAGAAAACTTGGACGGAATTCAGACCACGCATGGAACAGACTCAAGAACATGGCAAACAGAACTAGGACAACGGATAAAGTCAGATAGTGAAGAGATCCAAACAGAACCTAAGGAACGGACATCACAGAATCCAGGCACAGAACACGCAAAGATCCAGCAGAATCTGAAATTGCACGACCAGACAGGACACAAACTCAGGAGCATGAGCCAAAGAGATGCAGACACCCAGGGAGATTAACCCTCACAGACCCAAACCGAGATACAAGCACAATGGCCCAATTCACACCCACAAGTAGCCGAGGCCAGGACGCACAGAAGAGGGGCAACATGAACCATTAGAACACTGTTTCCTACTGTACGCCGCTACCTCTGGGTCCTGGTGAGCAGCCACTCACCGCCCACCCCAAGTATGTGGACTCACTGTGTGCCTCTACCCCACCGGCCATTTTTAGACACCTCCTTCTAGATCCTCAGGGCTGGCCCAATCCCCAATTGTGTTAACCTATCATTAAGGGGTTAAAATAAAATTAATTAAAGAGGTCTTCCATTTGTATGTGGCCAGACCTGCAGAGGGAAGGGTACTTACCTGTCCAGCTCCTCTGCTACCGATGCAGCGCTCCAGTCCTCACATGTCAACATCCAGTCTGATGGCCTGATCACTGGGCGCAGCATTGGCACGCCCCCGACAGACATAGGTATGCTTCGTTCTGCAGGTCTGGCCACGTAGGAGGGTCCCCAAGTATGGAAAACCCCTTTAATGTATAAATCAGCATGTCTGACCCCCCCAGAGACTGGTTATACAAACTTTTAAGGGGGGGGGGGGGGGGGGAGGCACAGGTGGTCCGCAGCATTACCTGATCAGGGCGATGTCATCGATCAGTCCTCCTTTATCATTGTACACGCCCACTGCCCGGATCCCCAGCTTGGAGCTGGCGAGGGAGAGAACATCGGAGATTGTAGATCCGTAAAGCGCGACGACCTGCGGCAGAGAGGAAAGAATGACACAACTGCGGCTGCCATGGAGGAGAATATTCACACTGGAGGGGGCGGCTGTGGTCAGCCATAGCATCCCCGGCGGGACATCTGATCTGCAGGGGTAGTGTCCAAATCAGTGCCGACAGTAGGGACGTGTCCCTTTGACACGAGGAATGGTTAACACCCAGCTTGCCTATGTATTTATACATTTCCAGGAGGAATAACAGAGGAACAGCACAACATAAACATGCTCCAGATTTGTGATTACAAGTAGATACTAAACCGGACACATCAGGAGAGGCAACAGGGGCTCTCTGCTAGGCGCTCAGCAGGGGGCGACAATGAGCACGGGTCAAACCAGAGGCATGATGGGAGGAAAACATTAGAATAAAAGTACGTAGCCAAACCTGGTTTTAAAACGCTTTGGCTATTAAAGTTTCTTGTCCCATAGTAGGCTATGGTGAATGGACATGCCCTTTAAGTGGCTATGCTGGCATGCCATGTTCCCCCCGTCTACACTTATCACTGCAGTAGCCGCTCACCTTCCCATGCCGGGCATTCCCCTTCACGAACAGGGTGACCCTCTTCATACTCAGGGTCTCCCTCCCAACTCCAGGCAGCCTCCCCAGCTAACCCGGAAGACCGAAGCAGAACAACGTGACAGCGAGCGCCGCCAACCAATCACCAGCCTTCCCAGAGGACCCAGGAGCCAATCACGTCTCACCTGGGCGGAGTTATCTAACATCCAATGGAGGGCGTCTCTAGTAACTTTTCATTGTGATACATGGAGCGCCACCTGCTGCTCCTTTTTTCTCCTTTCTTGTCTTCGTGGCTCGGAAACCCTATGAGTGCTTAATCGCCATCTTTGTGGTGGGCAAGAAAGCCTAAAAAAAAAAAAAAAACACCCGGTGCATCATTCTAGGAAGCGTCTAAGTCAGTCTACGCATTTCCCAAATTAAAGATGGCGTTTAACGTGCCCCCTCAGAAAGCAACGCGCATGCGTTCCTCTCGCGCAGGCGCGGTTCTGCTTTTCCTTCCCGTCAGTTAGGCCTAACCGTTACCTTAACGCGTTATCCGTCCGCGGACTTTTTTTTTTCCCGTTAGCTTAACGCACGGTCGGTTCTTGCGTGACATTCACGTGCTACTGAACATGTCTAGTGAGAACGATATTATTTGACGCTGAGTGGGGTCTTTCCCGTGAGCTGGGAAACGAGGGTGTCGGAGGGACTATTTAGCTTTGGCGCAGGGATCTAGACGCGGGTCTATTTGAATTTTGAATCAGAAGGCAGCGGTGTGAGCGCCGTGCGACTGTACGTATGTATGCTCCGTGTCTGTATACTGCCCTATATATGTATACTGCCCAAGTGCTGGCCACTTACTGTAGGAATACTGTATATGGGACCCCAGTAGTCTCTGGTTATATAGGATGTTAGGTGGGTAGATGCCTGTGTTATGTGTATACTGGTCTCACCTTAGGATGTCACTGTTAAATATATATATATCTATCTGTCGGTCACATGATGACGATAATTTGCCCGCTGCGTTATTTACTAATGCTTCTCTATAATGTTATGGACTCGAAAAATAGGAATAATTTGAGCTGTCGCTTTAACACTGATCCGCAAAAAATACGTATGACGTCCATGTGTATTCCGCTTTTTGCAGAACGGAACAGCCTGCCCATAAAAGAACAGTCCTATCCTTCTCTGTTATGCGGACAAGAATAAGATGTTTTATTTTTTTGCGGAAACGTAATGCACATGTCGTAACTTCCATTTTTTTTTTTTTTTTTTTGCGGACCCGTTGAAATGAATTATTCCTCATATGGTCCGCAAAAAAAAAAAACTACGGAATGGACCATGAAAGGAAATACGTTTATGTGCATGAGCCCTAAGTCAAAGGTGACAGATCTGTTTAGGAGCCTAAAAAAACGGATCCGTCACCCATTGACTTTCAATGTATTTAGCGATGGTTCTGGTTTTTTCCCCGTTTTCTCAGAAACGCATCTTGTCGGATCTCAATACCAGAAATAACGCAAGTGTGAAAGTAGCCTCCTACAGTAATAGTCTAGGAGAGGGGCTATGTTTCTGACCGGTGGGGGCCCCAGCAGCTCATCGAGGTCCCGCCATTAGGGAGCGGCTGCTGGAGACCGGGGGACCTCACATGGAGCGGCTGCACTTTCTCCAGACCTGAATCCCATTGAAAACCTATGGGATCAGCTGAGTCGTCGTGTAGAGGCTCGTAACCCTGTACCCCAGAACTAGGGATGTCCCGATACCAGTATTGGGATCGATACCGGCATTTGCACTTGTACTCGTGCAAATGCCGCCGATACCGGAAGTTCCGGCCCCGCAGCTCCTGTACAGTATTTATGTAAAAGTCGCCCGAACTTACTAACTATTGCGGCGCAGTCTCCCTCAGTTCCTCCATGCGCCTCCTGCCCCGCCTGCATCCTTCATTCATAAAGTGGGCGGAGCAGGAGGCGGGACAGGAGGAGCATGGAGGAACTGAGGGAGACTGCGCCGCAATAGTTAGTAAGTTCGGGCGACTTTTACATATATTAGGTTTACATAATACTGTATAGGAGCTGCGCGGCCGGTGTATTAGAGTCACACTGCACCGGCCGCCGCGGCCCCCGCCCCCCGGATACTTGATGATGACCCTGTCATGGGGGATATGTGGGTGACACATATATAGCATAAGATGCTATATATGTTTCATCCACAGATCGCCCATGACAGGGTCGCCCCATAGCAGGGTCCCCCCAGATCGCCCCATAGCAGGGTCGCCCCCCAGATCGCCCCATAGCAGGGTCGCCCCCCAGATCGCCCCATAGCAGGGTCGCCCCCCAGATCGCCCCATAGCAGGGTCGCCCCCCAGATCGCCCCATAGCAGGGTCGCCCCCCAGATCGCCCCGGAGGCACATTAGTTGGGAAACACTGTTATAAGCCCATTTATTAATTTATTAACCCTTGTACAAAGGTACAGTAAAGCCGTTGCCCATAGCAACCAAATTTTAGCTTTAATTTTTTTCATTGCTATCAGCAGCTGCGCCGCTGTTTATTTCTACAAGGTTTGATAAATCTGCCCTATGTTATAATTGGTATCGGTGAGTACTTAAATATAAGTATCGGTACTCGGTATTAAAAAAAAATGTTCTCGGGATATCCCTACCCAGAACCTCAATGACCTGAGGGACCCCCTGTCAAGAAGAGTGGGACGCCATGCCTCAGCTTACAATGTAGACTTGTGAACAGCAGGAGACGTCGTTGTCAAGGCCATATGACCAGTTACTGAGACCCTGACATTTTAAATGCCCGTTTTTAATGATAAAATATCAATGTAGCCGGAACTTTTTAAGTTTTCCATAATTTTCACCTGAAAGCCAAAGATCCGTAACTTCGTGAATTGTGTGTATATTTTAAACAACCCCCACAGGGAACCCTCTAATCACAAGATCGGATGTCCCGTGTGCTACGGACAATGGTTAATAAACCACTGTACCAACAAACCGGTTTGGCACTGGGCTAGACCTGAAGGCGTTATCTGAATGTCCCCTGGTATTCACCCTGTAACCCTATACAGGTATCTAGACTTCGCTGCAGGAAAGCCACCAAGCCACTACCTCTTGGAATAGTCCTAGTGTAGTTGGCAGCTGACAAAACAGGTCAGAATCACTCGTGCACAGCAGTGGAAGCAAAAGCCACATCATAGACAGAACCGGAACATGCAAAGTCCACGGAACAGACTTCAGGACACACGAGCAGTGGTCGCACATGGGCACTGCCACTGGAACTGTGTGGGACTGGTGTCGATAGCCCGATGCTGTACTAGGCGATCTCCGGCTATCCCATACGCTTTGAATGGAGCGGCAGTGCACCTACTCAACCCATTCACACAGGGGACTCTCATGATTAATGGGCGTCCCAGTGGTTGGACCCCCAGTAGTAAGAAACGTCCCACCTGTCTTGTGGATCGGCGATAGTTTCGGTCTTGGTCAAACCCTTTTAGGTCTCTAGATTTAAAGTGTGTGTCAATTCACTGACGGTAAGCATAGGTTGTGAATGGTCTCACAGCGGTGACACTCTTTGCTTACGTCTGCTTTTGGTTCTAGGTGAGAAGGTGATGGCCAGGAGGAACGCCCTACAAGAGATCCCCGTCTCGGTGCCGCAGACTGAACAGCAGTCCTATGAGATAGTGACCGAGGAGGAGGATTCGCTCCCGTACAACAAGCCGGTCCCCTCCGCGCAGCGGCCGCACTCCAGGTACATCAGCAATGACGAGTCCAAGGAGAACATCACCCCATCCCAGCTGGACAATATTTCTCAGAAGAGTCAAGTGCAGATTGTAGATGGCAGCGGTGTTGAAGACGAACCAGGAGCCTTGAGCTCCAGCCAAGCAAGCAATGTAAATGTGTTCACCCCTAAGAGATCAGAGGGGTCACCTGACGATCTGCAGCCATGTAACACCCCCATGGACTTCTCTACGGTCACTGTGGAAGAGCTGGACATCACTAGTGAAAGCTTCACCTCCAAGTGTGCAGGTGAGGGCAGGCTCCATGAACGATGTTACAAGGTCAATGACGTGAGCAGTTTTCTGTATATTTTAGGCCCCCCCCTTCCTTATACCCTTTAAGGGTGGTCTGAGTGGGTAGCCTTGGTGTCCCTTGATTGCAGTGGGCTTACTGACAGTCTTCTACTGTTCTGAACATTTAAAGGGGTTATCCGGCTTGCGCTGTGCTCCTGTGCGGCAGCCACTTCCCGGATCGTGTGCTGTACATTGGACATGCGATCCTAGCGTGCTTAGAACCCGCCACGCCTGCGTGAGAATGAATCTCTTCCAAGACGAGTGGGTTCTAACCGTGCTATAATCCTATGTACACTACTGGAGCGTGAAGATAAGAAACTTTCTAGTATATTTTAGCAGAGAAAACTGCCTCTTTGTCCACTGATCAGACACCTTTCCTCCTCCTTCCTGCACTTGTCATTCCTTCTGAATTCACTGCTAAAATGCATCTTCAGAGAGGAGACAAGTTGAGCTTGACTGAGGGATTAGGTTGCAGTTACTCAGAGAAGTCTATGGAGAGGAGGAAGGAGGAGCTGCTGGAGAGAGACAGAGGCGCAGACACACAGAACTGCATTCCTTCAAAAAGATGCATTTTGTTTTGTTAGGATTTTATTTTGATTTTTTTAATTCGTTGCAGGCAAATCTCCAAAATCCTTGTATAAACACAGGCGCAGGTCGACAATCGGGGTCCGGGGGTCGCCTGAAATGAATTGCTTAATCCGCCAGATTGCACTCCAGAGAAGCAACAGGAAGAGTGAACCGGAGCCCGAGGTAAAAGCTGGATCTGAATCCTGTGAACTCCGCTCCTCGACGGCACAACGTGTCTGCACAGCCGGAAAAGGGCTTTGTTATCGACCTCTTGGTTCAAGCTCCTCATCCGGATGTAGTCTGTATTATATCCCAGAGCCAGGTTCAGTATTCTGCAAGCTTCACAGCTGAAATCACCCAGCATATCCCACTTCCTCAGTGTCGCAACAAGGTGACCCTGCACTGCTGACTGTTTCCAGTACCAACCAGCAGAATAGTGAGCGCAGCTCTGGAGTAAAATACAGGATGTAACTCGGGGTCAGTAAAAGATGAGCAAATCTTTTTAATCAACTGTTTAGAAAACCTGCTTAGAGGGATTCTTCAAGATTTAATGACAATCTCTGTGTGACTATTCTATTAATAGGAAAAAAAAAATGGGAGGATATTTTTATGGATATCCTTTCTTTTTTTTTTTTTTTTTTGTCCCCTTCAAGTGAATAGGAAGGAGCAGTCAAAGCGAGGAGGTGAAGTGAAGGTAGCTCTCATACGAGCGTTGCTTTCTCTTCAAACAGCTGATCGGGGAGGGTGCTCAGAGACGGACCCCCACCAATCTGATATTGATGACCTATCCTGAGAATAGATCAATGTATATAAAAAAAAAAAAAAGCAAACAACCCTCCTGCGTCCATTTTTTTCGGGTTTCTATTTGTCCTCCTTCCCCAGATGTTCCTTTTGTTCCTCTAACAGTTCTCGTAAAAGGGAGAAAGGTGTAGAGAAAGCACTTGGAAGCCTTCTGGGGGTAAGAGTAAGGGGCTCTCTCAGCCCTTCATATCAAGTTGTTGGAAAATGTAGAGGGGGATTTCTTAAGTTGGCATCGTCTTAGGCAGGGAGAATGGCCTCCGAATTAGAGATGAGCGAACTTTAAAAAAAAGTCTGGCGTTCGGGCTGTGGTAAGTCGCGCATCCCGTTATGGATTCCACTATCGCGGCATATGGAATCCATAAGGGGCGGCTGCCACCAACCCGAACTGTTGAACAGCCGAAGGACCTGGGGTGACGTCACTGTCATGTGATCAGTGCAGGGGGCGTGGCTCAGCACGGGATTTGATCCCCCACTGAGCCACGCCCCCTGCACTGATCACATGACAGTGACGTCACCCCAGGTCCTTCGGCTGTTCAACAGTTCGGGCTGGTGGCAGCCGCCCCTTATGGATTCCATATGCCGCTATAACGGGATGCGCGACTTACCACAACCCGAACACCGGACTTTTTTTTTAAAGTTCGCTCATCTCTACTCCCAATCCTTCAGTATTCTTCAAGATGGTGGATCTTTGGGGGGTCCCAGTTTTAGGTCTTTAGTAACAGGCAGAACAGGACGTCTCATCTTTTCTTCTCTAGATTCCCAGCAATCCCTGGGGGTACGGTGCTTGCTTTCCACCACAAGTGGGATTTCCCTCTAGCCCTTTGATGGCTAACCTCCGGCACTCCAGCTGTGGTAAAACTACAACTCTCAAGATGCACACTTGCTTGGCTGTTATCAGTACTCCACAGAAATAAATGGAGCATGCTGGGAGTTGTAGTCTCACCACAGCTGGAGTGCCGGAGGTTAGTCAGTCACTGCTCTAGCCTATGCCTTCCCACCAGTGTCCCAAGTCCCGCTGTTGCTGAAGAAGATCCGGGAGGAGCGGGCAAGCGTGACTGTAATCGCCCTCTCTTGGCCCAGAAGGATGTGATTTACCTGGCTCTGGATTATGTCTATTTTGGATCCCTGGGTCCTTCTGTTCCGGGGGTCTTTCGCACCCTCAAGTTTGTAGTCTGCACCAGACTGTGGGGAATTTGGGAGGCAATTGGTAGGGTTTTTCTAAGAGTCTTATTTCGAAACTTTTTTCTTCTTCTAAAAGTTAGAGAATAGAAGTGACGACTGTGACCTTAAAAAGGTTTTCTAAGATTTTATAACTGATGACCTATTCTCTGATTGGTGGGGTCCAACGCCCGGGACCCCCGCAGATCAGCTGTTTGACAATTCAGCAGCACTTCTGTGGGCATCACGGCCTTCTCGCTGCTCACCAAGCATGGCGCCGTATTGTATGGCGGCTGTGCTTGGTATCCAGAGGATAGGTCTCCAGTTATAAAGTCTCGGAAAACCTCTTTAAATCAAGAAAGGTCAGACAAACACTTATAGATCTATAATATGGGTGCCCATAAATAGTACGCATTACGGTCTACACATAAATGTCAATACTCCGTGTATAATGAGTACTAAAGTCTAGGTTGGTGAGCGTGAAGGAAACTTTGAAAGAAAAGAGAGCATAAGAGAAGGAAGGAGGGGAGTGCTTAGGAGGAGGAGAGGTTTCCATGAAATCAACTGACACCTGTATTTAGAAGAAGCTTGAAACGAGATCCAATGACCCCAAGATTTATAGCACTTTGCATGTGTTCCTTTAATGGACGCAGTAAGGTCCTCCATTCTCATCATCTCCTGTATTTTGCCAAACCATAGAGCTCCAGACAGACGTCCGTCTCCAAAGGGATGGAACTATATGCCCCTGCTGCATTCACCAAGTGACGCACCACTGATCTCATCTCTGTCGACAAGGGGATATAACTGAGGGCTCATGCACACAAAGATATTTTTTACGGGTTGGATGCGAACCGATTCGCTTCAACGGCGCCGCAAAAGATGGACAATGGACAGCACACTGCGCGCTGTCCACATCCGCCCGTCCATTCTGTGAGGTCTGCAAAATTGTAGAACATTACAGAGAAGGGTAGGACTGTTCTCCTTATGGGCCGGCAGTTCCGTTCCACAGAATGCGGAATGCTCACGCACAGCATCCGTGTTTTGCGGCTCCACAATCTGCAGCCCGCAAAACGGCCAACGGCATTTTAGGAACTGCATGATCTGTGAACCTAGAGGTGATGCACCAAACCTCTGACCAGGAGCTGGCTAGCACAGGACTCTTCCAGAAGATACGAAGAGGAGTACCCCGGTTGTTGCCGCCTCTCCAACATAGAGCCGGAAAGAGAAAATTAAGGTTAGAAGGCGCCCTGCACCAGCTACAGAGGATCTTGAGTCCTGCTTACTGGATTCTGCCAGCAATGGAAGACTTCTGTCAGTGTAAAAAGGCCGTCTGTTTGATCCGTTGGCCAAGGTCCTTTTCCCATTTAAGTAAATGTGTTGATCCGTAGGGGAATTACGTTTGCAATACAATTGGGAGGGAGTGATGCAATAGACCTGTCGAGTTACATTCAAAGGTTGTTTTGCCTCTAATCTAGACAGGGCTGTGGAGTCGGAGTCGGAGTCGAGGAGTCGGAGTCGGAGGCAATTTTGGGTACCTGGAGTCGGAGTCGGCAAAAAATGGACCGACTCCGACTCCGACTCCTACTAGATTTAAATTGGAATAAAAAAGATTGGAATAAAAAAAAAGCAAGTTTAAATGTCCCAATTCAGATAAAGTTATAATTAATTACTTCTCTACTGTAAGAATAAAGGCCAATGCATGCAGTGCGTCACGTTACCGTTAAACAAAGACATTAAGTGACCGTGAAGAAGCTTTTCATATGCTTCACTATGCAGTTAAAGGGACACTGACAGGCTGATATATCTGCTGGTATTCATCAGAGGATTAGGAATACAACTAGACGACTGTTACCCCAGTTGAGGATTACTTGTGTTTAAAAACGTTTTAATCAATATGCAAATTCTCTACCTTTGTGCCCAAGGGGCAGGCGCACATGTAGAGTACTGGCAGCACTAGACAGGACTAGGTAGCGAGGAGGAAGAGAGAAAGCTGGCACAGCCTCAGCATAGCCAGACGAGGCTGCTGCCAGCACTCTACACGTGCGCCTGCGCAGGAATTCAGCGTTCGGCTAGCCTGAAAAAAAGGCCAGTGCAGTGAATAATAACGAGGGGAACAGCGCTGGGAAGCTGTACTTCGGGCGCGGCTGGGCACAAAGCCGCAGGAGACGCTGCCCCATTGGGCACAAAGATAGTGAATTTGCATACAGATTAAAATGTTTTTAAACACAAGTACAGCTTAACTGGGGGTAACATTAGTATAGTTTTATTCCTAATTCTCTGATGAATACCAGTATATATATATATATCTTTAGCTGGAAAATCAGCCTGTCAGTGTCCCTTTAAGGAGCGGCAATACTTACACTTTCCATTGTCTTGTGGTCTGCTTTTAAAATAAATGCCCCTTCCCCTGCCCCTTCCTGGATCCTCCCACTGCTCTATCTTCAGCAGAAGATCAGCACACAAAGGAGAAGGCAGCAGCTTCTGCTCAACTACCTCTCTGTGCTAGAGGAGATTAGAAGAACTTGGTGGAACAGCTTCGCATTTGCATATTAAATACAGAGGAGTCGGAGTCGAGGAGTCGGAGTCGGAGTCGGAAGTTTAAAAATCTGAGGAGTCGGAGTCGGAGTCGGAAAATTTATCTACCGACTCCACAGCCCTGAATCTAGACGGAGGCTTCGGAAAGTGAAAGTAAGAGGTGTCTGAGTTGTTGGACCTGCCAAGCCGAAAAGGTGGAAGCTTCTGAAGCTTCAGCCAGAGATTGAGAAGAAAGCCATTCACCACCGCATAGGAAATGGTGTGCTCCGAACTTGTTACCTGCAACTCATCGCATGTACCTGAGGGAAACACGGGGGAGGGGAGATATCGGATGTCACACATTGAAGCATGAGTGCGCGCCGTTAACGCTAAGGAGCCTCCGATAAAAAAAGAAAGAAAAGATTGTCCTAAGTTCACCCATTGCTTGTGCGATTTACGTCTACAGTGTAATAAATGAGCGGTGCGATGGTAGGAGAGGAAATCCTGTGGACCTAGGCCGCTGCAGTGCTTAGGGTGAAGAAGTATTTATTTGGTTTATGGGGGCATGTACCCCTAACTATCAGTCTGCCTTCCTCTCGTGCTCTGTAAACCTCAGAAGTGGGAAGCGAGGCTCCATCTTTGGTTCTGTAGGTTTCTCTTCCCTGGAGGGGGATCCTCTCTCTGTGTCGGGGGCTTCAGAAAATTAAATTCCCAGTGAGTGTAATTATCTTTTTTTTTGTTGTTGTTTTACCAGGGTAACCCGTTCTCGTCTCCACGAAACTCCATACTAAGAGAGAAAATCGCCGCTTTCCGGAATGCTTTTCAGGCGGTTGAGGAAACCGAGGGAAAATTGTCATTTCCAGGATTTTCAGAAGTCGAGGAGTTGAAATCTGGGAGAGGTGAGGCCATAGCAGGTTGATGGGGTTGAAGGACTACACATAGAAAATGAGTGGTTGTCTTAAAATAAAATGTGCAAACGCAAACTCTGCACTTCCTTCATCCCCCCCCTCCCTCTCTGGGCCTGTTTTGTCTCCTATTACTGTTAGAACATTGTGTTCTCCTCACTATCCTGTGTCTGGCTGTATGATAGCTGGCTGCAGCAGGAGCCTCCCCTTTGCCTTATCTGAAGATTAAGGCCGCCACCTCTTTAGTTAAGCTCTGCCCCTTAGCTCTTCACCAGAGATCAGCAGGAGATTAAGGGGTTGTCTAGGATGACTCGTGTGTCCTAAGCCCATGAATTGCAAGTTCTGCTAAATCTTCTCCCACAAAACTATCCATCTGCTCTCCTTCCCCTGCTCTGTAACATTCTGCATTTTCAACACAACGGGTTCCCTTTAAGGATGCTGCCTCCATGATAATGAGTTTCCCCGTTCTAGGAGAGAGGACATCCGAGCCCCCAGAAAAAAGGAAGAAAATATGTGACCCTTCAGATCTGGGCGTACCAAGTGAGTTACCTGAAACCCCAGCAGCGTCACGTCCGGCACAACCTTTGGAGGTATGTACTTTGACATGTCAGGCTTTTGTAACGCCCAGGGATGTTAATGAAGAGAGCCAGTGACATGTGCAGCCGCCCCTACAATCATGGTGTACCTGGATGCAGAAGTCGGGGGGATGGTGAAGACAAATGCAAGTCCCACCTCTGCAACCAGCACCTATCCTGAGGAACACCCCTTTAATGTGCTACAAAGACGGCCTTGTAAAATGGGGTCCACCATCGATGGATGTTGCTGTCTCCATATGTTAAAGGGGGTTATCCGACCTTATATCTGACCTCGCATGGTGGTGATCAGACTTACCTTGTCCCTGCCGCTGGGTTGGTCTCGATTGCACCCCAGCCCGCTCTTCATCCTTCTGGTGCACTGATATCAATATGCTGTTGATGGGAGGACACTTGACCACTGCAACCAATCACTGGCCGCAGTGGTGACTTGCTCCGCTCAAATGGTCACGTGATGTCACTGCTGTGGCCAGTGATTGGCTGCAGTGGTCACGTGTCCTCCCATCAACAGGACATTGATGAAGAGTGGGCTGGGGTGCAATCGAGACCAACCCAGCGGCAGGGACAAGGTAAGTCTGATCACACCATGGGAGGTCAGATATAATGTAGGATAACCCCCTTTTAATCTGGTTCCACTTTGACAGTGGTGTAAGTGGTCCTGATGGCCTTTGTATTGTCATTTGTTGGCGTCTGGGACATAGCTGTCCTTTTTGCGACCGTCTAATTGTTATAATGCCCAAGCTTGGTAAGACACGTGCCTGATGGCTGAGCGTCTGTAGAGTGCACTACACTTCCCAGAATGCTGGCAGATTACAGGCTTCTGCTCCTCGTTCCTCCTTCCCACACACATAATTCAAGTAATATCAGCCACAGTTCACACCACAGTAACATGCAGCGAATAATTACATTACCGACTGGGGCAGTTGCACCATGCTCTGGGTGGAACTTGGTGAAAGAGGCGACTGCCGGAGCTCTGGCAAGCGCCATATGTAATCTACGTTGTGCGTGCTCGGGGACTGCACAGGATGAGGGCTGCTATAGAAACGGCACATCGCACCACGCGTGCTCAGCCAAAGGGAGGGAGGAGGAACCAGGTAGAAACCTCCACATACCGGCTTTTCAGGTGATCGAATGCATTTACCTGTATACGACAATGAGAGATGCTTCTGGTTGTGGGAATACCCCTTTAAGGTGGACGTGTTCTGTTGCACTGGAAAAAAATCTGCCCAACATCATGTGATTTCTTAGAGTCTAAGTCAGGCCTCCTCCTTTAATCTTCCAGAAACCGGTGCCAGAGAAGACCCTGGAAAGTGACTGCACTTTAGCATCTAGACCGCTGACTGAAGTCCCCAGCAAGTCGGGTAAGCTGATCGATCTCTGGGGTTTCTTATTTAAAGGGGTAGTCCCACCTTACTATATGGAATATCGCTAGGATATGCCATAAATGTCAGGTTTGAGTCCCACCTCCAGAACGAGGCCCCTCAAATTGAAGGAGGGCACACTGCGCATGCGCAGCATCCTCTCCTTCATTATAAAAGTTCCAAAAATAGCCGCTATTGGATAGTGGCTCACTTCTGGGCCTGTTCTGGAGGATCACTCGTATCTGACATTTATGACACAACCTAACAATATGCCATAATCGTTGAAATGACCCCTTTAACGGGTATTTCCATTCAGTGGGGATTGAGCTCCAGCATGGCCTTCTGGCTACGTCAAATATTTTGCTAGCGGTGCCAGGGGCAGCTGCTGATGTGAGGTTAAAGGGTTCTCGGGAATTTGATATTGATGGCCTATCCTTAGAGTTGGTCATCAATATCAAATGGTTGGGGGTCCGACTCCCGATATCCCCAACCAATCATCTGTTTGAGGAAGCCTCCTTGCAGCTTTCACTTGAATGGGACTGCGCCTAGGTCATCTGACTGAAGAATGTGATGTCCTATACGCTAAGCGCCGTGGCCTCTTCGAGCTGCTGATTGGCTGGGGTACCTGGACTGTACCTCCGCCAATCTCCCATTGTTGACTTATCCTGAGGAAAGGGTGTCAGTATAAAAATTCCGGACAAGACACGTGGCGCAACATCCCCCCCCCCGATCTGATATTGATGACCTACCCTTAGAACAGGCCATCAGTATCGGATCTGCAGGGGTCTGACTACAGGCACCCCCACTGATCATCTGATTGAAGGGGCTGCAGGGAGCATCATCAGGCACAGCGCCTTACATCTTGTAGTTGCTGAGTCTTGTACTGCTGCTCATGCCCAGTGAAGTGAATAGGACTGAGTTGCAGTACCAGGCATAGCCACTACAAAAAGAATAGCGCCGTGACCCCTTCAGTCAGCAGATTGGTGGGGTATTGGGAGTCAGACCTCCACCAGTCTGATTCTTACTGCCTATCAGTTTGAAAGTTCTGGGAAAACTCCTTTAAGCAAGACTGATATGCCTGACATTGGGCGTCTTCACTATAGCGCTAACTGGTCTCGAGGGACGGTGGAACATCCCCACTCTCCTCCTTCCTCAGGGGCTTTATACGATTTCTGCTTTTCATGTTCCTCTCACAGTGGAGGTGCTGACCGATGAACCCCAAATGTTACCAGACACCTCAAAAGCCCGTAAAAGGAAGGTGATGTTTGCAGGTGTAAGTCCTCCAGAACCTGAGCAGTCTCTGCCACTGAAAACAGAAGCTTGCTCTGGACCAGTCCTTAAACCTGCGCTGAAAAAGACTCCTCTAAGAGATTTCCTCCATTTTCAGGTGAGTGACAAAAGGATGCATTTTCACGTCCGCCTCTTTTAGCTGTTCAGACAGTTACTTCATGTAAAGAATACCACGTCTGACAGTGTAGTTGTTGAGTGATATTTAGTGTTTAGCGAACCTGTGTTTTCAAATTTGCCGTACAGGGTTCAGGTTCGGGCTATCTAAGAATTCCACTATGGTCTGTGATAGCATAATCCGTAACAGAATTGTTCGACAATCCGAACCTTGTACGCCGAACTTGAGGAAACTTGTGGTTTTAACACTACTGGTATTCCACTAGAAAAGTGGTGGTATACAGGGCTGTGGAGTCAGTAGATAAATGCCCTGACTCCACAGACCTGGTGGTATAATGCTAGGGTATACCATCACTTATGGGGTCCCACCTCTGGGACGTCCATCAATCCTAAAGGCGGGCATACACATTCAATAGCAGACAGCCATCTCTCCTGTCTTCCCCATACACATACCTGTTGGCTTGGCAGAACGTGTCTGTGTATTCTATGGGGAGAGCGGAGAAAACCGAAGCCAGAAGAAAAAAAAAAAAAACGAATCTGGTGAAAATATACGTTTCGCCTAATTGTTGACCTCACCCTCACAATATCTGTCGGAGAATCGGGAGCTCCCCATATACATTACAGGGTTGGCCGTAGGCTAATGTGTATGTCCAGCTTAAGGCCTAGTTCACACTTCTGTGTTTGGTCAGTGATTTCCATCAGTGATTTTTCAACCAAAACAAGGCGTGGGTCCAAAACACAGAACAAGTGCAGCTCTTTCCATTCAGCCTTATAAACAGAGGCTTCATTACTTAAGGACCCGCGCCGTACATGTACAGCGGGTGCAGGAGCTGCGCCCGCCCCATCAGCGGTAGGGGTCCGGCAGTCGCTGATTGCCGGACTCCTGCTTTATGCGCTGGCATCGGTGAAAACACTGATGCCGGCGCATTAACCCTCACACTGCTGCGGTCAGTGCTGACCGCGACATGTGCGGGATCCTGCTGTGTGAGGGTGGCCATCAGGTCCCCGCGCTGCTGTGACGGTGACCCAATGGCAGGGAAGGGAGCCCGATGCCTTCCTTAGGCATTGTGGCTGCCTTCCGTGACAGCCTGTGAGATCCAGCCTCCTATGTAATACACTTACAGCCAATGCATGAATTTTATTAATTTTTTTTTTTTGTTTCAAAAATATTGTGTAAAACTTAAAGGGCTTCTGTCACCCCCCCCCCCCCCCCCAAAACTCATTTTTCATTTTTGGGCATATTAAAATCCTTATTGTCCGACTATTCCATATATAGGGCTCTTACCCTGTTCTGTGCCTTTGTTTCTTTAAAAATCATGCTTTTATAATATGCTAATTACTTCACTATCAGCAAGTACAGCGTTTACTTGCTGGTAGCCGCCGCAGCCTCCTTTTAAAAAAACGCCCCCTCCTCCAGTTGATTGACAGGCTGGCCCTGTTGCATTTGACGTCTAGAGGTGACGTCATCTGCGCAGGCGCACTGAGGAAGCGAGCATCCTTCTCTCAGTGCGCCTGCGCCGAACGAAGACACGTAAGGCGCAGGCGCGGGATTTCAAATGCAGACAGGGCCAGCCGGAGGAGGAGAGCGCTCGCTGGCCCTGTCAATCAACTGGAGGAGGGGGCGTTTTTTTAAACGGAGGCTGCGGCGGCTACCAGCAAGTAAACGCCCTAGTAGCTGATAGTGAAGTAATTAGCATATTAGAAAAGCACGATTTTTAAACTGTAAATTTTTATTGACGGCACTACAGTGCCCATTTTTTGTTTTAGGTACACAAATTCACAATACAAACAAAAGCAGAGATAAATAGGCCTGCCGGCCAAAAGTAACATCTGCAACAAATGCAATGCACATAAAAGTATCACAAGCAAAATGGCAAATGATTCAAAAAATAGTATGTCGCAGGGACATTAGGCAAATACTACTCGAGAGACAAAGACACAGACATGACATGTGAAAAGAGGGAAAGGTGGAGAAGAGGGAGGGGGGGAAGGAGCATGAGGGGCATCAGGGAGAGATAGTATAGACGTCCCACGGATACCACACCTTATCAAATTGCTCCAAGGTATTGTTAAGAGAAGCAGTGAGATGCTCCAAGGTCCTGAACTCTCGAAGTCTAGACAATAGTAAAGACTTAGTAGGGGGGGCCGTTTGTTTCTAAAATTTCGCAATCAGAGTCTTGGCCGCAGTACACAATGAGAGAAAGAGTTTGGAAGATGGCTTAGTCAACTGTCGTGGTGGCAGATTGAGGAGGTAGACTTTAGGGTCCAGGGGTATTAAGAGCCCAAAAATGGAGTTGGCCACATCCTGCACCTCGCTCCAGAAGGAAGCTATGCCCGGACATGTCCAAAAAATGTGATATAATGAGCCCACATCTCCCGAGCACCTCCAGCAGGTCGATGGAACAGAGGGATTAAATGAGTGCAAAAGAGCAGGTGTGTGGTACCAATGCATTTGCAATTTGTACTGCGTCTCCTTGTATGTGGCGCAGATGGACGACTGAGCCGCCCTACTCCATATGATCTGCCAGGTGCCAGGAGAGAGGGTCTCGCCCAAGGCCCGAGCCCATTTATCCATGTAGGAATAATGAGGGGGGACCCCCGCCACAGATCCAGACAGTAGTTGGTAAATAGAGGAAATCAGACCCCTTGTACTGGTACCTCGCCTACACAGCTGCTCAAAGAGGGTGGGAGTCGACACCTGAAGGGAACCAAAAATGGAGTGCACATAGTGGCGCACCTGTAGGAAATGAAACCTCTCGGACTCTGGCAGCCGGGACTGCTCCTGAAGCTGCGCAAAAGATTTCAACGTGAGAGATCGGGCATCTACCACGTCCGCCAAGCGGAAGAGACCCAACGACGAGAAAAGCACGATTTTTAAAGAAACGAAGGCACAGAACAGGGTAAGAGCCCTATATATGGAATAGTCAGACAATAAGGATTTTAATATGCCCAAAAATGAAAAATGAGATTTGGGGGGTGACAGAAACCCTTTAAATAATTAAAAAAAAAAAGTATACATATTACGTATTGCCACGTCCGTAACGACCAGCTCTATAAAAATATCACATGAACTAACTCCTCAGGTTAACACTGTAAAAAAAATGGCTTTTTGTCACTTTACATCACAAAAAGTGTAATTCCAAGCGATCAAAACGTCAGATGCATCCTAAAATACTACCAATCAAACCGACATCTCATACCGAAAAAAATGAGCCCCTATAAAAACTATGGCTTTCAGAATATTAACCCCTTAAGGACACGGCCCTATTTCACCTTAAGGACCAGGCCATTTTTTCAAAATCTGACCATTGTCACTTTATGTGGTGATAACTTTAAAACGCTTTTTCTTATCCAGTCCATTCTGAGATTGTTTTTTCGTCACATATTGTACTTCATGACAGTGGTAAAATGAAGTCGAAAAATTTCATTTTTATTTATAAAAAAATACAAAATTTACCAAAAATTTTGAAAAATTTGCAATTTTCCAAGTTTCAATTACTCTACTTCTATAATACATAGTAATACTGCCAAAAAAAGTTATTGATTTACATTCCCCATATGTCTACTTCATGTATCGATCATTTTGGGAATGCTATTTCATTTTTTGGGGACGTTACAAGGCTTAGAAGTTTAGAAGCAAATCTTGAAATTTTTCAGAAATTTTCAAAAACCCACTTTTTAGGGACCAGTTCAGGTCTGAAGTCACTTTGTGAGGCTTACATAATAGAAACCACCCAAAAATTACCCCATTCTAGAAACTACACCCCTCAAGGTATTCAAAACTGATTTTACAAACGTCATTAACCCTTTAGGTTTTCCACAAGAGTTAATGGCAAATAAAGATAAAATTTCAGAATTTCGATTTTTGAAAAATTTTCCGTTTGAATCCATTTTTCCAGTAACAAAGCAAGGGTTACAGCCAAACAAAACTCAATTTTTATTGCCCCGATTCTGTAGTTTTCAGAAACACCCTATATGTGGTCGTAAACTGCTGTATGGCCAAACTGCAGGGCGCAGAAGGAAAGGAGCGCCATATGGTTTTTGGAAGGCAGATTTTGCTGGACTGGATTTTTGACACCATGTCCCATTTGAAGCCCCCGATGCACCCCTAGAGTAGAAACTCCATAAAAGTGACTCCATCTAAGAAACTACGCCCCTCAAGGTATTCAAAACCAGTTTTACAAACTTTGTTAACCCTTTAGGTGTTCCACAAGAGTTATTGGCAAATGGAGATGAAATTTCGAATTTCTATTTTTGTTACCTTGTCTCAAAAAAGTGTAATATAGAGCAACCAAAAATCATGTTTACCCTAGAATAGTACCAACAAAACTGACACCTTATCCCGTAGTTTCCAAAATGGGGTCACTTTTTTGGAGTTTCTACTGTAGGGGTGCATCAGGGGTGCTTCAAATGGGACATAGTGTCAAAAACCAGTCCAGCAAAATCTGCCTTCCAAAAACCATATGGCGTTCCCTTCCTTCTGTGCCCTGCCGTTTGGCCATACAGTAGTTTACGACCACATATGGGGTGTTTTTGCAAACAAGAGAATCAGGGCAATAAATATTGAGTTTTGCTTGGCTGTTAACCCTTGCTTTGTTACTGCAAAAATGGATTAAAATGGAAAATTTGCAAAAAAATAGCTGTTTTGGGACTGTTTTTATTTTTTGTTATTTACATAGTTGAACTGACAGGTTAGATTGTGTGCTATTTCTATAGAGCAGGTTGTTACGGACGCGACAATACCAAATATGACTACTTTTGGGGTTTTTGTTTCAGTTTTGCATAATAAAGCCTTTTTGAAAATAATTTTTTTAGTGTCTCCACATTCTGAAAGCCATAGTTTTATTTTATTTTTTGGGCGACTGTGTTATGTAGGGGCTCATTTTTTGCGGGATGAGATGGCGGTTTGATTGGCACCATCTTGGGGTGCATATGACATTTTGGTCGCTTGCTATGACACTTTTTGTGATGTAAGGTGACAAAAATGGCTCTTGACGCCGTATTTTTATTTTTTTGCTGTGTTCAGCTGAGGGGTTAGGTCATGTGTTATTTATATAGATCAGGTTGTGACGGACGCGGCGATACATAATATGTATACTTTTTATTTATTTATATAAGTTTTACACAATAATATAATTTTTAAAACAAAAAAATCATGTTTTAGTGTCTCCATAGTTTGAGAGCCATATATATATTTTTTTGGGCGATTGTCCTATGTAGGGGCTCATTTTTTGCGGGATGAGATGGCGGTTTGATTGGCACCATCTTGGGGTGCATATGACATTTTGGTCGCTTGCTATGACACTTTTGTGATGTAAGGTGACAAAAAATGGCTTGTTTGACAACGTTTTATATTTTTATGTTTACGGCGTTCATCTGAGGGGTTAGGTCATGTTATATTTTTATAGAGCAGGTCCTTACGGACGCGGCGATACATAATATGTATACCTTTTTTTATTTATTTTGGTTTTACACAATAATATCCTTTTTGAATGAAAAAAACATGTTTTAGTATGTCCATAGTCTGAGAGCCATATATTTTTCAGTTTTTAGGCAATTGTCTCAGGTTGGGTATCATTTTTGCGGGAGGAGGTGACTGTTAGATTGGCACTATTTGGGGGTCATATGACTTTTTGATCGCTTGCTATTACACTTTTTGTGATGTAAGGTGGCAAAAAATGGCTTTTTGACAAAGTTTTTATAATTTTTTTTTACAGTGTTTACTTGAGGGGTTAGGTCATGTGATATTTTTATAGAGCAGATTCTTACGGACGTGTAGATACCAAATATGTCTACTTTTTAATTTTTTTTTACATGTAACACTAAAAGCATTTTTGAAACAAAAAATCATGTTTTAGTCTGAGAGGCATAGTTTTTTATTTTTGGCCAATTGTTTTAGGTAGGGGCTCGTTTTTGCGGGATGAGATGGCGGTTTGATTGGTACTATTTTGGGAGGCAAACACCTTTTTGATCGCTTTGTATTACACTTTTAGTGATGTAATGTGCCAAAAATGGCTTATTTACACCATTTTTGGTTTTTTTTTATGGCGTTCACCTGAGGAGTTCAGTCATGTGATATTTTTATAGAACAGGTTTTTACGGACGCGCGATACCTAATATGTGTAGTGTATTTTTATTTATTTTTAGTTTTTATTCAGTGTTATGTGTTTTTTCATTTTTACTTTTTTTCACTTTTTACATTTTTTTGACCCAGACCCACTTGGTTCTGAAAGATCCAGTGGATCTGGTGTCTGTATAATACAGTACAGTACACTATATAGTGCACTGTACTGTATTTTGTACTTTAGAAAGTCTGAATAGACCTTTAGCAGGTCTATTCAGACTTTCAGCACCATGGAGAGCAGGACGCTTCTGAAAGCGTCCTATCTCCATGGCAGCCATCACCCCTGCCATAACTGGGCAGGGGGTGATGGATAGGAGGGAGTGGAGCACCCTCCCTCTTCGATCCCATCCTGTTGGGGGGCTGCAAAGGCACAGCAGCCCCCCGATGGGAGAGGGAGGGAGCGCTCCCTCCATGTTAACCCTTCCATACCGCGGTCCGTACCGCACAGATGCCAGCCGTTTCTATCAGAGTGTCAGCAATGTGCTGACACTCTGATAGAACCACTAGACACCAGGGATAGATTACAGGGGAGGCGGGCGGGGGATCGCAATCGCGATCCCGCCCGCCGCACCGCCCGCCTCCCGCCCGCCTCGCGCCCCCCGCAGCCACAGTATGATTGGGGGCTGCAGGGGGGGTTAAAAAAAACTGTTTGGGGGCATTAACTCTCTGATCCCCGCGGTGATCAGAGATCGCAAAGAAGCGCTGCAAACCGCAGGTCTGAATTGACCTGCGGTTTGCAGCGATCGCACATATGGGGGGGTCACAGGACCCCCCTGGGCATTGTAACAAGGTACCTGCTGAATGATTTCAGCAGGTACCTTGTTCCGATTACTGCCAGCTAGGGCTGCACGATATGGGAATTTTGTGCGATTGCGATTAGGGCCCTAAAAATTGCGATAACGCTATGCGATGCGATATTTTAAGGGAATTGTGCTAGAGGTCTATCTGCTTGGATTTTCAAGGTAAAAGCACACAGATGACTGATAATGTGAAATGTAGTTATGCTGAACTCAAGAACTGAAATGCACAGTGTTCTTCAAAATAAAATACATATTTGCATTACTGCAAAAGTACAAAATACAAAACTTGCCATTTTCTTAATAGCGCTGCACAGAACAGATAAATAAAATAGATATAAGAACATGTGTTCATTAAAATAACGACTTTCCTTCAGCCCCTCCCCCCTCCCCGCACTGTAACTGATGTATCGCTGGCCGCGCTGTGCAGCATAGCGGCCAGAGATACAGTGTCAGTGTCACCTAGAAAGTCAACCATCGCTTTATAAGACGCACTGCCATTCCCCCCTACAGACTTTTTTTGGGAAAAAAAGTGTCTTATAAAGCAAAAAATACGCTAATATAATTGCAGCATTTTTGGGTTGGCAAATTGCGATTGCGATATGGCGATTAAATGTGATTACGATTGCCTTCGCGATATATTGTGCAGGCCTACTGCCAGCTGAGCAGCAGTGATCGGAACAACTCATGACGTACCGGTACGTCATGTGTCCTTAAGGACTCGGGAAACATGCCGTACCGGTACGTCATGTGTCCCAAAGGGGTTAAGACACTAAAAAATATTTTTTTTTCAAAAATGCTTTATTATGTAAAACTGAAACAAACAACAAAAAAAATTTGGTATTATCGCGTCTGTAACAACTTGCTCTATAAAAATACCAAGTGATCTAACCTGCCAGATGAACACTGTAAATCACAAAAAATGGTGCCAAAACAGATATTTTTTGTTACCTTGCCTCACAAAAAGTGTAATATAGACCAACCAAAAATCATAATTATCCTAAAATAGTACCAACAAAACTGCCTCCTTATCCCGTAGTTTCCAAAATAGGGTCTTTTTTTGGAGTTTCTACTCTAGGGGTGCATCAGGGGGGCTTCCAATGTGACATGGCAACTTACAATTATCCCAGTGAAATCTGCCTTCCAAAAACCATATGGCGTTCCTTTCCTTCTGCGCCCTGCTGTGTGCCCGTACAGCAGTTTATGACTACATATGGGGTGTTTCTGCACACTACAGAATCAGGGCAATAAATACTGAGTTTTGTTTTGCTGTTAACCCTTGCTGTGTTACTGGAAAAATTTGAATAAAATAGAAAATCTGCCAAAAAGTGAAATTCTACAATTTCATTTACATGCCCCCGTTACTGCACCATTTTAACTTTTATAATATGCTAATTAGCCTCTGGGGGGGGGGGGCGTTGCTCCTGCTCCTAGAAGCTCCGTTCGCCCACCTCAAGTCACGCCCTGCCATCCTTGATCGCCGGCCGGCCCTTTATGCTGGATAAATCTCGCGTCCCAGCACTCAGGGCCGGCAGGAGGAGGCGAGCACTGTCTGGCCCTGTTGATCAAGGACGGCAGGGCGTGACTTGAGGTGGGCGAACGGAGCTCCCAGGAGCAGCAACCCCCGCTCCCTCCTAGAGGCTAATTAGCATATTATAAAAGTTAAAGGAGAGTTGGGGTCTGCGACAATAGCATATCACTAATGTCAGCCAGCTTAATAGGGTTAGATCTGGTGACAGAAACCCTTTAAGGTGAAAAATGGCTGTGTCCTGAAGGAGTTAAAGATCACTGATGGAAATCGCTGAAGTGTGGACTAGGCTTAAGAATGTCTCCTTAGTTCTCCCTTCATAATGCTGCTCCCATCCACTATACTGTGGCTTGACTTGCGTTGGTTCGCGGTGGAGCGCCCTGCACAGCCGGAGACCAGTGAAGAGACCCAGCGTCCATGGCATCTGTGTAGAAGTGCTGTCCTCTCTGATAACGGCAGAATACTTCCATGTATTTCCTCCACAGCTCCGGTTCCCAGAGGAGGACGAAGATCTGTTTTCACTACATGAAGAAGCAGGTGATGGTGAGGAGCTCGCACGTTATCATTTCACACTTGGTTTGCTTAGACACAAAGGTTATAACATGCAGTAGATGAAAGAAAACTACGGTCACCTGTTATCAGTGGGAACAAGACCTCTTTTTACCCCCTAAGGAGTGAGTCTATTAGGCCTCCTTCATACGAACAATACGCATTCGCTCCGGATGCGTTCAGGGCAACTCGCACCATTTTGCAAGTTCAGTCAGTTTTGTCTGCGTCAATTTTTATTCCACGCGTGTCTGATGCGTTTTTCACGCGCGTGATAAAAACCTGAAGGTTTACAAACAACATCTTCTAGCAACCATCAGTGAAAAATGCAACGCACCCGCACCTGCTTCCGGATACAATGCGCTTTCCACTGAAGCCCCATTCACTTGCATGAAAAACACAGAATATAGAACATGCTGCGTGTTTTACGCAACGCACAACTTATGCGTGAAAAAAACGCTCACATACACAGACCCTTAAAAATGAACGGGTCAGGTTTCAGTGCGGGTGCTATGCGCTCACGTCACGAAAAATTCGCTTGTGTGAAAGAGGCCTTAGAGTGTTAAAGGGGTTCTCCGAGAATGAGTTTTGAGAGTGCCCACAGCCCTGCCTCTCTTATCTGCCCGCTGCCTCCAGCGTCTCCACGTTCCGGTCCCCGCAGAGTTGTCACTTGCTCCGTTCACGGTCAGGACCTCCCACAACCTGCTGAAATTGCAATAATTTCTGCCACAAACCTATAGCTGAAATCAGGAGAACAATTCCAGGTCTGGTGCATGGGCTGCTGGAAGATGCTCCAAATCTATGAAAAAGCCCGAGCCTTAGTAAATTAGGCCCATTTTGTCCAGACAGACTTAAGACTAAGCAAACTCAATGTAAGAGCCGCCTGTAAGCATAGAATATACAGACTAATACTGTATTCAGAATAGAAGGCCTCATGCACGTGACATATGTATTTTTTGATCCTCAAAATACATCCTTGTTAGTTTAAAAATAAAATAAAAATTTTAAATGTGGCCTCATTGACTTCATGGCTCTGGTCAAGAATAGGACATGTTCTGTCTATTGCAGAAAGTGCATGGATTATGTGCTTTCTGCATCTGTATGTCCGTTCCTCAAAAAGATAGAACGTGTCTTTTTAAAGGGGTCCTCTCACTTCAGCAAATAACATTTATACATTAACTAATGTATTGTGATTGTCCATATTGCCTCCTTTACTGGCTGGATTCCTATTTCCATCCCATTATACACTGCTCGTTTCCATGGTTACGACCGCCCTACAATCCATCAGCGGTGGACGTGCTTGCACACTATGAGAAATATCACTAGCCTACAGTGTGCACTCCCACGTTCCTGGCCACCAGAGAGGCTGGCACTTTTCTCATCCGTATTATTGGGGGACACAGGCTTGACCATGGGTATAACTGGAGGCGGACACTAAGCACACAAAGTAAGTGCCTTCTCTTCAGCTATACCCTTCTTACAGGGACTAAGCTAAATCAGTTTTAGCTTAGTGTCTGTAGGAGGCAGACCTTCCTGCGTTGCAGGTCTGCTGATTTTGGTTTTTTGGTCTTTTTTCCTTTCTTCTAGCGGGAGTTTCGGGCAGTCCTTAAAACTGGCTGCACTCCCAACCAGGAGACGGGAGACCAGGGGATCCCCCAAGCCCCCTGCTCCTTCCCGTTCTCCAGAAGCAAAGGAGGACCAGATGTTCCGGTAAAAACCACTGTATCCCGCCAGAGGTGGCCCCAAGGTGCTCCCCTCTTTAAATTCCATACGGGGATAGGCCCCTCCAGAAGGTCTCTGCTGGAGGGGGGGCCAGGGTGGTAGTGCGGTCGCCCTGTAGCAGGTACCTGGGGGCGTCCGTTTTCCAAGTGCGCAGGCAGGGCGTAGGGACACATCTGCGGCTCCTGCTCTGCAGCGTTCGTCCTCCGGCTGCTCCCTCGGCGGTGTGCGCGTGATTTTCGCGCTGAGGGCGCATAGGGGAGGAGCCTCCACAGTTGAAGCATTGCCGCTGACGCTGGTCTTGCTGCTTGGAGGGACACAGGCTGGGTAAGTGCTGCTTGTCCCATCTTACAGGGCCTAACATTCCCCTCTTCCTTATTTAGGCCAGGGTTGTCATTATGTCTGAGCACAGACCCTAGGTCCCGAAGCAGGCGGTCCCTTTGGTGCGTCATTTTGCCTGTGCGTCGTCACGCAAAATTTCCATCCCCTCAATCAGACTCCTTCTGCTTTGCGTGTGCTGCTCCGCCATAAAGTGGCTCGGCCCCGGACCCGATGGTTCCTGCTGCCCAGCCCATGGTAGAACCCTAATGGGATCGTTCCCTGTCTAGGGTGGTGCACGATATCTCCAATACCAACAAGGCCATTGTGAAGATATTGGCACGTTTGTCAGCAAGGCAGTCCTCTGACCGGTCCGACTCTTGGGATAATGGGAAGCATGCCCATCGTGGCTGTCCCACTAAACGGGCCAGAACATCCTCCTGTGTCTCCCGTTTCCTTTGCCTCTCCTCCTCCTGCTAGGGAATCTCACTCCGACATGTCCTCAGTGGAAGAGGCATGTTCTGAGGAGGGGGATCAAATGAGGATGTTGTCTTGCCAGAGGGTCAGTCATCCAAACTGTCCTCCATGGTGGACAATCTTATTGCGGCGGTTATCGAGATGTTGCAGGTTGAGGGTCCCGCACCTTCGTCGACCAGCTCGGTTTTTTTCTTTAGATGCTTCACAAATGTACGCACTGGCATGAGAGAGCTGCAGTGCAATCCCCCATAGCCTTGCGCACTGGCATGAGAGAGCTGCAGTGCAATATCTGCAAGTTCCCCCGCGAGGACTCCCAAGTCGAGACCCTGATGCAAATTACTTGCCCACTCTCCCATAGCCTTGCTCACCTACGTAGAGGCAAATAACGGCTGCAGCGCTGTGCCCTCACTGCCTCAAAGGCAGACTTCCGCTTCCAGCTTCTTTAGAAGGTCCCGTCGCTCGCACAAGTATTTCCCCAACCACCAGGATTTTGATTCCTCTCTTCCCGAGAAGTGGAATTTCCCTGATAGACTTTTTACCTCGCCAAAGCGCTTGAACGTCCTTTATCCATTCCCGGAGGATTTGACTAAAAAATGGTCGCCCTCCCCTATAGTGGACCCGCTGGTTTCCCGCTTGGCTAAGCATACTACCTTGCCAATGGCGGATGGGGCTGCTTATCGGAGATAAGAAGCTGGAAGCGGAAGTCTGCCTTTGTGGCAGTGGGGGCACAGCGCTGCAGCTGGTATTTGCCTCTACATGGGGGAGCAAGGCTATGGGGGAGTGGGCAAGTAATTTGCATCAGGGTCTCGACTTGGGAGTCCCCGCGAGGGAACTTGCAGATATTGCACTGCAGCTCTCTCGTGCCAGTGCGCATATTTGTGAAGCATCTTTGGACGCGGCCAGGCTTATGGCTTGTTTTTCAGCCCTGTTGGTGGCTGCTCGCTGCACCCTATGGCTCTCCTGCTGGGCGGCAGATAATGCTTCAAAGCGGACCCTGATGTCCCTCCCCTTTACCGGTAGCAGACTCTGCTAAGCACCTGGATGAGATAATTTTGGATGCTACAGGTGGTAAGAGCACACATTTACCACAGTACAGGTGGCGGTCTAATAGGTAAAAAAAGCAGAAGCCTTTTTTTCACCCCTTTCAGAGTTTTTCCAGCCCCAAGAGGGCATCCGATAAGTCGGCCGCGGACCAAAAGTGCAAACCTTCTTTCAAGCCTCGCCCTTCTTGGCGGTCCCATCAACAGGGCTCCAAGTCCTTTAACCCCAAGAGCTCCGCTGCTTGACGGGCGGCTCCTGACTGCCTCTGTTTAGGTGGGTGGCCGGCTTCAATTGTTTCGGCATGTCTGGCTGGCTCACATCTTGGATGCGTGGGTGAAGAAGGTTATTGCAGAGGGCTACAAGCTGGATTTTAAGTCCTCCCCTCCGTCCCGTTTTTTTGTGTGTTGGAGAATTGTTCAAGGGGTATGGTCACGCTAGGAACGCTCCCTTCCAATCAGTGTTCTGGAGTTGAGGGCGATGCGGCTCTCACTGCGGCATTGGGCCGACCATCTCAGGGGTTGTCTGGTGCGGGTTCAGTCCGGCAACTTCACGACGGTGGCGTACATCAATCACCAGGGCGGCACCCGAAGCCCGTCAGTCGTGGCGGAGACAGCGCTGATTCTCAGCTGGGTGGAGAAACATGTTCCGGCTCTGTCTGCACGTCACATTCCCGGCATCGACAACTGGATCGCCGTCTTCCTCAGCCGGGACCGTCTCGATCCCGGCGAGTGGGCTCTTCACCTGCAGGTCTTTCGAGCCATCTGCGAGAGGTGGGGTCGACCGGACGTGGATCTCATGGCCTCCCTCTTCAACAACAAGGTAGAGGATTTTGTCGCGTGGTCCAGGGATGGTCCTGGCGTGCGACGCCCTGGTAATTCCTTGGAGTCGGTTCATGTTTCTTTACATGTTCCTGCCGCTGCCTCTCATTCCGTGCCTCATACGGAAGATCAGGGTCAAGGAACTGCCCATCATTCTTGTGGCCCCTGATTGGTTGTGCCGGGTGTGGAACATGTCTCTAGTCGCCATTCTCTCTGATAACCCTGGCATCTTCCTCTTCGGGAGGACCACCTGTCGCAGGGGCCGATCTTCCACCCGAATTTAGGGTCGCTACATTTAACGGCATGGCTGTTGAAGACGATGTACTAAAGGCTAGGGTTTTTTTGGATGCGGTGGTCCAGACCATGATTCGTGCCAGGAAGTCGTCGTCTTCCAGAATCTACCACAGGACCTGGAAGTCCTACTTTAGTTGGTGCGAGCGGCATCAGCTGCCCTCTGTTCAGTTCTCCCTGCTGTGTCTCTTGGCTTTCCTGCAGTCGGCATGGACTTGGGGCTGGCTCTCAGCTCCCTCAAGAGGCAAGTGTTGGCCCTCTCTGTTCTTTTTCAGCGGAATTTGGCTTCACTTTCGGCGGTGCTGACTTTTCTGCAGGGGGTGGCACATGCTGCTCCTTCTTTCCGTCCTCCGTTGGCTCCTTGGGATCTTACTCTAGAGCTCAACGCTCTCCAGTCTTCTCCGTTTGAGCCCTTGCAGCAGGTGTCTCTTTGCTTCCTGTTTTACAAGGTGGCGTTTTTGGTGCTATCACGTCCATCCGTAGGGTGTCTGAACTTGCGGCTCTTTCATGTCGGTCGCCTTTCCTGGTCCTCAATCAGGATAAGGTGGTTCTTCGCCCTGTGCTGTCTTTCTTGCCGAAGGTGTTGTCGGCATTCCATTTGAATGAGGACATTATTCTTCCTTTATTTTATCCGGACCCGTCTCATCCACGGGAGCGGTCGCTCCATGCTTTGATACAAGCCGTTCGAGGCTATCTGGCGCAGACGGCAGATTTCCGGCAGACTGATTCCATGTTCGTAATTCCAGAAGGGCCGGCAGCGTAGAAGACGTCCATTTCCTGATGGATTCGTTTGGCTATTGTGGAAGTGTACCGCGTTAATGGCTGAGCCCCACTCTTCCGGGCGACTTCTTATTCGGCTCGGGCAGTGGGGGCCTCTTGGGCGGTGCATCACGGGGCTTTGGCCCTTCAGGCGTGCAAGGTGGCGACCTAATCGTCTTTGCATGCTTTTTCCAAGTTTTATAGAGTACACACATACAGTTTTGCAGACAGCGGTTCTCTGATTGACGGGAGGGTTGCTTGTTATGCCCACTCTTGGGGACTTCTCTGTAACGTCCCATGGTTAAGCCTGTGTCCCCCAATGATACGGATGAGAACTAGATTTTGTACTTTCCTTAAAAATATATATATATATATTGTTCAAAGTCAGTTCTGCCTATAAACCACAGGAAGGTGAGCTCAGTCTGGATGGGCACCTACTGACACCTCTGTGCCATCCGGCCTCTTATTTCAGCGTAAGCAGGATTGCTGGGAAAAATGATGATTTAATATGTGCAGTCGGGCCTCTAGGGCAGTGATGGAGTACCCTTTACAGACCGAGTGCCCAAACTGCAACCCAAAACCCACTTATTTATCGCAAAGTGCCAACACGGCAATATAACCTGAATACTACAGTCCAGTATAGTGTATCTTCTATGTACTTTATCACTTAGCTATAATATACTGCCTACATTCAGTGCGCTGCCAGTGCCGTACATGTGCTGATGAATGGGTGGAAAAGTCTAAGGCATATTGGTACACCAGAGACTTTTTCCAGGGGGCGGGTGCCCATAGAGAGGGCTCTAAGTGCTGCCTCTGGCACCCGTGCCATAGGTTCACCATCACGGCTCTAGGGGAATGGGGGCGTTGCCTTTACTCCTAGAGACCCGGAAGTGATGTAGCTGCACCGGAAGTCCCATGGACGCGTTGGAATCAGCTGGAGGAGGGGGTGTGCACGCTGCGCAAGCGCATTCGTCTAAAGTATAGTAATCTGGGAGAACGCTGCGAGCCCATAATCTACATTAATTTGTACCCTCGCTGCGCTCGGCATTTAGTAAAACTAACTCTTTGCCCCCATTGCTAGTAAAGAAAGAGATGGATGGTAAAGAATTGGAGGGCTGGGAAAATGCAGGGTCGTTCTGCCAGATTACTATACTTCAGCTGAATGCGCTTGCGCAGCGCGCACACCCCCTCCTCCAGCTGATTCCAATGCGTCCACGTGACTTCCGGTGCAGCTACATCACTTCCGGGTATAGAAAAGTGGCAGAACACCCCCGTTGCTCCTGGAGGGACAGGTGCCCTTAAGTTACATAAACTTGGGAATAAAGAGAGCTCCAACGTTATTTTTTTGCCTTTGTTACAAGCTGTAACTCTGCATCAGGAGACATGCGGTTTAGAGTTAGGGTACTTTCACACTAGCGTTTTGGATTCCGTTTGTGAGATCCGTTTCAGGGCTCTCACAAGCGGTCCACAACGGATCAGTTAAGCCCCAATGCATTCTGAATGGATAAGGATCCGTTCAGAATGCATCAGTTCGGCTCCGTTCCGCCTCTATTCCGTTTTGAAGGCGGACACCAAAACGCAGCTTGCAGCATTTTGGTGTCCGTCTGAAGAGGCGGAGCCTAACGGATCTGTTTTTTTTTACAATGTAAGTCAATGGGGACGGATCCGTTGTCAGTGACACAATATGGTGCATTTGAAAACGGATGCGTTCCCCATTGACTTTCAATGTAATTCAAAACGGATCCGTTTTGGACTTTGTCATTTTTCTTTAAAGCTAATGCAAACGGATCCGTTCTGAATGGATACAAAGGTTTGCATTAGAGGTGCGGATCCGTCTGTGCAAATAAATAGACGGATCCGCACCAACGCAAGTGTGAAAGTACCCTAACTCAGTGTTTGACAGGTTAGTAAAACCTGTATTTTTTTGCAAAATTAAAACACAGATTTCGTTTATAAGGCCACATTAGGAATCATAATGAGACCCTGAACATGAGCATATGTTTAGCTCCCAGGGCTGAAAAGTGGTGACAGAATCCCTTTAATATATAATTATTATTTTTTTTACAGATAATAAACCTGTAGATTCGGTGAAGAGGAAGAAGAGGGTGACCTTTGGAAGGGAGCTGAGCCCTGAGATTTTTGACCAAACCCTCCCGGCTAACACCCCTATACGTCGTGGCAGTACACCATATAATTACCGGAAATTAGATGCCACTCCATCTGCGGAACAGTCCGTCTGCCAGAGCCCATCTGCCGGTGCTCCTGTGCCACAGCCAGACTTTGATGAAGAGGTGGGTGTGCAGGGTTAAGGCGGCAGTGCCCGCTCTGTCTGGTGCCGCTATGTCGCCACTACACCAGTAGGCAATTTTCAGGATTCAGATACAATCTTCTGATTGGTTAGCTATGTGTTTAAATACACATACACATTCAAGGCTTTGCTGAAATGTGCGTTGGGGTGTGCGGTTCTCCTGAGGGTCTTCATAACATGATGGGTATGTAGCCTATGTTGTTTGTGGTTTAGTTGGGTAGGAGCCCCTCTCTCTTTCAATTACCGTATTTTTCGCCCTATAAGATGCAGCGGCCAATGAGACGCACCTAGGTTTTTGAGGAGGAAAATAAGAAGAAAAAAAAAAATATATATATATATTTTTTTTTACTAATGTTGTTCTGTGCATGACACTATTATGACGCACTGTTATGGGGGGGATCTGTGGATGACGCACTGTTATGGGGGGGATCTGTGGATGATGCACTGTTATGGGGGGGATCTGTGGATGACGCACTGTTATGGGGGGATCTGGGGATGATGCACTGTTATGGGGGATCTGTGGATGATGCACTGTTATGGGGGGATCTGTGGATGACGCACTGTTATGGGGGATCTGTGGATGACGCACTGTTATGGGGGATCTGTGGATGACGCACTGTTATGGGGAATCTGTGGATGACGCACTGTTATGGGGGATCTGTGGATGATGCACTGTTATGGAGGGATCTGTGGATGACGCACTGTTATGGGGGATCTGTGGATGACGCACTGTTATGGGGGATCTGTGGATGACGCACTGTTATGGGGGATCTGTGGATGACGCACTGTTATGGGGAGTCTGTGGATGACGCACTGTTATGGGGGATCTGTGGATGACGCACTGTTATGGGGGGTCTGTGGATGACGCACTGTTATGGGGGATCTGTGGATGACGCACTGTTATGGGGGATCTGTGGATGACGCACTGTTATGGGGGGATCTGTGGATGACGCACTGTTATGGGGGATCTGTGGATGACGCACTGTTATGGGGGATCTGTGGATGACGCACTGTTATGGGGGATCTGTGGATGACGCACTGTTATGGGGGATCAGGAGGTGAGGCACTGTTATGGGGGATCTGTGGATGACGCACTGTTATGGGGGATCTGTGGATGACGCACTGTTATGGGGGATCTGTGGATGACGCACTGTTATGGGGGGATCTGTGGATGATGCACTGTTATGGGGGATCTGTGGATGACGCACTGTTATGGGGGATCTGTGGATGACACACTGTTATGGGGGATCTGTGGATGACACACTGTTATGGGGGATCTGTGGATGACACACTGTTATGGGGGATCTGTGGATGACGCACTGTTATGGGGGATCTGTGGATGACGCACTGTTATGGGGGATCTGTGGATGACGCACTGTTATGGGGGATCTGCGGATGACGCACTGTTATGGGGGATCTGCGGATGACGCACTGTTATGGGGGATCTGCGGATGACGCACTGTTATGGAGGGGATCTGCGGATGACGCACTGTTATGGAGGGGATCTGCGGATGACGCACTGTTATGGGGGATCTGCGGATGACGCACTGTTATGGGGGATCTGTGGATGACGCACTGTTATGGGGGATCTGTGGATGACGCACTGTTATGGGGGATCTGTGGATGATGCACTGTTATGGGGGGGATCTGTGGATGATGCACTGTTATGGGGGGGATCTGTGGATGACGCACTGTTATGGGGGGGGGATCTGTGGATGATGCACTGTTATGGGGGGGATCTGCGGATGACGCACTGTTATGGGGGGATCTGTGGATGACACATAGCAGATTGTGTCATCCAAACCCCCCCCCCTTCCCAATAGCAGTGCCATCCCCAGATGCCCCCATACAGTGGGTGTGATGACCCCCAATACAGGGGGTGGGGGTCGGCATATTTTTTTGCTAATAATCGTGGGGCCCGGTGCAGTAACTGTATTCCACTACACCGGGCCCCGCTGTATTAATGTTATAGGCAGTGATTAAAACTATAATCTTCATTACACTAAATCCATGCTGTATTACCCTACCTACTATAATGTACGATCGCAGGCAGGAGGCCGGGCGTGCGGCCGTAGCGTAATTGACTACGTCACCTGCCTGCGCCGCCTGCTTCATTCATAAAGTGGGCGGAGCAGGCGCGTGACTACGCTGCCGCCGCCCGCCTGCCTGCGATCGTACATTATAGTAGGTAGGGTAATACAGCATGGATTTAGTGTAATGAAGATTATAGTTTTAATCACTGCCTATAACATTACTACAGCGGGGCCCGGTGTAGTAGAATACAGTTACTGCACCGGGCCCCGCTGTCATTGGCAAACAAGACTGCCGCCCCAGCCCCTCCTCCTTGATGCACACGGCAGCTGCGCTGTTTAGCAGCTGGCGTGTGTATCAGTGTTTGCCGCATTCGCCCCATAAGATGCAGCACTATTTGTCCCCCCCCCCCCACACACACTTTTGGAGGGGAAAAAGTGTGTCTTATAGGGCGAAAAATACGGTAGATACCTATCTGTCTGACTGTTTTGTCCCGGCACTTGCACGTTAGTAATAGGTAGCGAGTATCTATTTGATGTACGGTATTTTTCTATTGTTGACTCCCCCGGTTACAATATTTATAGAATACTATTGTGGTGCCGTACCGTCCATCAGGGGAACCGGACATTTCCTACTGTAGTTTTTCTCTGATAATCAAGTTATGCTATATTTAATCATGTTATAAAGATGGTTTTATATTTAAGCCATTTAGGTGTCTTTTCGGAGGTATTTATATTGGTGTGTAAGACGGGTTTTGTTTGAACCTTTTATTCACACTTTAGCCATAACCTGTTTTGTGTTGACGCGTCTTTTATAGAAAACTCTTATGTTCCCCATGAATAATAATTCTGGAGCATCTTTTTATTGGAACTGTGTGTTGTGGTGTTCCTGTGTTATTCCTCCAGGAAGTGTATGACTTTATTAAAAACTGGGCTGTTCATTGTGCTCTCATCTAGGAGGAGACCCTTCAGCCTGTCTCTTTGTGCTTTGATGCTGCCTCCTCGGACAGCGACTCTCCAGCCTCCTCCTCTTTGCCAGGTACGTGTGGCTGATGGGCTATAGGGAATGTCATTGGAGAACAACCTATTGTTTTTACTCTATCATCCTGAAATCCTGCAGTTTTTACACTGACTGCTTAAACCTAACAGTAGGCTGACACTTCTATTCTCTAGAGATTGCTTCTAAGCAGTCATCTCATTATCATCACAGGCAGGATTTCAATAATATATATACACCAGGAAAAAAGGCAGCACTCCAAAAAATGTAAAAAGCAAACAAACCGAGCTTTATTCACCCATGTGGGCAGTGCGACGTTTCGGCTCAGACTGAGCCTTTCTCAAGCAATGTGTAAGACAAAGTACCACATATTTATGCGTGCAACAATCAAAACATGATTACAAATAAATTACAAATCAATTAGAGTATAAACATGTGAATTACAATATTGTGCATAAAATTATTATACCAAATTCATTATACTTGTACCCATCAAATGTGCATAACTGTATTTAACAACGTGACTTTATAGATGGATACCTAATATAATAAAAATATAAATGATCATAAAGTACATAATTGCTATTTACTCCGAACACCTGATCAAAATTAATAAAGTGCATAGTGCAGAAAATCCGGTGAATATACTCAGCTGTGGGAGGAGGAGCTCCATGAGAACAGTAGGTGACACGCTGTATTGGAGGAATGGCGTCCCGCTGCATCAGATCGCGTCCTGTACATCACTAAGCGCATGTCCGGAACCTGAGTAACGTCACTGACCTGAACTTCCGGGCACGCATGTCATTAGTAGCTTGAATCGCCATTTTGTCTAGGGGCAATCTAACAGTTTTCTGTCTATATCGACTACCACTCTAAAAAAGATGATACTGGTTCCTCTCTAAATAGAGAGAATCGCATATATCTCTGTAGGGAAAAGATATTACAGGGACATGTCACTATGACTATAAGCGACAACCGCTGTAACGGGTCCCGACACCCGAGACCCTGTCCGGATAGGGCAGGCAACCCGGGATCGACGTGAAGTGGGATCACATATGGCCATGTCCTGAACAAAATGAAACTACTGCATATTGGAACTGACAAATATTGGGTACAATACTCGAAACTATATGGCTCAAAAAAACGGCTAATTTTGGGACAATGTCACTGATATGACATATGGGAGGAGATCCCTCCCGCGACGTTTGCTGTGGGTTTTGTTGGGGTTGGGGTTTGACAATTGGTCCTCAATAATATGATGGCCATATGTGATCCCACTTCACGTCGATCCCGGGTTGCCTGCCCTATCCGGACAGGGTCTCGGGTGTCGGGACCCGTTACAGCGGTTGTCGCTTATAGTCATAGTGACATGTCCCTGTAATATCTTTTCCCTACAGAGATATATGCGATTCTCTCTATTTAGAGAGGAACCAGTATCATCTTTTTTAGAGTGGTAGTCGATATAGACAGAAAACTGTTAGATTGCCCCTAGACAAAATGGCGATTCAAGCTACTAATGACATGCGTGCCCGGAAGTTCAGGTCAGTGACGTTACTCAGGTTCCGGACATGCGCTTAGTGATGTACAGGACGCGATCTGATGCAGCGGGACGCCATTCATCCAATACAGCGTGTCACCTACTGTTCTCATGGAGCTCCTCCTCCCACAGCTGAGTATACTCACCGGATTTTCTGCACTATGCACTTTATTAATTTTGATCAGGTGTTCGGAGTAAATAGCAATTATGTACTTTATGATCATTTATATTTTTATTATATTAGGTATCCATCTATAAAGTCACGTTGTTAAATACAGTTATGCACATTTGATGGGTACAAGTATAATGAATTTGGTATAATAATTTTATGCACAATATTGTAATTCACATGTTTATACTCTAATTGATTTGTAATTTATTTGTAATCATGTTTTGATTGTTGCACGCATAAATATGTGGTACTTTGTCTTACACATTGCTTGAGAAAGGCTCAGTCTGAGCCGAAACGCCGCACTGCCCACATGGGTGAATAAAGCTCGGTTTGTTTGCTTTTTACATTTTTGGAGTGCTGCCTTTTTCCTGGTATACTTATTTTGAGACTGGCTGGTCTCTGTGAGGCGTGCACCCGCCTTTTGAACTTGATACGGTGCTGCCACTATCTTCTTTATATATATATATATATATAAAGAAGATAGTGGCAGCACCGTATCAAGTTCAAAAGGCGGGTGCATATATATATCTCTATACATATATCAAAAGGCGGGTGCATATATATATCTCTATACATATGCACTAGCAGAAGGACCCTGTCACTTAATGTTTGTGTGTGTCGTCAAAAGATATCGACAGTATCCCCCATAACAGTGAACTCCACAGTCCCCCACCCCTTAACGCCCCCCCCCCCCACACACACACAGTGCCCCGCCACTTTAAAATGGGACCTCCACAGTAGCCCATCCCCTTAACTTTGACCTTCAAAGCAGCCCGCCCCTTTAACAGTAAGTTTCACCAGCACTCCACTCCCTTGACAGTGACCTACTCAGGGGCCCGCCCCCTTAACAGTGACCTCCACAGCGCCCACCCCTTTAATGCTAGCGACATTTTGTCTCAACAATTTTTGTAATGATAGGCTATGGTGTCGCATGTGACTGCAACACGACAGTTGCAAAAAATCCATCCAAGATGTATTTTTTCTGCGACTGTCTTGTTGCAGTCACATGTCGCAGTGCAACACCATAGACTATCATTATAAAAAAATTGATGCGACATCATTGTCATGTGACACATGTAGCAGTGCAGTTGTGCCCTATGTGTCGTGCAGCCCCAGCCTAAAGCTGACCTACAGCAATGAAGAAAAATGGCTGGGTTGTTATGGAAACCTGGAGTTAAACTGCGTGTACGTGGAGACTAAGGGCCTGCAAGTTTCTATTGGCTGATAAGGGACATGTGACCGTGTGTATGGCAGTTGGGATATGAAGAGAGAGACTTGCAGGCTTGTATTGGCTATAATGCAGGTAATTTTTTTGGGAATATCTCAGGAACGGTAGGTACATCCTAGAGAGCTGTGACCCCCCCCACAAGATTTCTTTCTAGGTAACAAGGGATGTGTATACCAAGTTATGGTGAAATCGATGGTTGCGTTTTTGAGTGATCGCGATAGATAGATACATACAAACACATATATACGTCCTTCTTTATATATAGAGAGAGGAGCACAGGCTCCACCGTTCACAGTAGGTGATTAGCCCCCCCCCCCACTACGGAGCACGCCCACTACTCTCTCATTGAAGCAATGAACATCTCTCGTCCACAGGGTCCTAGGGTCCATGTGGCTGCTGTAATACCACTGGTTTTAACAGCTGTTCAGGAAAGATGGTATAGGAAATAATCTGCAATGGTGATAAAGAAACAGATTAGAATATCTGGTTTACAGATGCATTCCCTTTAACCCCTTAAGGACACGGCCCTATTTCACCTTAAGGACCCGGCCATTTTTTGCAAATCTGACCAGTGTCACTTTATGTGGTGATAACTTTAAAACGCTTTTTCTTATCCGGCCATTCTGAGATTGTTTTTTCGTCACATATTGTACTTCATAACAGTGGTAAAATAAAGTCGAAAAATTTCATTTTTATTTATAAAAAAATACAAAATTTACCAAAAATTTTGAAAAATTAGCAATTTTCCAAGTTTCAATTTCTCTACTTCTATAATACATAGTAATACCACCAAAAGTTATTGATTTACATTCCCCATATGTCTACTTCATGTATCGATCATTTTGGGAATGCTATTTCATTTTTTGGGGACGTTACAAGGCTTAGAAGTTTAGAAGAAAATCTTGAAATTTTTTAGAAATTTTCAAAAACCCACTTTTTAGGGACCAGTTCAGGTCTGAAGTCACTTTGTGAGGCTTACATAATAGAAACCACCCAAAAATTACCCCATTCTAGAAACTACACCCCTCAAGGTATTCAAAACTGATTTTACAAACGTAATTAACCCTTTAGGTTTTCCACAAAAGTTAATGGCAAATGGAGATAAAATTTCAGAATTTCGATTTTTTGAAAAATTTTCCATTTCAATCCATTTTTTCCAGTAACAAAGCAAGGGTTAACAGCCAAACAAATCTTAATATTTATTCCCCCGATTCTGTAGTTTGCACGAACACCTAATATGTGATCGTAAACTGCTGTATGGCCAAACTGCAGGGCGCAGAAGGAAGGGAACGCCATATGGTTTTTGGAAGGTGGATTTTGCTGGACTGGATTTTTGACACCATGTCCCATTTGAAGCCCCCCGATGCACCCCTACAGTAGAAACTCCATAAAAGTGACTCCATCTAAGAAAATACACCCTTCAAGGTATTCAAAACCAGTTTTACAAACTTTGTTAACCCTTTAGGTGTTCCACAAGAGTTATTGGCAAATGGAGATGAAATTTCAGAATTTCTATTTTTTGTTACCTTGTCTCAAAACAAGTGTAATATAGAGCAACCAAAAATCATATTTAGCCTAAAATAATACCAACAAAACTGACACCTTATCCCGTAGTTTCCAAAATGGGGTCACTTTTTTGGAGTTTCTACTGTAGGGGTGCATCAGGGGGGCTTCAAATGGGACATGGTGTCAAAAAACCAGTCCAGCAAAATCTGCCTTCCAAAAACCATATGGCGTTCCTTTCCTTCTATGCCCTGCCATTTGGCCATACAGCAGTTTACGACCACATATGGGGTGTTTGTGCAAAAAAGAGAATCTTTGTTAATGGAAAAATGGATTAAAATGGAAAATTTGCAAAAAAATTGCTGTTTAGGGACCGTTTTTATTTTTTGCTATTTACATTGTTGAAGTGACAGGTTAGATTGTGTGCTCTTTCTACAGAGCAGGTTGTTACGGACGCGGCAATACAGAATATGACTACTTTTTAGGGGTTTTTGTTTCAGTTTTACATAATAAAGCATTTTTGAACAAAATTATTTTTTAGTGTCTCCACATTCTGAAAGCCATAGTTTATTTTTTATTTTTTGGGCGACTGTCTTATGTAGGGGCTCATTTTTTGCGGGATGAGATGGCGGTTTGATTGGCACTATCTTGGGGTGCATATGACATTTTGGTCGTTTGCTATTACACTTTTTGTGATGTAAGGTGACAAAAATGGCTTTTGACACCGTATTGATTATTATTTTTTTTGATGTGTTCAGCTGAGGGGTTAGGTCATGTGTTATTTTTATAGAGCAGGTTGTGACGGATGCGGCGATACATAATATGTATACTTTAATTTATTTATATAAGTTTTACACAATAATATCATTTTTTAAAACAAAAATAAATCATGTTTTAGTGTCTCCATAGTTTGAGAGCCATATTTTATTTTTTTTTTTTGGGCGATTGTCCTATGTAGGGGCTCATTTTTTGCGGTATGAGATGGCGGTTAGATTGACACTATTTGGGGGGTCATATGAATTTTTGATCGCTTGCTATTACGCTTTTTGTGATGTAAGGTGACAAATGGCTTTTTGACAAAGTTTTTATTTAATTTTTTTTACAGTTTTTACTTGAGGGGTTAGGTCAGGTGATATTTTTATAGAGTAGATTCTTACGGACGTGGAGATACACAATATGTCTACTTTTTAGTTTTTTTTTATACATTTAACACTAAAAAGCATTTTTGAAACAAAAAAAATCATGTTTTAGTCTAAGAAGCATATTTTTTTTTATTTTTTGGCCAATTGTTTTAGGTAGGGGCTCATTTTTTGCGGGATGAGATGGCGGTTTGATTGGTACTATTTTGGGAGGCATACGCTTTTTTTGATCGCTTTGTATTACACTTTTAGTGATGTAAGTTGCCCAAAAATGGCTTATTTACACCGTTTTTGGTTTGTTTTTTTTATGGCGTTCACCTCACGAGTTCAGTCATGGGATATTTTTATAGAGCAGATTTTACGGACGCGGCGATACCTAATATGTGTAGTGTATTTTATTTTTTTTAATTTTTATTCAGTGATATGTGTTTTCTTTCATTTTATTTTTTTCACTTTTTTACATTTTTTTTTTTGACCCAGACCCACTTGGTTCTGAAAGATCCAGTGGATCTGGTGTCTGTATAATACAGTACAGTACACTATATAGTGCACTGTGCTGTATTTTAGTACTTTAGAAAGTCTGAATAGACCTTTAGCAGGTCTATTCAGACTTTCAGCACCATGGAGAGCAGGACGCTTCTGAAAGCGTCCTGTCTCCATGGCAACCATCACCCGCTGCCATAAGAGGGCAGCGGGTGATTGAAGCAGAAGGAGTGGAGCCCCCTCCTCTGCGATCCCATCCTGTTGGGGGCTGCAAAGGCACAGCAGCCCCCGATGGGAGAGGGAGGGAGCTCCCTCCTGTTAACCCTTCCATACCGCGGTCCGTATGGACCGCGGCGACGAAGAGGTTAAGCGGCTGGCATCTGATCAAGCACAGATGCCAGCCGTTTCTATCAGCAATGTGCTGACACTCTGATAGACCCACTAGACACCAGGGATACATAACAGAGGAGGCACCGCCCGCCTCCGCACCGCCGCCGCAACCACCCCCCCTGCACCCCCGCAGCCACAATATGATTGGGGGCTGCAGGGGGGGTTTAAAATAAACACATTGGGGGCATTAACCCTCTGATCCCCACGGTCACAGACCGCGGGGATCAGAGATCGCACAAAAAGCTACAAACCGCAGGTCTGAATTGACCTGCGGTTTGCAGCGATCGCCGATATGGGGGGGTCACAAGACCCCCCTGGGCATTGTAACAAGGTACCTGCTGAATGATTTCAGCAGGTACCTTGTTCCGATCACTGCCGGCTGAGCAGCAGTGATTGGAACTACTCATGACGTACCTGTACGTCATGGGTCCTTAAGGACTCTGAAACAATGACGTACAGGTACGTCATGCGCCCTTAAGGGGTTAATGGAGACTGGACACGGACTGACCGGTGTGGTTTTTTTCCCCCCAGAGCACAGAGCGGAGTGCGGTCCTGATGAGATCAGTGCGGCTGCAGATATTATAAATGGTAAGAGTTGTCTTCCTGCATTATTGAAGCATTGTCTATTGCAGATGTTGAGGGTATTTTCTCTGCCGCAAGTTGCTTAAAGGGGGTATTTTCACCATGTAGAGTGAATGCATTATAACTGATGGGTCACCCATGAAGCCAAGACTGAAGGGGCCGTATAGTGCTCTGCCGTTATAGAGATTGCACTGACACTGAAATCAGTGTTCTGTTATGGGACCCAAATGCAGTAAGCTTCCCCCTGGAGTTTGGGCTGTCTCTGTGCAAACCCATGGGTGCGAGGATGTCGTGGTCCCCCAACCGTAACAACTGTATTGGTGCATTGTGATGCCACCTTCATATCGCTCGCTGGATACAGAAATCTGTGATGCTTCAGTACAAATGATTTCTTTGTCTTCGTAGAATCTTTCCTTACCCCACCAGAAGTCTCTCCTGCTGCAGCCACTAGACAGACTCGCTCCAGGCAGAAGGTAAGCGTTATCTGGTATTGTATGAGCTGATGGTACTCTAACCTCTGGGTACGCCAGGTCTACAGGTACCAGCTTGATTGAGGACTGCCCTGTAATGTATCGTTACAAGGTTTGCCCGGGTTCAGAGCTGAACCCGGACATATCCCCGTTTTCACCCAGGGAGCCCCTCTGATATGAGCATCGGCGCATTTCATGCTCTGATGCTTACCTTTGCTCTGCGCTGAATCGCACAGGGTAAAGGCTTTTTATGGAGATCTGGTGACGTCCTGGGCTCTCCATAGGGACTGGTAAGCAGAGGCTTCCGCCCAGCAGTGAGCCGGGTGACTAATGGGTGGGCTTTAGCGCTGCCCTAGCCTGTAAATCGGGCAGAACTAAAGCTCGCCCATCAGTGCAGGTGACGTCACCAGGAACACTGCTAGGTGGAAGCCTCTGCCTAGCAGTGTAATAATATAACACACTTTGTACTGCACAATACAGGACAGGGGGGAGCATCAGAGCATGAAATGCTCCGATTCTCTTATCAGAGGGCCCGCCTGGGTGAAAATGGGGATATGTCCAGGTTCAACTCTTAACCTGGCCAACCCCTTTAAATGTGCATATTTTGCTTTGAGCCATCCATCAGGGGTGTACGTCGGGAAACTTTCCTGATGTGTACGTCTGCCAGCTTCAGTTTATTCCACTGGATGGAAATGGGCACTTGCCTTTTTAGAATTCGGAAAATGGTATATTCAGACTAATGTGAGAAGCACTCTCCTGCCCTCTCTTGCCCTAATTGAAGCCCTGTAGATAGATTTCATTGGTTGTGGATAGTTTTCTCTGCTGAATAAGCCACAGCGTCTGGTAAAGGGTAGGTTAAAATAACCAATTCCTAAGAGGTCACATTACAACGGTCTATAGGGAGGAGGACTCGGGTGCAATTTACTACTAAACCTTCTGTCCTTCCCATACCTAAAGGGAGTGTGCACATTGTATTTCAATCACCCAATAGGCTCCTAGCCCGTGGAATATCCCACGGTACAATTCACTGCTGGCTGTGATTTATGGCATTGATTGAGACCGCAGAGGTCCTGTGTACCTTCTCTAAATCGAACCAATAAACGCAAAAGGCAGCTCTCACCGGCTCCTCTGCCAGACGAGCACAGAAGTCGCACCTGAATGCGATAGTCTTGGAGCAAATAGAAGAAGGAAATCCAGCTCCGTGTCATAGCAGGAAAAACTTTATTCATGCGGTTAAAATCTTCAGATACAGGCTAGTTTCGTCAACGCGTTTCAGACCATATAACAATTCAGTTCCTTCTGGAAAGACCCGAATTGTTATATGGTCTGAAACACGTTGACAAAACTATCCTGTATCTGAAGATTTTAACCGCATGAATAAAGTTTTTCCTGCTGTGACACGGAGCTGGATTTCCTTCTATTTTCTCTAAATCGAGGGATGGAGTGCAACTTTGATTTGGGCTTAAATCAGCTCAGATGATTGTTCAGGAGAGGACAGAGAGGTCTCACAAATTTATAACAAAATGGAAGATTGGCGATTGATTTAATGCTCTGTTCCTTTTCCATCCTGAAAGTTGACCAGCAGTAAGAGAACTCCAGAAAGAAATGGTTTAAGGTCTAAAGTGAAATCCAATGCTGCAAAGCCCAAGAAGTCTGTGGTCAACAAGAAAGTCCAGGTATGTTCATTAGAGGGTTAAAACTTCTTGCTGGCTGGTTGGGGTATGTTTTTTTTTTTCACCCAACTACAGAATATGTACAGGGATGGGTAGAAGGGGCTCCTGGGCATTTTTTGTCCAGCCTTGACGTAGTACGCCCCCCACCTTTACGTAGAATTGTACTGCGGCCTCTCACCTTCACAGGTCACTAAGGAATGGAAGGGAGGGAACCATGGCTGCTAGCTCGCGAGCATAAGATATAGCATAAAGATTGAGAACTTCAGAAAGTTAGGTGGATTGTACTATGTATTGGAATCGGAGTAGGCAGTAACATGTAACTGGCAGAATTAGGTGGGGTTGACTTTAACCCCATTAAGGACCATCCATAAGCTTTTATACAGTAGTCAATGTGTTTCTTAAATTAGCCCCCACCCAATGAGACCTGTAAAGGGAAGCTTCCAGGTCCATGGGTCCACTGCTGTGGTCACTGTGCTTCTGTCCTTGCATGCATACTTCCGGCATGGATCGGGGGTCACGTGAGTCACTGTGGCCAGTGGCTGATTGCAATGGTGATGTGCACCCAGAGGACAGCAGTGGAACTAAGACTGAACCTCAAGTATACACTCCTCAACATGTCCCGCTGAGTAGGTGAGTTAGGCCTCATGCACACAGCCGTTGATCGGCTGTCCCATGCATTGGGGACCTCAATTTGCGGTCCCCCGATGCACAGGCAACATCCACGAGAATTCAGCAGACTGATCCAGACCCATTCAACTTGAATGGGTCAGTGGTCCGTCTGCGCCGCAAAACAGTAGTGCATGCTCTACTTTCTTTGCAGTGCGGAGGCACGGACAGAAACCGCACGGAAGCACTCCGAAGTGCTTCTGTGGGGTTCTGCACAGGACCTCCCGGATTGTAGAGCCATTCAAGTGGCGGGCCACAATACTGGCATGGCTGGTCAACGGATGTCTACGTGAGCCCTTACTTTGAGAAAAAAAAACATGAAGTTGGGAAAACTCCTTTATTAATGGGTATTTTCCGACAGCACCAGAATAACAGTAAGCCCTTCTGTGGTCCTATGTTGTCTTGGAGTGGATGCTCCGCTGTCTAATGGTGATGGGAGGGACCTCCGATCCTGGCTGTTTAACCTATTGATCATTTCGATTGGCTTACCAAGTTTCGCAGCAGGGCTGTGGAGTCGGCAAGCCAACGTTCTGACTCCTTTTAATAATAACGGGTTTCCTGCAGTAAAATGGAAACATCAGGCTTTTTCTCACCGTCATGTAAGTAATCGTGGAACTTATACCAAATTTCTTGGGATACAGTTTCTGAAATTCGTGACATTTTCTAAATTCCTGTAAGTAAATATGTAATGAACTATGCATGTTATTAACTGCGGTGTGTCAGACCCATGCCGATCAGCCTGATAGGTGATCATGTAAAAAAAAATGGACCACCCCTTTAATTTTGCGTTTAGGAACCAAATGAACAATAAAGGTGTCTGAAATGTCAGCAGTAATCACTGTATGAAATCTTTCACAAACACAGATAAAGGTTTTCCGTGGAAAAGGCAAGAAGAAAGGAAGGAAGTCCAAGAAATGTGTCCAGAAACCTGTGCATAGCCAGCGAGAAGTGGTGTCCAGGAAGCCTCTGCTGAGTCCTATCCCAGAGTTACCAGAGAGCATCCCCACACCACCTGCTTCCGCCTCCCAGGGCCTTCTATATGGTATAGTAATCCAGCTCTTGCCCAATATTTATCTTGAATGCTTGTGCTAGGAGATTAACTTTTTATTTCTTTTTTTAAGAAAAAGTTGGGAAAACCTTCCTCGAGCATCCAATGAAGAAGGTCCACACAGAGGCCCTGGAGAACAATATTCCCTTTACCCTCGAGGAGTCTTTGGAGAGGAGTTTTGAGGAAAAGGATCCAGAAAGACCATCACACTGTGCAGTAGAAGATGTGCAGACTCAAGATGCAGCAACCGATCCAGCACTGGTGGAGGTCAAGGTCTCCAATGGATCACCAGAAAAGAGTGAAGAAGTCTTACATTTGATCCCACAGGCTGACCTTGTAAGCAGTGAATGTCCTCCGTCTTCTACGGTCATTGATGTGATAGATCAATTAACCAAACCAACTACAAGTGGTCTTGCCTCCAGTTCAGTAGAGAAGATAAGTAAATCCAGGAGTACAAAGAGGCGTTCTTCCACTTGCAGGTCTGTGTCCCATGCCTCTGTAAATTCAGAAAATACTGTAGATCGTGTGAAACAAGATGAAGACACCCACCACACGTCTCGCAAACCAGAGACCAGTATCGATTACCCAGTGCAAGGAGCAGTTGAACTGTCCTCCATGCCCAATGAGCTTGCAGAAGAAAGCTCAACCACTAGCTACTCAAAACCACCCCTAAGCTCAGTCACAACTGAACGCAAAAAATCTAGAAGATCGTCAAGGATCCATCAAGTTTCCAACATCCCGTCTGCAAACCCCGAACAAAAAGAGCAAACTATTCCGTGGGAACATACCGCTTCCATGCTGCCTCATCCAGTTGACTCCTCCATGAATGACTTTTATCTTCCTATTGATGAAGCCTTGCAGTTCCCACTACCGGAGAAAAAGGTGAGGCGCAGTATGCGACTGCGCAGAGATTCTGGGGTCATTGGTTTGTCTTGGGTGCAGGAAAACGATGTCAGTGAAACAACTGGGAGGAGGAAATCTTTAAGTTCTGTCACGAGGCTTAAGGAGAGCTCCGCATTGTCCTTGGAGAACACGGTTCATAGTCCAAACGAGGAAAACTTGAGCAGCTACCATGTGGCTAACCCCCCCAGGAGAGCAAGACGAAGAACCTTGTGTACCACCACCATTCAGGAAGGTGTATCCACCGGTGATAAAAAGCGGAGGAAGTCCAACTGTTTCTACAAGGCTCCTAACACCATGCCTATATCAGATGAAGCAGACCGCAGTACCCTGGTACCAGATCCATAGGAAGACCACGCGTCTCATGGACCTTATCTATTCCATACCAAAAGTACTATATCTTGTGGGGTCCCACTGCTTGCCATATGGTGGGTCAGGCAACCCTCCCTAAAATGTGATGAGGGATTCAGTCTGGAATTTTACACTATCCCATTGCCCATGTTTGTATATATCTTGTGCCTTTTCTTTATGTTGACTTGTGACCTTTATATGTTATATCTGTCCTTCCTTTATTAAATGTCCCTTTTGTATTACCACAGCTGTTACCTCCATCCTTACTTCCACATGGATTTCAATGAGTTAGGGTAACCAAGGGCTTGCATTTTCCCAGCCACAGCGCCTCCGTTATATGTTGTCTGTTTCTGGTATTGCAGCTCAGGTGAATGGGGTTGAGCTGCAATACGAGACACCACCATGGGCAAGAGGTGCGCTGTTTTTAGAAAGTGGCACTTTTCGACCTTGGGGTCTGGTCCAACGACTGAAAAATCTGCCGTAGTAGTTAACTTTAGAGGCTGCAGACCAGCTCACAACTTAGGGGCCCATGCACACGATCCGTAAAAAAAGACGGAAGACATCCATGTGACCTCTGTTATGGATCCATTGTAACAATCTCTGTCCTTGTCTGCAAAACGTACAGAATTGTTCTAATTTTTATTTTATTTTTTTGCGGAGTGGACATACGGACACGGAATGCACAAGTCATTTCATTATTTTTTTATTTTTTTTGCAGAGCCATTGAAACGAATGGTTCCGCATACGGACCTGTAAAAATACATTTGTGTGAATGAGCCCTAACTCTTTTGAATGAGGCTGAGCCACACACCGCGCCCAGGAGGGACTTGTCCCTTCTTGACGCAGTCCTGGCTTTAACCCACCTGCCTGCAAACCTCAGCACGCACGCCGCTGGCGTAATTTTGGCATGGTATGAGCTCCAAAATTGCGTTGCCAAAAAGTAGTGTGAACAGGCCCTTTTAATCAGTATAACCCCTTTAAAAGTGCCAAGTTTTTAAGTTATCCCCTACTATCCACAGGATAAGGGAATAAGTAGCTACTAGCTGGGGGTCTCAGCAGTTGCCCCCAGCGATCACGAGAACGGGGGCCCTGTAGTTGTCATGTATGTGCATTGCTGGTCCATTCAGCCCTCGGCCATCTCCGGAGCTCCCAAAGAGAATGCGTGACCTACCGCTCCATCAGAACGGGGGAAGGGACCCCCATTCTTGTAATCGGTGGCAGTCCCAGCGGTCAGCTGTTTATCCCCTATCCTTGGCCCAACCCCTTTAAGTTGTGATGCTTGTGACCCTGTTTTACTGTAGAGCGCTCTTACCCACCTGCTGGAGATCTTACCAATAAAGCCCAGCTGAAGACCTGTCTCCAGAGCTAGAATGATTTCCTGCTGTATAATCGTCACGCTGTCGGACCTTGCAGGGAAAAGTGGTGCCGCATCTCCTCGGGCTGAAGCTGTCTGTAATATATCGCTTTTTGCATCTTGTTCTTTCTATTGTGGGAGACCCTACGACATAATCCCAGCAGTTTGTCCCCTTTATATCCTCTCCTTCCATGATTGGATCCTGCCTTTTACTGCAGTCATAGGAATTTGTCTCAATCTATTTCAGAATATCTGCCATTTTCTACTCTACATACCTTGGATCAGTCCCATGTCTGGCTGTAAGGTAACTGGCAGCAGCAGGAGCCTCCCCTTCCTTCTCTACTGTCTACTGTTGGAGACCAGGAACACCAAACCCCCCACACCTCGCCATAGAGGCATTCTGTGTGCTGTGGCCAGAAGGAGGGCCTAACGAGAGGAAAAAAATTGCTTTTTTTTTTTTTTTCATCCTACCTTTTTAAAAATGTTATACTTAAAGGGACACTACCATAAATTTTTACCGCCTATATGTCAATATTCTATGCAAATTTTCTCCACCCCTTTAAAAAAGGGGATGGTTTTCAGGATATGATTTTTTTTTAAAAGTCACTTCATGTGCTCTACTTCCTGTCCTGACTCTTTTTAACTTCCTCTTTGTATGGAATTGTAGCTTTTCTCAGTCAGGCCATTTACTGTGGCCAGAGAGAGAAGCGGAATGATTGACATAGAGCAGTAATGGCTAACCTCCGACACTCCAGCTGTGGTGAAAGTACGACTCCCAGCATGCTCCATTCATTTGAAGTTCCAAAAACAGCCAAGCAAGAGTGCATGCTGGGAGTCGTAGATTTACCACAGCTGGAGTGCCGGAGGTTAGCCAACACAGACATAGAACATCACACCTTAATCGGATAAGTGGAATGCTCTTCTGTGGACATCTTTCATCTAGATCTATCAGGGGAACAATTCAGCTATGGCTGTTATCCCAATTCTACTGATCTACTATTATATTAACAAATAACATCCTTCTCTCACAGCAGCAGATTACTGGCAATGGGTCACATATCTATATGGGAGTTTTATCTCTGTGCTGATAGCTACAGAAGGGGACTATCTTTATATATATATATATATATATATATATATATAATAGTGCTGCTGAAATAAAAAAACGAACTCATTAAAAATAGTTTTCGATGGTACTCCAAAACTGTGTTGAAAACATCTGCAACTCATCCTGTGAAAACCAAGGCCCCAGTGACAGTCTGTCATTTCACAAACTTAGTATAAATCGATACTAAAGGGGATTATAGGAAATATTGTAATATATCAAATTAGAGAAAAATGCCACTTTTCCACTCATCAGCAACTAATTTTTCTGATTTCTCCGAATTGATCACTCGCCCTCAATGGACGGACAGCTCACAGTTGCGTTGTACATTTTTCCATATGCGGCAAGTGTTTAATATACTCTTAGGTGCCCCCTTATGTTTGATTTAGGCTAAAAGTGTTCTTTTGACCTCCTTTTTTGCTGTATCCACCAGGGTTTATGTTTGTGTGTTGTTAAGATATCGACAGTATCCACTATAACAGTGCCATCTACAGTACCCCGCCCCTTTAACAGTGACCCCTCACAGCGGTCTGCCCCTTTAACAGTAACATCCACAGCGCCTGCCCCCTTAACAGTGACCTCTACAGAGCTCTGTTCCCTTAAAATGTGACCTCTACAGCACCCCCCTTAACAGTGACCTCCATAGTGGACCGCCCCCTTATCAGTGACCTAGACCATCCCGCCCCCTTATCAGTGACCTCCACAGTACCCCATCTCCTTAGCAGTTATTTCCACAACACCCTGTCCACTTAAGGGGCAGATTGCTGTAGAGGCCACTGTTAACATTGACCTCAACAGCGGACCGTCCCCTTAACTGTGACCTCCACAGCAGCCCTTAGGGTGGCCAGAGGTCCGGTTTTAGGCCGGACAGTCGGGCTTTCAGACTCCCTGTCCTCCGTCCAACGCAGGGCCTGGACAGACACAGAGATGTTCTTTTGAACAGCTCACTCTCAGACAGCAGCACTGTGCTGTCGGAGTGTGAGCTGTAGGGAGAAAGGCACCCTCCCTCCCACCCCTGCAGCTGACAGAATTGGGCATAACCAAATCGAGGGTGTGGCTTATCAGGGCCTGGGTTTTTAAGTCCGTCTACCTGCCCCCTGAACTGTGACCTCCACAGAACTCTGCTCCCTTAACAGTGTCATCCACAGCTCTCTGCCCCTTTAAAGCTGACCTACAGCAGTGAAGAAAAATGGCTTGGTTGTTATGGAAACCTGTTGTAAAACTGTGTGTATGTGGCGACTTAGGCCATGGGAGCTTCTATTGGCTGATAAGGGACATGTGACCGTGTGTATGGCATTTGGGATATGAATAGAAGGACCTGCAGGCTTGTATTGGCTAATGTAGGTCATGTGATGTGCCATATTTGCATTATTTGGGAATATCTCAAGAACGGTACGTGCTAGAGAGCCGCGAGACGGTCTAAAACCTTCCCGGACTCCTGATGTACCTGTGTGGCCAAACACAACAATTAAGGTGGTCTCAAAAATGCCCAGTTAGAATCAAGTCTATGAAATTAGGAGGCCAGGGTAGTATGTAGAAGTCTTGGTTATGCTCTTCTAGTTGTGACTTTCTTAGCTGTGTGATCTGTTGTATTGTCTTGATGGAAGATCCTATCAACTCCAGGGGAGACAATCAGCATGTATGGGTGCATGTAATCTGCAAGGATTGATTCAAACCCAAATTGGTTGCGAGTGCCTTCCCCATGAATCATGGCTGAGTGGGCCAGAGAATGCCATGAAAACCTTCCGCAGACCATAACGCTGCCACCACCAGCCTGTGTTCTTCCAGCAATGGTTGCAGGATGTTTGTCCTCTGAAGTTTCTCGCCTGGCAGATCACTGTCCATCCATTCTATACTGCCGAAAATGTGACTCATTGGAGAAGACAACCCTTTGCCAATCAGTGGAGGTCCAATTTTGATACTGCAGCGAAAATTGAAGCCTTTTCTGCTGAGGCAGCTTGGTTAGCAGAGGAGCAGTGAGCTACTCACTGCCGACGTAGGAAGTGGTCATAATAATGGGACTCGACTATGTATTTTTAACATGGACTCTGTGGCATATGTTCAATACAATGAATAATCCTGAGGTTTCTTTTGGGAAACCTTGGAGGAACACTGCAGACTTAGTGTAGAAAAAAGCCTTACATGCTGCCCATAGAAATCTATGGGGAAGAGGAGAAGAGAGCTGCTGGCAGGAGACAGAGGTACAGATGCTGTTGCTGCAGCATCCAATACATTTCCTACCTCACCCCAGTGCTGGATTCACAGCTACACTGCTCAGTACTGCTGTATAATGTCCTCCATACAGCTTCTGAGGGTGTGCTACAAAGAGAATGAGGAAGAGGATCTCCTCTCTGTGTTGAATATAGGGGACATCATAGCAGCTAGGCTCTGAGAATTAGAGATGGAGCCTGCAGAGGGGAAAAACGGTAAAGAATGCAGTTATATAATGCCAAATTCATAAGATGGCCAGGTATATAACATATATGATACATGACAGCTTATCATTCAAAGTATCAAGCTAAACTTCATGGCACTCTGCTCGTGTCAGGTTCCCACCCGGTTCAAAAATCCTTCCAAGTAATGGGAAGTGATAGGTATACTTTAAAAACAATATTGGCAAAAACTGGAAAAAAAAATACAGTAAAACTGGGCATGGACCTTATAGAGTCATGGCCACTAGGGGTCTCATTTCCACCTAATTTGCAGTCCATGCCTGTTGCAAGGCAAGATCTGTCCCTAGTAACAGAGACACAGAAGATGGCTGAAAGGAAGTGGGGGCGTGCCAGAGCTAGCTGAGATCCTGAGCCTCATAAAAGAACTGCTTCTGAAGATTACTGGAGCTTTCAACTTTTCTGTAAGTGTGATTTCCCTCTCCTTATCTGTTCTATTAACTCCGGGCCTGAAAGCAAACATAGTGGGAAGTAAAAGAAAGGACGTCACAGCAGTACAGTGCTGACAGATTCCACAGAAGAGGGAGAGGCCCTATGCTTGTGAGAGAAATGCATCTAGCTGTGCAGCTGAAAGGGGATTTATTCCTTTACAGTTATGATTGTACTAAGAAGAAAAGCCATTATGCAAATTATTTTTATTTTAAGTAATTTGCAGTGATTTTAGCATGAAAAAGGACTTTTCTTTTTTTTTTTTTCTTGCTTTCTTGTACTGCTGAAGTTCGGTTCTGCCTCCCTCCCCGTCTGGCAGCTGGCAATATAGCCCCTTCTGCCTTTTTTGTTTTGCTTCTTTGTACTGCTGAAGTTGGGTTCTGCCTCCTTCCCCCTCTGGCAGCTGCCAATATAGCCCCTTCTTGCTTCCCCTGCAGAAGGACTTTTCTCAGCTATACTGCTATGTTACTACAGAGACTACTTATGCCTGACAAGCAGAGAAGCAGAAATCTATAGCTGTAATGTGGGGAGCGTGACTGAGCATACGTGTCCAGCAGCTCAGTCAGTGGAGGTGCCCATTGCTACCCTCTTTGAACACAAGGTCCTGCATTACTAATGTGGTTACAGACATGCCTAGGTTCATCGGGCAGCTTCTGCTCCTCAGGCATGCATTTTCACATCAAGATTTATTTTTTCTCTTGATACCTGGACAATCCCTTTAAATTTGCAGGCCTTTACCGATACAGGAAGAAATGACTACAACTGCATGTACGGTACTTTTAGTAATTGCTGCCTGCATCTGTATGCCGTGGATTATCTGTAAAACTCATAAGGGCATCGCTCTCATCCCAACCCCCTAAGGGAGCCGTAAAGGCATCATTACTAAGTAATGCTGCACGGGTAAGCCGTATGTGCAGGCTGCCTTCATATCATTAAAGAGCCTAGGCAAAGGCATTGGGGGCTTAATTTAACGCAGGATCAGATGTAGGCCAGGGCTCTGGAGATATTCTACATCTTCGCTTACGACCCTCCCACAAGTGGACGCCGAGGAGATCCGTAACGTTCTGCTAAGTTGTGCAGAACAGAGCAATTAGCTACTTAGAGCGGAGGAATAAAGATGGAGCGCGCGGGGAAGTCAAAATCCAAGAGCGCAATCCCCGTGTTCATTTTGGCCCGTTTCCAACGCCCCCCGGTGACACCCCCCTCCCCACTTTACTGCGCAGGTTTTGGAACCCAGCCGCCATTTTTGTTTTGAGAGGGCGAGAAGGGGCGGATGTAATGAATGGATTTTATTGTGTCATATTTCACAAACCCTTTTCTGACTGCTCGGGGACCGAATGGGAAAAAGCTTCCAGAGAAACTCCAGCCAAAAACAACACGGCGTTATTCCCCAGGCCCGCGTCTGCGCTGCTTTTTCGCTGGCTGCGGCCCAGAGAAGGAATGCGGCCTGACAATTTCTGACTCTTGTTCATTCTTAATGCTCGAAAACCTCTCCCCTGCCAAGAAAAACACCGAAAAAGAGCCCTTCAGCAGATAATCACACATATTTACGAGCCTGCAGGTGGGAGGCGGACAATATTTCGGAAACATTTCCCTCCGATTTCGTACTCCAGGCTGGAAAGAGGCTCATTTATTCTATAGATACGGAGTGAAATGCGCGGGCGGCTGTGGAAAAGGCTTAGAGGTTTTTGATGTTTTTGAAAAAAAATATAGATTACGTTACGATTAAATGAAATTGCAAATTTTTCCACCGAGAATTAAAAATATGAAATGACGGATCCTTGATTTATTATTATTTTTTTTTTATCTTGTTATATCTGCTTCTGGTAAAGTTGGGTGACAACCAGTATGGCTGCTGTTAATCTGCCATATTGGGTTGTCGCCCAGTTTTTCTTGGTTCCTGAATGGCAAATCTGCCCAGTGTTACAAGGAAAGTTAAAGGGGGTCTACCGTTTTCAAACCAGCCCCTAGATCTGACTACTTTTGTAATTGCATGTAATAAAAAATGTAGTATAGTCAGTGAGTTATTCAATAAAATGTATCTGTATAGCGCCACCTGCTGTTTGTTCATATTCTTATTTTTTTTTGAGGTGGTTGCATGCGCTCAGTTTAAATTTTCAACTGCCACCAGCCATATCTTCTGTTAGTAGCTGTAGCAGTTACAGGAAAAGAGCTACAGCAGAAGGAACACATCCCCTGAGAAAGGACACACCCCTCAGCTGCCAGCCTTTGATAAATCTAGCAGAACAATTGGCGCAATAAATGGGGAGATCTCTGGATCCATGTGAGGCACAGGGCTGGTTCTAGGCCTGTTAGAAAGAGACTGACATGTACTATAGGATGACCAATTTGGTATGGGGCTCTAGTGATCCCAGTGGTAGGACACCCTCCGCTCTAATATTTATACCCATCCTGTGGATAGGGGGTAACTTTTAACAACCGTCATAACCCTTTAACTGGACAACTCTGAAGTTGGTGACTACCCATGGGATTATCATGGCAGCCACCATTTTTCAAGATCTCTGCTTGCTGTCAGCGTGTATGTACATCCTTGCTTGAGTGCCTCTGCCTCCTCGCAACTTACTAAGCACAGCGCCGCCTATTCTATAGTGGCTGTGCTTGGTATGGCAGCTTAGGCCCAGTCACTTGTATGGCAGTGAGCTGCGCCTAGGCCATGTGACCGATGTACGGTGACGTCACTGGTCTAGGATAAGCTGCGTCACTTACTGGAGCACCACAGTGTCCTCAATCGGCAGGAGGATGGGTCATCAGTACAGAAGTCTCAGAAAACGCCTTTAATAGAGGAAGGTCCTCTGCTTGGCATCTTCATCTCTTGGCCAGCAGAGTGGTCACACAGTGTCTCTTGCTCAGGAGGACCTTCCCTGACCTGTATTATATGTAATGCTCTATGTCCCCTGCGGAGTCCTAGCAGGAGGGCACTCTGTGATAAACATGCCTTTCAGGAATTTAGGCAGGAGCTGTAATGATGAGTGCATCATTTCTTAGACCTCTGTGATGTGCCTTCCCTCTGTTACTCCTCCTAGAAATTCAGAAGTAAATTGACAACTATGTGTTACCAGTTGGAGTCTGTTAATAGGGGGTCAATCGCCCCATTCCATTTACGAGGTCCAGGATTCGTGGAGCGCGGTTACAGACAGTACCTCTCACGCTGGAGGACCCAACACAAGGGAAAGCTGTGTAATGCTTCATTTCCCCTGTGGAGGCGCTGCAGTGGGATTCAATGCTTGCTTCCGTCACAGATTACGATGAAATCTGATCGCTGGGGTCACAGTAGCGAGACGGCGTGTTGTCGCCTCATTTCCGGAGGCATCCTTCTGTCAACGGATTGTATAAGGGAACAACCATCGAAACCAATGTAGACCCTGCATCGCGGTGTTGGGAAATGCACCCGCGGAGGACCTTACATCGCAGGGAACGCTATCCCACTATTTCTTGGCAATGCTTAAACATGACATTGCCCAGACCCCGTCCCAACTCCGAGTAACATGGGTGAATTAACATGACTGAATTACGTTCTCTGGGAGAGGGGGGCTGGGGGGTGTAGGCCGCATTTGAAAAATGAACGTTCTTGGCAAAAACCTGGGAAATGCACTAATTCATTTTCCACGTTGTGACCTTTAAGAAGAAGGCAAGGGAAAAAAATAGAAGACTGTGGGAATAGTGGGAAGCTCGGTTCGCCCCTGGCTGCGGGGACCACAACAAGAGGGGAAATTAAGCGTGACATTCCGTAACACGTCCATGAGCCTGCTGCTCCTGCGCTACGGAAAGAGCCCGGGCTCTTAAAGGCACAGTACTGCCCTAACACTACTAAGCATCATCAATTCCAGTCTTTGTCTAGACGAGGAAATAGGAAAAGATAACCCATCCCAGCATTAGAAACAGTTAAATACTATGAGGGAGATTTATCAAACTGGTGTCAAGTAGAACTGGTTTAGTTTCCCATAGCAACCAATTATTATTATTTATTATTAAAGCGCCATTTATTCCATGGCGCTGTACATATGATAAGCGGTGCACATACGTAATACAGACTATTGCACTAAGCTTGATCAAGACGAGTAAGGCTAGATTCACACTAGCGGTGGGGGAGTCCGGCAGGCTGTTCCGCCGGGTCCTGCCGCTAGTGCACGTGTGCCCCTGGACTGCCGCTCTGTCTCCATTGACTACAGTATAATGGGGGTGGTGGGGAATTCCGGCGGCAGCACGGCGAGAGGCAGCTGGACTAAAAGTGCGGCATGTCGTACTTTTAGCCCGAAGGCCTCTCGCTGTGCACTGCCGTTCTGACGCCGGAACTCCGCCCCCGCCCCTATTATAGTCAATGGGGACGGAGCAGCAGTCCGTGGGCACACGTAAACTAGTGGCAGGACGGATCCGAGCCTGACGGACTCCCCTGCCGCTAATGTGAAAGTAGCCTTACAGACTGGTACAGAAGGAGAGAGGGCCCTGCCCGTGAGGGTTTAAAATCTACATGGTATGGGAGAAGGACACAGTAGGTGAGGGTGAAGCTGGTCATGGCGGTATAGAGGCAGCAGGGGTCACTGGTTGTAGGGTTGTCTGAAGAGGTGGGCTTTCAGGTTTCTTTTGAAGGATTCCACTGTAGGTGAGAGTCTGATATGTTGGGGTAGAGAGTTCCAGAGTATGGGGGATGCACGGGAGAAATCTTGGAGGCGATTGTGTGAAGAGGTGATAAGAGGAGAGAAGGAGGTCCTGTGGGGATGTATCGGGAAAGTAGATCAGAGATGTATAGAGGGGACATTTTGTGGACGGCCTTATATGTAGTTGTTAGTATTCTGAACTGAACCAATCAGATTCTACCTTTTATTTTTGAAAGCTCCTTTGGAAAATGAAAGGTGGAATCTGATTGGTTGCTAGGGGCAACTAAGCCAGTTCTACTTTACACCAGTTTGATAAATGACTCCTTATGTCCACCACCTTAAGCATCTATAGCAGGCATCCTCAAACTGCGGACCTCCAGCTGTTGTAAAACTACAACTCCCACAATGCCGTGCTGTAGGGTGATACCTGTAGGCTGTTCAGGCATGCTGGGAGTTGTAGTTTTGCAACAGCTGGAGGGCCGCAGTTTGAGGATGCCTGATCTATAGTAAAGGTATAGGACTTTATACAGGCCTATACATCTCCATGGTAACAGACTACAAGCAAACCCTGCGTAGTCTGATCCTGCAGTCATGGGCTAGGTTCAAATCTTCATCTGGTAAATCCAATAGTCAGCTCCGGCAGAATTACCGTATCCGGCATATCCAGACACTGCCGGGCAATCATTGACGATGATGGGATCCGGTGGGTTTCTAGAAAAATACTGCAGCACGCAGCGGTATTTCTCCAGCAGAAAGCCAGTATTTATGCCAGAAGCCCTCCAGATCCCATTATAGTGAATGATTGCCCGTCAGTGTCTGGAGATGCCGGATATGGTAACTCTGCCACAACCGACTACTGGATTTACCAAACTGAGGTGTGAAGGAAGCCATATCCTCTTCCATGTGTCCCCTATTTCTTGATGGTATACTTTCAATAGGTTAGTGCGAAGCAGGGGACAGATGGCAGGACAGTATGACGGCAGGATGCCAAACCCCCACCATTCTTGCACAACCCCTTTAAAATGACCGATCCAATAATACCATGAAGATCGTCAGTCGCAATGGCTGATGGGTTGTTGCAGTTTTTACACAAACAGCGCCCCCTTTGTTTAGTGGCTGCGTCCAGTATTGCAACTCAGTCCTACTCAAGTTAATGGGGTTGAGCTGCATTACCAGACGCAAACTATGAGAAGAAAGCTCTAATGACCCAAAACCTTTGCAACATCTGTTCTTGGTGCTACTACCAATACTCCGGCCTCTCGCCAGGGGGTTAACACCGTGTGGAGATACTCGTCATCTTTATACTGTGCAATGTACGCTTTATTACCCTGAAATGATACTGGGCCCCACAACTAACTGTTGAACGGGCCCTCTCACATCACTACATGTATAAGCATAGTCAGTGTATAATCATTATATACATGTACTCATGGACACTCCTGCTGGGGGTTGTAGTTTAGGGTATTATCAGGGGAGATATAGAAAAGGAAAACTGGCTTAGTTGTCCATAGCAACCAATCAGGTAACACCTTTCATTTCTCAGAGCTCCTTTGGAAAATGAAAGGCTCAATCTGATTGGTTGCTATGGGTAACTAAGCCAGCGTCCCTATTGTACAGTGCATCATGGCGCCCGTCGTCATAGTAACATAAGACTTTCCTTCCCCAGTTCTCAGGCCTCTGTCAGGCAGTGGTGTAGGAGGTCGTCCCCGGCTTGATACATTCCATATCTGCTCCCGCGGCAGCTTGATATACACCATGTCCACTTCCTGGCATGCCTGAGCTAGGCCGCTGGTGCTCCATGTAATTGAAGCCTTGCAGGTGTTCTCTCCGGTATCTGCCCCTCACATCATGCGTGTGGAATGCCTGTCCCCAGCCGCCCATTTGTATCCTGATATACCCACATCTTTCCTACCACTGTTTTTCTTTCTTAACGTGCGCTCCCTGCCCTGGATTAAGGATGTGCTTCATTTCTTCCCACTGAAAGGATCGGGACTGCTAGGAATCCTAAACCTGTCCCTGATATACTATGACTGTCTTGGCTTAAGGCCTCTTTCACACGACCGTATGGTTTTGCAGTCCGCAAAAAAAAACGGATGACATCCATGTGGCCCCTAATAGAAAAGTACTATCCTTGTCCGTCATGTGGACAATAATAGGACATAGTCTATCTTTGAACAGAACGGAAACGGAATGCATACGAAGTACCTTCTGTGTTTTTTTGCAGACCTATTGAAATGAATGGTTCCGTATACAGACCATATACGGAACGCAAATAACGGCCCGTACACTCGCAAAAAAAACGTTTGTGTGAAAGAGGCCTAAAGGGAATGTCATCATCCTATGGACGATCTTGCCCTCATGTCGCTTTTTAATTATATACAAATTAATCCCTGGGTGCAACAAAGACGTTGTCGTATATGCAAATTAATCCCTGGGTGCAACAAAGACGTTGCCGTATATGCAAATTAATCCCTGGGTGCAACAAAGACGATGTCGTATATGCAAATTAATCCCTGAGTGCAACAAAGACGTTGCCGTATATGCAAATTAATCCCTGGGTGCAACAAAGACGTTGCCGTATATGCAAATTAATCCCTGGGTGCAACAAAGACGATGTCGTATATGCAAATTAATCCCTGGGTGCAACAAAGACGTTGTCGTATATGCAAATTAATCCCTGGGTGCAACAAAGACGTTGTTGTTGCACCACTCACCCTTTACATGCCCTGCCCCCACCTCTTTGACTGACAGTGCCAGGCTCCCACTTATTCCTGCCTGGCCCCGCCATGTTTGGCGCCTGCACAGTACAGGGATGAAGCTCGCCAGCTTCCTCCCTGTACTGAGCCTGTGCCAATCATTGTATAAGTCTACACGCCTGGCCCTGTCAGTCAGAGGGGTGGAAGCGTGGCATGCAGTGAGCGAGCGGTGCAACAGCAACGCCCTTGTTGCACCTAGGGAATAATGTACATATGATTAAAAAGCTGCTTTCCACAGAGCGACATGGGGGCAAGAACGTCAGATTCAGCAGGCGAGGGCTCATCGGGCTTGTAAGGATGGATCTGATGACAGATTTCCTTTAAAGGGGGTGTCCTTTTTATTTTTTAAATAAAGATTAACCCTTTCAGAACTTTGAGTGTTTTGTGGACAAGAGCCAAATGTCATCTTTTGGAAAGCTATATATTTCAGTTTTTCTCAGTTGACTGCCATTTTTTTTTAAAAATTTGTATTTTGCAGAGAAAAAAGACCACAAATGGGAAGACATTTTTTTTTCATGTTTGAAACCTGTAATTCTCCCGTGGATAGTGACGTTATACATTTATCATCCCTTTAAAGGGGTATTCCCATCTTGGACATTTCATGGCATATCGCTAATGTCAGATAGGTGAGGGCGCCACCTCTAGGACCCGCTGCTACCTTCAGAACGGGCCCCCGTGGACAGATAGCGCACCGTGCATGCGCGGCCACCCGCTGTTCACCGCTATGGCGCAGTCCTTTAGGTGAGAATGGACAGGTGGTTGCGCTGGCATGGTACTTGCTATTTGCGCTTGCACAGTACTTGCGGCTATTTTTGGAACTCCCATAGCAATGGAGAGTATGCAGCTCATAGGTGGGACCTGCACCTATCTAACATTCACGGCCTATCCAGCAATAGGCCATCAATGTCACAGATGGAGAAAAAGGACCCTTCCCTTCTCCTGACGGGTCTGTTTTAGTCCCCATGTAATAACCATTGTATGCCATGTTGTGCCATTCCTCTATTATTCCTACTATCTACACGTACACAAATGGTGATCACCCTGTCAGGGAGCAAAATGGTTAGAGGCCTGCTAAACAAGCTATATGGAGTATAGAAAAGTGAGGAGTGGTATAAGTCATTCGGCAGGAGTCCTTGTCATGGAGGAACATTCTTGCTCAGTTACATATGGGGGGGGGGGGATATTTGGCAGAGCTATTGTCCAGCGCAGATGTTTAATTTTGTTTCTTAAGTAATAATCATCTTTTTATTGGGAAAATCATTTTCAGCTGCGTCTTCTCATCGTCTGACAGAAAGGAGCAGGTTTTCTTCCCTCTTCCAGTCGTAATATTTTATTTGTGGTTTCTAGTCCTTCTGCTGCCAAAATATGTCACCCTATCAGGTCCTGGTCCTACAGCTTCCTTCTCCAGTCTGCCCGAGCTGAAAGACGGAAAGGGATGGCAGTGCCCGTCTGGTGCCATAATGAGGGCGCTCCTCTATGAGGCCTCGTGTCTTCAAGGCTCCTTCATGACACTTCCATGTCGATGGTGGCCCTGGGCCCCCTTACACCAAGGGTGACGTACTCGGTGGGCCACTACAGCAACAATTTTGTTGGTAACTGTGGGGCATTTGAGCCTGACACCTGGGAACATCCAAAACCACCAGGGAACGCCCACTCCAGGGCAGCGCTCACATACGCCCGGCTCATTTTCAGCCCAGGACAGCTCAAATTTCCCAGGGCTAGTGCCCCCTTCACTGTTTTTCACTTTACAATGTCGCTCCGGGCCACCCGGCTGCTCAGGAAACTACAGTATACATCCCTATGCCGTGAGCTCCCCCTAGTGGTACATGCAGACAAGTGGTATATTATTTCTTAACTAAATTAGCAAAGTGGCCCCTTCAATGCCGCTCCTGGCCACCCCGCTGCTCAAAGAACTACAGTATGGCACCATTCACTTGTACAGAAGCACCACAGTAAAGGGTAAGTCATGGGGGCCGCTTGATTTTCAGGATCGGTGGGGTCCTTGCGATGTACCATGACTTTATAAGAATAGAATAATCCTGTAGGTGGATCTGCTGCCACTAGAGGGAGCTCACAGCATAATCATTTATCATTGAGTTCAGTGAGATCTGTATACATCCCTATGCCGTGAGCTCCCCCTAGTGGTAGAGGCAGACAAGTGTTATATTATTTCTTAACTAAATTACCAATGTGGCCCCTTCATCTTCAGGATCGGTGGGGTCCTAGTGATGTACCATGACTTTATAAGAATAGAATAATCCTGTAGGTGGATCATTTCTGCTGCCACTAGAGGGAGCTCACAGCATAATCATTTATCATTGAGTTCAGTGAGAGCTGTATACATCCCTATGCCTTGAGCTCCCCCTAGTGGTAGATGCAGACAGGCATTATATTATTTGGTTTTGTGAAGGTAAATGTGACTAGGATTCTACATGACGATAACAGAGCTCTGTAAACTTTTCTGCCGCCTCCACATCTATTAACCCCTTCGCCGTCCTAAACCGCCTGAAATAAGTGTTAACCTTTAAATGACTGTATAGAAAGCTGGTAAATCGAGTATACAGTAACAGGGGCCAGCATTTCAGATCCTGGGAATAGCATAGTCCTGCCAGACAAAGTAATTGTCGGTATGTGCCACTAATTAGAGTGAAGGAGAACATACAAACACTATACAAATAGTAGCCTGCCGGGAATCAGTCCCATGCAAGGAAGCAGCGCTAATCTCCGTGTTACAGGCCTGCACATGATGTCATATAGAAGAAGGAAACAATTAAGCGCGTTCCCTCACTGCTCGCTCTGTCCAATCTGTGACAGTGTCCACATGCTTACTGCTTTTTAGACTTTCCGCAGTTTGACCTTTGGATTGTCTTTTGGGATCCCGTCTGATAATAGAAATGTGCAGTGTGTGGTTATGGAGGGGTTTTTATTGTAAATGTTGTATCCTGTAGCTGAGATATCATTAGATGTGACTTCACCATGGACTTCATACTACCCAACTGGACTGCCAAGGAACGGACGCTCAGTTACGTCTTCCCGGTGGGATATTAGAAAATAATTCGTAACCTCAATGGTAAAGATAGGTGACCGAGGTGGTGGTTTTAGGAGAGCAGGGGGTGCTAAGGGTATATCAATTAGCAAAGGTACTTAAAGGGAGTTTCCACTTTTAAATATACAACATGTCTACCATTATTATATATATATATATATATATATATATTTTATATTTTTTGAATACATGAATCTTTGTAATATATCTGTCAGGAATTTATCTAGTCAAGACACTATACATGGCTGTGCTCGGAGAGTTACCCTGCCGGCCAAGCGAGCCAGAAAACTGAGCCAATCAGGTGTCCAATCGCAAAGCTAGGCAGGGGATTTAGAGGGGTTGGTCCCTGTCACACATTGGTGACATATCGCTAGGATATACCACCAATCTCAGATCGATATCTCTAGAACTCTGGCCCCGAAAGTGAAGGAGATCACACCTTGCATGTGCAAAGTGCTCTCCATTCACCTATCCATTATGTTGCGGCTCACTGTGACGAGGGGACATCCTCTGCGTCTGGAGGAAAGAAGGTTTGTACACAAACATAGAAAAGGGTTCTTCACGGTAAGAGCAGTGAGACTATGGAACTCTCTGCCTGAGGAGGTGGTGATGGTGAGTACAATAAAGGAATTCAAGAGGGGCCTGGATGTATTTCTGGAGCGTAATAATATTTCAGGCTACAGCTACTAGAGAGGGGTCGTTGATCCAGGGAGTTATTCTGATTGCCTGATTGGAGTCGGGAAGGAATTTTTTCCCCTTAAGTGGGGAAAATTGGCTCTACCTCACAGGTTTTTTTTGCCTTCCTCTGGATCAACTTGCAGGAAACAGGTCGAACTGGATGGACAAATGTCTTTTTTCGGCCTTATATAGTATGTTACTATGTTACTATGTTACTGTACTTAGTTCCCCAGACGCGTTTCGGGGACACAGCCCCTTCCTCAGTGGTACCACCGTCTGGGGAACTAAGTACAGCGAGCCGCAACATAATATCCAGTTGGAAGTACTTCCATATTCGGTGATAAAGCAACTACATTCATATATGAGTAAACTGACTTTTGGACCCAGGACCACAGCTTCACACCTCGCAGAGCGCTCAGCAGTGAGCGGCACAAGTAATCACCGTACTTCTTCAGGTCACGTGGGACGCCACGCTGAGACCTGCGACTCAGGAAAAGCGGGTATACCGCTGAAGTATGGACGCTGAGGGCACGAGTGCCGGGTAAAGTTGTCCACCACCACGGACACTGGAAGACTGGTAAAGTACGCCGGTGTGTGTTTGTATGTTTAGTGGTTGATGTGGTCGGTCCCCATATGAAAGTGGAAGCAGTCTAAGGCGGACTTTTATATTCAGCATTGACTTACATCATTGTAGCACCTAAGGGGTGCATTCACCACTAAGGAGGACAACCAATACATATTGGAGTGTTAACCTAAAAATGCCGCACTATACTCAGTGAATCTTGGTGCGGTCAATAGCCGTTTGATGTCAACAGTGCTACTGGATACTGCTCAGGGGCGCAGCTAACTGCTCATGGGCCCCGGTGCAAGAGTTCAGCTTGGGCCCCCCTTCCCTTAGTGCTTTGTGTGTCTTCCTATGCAGCACAAGGGTCTTTGGGCCCCCTTAGGCTCCTGGGCCCGGTAGCGACTGCTACCTCTGCACCCCCTATAGCTACGCCCATGCCTGTGGTTATACCCTAACACAGGGTGCTGCATAAAGGTGTTAGTGAAATATTGAGCTATTGTGAGCGGTGAACCTTACTGCGGTCAAGAACCGTCCGATGTGAACAGTGTTTCATTGGCTACCGCTTGTGGTCACACTTAACGCAGGGTGCTGCACAAGGGTGTCGGTGCAGTATTGTTGTCATATCTTGAGCTGTACAGTGATATATTGTATGTACACAGACTGCATGAGTGTGTATTTTTAATATATTTTAATAAATTGGTATCATTTAATGGAATATTTGCTGGTCCCGGTTGACCCATAAAGTGAGTGCCCCCCTTACATATTATTTGTAGTACGATTTTTTTGAGCCAAGGGTAGGCTTTTGGGGTGTGCACCCGACCCATTGTTAAGGGTGAGGTGAGCCGCCAATTATACAATTGTATATTGTTAGGATATGCCATCACATTGTGATCAATGGCGGGTCTGACTTCTAGGACCCCCACTAATGGTGAAATGAAGGGGCCACAGCACTAATTAGTGCCGCTTCCCTTTCACTAATTTCCCCTAACAAATGACTAAAAATAAGTTCGCAGGAGCTAAGCTGCTGTGTGGTACTTAAGATCATGCTGCGATTTCCTGCTCAGAGAGAGGGAGAGAGAGCTGCATCATTCAATATTTGGGTACGGAGCTATTCACAGGATTGTTTTAGAGAATGTGATTAAAATGAAATGTAAAAATTGATAAAGCTGCATGAAGCTGGGAGTTTCCAAACCACATTGGGTAGAGGTGGATTTTTCCCCCCAGTTCCTGAGTGGAGATGTACTTGGCGGTAACCAGTGACCACATTTACAGGACCTAGACATTTGGAGAAGCAGCGAGGATAAATAGATTCATTTATTTTTATTAACTGGTTTTAATATACTATATGAGATATAAAAGTAATAATTCTGCATCAATCTACCTTTAACATAGACAGGCATAGAAACACTCGATAACTTTTAATGTATTTTCCGTTCAGTATCTATTTATTACCTGCAGATGGCAGTGTTGCAGAAGCTATTTATTAGGAGCCTTACTTTACATCCTTAGTACATAGCGCTCATATTAGGCTCAGATTGGGCACGTATGTCTCGAAAATCTCCCAATTTTTGCAACTTGAATCTGTAAACAAAAGTATTGATGTATATACCTGACTGGCAGATGCCCCTCGGGCTCATAAGAACTGCTGTGCTGTGGAATTATTTCCTGGTGCATTATTCCTGAAAAAACGAAGGATAGGTTATCACGTATGTTCCTGAGAAATCTAAGAATCTTCCATCTTAAATATTCCTGAAAGATCTAAGGATAGGTCATCGATGTATATTCCTGAAAAATCTAAGGATAGTCCTTCATTCAGTGTATATTCCTGAAAAAACCAAGGTTAGGTCATCATGTATATTACTGAAAATCCTAAGTGTAGGCCATCAATTTATATTACTGAAATATCTATGGATAGGCCATCAATGTATATTTCTGAAAAATGTATGGATAGGCCATCATTTATTTTCCTGAAAAATGTATGGATAGGCCATTATATGTGTATATTCTTAAAGAAATCTAAGGATAGGCCATCTTGTATATTCCTGGCAAAAATAAGGATAGGTCATTGTGTATATTCCTGGCAAATCTAAGGATAGGTCATCAATGTCCATTCCTGAAAAATCTAAGGACAGGTCATCACTGTGTATTCCCGAAAAATTTTATGATAGGCCATCAATGTATATTCCTGAAAGGATAGGTTATCGTTAGAGATGAGCGAAACGAAGCTGACGAAGTGGAATTCGAACCGAATTTCAGGAATTATTCGATTTGCACCGAAGCTGAATTTTCTCACGCTTCAGGATAACGAATCACCGAAGAAAATAAAAAATATACATTATTTGCCGCTCAGCGGTGCAGTTATCTGATCTAAAGCCTTTTTTTGTGTGTATTAGTGGTAAAAAAATAGGGCTTATTTTTTTCCGTTGTGTGGTGAAGTGAGAAAATTACAGACTTTTTTGGGGTGTTTCAATTTCCTTTTTATTTTTTTTATTTGATCTAACAGTGTGTCAGACAGAGAAGTCCCAGGCCCTGCACAGGGGAGTAGCAGAGGCCTAAATGTTTCTGGCGCAGGCAGAGGTGGCAGCAGAGCAAAGGGCCGTGTCAGAGGCCTGAGCTCCCAGTGTCAGCTAGCGGTCGTGTCGTGACCAGCAACTCAGCGGTTCTTGAGTGGCTAACTCGATCTTGGACTTCGTGGCAAGTGACATCAGACACCCCCAGCCAAGAGTCGGTGGGTTCGTCAGACACAACCCTTAGTTGGCATGGCCCAGGAGCAGGCCCTGTACCCTCACCTGTCCTCAACCTGCCTCTATCCTTTTCTGTTCCCTCAGCCACAGAAGTCAGCAGCTACTGGCAAGCCAAGATATGGAGGAGACATCCGCCGCTTCCTCCACTAGGCGGGCAAGTACTGATCAGGAGAGGGGCATGGGAGCTGGTGTTGCGAGCGGTCAGGCTCCTGACCCAAAGACGGTTAAGGAGGACATCAGTGACGTGCAGACAATACTCGATGATGAAGATGTAGCTGTTCGTACTTGAAAGCCGGGTGACGAAGGGGCTTCCTTTTATTTTTTCGTTATATAATAATATAATAATGGCGTGGGGGCCCAAAGTGGCTTCTACACACTTTCAAAATAATCCTTCAGTGGGGCGATTAGATGCCGGATGACCGAGACGCTCCATGACCTTCCCAGGAGCTGCTGTCGGGAGCAGCGGTTCATTTGTGAGACATCGGGGGAATCCGAAGACCCTCTCCATCTCCGTACACCACAGGATGTCCTCCTTCCCATCCATGATGACTGGGAACTCGTGAGGTTTTCCTGACGTAGAGACTAGGGGCCGGTAGTTATGGTTTGAATCTTGATAAACTTCGCGACTCTTCCGGGCTCCAAGCTATCTTGTAGCTTTGTCTTCTCATTGTCTGTAGGTACTAGAGCCCTGTTCATACCATGCAGGTTCCCCCAGAAGTATCTGGCTCGATGAGCAGCCGATACCACACTTGCATCAATCTTGACAGCATTAGTCTCCAGGTGGAGAGAAATTGGTTTTTGGAAAGCTTTCTCCATCACAACCAGGTTCTCGAATAACCAGAAGACTGGACGATTCTCTCCTGTCTTAGGCAACACTTTTTTTTTAGGCAACACAATTTTTGTCTTAGGCAACACAATTTAATTTTTTTATTAAAAAAAGGAAAAAAGAACATACAAATGTATTTACTATACAATTTAGTCTTCATCCTTATTAATTTCTCATTTTAACCCCTATGCCCCCCCCCTCCCTTCCTGGTATGCGTCTCCTATCCCGTCCGATCCAGCAGAAAGCAAAGCCCCCAGTGGTGGGGGCGTGTTGCGGTTCAGATAGAGAGGCTTGTGTCTTACATAGTGCGGCAGGACAGAACGGTCGGAGGGAGGAGCGACATAGCAAACCTACGTCATCACGTCTTCACCCCCTCTGACGAAGGTGCTTCATCATCGGGAGAAGAGGGTGGCAGATCGCCTGTGAGGCAGCGGCGGAGCCAGCAAGTCGCTAGCGTGGCCGGGAGTCAGCATGGTGGCAGCAGTGGGAGGTCGGTAGCCAAACGTGCCCGGGGTAGATGACCTGCTTCGCAGGAGCCTACCTGCCCGGGAAGTAGCGGTGCATGGTTTCACGGAGGCAGCGGCAGTAGCAGTCAGTCAGTGCGTAGTGTTGGGGGTAAAATCACCTACTCAGCGGTGTGGCAGTTTTTTGTTAAGCTGCCAGAGGAGGTGAACATAGCCATATATAGAATCTGTGGGTAGAAGGTGAAGCGTGGTCAGGGTGCCAATGTTGGCACCACGGCCCTGTACGAACATATACAGCGTTACCATAAAGTGGCCTGGGAGAACCGTGGCTCCGATGTGGTGGTCCAGTCTTCCGCAGCAACCGCTGCATCACCTAGTGGCACGCACCCGATTTTAGGCAGTCAAGGCTCCACCACCTCAGCTGAAGGGAGCTGTCTGTCCTTCCCATCATCTGCTGGTCCTGATGCTCCTCCTCCTCATCAGTCATTCCGTCAGCAATCGATCACCGAAGCGATTGCCAAGAGACAACAGTATGCGCGCACTCATACAACAGCGCAGAAGCTGAATGTGTTCCTGCCCAAGTTGCTGGTGCTGCAGTTCCTCCCTTTCCAAGTGGTGGACTCTGCACCGTTCAGAGAACCGATGGCTTCTGCCAAGCTGAGGTGCAGAGTCCCAAGCTGCCATTTCTTTGTGATAAAGACAGTACCAGCCCTGCACACGTATGTGGAACAGAAGGTGGGGCAGTCCTTGAGCCTGTCGGTATCTGCCAAAGTGCACAGCAGCGCTGACGCGTGGAGCTGTAACTACAGTAGAGGGCAATATATGTCCTTCACGGCCCACTGGGTGAACGTGGCTCCTGCACAGCCACACCAGAAACTTGGCCAGGTGACGCCGCTTCCACCTCCACGTTTCCACGCCGTAGGTCCTGCGACAATGTCTGTCTCTGCCTCCTCATCCTCCACCGTCTCCTCAGCCTCCACTGCAGGGACAAGTCACTGTGCCCCTCCAGCAGACCACATGTGCAGGGCTCGGCGGTGTCATGCGGTTCTGCGCCTCGTTTGCTCCACAGACAAGATACGTTTTTTGTGGATTATTGTTCTGACGGATCAGAGGAAGGGCAAAATAATCAGTGACGTCAACACAAACTTCCTGCTGACACCCTCTCCACTCTGTCTGCGCGCTCTACTTGTATAAGCGTTTAATAGAACAGGTTCTGTAGACATCTATGTGGAATCAGCTGGCGAGCGTGTAAAAGGAGTGCGCTTCTTCTTGGCGCTAACATGGACCTGTAAGGCTGAGTTCATACTGGAGTTATTTGGTCAGTTTTGGCCCCGTGACTGCCCGAATAAGTGAAGTGTGCAGTGATTCTAAGAGCGACGCCTGTTATCTGCATGTTAGGCCTCATGCACACGACGATTATTTGATTCCGTGTCCGTTTTTCGTGATTTTCTGCGGACCCATTCGTTTTCAATGGGTCCGTGGAAAACTCGGCAAATGCACCATTTGTCCTCCGCGTCTGTGGTCCGTGACTCCAGTCCGTCAAAAAAATAACTTGTCCTATTCTTGTCCGTGAAAAATGGTTCGCGGACCCATTCAAGTCAATAGGACCGTGAAAAAACGCGGATGGCCATCCGTGTGTCATATTGTCAGCCTGTCTTTTGGTAATATCTTTTGGGTCATGTCCGCTAAAAAAACAGAAGACACACGGAAACACAACGGAAGCAAAAATGGACATGGATCACGGAACTACAGATCCATTACGCGGACCGTAAAAGAATACTGTCGTGTGCATGAGGCCTTATACGGACTCGCAGTATTATTTCACTCCCACAGCAGACTCCCTGCGTGTTACTGCAAAGCACACCGTTCTACAGCACTATACAGGCTCTCGGCAGCCAGGAAATAGCCGTTTTTTTACGTAATTCGCCGCAAATATATTCGGATTAAAACAAATTTTTCCCAAAAATTTCGGTGAACCGGCGAATGGAAAAATTCGCTCATCTCCTCTAGTCATCGCGTATATTCCTGAAAAATCTAAGGATAGGCCATCAATGCGTATTCCTGAAAGATGTCAGGATAGCGAATCGATAATAGAGAAAATCTAAGGATCGAGGAATCTTCCTGTATTCAGAATCCTGCGGACCCCTCCTCCTCAGGGCATTGTGGGAACTCAAATAATTTAACCCCTTTGAGGACTGGGGGCAATTTACATCTTTTACCCTTTGCATTCTGGTGCTTAATAACGTTTTAGGGAAAAAATCCAGAAAAAAATTCCGCTGCCGTTTTCAATATCTGTCTACAGCGGACAGTGCTTTTATTACACAATGCTATAAACGTGCGGCCGCGATGTGACGGGGGGGACGATACCGAAATCTAGTGCTTTGGATTTATATATTACATTTACTCCATGTCCATGTGCTTTAGTGTGTTTTTATTTCTACTTTTTGGTTTTTGTCATTTATATTACCTGTTTTTATTTTAGACTTTTATTTTTCATTTTCATGAGCGGCATGGATCTGTCTGGCCATACAAATCAATGGAGAACGCAATATCGGAGAAGGCCAAGAAAAGTTACTCAACGTCTAACGGAAAGAAAATACGTTCGTGTGCATGAGCCCCTACAGGTTTAGGGCTCATGCACACGAACGTTTTTTTTTCTGTTTACGTTCCGTATTTTGCGTTCCGTATATGGATCGTATACGGAACCATTCATTTCAATAGATCAGCAAAAAAAAAAAACGGAAGGTACTCGCTATGCCTTCTGTTTCCGTATTTCCGTTCCGTTCAAAGAAAGAACATGTCCTATTATTGTCTGCATAACGGACAAGGATAGGACTGTTCTATAGGGGGCCAGCTGTTCCGTTCCGCAAAAAACGGAAGGCACACAGACGTCATCCGTATTTTTAGCGGATCTGTTTTTTGCGGACTGCATGAGTCCTTAGGCCTAGTTCGCACAGCCAGTGTTTGGTCAGTGATTTCCAAAACCAGGCGTGGCGGCGACACAAAGATAAGGTATGATGGAAAGATCTGCTCTTCTGTGTTTTTGACCCAAAAAAGTGAGCACAATGTAGACCAGATGCATGAGAAGAGCGAGCCTCTGGTCACAGGAGCTTACAATCTATGGATGCAAAAAAGCAGAAATGTAAAAATCTTTCCTTTGGGCCCATATTTTCATTTTCATTTCTACTGATGGAAATCCAATCCACCAAAACTGTGACTGAGTGCGGCTCAGCCTGCAATCACCGACATCCGGAGCGGTAATCCCGGTTATGACCAGCGGGGGGCGCTGAACCCCTGAGGAGTGCTGATCACAGCCTAGAGAGTGGTCAGTGCTGCCGACCTCTGCGCCTGATATTGGGGCGTCATGGATCGGGGTCCAGGTCCCTCATCTACCAGGGGTTTCCGCCATTTTATATCAATTTTATAGGATTTCCCTGATTCTCAGGATTATGGACAGATTCTTATTCCTCTACCTTCAGCCGGAAATATCCGGATCCGCAATAAACGGACACCGCTCCATGTGCTATCTGGTTACTGTATGGCGGTGTTATGGAGCACTGTATGGTGGTATTATGGAGAACTGTATGGTGGTATTATAGAGCACTGTATGGTGGTATTATGGAGCACTGTATGGCGGTATTATGGAGCACTGTATGGCGGTGTTATGGAGCACTGTATGGTGGTATTATGGAGCACTGTATGGCGGTGTTATGGAGCACTGTATGGTGGTATTATGGAGCACTGTATGGCGGTATTATGGGGCACTGTATGTTGGTATTATGGAGCACTGTATGGTGGTATTATGGAGAACTGTATGGTGGTATTATGGAGCACTGTATGGTGGTATTATGGAGCACTGTATGGCGGTATTATGGGGCACTGTATGGTGGTATTATGGAGCACTGTATGGTGGTATTATGGGGCACTGTATGGTGGTGTTATGGAGCACTGTATGGTGGTATTATAGAGCACTGTATGGCGGTATTATGGAGCACTGTATGGCGGTGTTATGGAGCACTGTATGGTGGTATTATGGAGAACTGTATGGTGGTATTATGGAGCACTGTATGGCGGTATTATGGGGCACTGTATGTTGGTATTATGGAGCACTGTATGGCGGTATTATGGGGCACTGTATGTTGGTATTATGGAGCACTGTATGGCGGTATTATGGAGAACTGTATGGTGGTATTATGGAGAACTGTATGGTGGTATTATGGAGCACTGTATGATGGTGTTATGGAGCACTGTATGGTGGTATTATGGAGCACTGTATGGTGGTATTATGGAGCACTGTATGGTGGTATTATGGAGCACTGTATGGTGGTATTATGGAGCACTGTATGGTGGTATTATGGAGCACTGTATGGTGGTATTATGGAGCACTGTATGGCGGTATTATGGAGCACTGTATGATGGTATTATGGAGCACTGTATGGTGGTATTATGGAGCACTGTATGATGGTATTATGGAGCACTGTATGGTGGTATTATGGAGCACTGTATGGTGGTATTATGGAGCACTGTATGGTGGTATTATGGAGCACTGTATGGTGGTATTATGGAGCACTGTATGGTGGTATTATGGAGCACTGTATGGTGGTATTATGGAGCACTGTATGGTGGTATTATGGAGCACTGTATGGTGGTATTATGGAGCACTGTATGGTGGTATTATGGAGCACTGTATGGTGGTATTATGGAGCACTGTATGGTGGTATTATGGAGCACTGTATGGTGGTATTATGGAGCACTGTATGGTGGTATTATGGAGCACTGTATGGTGGTATTATGGAGCACTGTATGGTGGTATTATGGAGCACTGTATGGTGGTATTATGGAGCACTGTATGGTGGTATTATGGAGCACTGTATGGTGGTATTATGGAGCACTGTATGGTGGTATTATGGAGCACTGTATGGTGGTATTATGGAGCACTGTATGGTGGTATTATGGAGCACTGTATGGTGGTATTATGGAGCACTGTATGGTGGTATTATGGAGCACTGTATGGTGGTATTATGGAGCACTGTATGGTGGTATTATGGAGCACTGTATGGTGGTATTATGGAGCACTGTATGGTGGTATTATGGAGCACTGTATGGTGGTATTATGGAGCACTGTATATTGGTATTATGGAGCACTGTATGGTGGTATTATAGAGCACTGTATGGCGGTGTCATGGAGCACTGTATGGTGGTATTATGGAGCACTGTATGGCGGTATTATGGAGTACTATATGATGGTGTTATGGAGCACAGTATGGTGGTATTATGGAGCACTGTATGGTGGTATTATGGAGCACTGTATGTTGGTATTATGGAGCACTGTATGGCGGTATTATGGAGCACTGTATGGCGGTATTATGGAGTACTATATGATGGTGTTATGGAGCACTGTATGGTGGTATTATGGAGCACTGTATGTTGGTATTACGGAGCACTGTATGGCGGTATTATGGAGCACTGTATGGCGGTATTATGGAGTACTATATGATGGTGTTATGGAGCACAGTATGGTGGTATTATGGAGCACTGTATGGCGGTGTTATGGAGCACTGTATGGCGGTGTTATGGAGCACTGTATGGTGGTATTATGGAGCACTGAATGGTGGTATTATGGAGCACTGTATGGCGGTGTTATGGAGTACCATATGGTGGTATTATGGGGCACTGTATGGAGGTATTATGGGGCACTGTATGGCGGTATTATGGAGCACTGTATGGTAGTATTTTGGAACACTGTATGGTGGTATTATGGAGCACTGAATGGTGGTATTATGGAGCACTGTATGGCGGTGTTATGGAGTACTATATGGTGGTATTATGGGGCACTGTATGGTGGTATTATGGAGCACTGTATGGTGGTATTACGGGGCACTGTATTGTGGTAATACGGAGCACTGTATGGTGGTATTATGGGGCACTGTATGGTGGTATTATGGAGCACTGTATGGTGGTATTATGAGCACTGTATGGCGGTATTTAGAGCACTGTATGGCGGTATTATGGGGCACTGTATGGCGGTATTTTGAGCACTGTATGGCGGTATTATTATTAACTAACCTATTAAATAGTAAGATGTATGATAACTGGACAGAGTCAAGGAAAGCTGGGTGACAACCCATGTGACAAATGTATAGCTGCCATATTGGTTGTCACCCAGCTTCTTCTGATATAACGGTGTAAATAACCGCTGACGGGATTTTTACTGGACCGACAAATAAGATCACTTAATGGTATAAAAGGAAATGTAATACCGTATGTATGTAATTACATTAAAGATGTATATGGCTACCCATATATGGGCCCTGGAGCCAGTGGGGGCCTGAATGGTTCCTCTGCCCTATATGAGGAGGTCAGTACAATAAATGGCCACCCTGTTCTGTGTTTTTTCATTGCAGGCGCTGTGTGCACATTGGCCGCCATGCTTTTCCTTGCCATACCCTGCACGCACACATGTGACCAGAGGCCGAGGTGACAAGTCACTCACTGGTGACAATTAGCTCCTTGTTAATTTGTGAATGAACAGCCCTGAAACGCGAGGCCCACACCGCCGGCGACTCTCACAGGAGCCGCGTTATATAACAGAGAGACCTAAGTGTGGAGGAGCATAGCCTGTAATATTATTACACTCCAAAAATACAGCCAGGCCCCTCTTGAACTCTTTTAGTCAGAGCCGGCGTTAGCGGGGGGCAAACTGGGCATTTGCCCAGGGCCCTAATTTTCTAAGGGGCCCCCTGCTTCAGTGCTGCTGTTCAGCTGAACGTCCAAGGAAGCAAACCGGCGGACAGCTGGACAGCTGCACTTTACAATGGAGTAGGTCCCTCCCTCACATATAAGGGAAATCGTTTACACCGTGCTGACAGGACCTGGGGAGCTCAGAAGAGAAGAGGGGATGAAGGTCCTGCGTTGACCTCACCATCATGTGACCAGAACTGGAGGCTGAGCTCAGCAGAGCAGAGGGGATGAAGGACCTGCGATGACCTCACCATCATGTGACCAGAACAGGAGGCGGAGCTCAGCAGAGCAGAGGGGATGAAGGACCTGCGATGATCTCACCATCATGTGACCAAAACAGGAGGCGGAGCTCAGCAGAGCAGAGGGGATGAAGGACCTGCGATGATCTCACCATCATGTGACCAGAACAGGAGGCGGAGCTCAGCAGAGCAGGGGGGGTGAAGGACCTGCGATGACCTCACCATCATGTGACCAGAACAGGAGGCGGAGCTAAGCAGTGCACGAAAGTAAAGAAGACCAGTGATGCATGGGAAGTATGGATTCAATGTAAGTGCCAGGGAAATGCTGGGAGTTGTAGTCCTCTTCTCTTATACCTACTGTTATGTAATATCAGAGTACATTACAAGAGGAGGTATGAGGAGAGGATTACAACTCCCAGCAGGGCCAGCTTGTTATGTAATATCACAGTATACAGTCCTCTATAGTATATGTATACAGTATACTGTCCTCTGTAGTATATATACACAGTATACTGTCCTCTGTAGTATATATACATAGTATACTGTCCTCTATAGTATATATACACAGTATACTGTCCTCTGTGATATATATATATACAGTATACTGTCCTCTGTAGTGTATATATACAGTATACTGTCCTCTGTAGTATATATACACAGTATACTGTCCTCTGTAGTATATATATACATAGTATACTGTCCTCTATAGTATATATACACAGTATACAGTCCTCTATAGTATATATACACAGTATACTGTCCTCTGTCGTATATATATACAGTACATTATCCTCTGTAGTATATATACACAGTCCTCTATAGTATATACATATATATACAGTATAATGTCCTCTGTAGTATATATACATAGTATACTGTCCTCTATAGTATATATACACAGTATACTGTCCTCTGTCGTGTATATATATACATTACATTATCCTCTGTAGTATATATACACAGTCCTCTATAGTATATATATATATATATATATATACAGTATACTGTCCTCTGTAGTGTATATAGACAGTATAATGTCCTCTGTAGTGTATACAGTATAATGTCCTCTGTAGTATATATACACACTATACTGTCCTCTATAGTATATATACACAGTATACAGTCCTCTATAGTATATATACACAGTATACTGTCCTCTGTCGTATATATATACAGTACATTATCCTCTGTAGTATATATACACAGTCCTCTATAGTATATATATATATATATATATATACAGTATACTGTCCTCTGTAGTGTATATAGACAGTATAATGTCCTCTGTAGTATATATACACACTATACTGTCCTCTGTAGTATATATACACAATATACTGTCCCAATGTCATAACCACCTGATAATGAGGGATCCTGGAAGGCAACCCCATCCTTTTGGTCCTCCAGTTGAAGTTTCACCTTACCCTCGGCCGCACTTACTGACCCAAGGGCACCAAACATAAACATCGTGCCCCTGCAGGCCTTCTAGTCCAAACAGGAGCCCCCATCCTTCAGCTCACCAAACCTCCTAAGATGCACGCCCCAAAGAGTCATGCAACTATTCCAAATAGTTTTGCCTCCCAGAATCCCCCTTTTTACCTGCCACAAATAAACATCAGTGACACCTCACCTATGTTCGCCTGCCACACCCAAACTGCCGTCTCCATCCCCTCTTGTGACCCCAATGCCCACAAATCAATCCCTGTCTCATTTAAATGAACTCCATCCACCTGTAGAAACTGAGTAGACGCCTCCTCTAACTCCCTATGAAGCACCACAAATCCCCCTTGCCGCCGTACAAATCTTCCTACCTCCTTGTTCAACTTTGCCCGTGCCTTGTTGATACGATATACGGATCTAGCAAACCACCATGTCCGACCGGCTACCACCTCAGACCAGACGGGCCCGGAAACTGCCCACAGCCGCAACAGATCCAACTTGATGTCCCTTATGACATCCCTAGATCGACGCACCCCAAAATCGTTCCCACCAACATGAAGAACCAAAATATCCGGGAGTCTATCTAAAGAAACATAGAATCTAATCTCCAGAAGAACCCTACCCCACAAAAGACCCCGTAAACCTATCCAACTAACCTGTACCACCTTGCTCGGAAAACCCAACTGTCTTCCGTTCTTTCGAACATCAGTCCCCAGGGCTCCCCAATATACGTAAGAATGTCCAAATATCCAGGCCAAACACAAAGAGGACCCTGCTACAACTAGAAGGAAAACATCATACATCAAAGCTACTGTAGCGACCCACCCCCATGTAACCCAGCAACCAACAAGCCATCTACTCCATCACCTCCTAAAGCAAATGAGGGCGAACATAAGAATAAAAACATGCCGACTCCCAACTCCCAAATGCCGCCAAAGAAAGCCAGAGAAAAAGCCGCCCGAAACAAACAAGCCTCGTATTCGGACCTGCAAACTTCCTGTAACACCAAAAACGAGACCGGACACCGAGTGTCCCTGGCTGGCGCACCCCGCCTATAACCCTTCAGCGCCTGTCGCACCAAAAACCCTTTTGATACATCCACTAATCCCCATAAACGCAATCAAAAGCAACTGATAATTCAGCAACTGAATTATCAACCCCAGGAACATGCACTGCTACAAAACATGAATTCAACTCCAGCCCCCTAAGAACCAAATGCCGTAACAATCGCAAAACCGGCAATGAACTAGCTGTTTGCGTATTTATAGCCTGTACCACCCCTAGATTATTGCAACAGAACCGCACACTTTACGTAACAGGTTCCCCCACAACGATCGGAAATAACTCCAAAAGCAACAAATTGGTTAAGAAACCCGCCGTACGCCAATCCTCCGGCCAAGGACCCGCACTCCACTGTCCCCGGGAAAAGGCCCCGTAACCACACCCCCGGGGCGCATCCGTATACAACCCCAAATCAGAACTTGACACCGACGCCTCCATCCAATCTGAACGTCCATTAAACTTGCCCAAAAAACGATCCCACACCGCCAAGTCATCCCTTACTTCCGCTGACAATCTCACATAGTAAAACGGTGCTGTCACCCCTGCCGTCGCTAAAGCCAAACGTCTACAAAAAACCCGACCCATCGGCAAGATTCCACAAGCAAAATTCAACTGACACCTTGTCCTCAGGTAACCGACATTCCATCTCCACAGTGTCGATAACTTTACCTAGAAACTTGACCGACGTGAAGGTCCCTCCTTTTTTCTGGAGCCAACAGAACCCCAAACGATGCTGCCACCCTCTCCATTGTATGTAGCAAAGTGGAACACAACCGCGACCCCGCCAGGCCTAAAAACAGGATATCGTCCAGATCATGCAATGCGGAATTCCAACCTGACTCCTGTTTCACTACCCACTCCAAAAACTAGCTGAATGTCTCGCAGCAAACGGAACGCCGCTTTAATATCCGTTTTTGCCCAAAAAGCTCCCCAGCCAAAATGCCGAACCAAACTGACCGCCACATCAAATGACGTGTACGAAACCGAACATAACTCTCGCTCAATACCATCATTAACCGAACTCCCAGCCGCATAAGAGAGATGGTGAATGAGCCGGAATTTGTTTGGCTCCTTTTTAGGAAGCCGAGCGGAGACACCCTCAACCCCGGCAAAGGAGGCACAGAAAACAGCCCCGCTATGCGACCCGCTCTCAATTCTTTCTCTATTTTTGGCTTTACCACGTCTGGCCTGGTCAATGCTGAAACCAAGTTCCTCAATACCGCCTTGGAACCAACCTATTCAGCCCCTACCCTATTTGGATACCTCTTTAGGAATGGCAACATCGCGTCCACCTTCACCAGTGTCATTCCTCATCCCCCACATCCGGAGCATTCATGCTTGAATCAGCAATCAGAAAGGAACTTGCATAAATCCCTGAACTAGACCCCAAGCGCGACACCACCACCAACAACTCCTGCGCCATCCCTCCTGCACTGTCAACCCCAGTCATGCCTGCACTACTCTCCCCAAACCCCCTCGGAACCGCACGCTGTACCCCTACTGTCCACTTACCAGGCCGTCCTTGAGAGGACCTCTCAGCCGTCCCTGGACTTTAAGCCCCCCCCCCCCCCGTGATCCAGAAGGGGCAGGGCCTGCATCTTTATCCATGAGAGGACCCAACCCTCCATCCACTGGAGACAATTGACCAGCGCCTGTGTAGCAGACCTGGTGTTCCGGCGCCCCCTTGTGTACACTCTGAGTACACTTCCCAGCAGACTGGCTCCATCACTCTGCTGCCACCCTGCCATCTCTAGCTGTACGATGCTTCCTCTGCATCACTCACTCCGGCTTCTGAAGAAAGCTGCTGGCCCTCGCCACTAGGCCGCAGCGCTCTACTCCTCTCCCTGCTCCTCCTGACATGGGCCCCCATCTGCAGAAGCCGGCTTGATGAGGGACCAGCATGAAGCCTGCGGTCCGGCTGACGGGTAAGCCCTGTCCTGAGGCCTGCCCCCTGCACAGAATCTCCTGCTGGGAGAATGCCGCCGGCAGAATAGACCCCTCACGCTGCCTGGAAGAGCCGGTGTTCCACTGGTCCCCGCCACTGTATCAGATTCCTCCCGCTGCGGTGGCAGACAGCCGCTGAGCTCCCCGCCCGCCGCACCTGAGCGTCCCTGCTGGGACTCTGTAGCCACCGCCGAACCCTAGGGGTCATTTTTAGGGCTTAGGCGAGTTGGTGGCATTGACCTTCGAGCGCTTACCCTCTAAAGGAACATCAACCGGGGACCCCACTGGCCCATGCAGAGCAGCCTGAAGAGACTGCTGCAACCAACCGGCTCCATGCTGCATCGCCACAGCCCTGACCGCCGCTAACAATTCCTCCAGATCCGCCATGATACCCGAACTTTCAACCTCGCACCTAACTCCCTTAAATACTGCCCGCCAACCTCCACTGCCCCACCAATCCTGACCTTTGTCCCTATTTTGAATTATTAACCCCTTCTATGCCTACCACTTCCCCCTAAGACAACTCGCCATTCCGCTGCGCCCCGCTCCATCGCTCTTTCTTATTGTTATGTATATTAATGTATTGGCTGTATGTTCCAGCTAGAGAGGGAGTGGTTGGCAGGAACAGAGCTCCCCTCTTGGTAGGAGTGGGCTGGTCCTTCTTCCAAGATGGGGAGTTCCTGTCCAAAGACAGAAGGGAGAGGAAGCGCATGTCAGAACTCCAAATCCAAGGAACCACATCCAGTTCTACTGTGAGACCAACATTCCGGAGAGATCAGCACAATTTAAGAGAACAGCTTCCAGAAAGCATCAGTATGCCAAGACAGCAGAGTGATCAGCGAAATACAGCTTTGCAGACACTGCTGCAGGTGAGGGACTACAGCTCAGACACCCTTCACCCAAACCACCTCCAGTCCAGACTAACATCAAGCCTGTATCACAGTGAACACCTATATCCACAAGTGCCTGCAAGTGCTATTAAACTGCCATCCAACCAGCCACCATACCTCCTTATCTGGTGCCAAAAAACTGCACTTTGTACTTAATACTGAGGGAGGCTTTTATATATTTACTTCTGGCCTGATTCTTCAAACCACATTTCCACTGAACCAATCCCCAGAGAGCACACAGTGACAAAACATCTCATCAGGCTACTACTACTCCCATCCTCTACACCAGCTCCTCAGGGGCTCACTGCAGATGGAACTGTGCATGTTCTATCATGGTTATGGTACACTACCATACAGGTTAGACTCCAGGGGGCGCCATTATAATGCTCACAACTTTATATCAGGAGACAAATTACAAAAGTAACTCGTTTTTCATGAAGAATTATATGAAAATAACATTTAATAGTGTTACAACCTTCTAAAATCTGGAAGGAGGGGGCACCCAAAAAAAACTCAAAAAACATCCCGATGAGACAAGTGAAAAGTCTGGCGTAAATACTTCAGTAAGTGTCCCTTAATGTGTTTGGACCTCTGTGCCATAAAGTGGGTGTTTCTGGCAGATTTTGGGAGCACTCCCATGTGGACTGGGCAGGGATTAAAATGTCCTAAGAATGGGGGATTCGACTATTGGAAGGTGTGGTCTATGGTCTATTCTTCATCCCAGAAGAGGGCGCTATTTCAAGCGCAAAACCCCAGTGTGCATTCCATTTCCGTATGACTGCATGTCCTATTATTGTCCGTGTTACGGACAGCGATAGGTCTGTTCTATTAGGGGCTGGCTCTTCCGTTCCGCAATTTCTGTGTTTTGTGGATCCGTGATTTGCGAACCGCAAAACATGGCCCGCCCATGTGCATGAGCCCTTCATAAAAAATGTTTCTGTTACACCGTTCGCCATTGGCGATACTTTTCTAGTTTAATAGTATGGGCGTTTCGGGTCGCGGCAAAGCCTGTGGTCTTTATTTTTTGTTTGTTTATATTTTAAAAATGGGGAACAGGAGGTGATTCGAATTTTCTTATTTTTGTTTTCGTCAACAATTTTTTTCGTTAGGGGACTTCTCATACAGACTGCAATGATTTCAAGACCTGACAGCCGCCACACATGCATGGGATGTCGGGAACAGGTTAAGGGGAAATTAAAAGAAAAAATGACTCTCTGCCTCGCCTGGTTTTCCCGACTTTTATATTGGAAAGGGTGGTTCAGGTCCTTCATAAAACAAGGCTTTTATTCAGCTGATTTACATCAGACAAATGGCAGAAATGTACTGATAAATCCCCTGCCTCTTATCACATAACATACTATAAAACTGGCTGCTGCAGCCACCACTAGGGGGAGCTCAATACATAGGAATGTAGACAGTTAATATTAACGTCAGTGGAAGCTGTTAATAATGACTCTCTTTGCACTGAGCTCGTGGTGGTTGACTGAAAACGCAGTAAATCTATCTTGAGAACAAAACAAGCTGTTCAACGCCGGTCCCTGTAGCTGTCGCGTGGTCTCCCTCTATGGTGATCTGGCCCCAGAAGCCAAGATTGGTAGAGAATTGCACATTTGTAGCATGAGAATGTATAGGTATAGGGACGTCACTTTCCTCTTGTTATCTGGCCGTTTTGCACCAGTTGACTGCTAATGCCAAACCTACCCTAGGACATCATTGACCTTACGACCACATCGCAGCGGTGGCGGCGTTTCACGCTTCTGCAGATGTATAGCTTTGGCCTCTGTCCTGTGTAGGTATGTAAATAGAAGCAGTCGCCCTCCTCTCGGATGAACTATAAGCGCTGCTCTCCTCTTGCCTCGCCGTGAGTTAGGGATGTAGATGTCCCTCCTCTCGGTGTCACATCTCCAGGTCTCAGAAGACACCGTGTAGAAGAGAAGCTTATTAACAAGCTCTCACAAGACAGTTATTTTTGGAGGAGTCTCAGAGGACCTGACCCTGAAGAGGGAAACTCATTTATTCCACAACTCCACTGTCCTGCCATTTCCTGCAGAGAAAGGGGAAAAGTGAAAACACATGTTCTGAGGCGAGGTTTAGGAAACCCCACACAAGACAGATGAGACCTCCTATCCCCGGTACATTAGTCAATGCCGGGATGGTTGCCAACCCAGGTGTTCCTGGCTGTGTCCAAATTTGCCAAGAACAATGCATATAGCAGCTGATGGCGCTGACAGAGCCCCTCGCTCGTTTCCTGTGTCTTGGCATCTCAAGACCGCTTTCCCACGATTACCTACAATATTCTACAGATTCGATGTTTACCTGATTTGTGTGGACCAGGCAGTGGTGGGCCTCTCTCCAATGATCAGCAACATGGATCATCTAAGTAGATTACCAGGTCTAGATCACCTTGTGCTGGTTATATCTAATATCCAGGGATCTCTTGACTGTAGATGATCAGAACAGGATCACACAGCAGGCTGGGACTGGCCCACCGGGGAGGTGGGGGTTTCCCCGGTGGGCCCCCAGTCTCCTGCGCATGGAGATAAGACGGAGGAGTAATTATTTCTCCTTTCTCAGGAGAGATAATTATTGTAGCCACTAGGTGGCAGTATAGCACAGCGATGCAGCCTCCTACTGGTGTACATCTTACAAGAGGCCCCGCAGTATCTTCTAGACTTCTGGGGCTGCTGGCTATGAAGGAGGAGAGAACATATCTGGCCATCTTTCTGCGCTCCCTGCTGTCAGGAACCTGTGGCTGCTGGAGAGAAGGACTCCTCTGCGGTGCTGGGCTGATTTCTCAGCTGTGAGACAGTAGTGAGCTGTAGGAGACTGTAAGGGGGACATAGGCGATTTGTTTATAGAAGACACAGATCTATGTATGTGTGCTGCTCTCTGCAGAGTTCAGAGTGGCATTGGGGGGACTCTGCCCTAGGTCCCCCCAATGCCTCTGCTTTAGGTGCACCCTCATAAGTGCCCCAGCTCCAGCTGCCCCCTAATGCCCCCACTCTAAATGCACCCCTAATATTGCATCTTCTCCAGTTACCCCTGCTCCAGGATCCAAACTATTACCCTGCACATGGAGTCATTTTCTATTTTTGCGGCCCCATTGAAGTGAATGGTTTCACATACAGGCCACACAAAAATAAATAGTACGGACACAAAAAAAAAATTTGTGTGCAGGAGCCCTAAAGTGGGCCCCCAGAATCAGTTACACTAGTGGGACCTAAGTAGCCCAGTCCGACACTGCCACACAGTGCTAGTTATATCTAATATACAGTGATCTCCTGACTGTAGATGATCAGGAACGCTAGGGTTGACAGACATCCGGTTTTAGGCTGGGCAGTCCGGTTTTTAGACTCCTGGTCCTCCGTCCGGCGCAAGGCCAGGACGGACGGCCAGAAGTCCTCCTTTTTTGTTGTTATGGGTGACGGGATGGAACCGCTCAGGCATGGTCACTTTAAGGAGGCAGGGCGATGTTTGGATCACTGTGGCTGTGCGCTTACATCAGCAGGCGGGGAGAACTTGTCGGGAACAGAGGAGCGCGCGGACAGGACGGGACCTGTGTGCTGCGGACTGCGTTGGTTATATCTAATATCCAGTGATCTCCTGACTGTAGATGATCAGGACAGGATCACACAGCGCTGGTTATATCTAATATCCAGGGATCTCCTGACTGTAGATGATCAGAACAGGATCACACAGTGCTGGTTATATCTAATATCCAGAGATCTCCTGACTGTAGACGATCAGGGCAGGATCACACAGCGCTGGTTATATCTAGTATCCAGTGATCTCCTGACTGTAGATGATCAGGACAGGATCACACAGCGCTGGTTATATCTAATATCCAGAGATCTCCTGACTGTAGATGATCAGGACAGGATCACACAGCGCTGGTTATATCTAATATCCAGAGATCTCCTGACTGTAGACGATCAGGACAGGATCACACAGCGTTGGTTATATCTAATATCCAGAGATCTCCTGACTGTAGACGATCAGGACAGGATCACACAGCGCTGGTTATATCTAATACCCAGTGATCTCCTTACTGTAGATGATCAGGACAGGATCACACAGCGCTGGTTATATCTAATATGCAGTGATCTCCTGACTGTAGATGATCAGGACAGGATCACACAGCGCTGGTTATATCTAATATCCAGAGATCTCCTGACTGTAGATTCTCAGGACAGGATCACACAGTGCTGGTTATATCTAATATCCAGTGATCTCCTGACTGTAGATGATCAGGGCAGGATCACACAGCGCTGGTTATATCTAATATCCAGAGATTTCCTGACTGTAGATGATCAGAACAGGATCACACAGCGCTGGTTATATCTAATATCCAGAGATCTCCTGACTGTATATGATCAGGACAGGATCACACAGTGCTGCTTATATCTAATATCCAGGGATCTCCTGACTGTAGATGATCAGGACAGGATCACACAGCGCTGGTTATATCTAATATCCAGTGATCTCCTGACTGTAGATGATCAGGACAGGATCACACAGCGCTGGTTATATCTAATATCCAGAGATCTCCTGACTGTAGATTCTCAGGACAGGATCACACAGCGCTGGTTATATCTAATATCCAGAGATCTCCTGACTGTAGATGATCATGACAGGATCACACAGCGCTGGTTATATCTAATATCCAGAGATCTCCTGACTGTAGATGATCAGGACAGGATCACACAGCGCTGGTTATATCTAATATCCAGAGATCTCCTGACTGTAGACGATCAGGACAGGATCACACAGCGTTGGTTATATCTAATATCCAGAGATCTCCTGACTGTAGACGATCAGGACAGGATCACACAGCGCTGGTTATATCTAATACCCAGTGATCTCCTTACTGTAGATGATCAGGACAGGATCACACAGCGCTGGTTATATCTAATATCCAGAGATCTCCTGACTGTAGATGATCAGGACAGGATCACACAGTGCTGGTTATATCTAATATCCAGTGATCTCCTGACTGTAGATGATCAGGACAGGATCACACAGCGCTGGTTATATCTAATATCCAGTGATCTCCTGACTGTAGATGATCAGGGCAGGATCACACAGCGCTGGTTATATCTAATATCCAGAGATCTCCTGACTGTAGATGATCAGAACAGGATCACACAGCGCTGGTTATATCTAATATCCAGAGATCTCCTGACTGTATATGATCAGGACAGGATCACACAGTGCTGCTTATATCTAATATCCAGGGATCTCCTGACTGTAGATGATCAGGACAGGATCACACAGCGCTGGTTATATCTAATATCCAGAGATCTCCTGACTGTAGATTCTCAGGACAGGATCACACAGCGCTGGTTATATCTAATATCCAGAGATCTCCTGACTGTAGATGATCATGACAGGATCACACAGCGCTGGTTATATCTAATATCCAGAGATCTCCTGACTGTAGATGATCAGGACAGGATCACACAGCGCTGGTTATATCTAATATCCAGAGATCTCCTGACTGTAGATGATCAGGACAGGATCACACAGCGCTGGTTATATCTAATATCCAGAGATCTCCTGACTGTAGATGATCAGGACAGGATCACACAGCGCTGGTTATATCTAATATCCAGTGATCTCCTGACTGTAGATGATCAGGACAGGATCACACAGCGCTGGTTATATCTTATATCCAGAGATCTCCTGACTGTAGATGATCAGAACAAGATCACACTTGTCCCGATCGGTGGGGAGATTCTGATAGATGGAGATGGAGACCCTAAAGCAGAGACCCCACAGATGACATCTTCTCATGTCTCAATGTCTATGGTGGACCTTCACTATTTATCACTATTGAAAAATTATAGGTTAGTTCCACCAAGGATTATAAAGCCATGTTTTTTTTTCTGATACCAAATATCAGAGTGGACAGTGATGGATGGATCGCTGATGGTAAGTTTGTGGATGTTACTATGGGATCATATGTAAGATTGCACGGTGTTCAAAGTTGTTTCATTTGTCATATGAATACATGTCATATATGAGCATCCCTTAAAGGAGTCCAGGGAGAACTAAAGTTTGGGGACTTAACACCTTGGTTGCCAGAAGATGCAGCAGTAGCCTCGCGCTATGGAATTCATACCGATGTTAGGTCTACAGATTCTTTAGACTGAATACAATCCTGGCTCTAGAGTCCTTGTTCTTGTTTTGGCACTGCGGTGTCCCCCTCCCCACCCTCGCTGTCACCTTGGCTCCTGTCTCACATACTCTAGATTCCCGGTATCTCAGTCCCCAGCGGCCCATTGTATTCCAGGCAGATGGAGCCCGTTCCACCGAGACTTTACAGTGTGACAGCAATATAAATAGCCCGGAAAAAAAGAAGATTCAGCCAGCTCTGGTATCGTTCTAGGGCCATAAGAATAAGAAAGCTTATATGTGCCCTTAGTACATAGGCCCATGTATGAGGGGACCCGGAATAAAATATGTTCTATATTTCCTAGGTGCGGATCTGGTAATTTATGCAGATGGTATAGTGATCGGATGTGAGTTAACCTTTTCAGTGCTTATTATGATATTATCCATGTTCACATATGTTTTTATTGCCTCAGATTAATGTATGCATGGGGGTCAGGGATATGGTGGGGTCAGGAGCACTGCTAACGAAACGTGGCGAGACTCGAAGCCCCTAGGCCTCAATGCAGTGTGGCCCCTACCAACCATGTACCATTTATAATATCAGCTGGGAAAGGCATTTTAAGCTACGTCAAGAGCTTATTAGATGCTGTTTACTGGTAATGGATCTTTACAGCATAAAGCACCTGACATAATATACATCACACTTTGTTATCCAGCATCTTCCTCGCCTTCCAGCAGACTATGGTCTCCATTTCCTTTTCTACGAGCTCACAAACCTGCTCAGTCCTTCAAAAATCATCTGCAGTAACACAGTAAATAATGGTCAGGGGGATAGGAGGAGGATGCAGCTGCAGTTTCTCTGTGTGTGTGCTGTGAGAGGGGAGAGGGAGGAGATATCTGGTTTGCTCAGAGTGTTGTGCACTGCTGTGTGGGGTATGTGTCACGGGTAATGGGGAGGGGATAACACACAGAAGGAATAGACCGGAGTCTAGGCCTCAAAGCTAAGGAAGAAGGAAGGTGACCTCCTAGGAATCCCTAGACCTCTCCCTGACTCGTGCCAGTATGAGTAGACCCTGAAGGTGGAAATACTCATACACCGGAACCTTATCCCTGGAAACCCTGGAAGGACCTAGGAGTGGTGGCAGGGAATGAGACTACTGGTTCCTCCCCAGATGAAGCAACCAGCGTCTCCCTGAGGCCTTGACAACAACACACACAAGCGAACAACAAAATACACTTAGATTAAAGAAGAATGGAGGAGCAGGAGATCCAAAGGAACAACACACCAGCTCAACCAACTTCAGCAGGAAATATCAACTGCATAGTAAGCAGTGTGAGTCAGAACTAAATAGGGCCTCAGTAATGACTTACAAGCTGCACCTGACAAGAGGTGTGGTCATTACCAAACAACAACACTGCAAGGAGAAAACGGAGAGACTGTCAGATACCCTCACGTGCCGCCAGTCTCTCAGATCTTCTCACCTCTGTCATGGGAGGGAACGTGACAGTATGTGGCTAGACAGAAATGATCTGACTGCAGTCTAAGTAAAGGAGATAGCTGGAATCATTGGCACCTAATGTACTAAAAGTCCCAGGCCTCTTAATAAACAGTCTAAGTGTGTTTGTGCCACTTTCAGGCTTTATTCATGTAAATTTGACTGAAACTCCTCGTCTTTTAGTCACGTGTAAACTTTGCTTGCATCTAGAAATTGACAAATTTTAATACAAGTTGTGGGTAATGGCTATATTAATACCATAGACACGCTGCACCGCTCTAATGTCAAGGACTAGCAAAAACTTCAATCCAGCATCCTTTAACTCTTCAGATGCTGTGGTTGATGATGAACATCCACATGGTTAGCCAGAGGGAGGGTCTTCCTCTGTCATCCCATCAGAGCCCCCCTGCCATGTTTATCGCAGGATGCCAATGGGTTGCTGTGGCAGCCAGGGTCTAGAGAAGGCTCCCAGGTCTTACCATGTGGCTCTGGCAGGGCCTAATAAGCTGCCGGCCAGTTGTACACTGACAGGCATGGTACATAGAAGTATGCAGTGTACTATGCAGGTGCTAAAAAAAAACAACATGATTGGACTAAATAAATGTAATAAAAAAGTTTAATAAAGATTTCCAAAATATCAAATTCAAGTAAGTTTTTTCCCTGATAAATATCTGTATTAGGGCTCTTGCACACAATGTGGTTTTGGTCCACATCCGATCTGCATTTCTTTGCGGATGGGATTCGGATCTATTCATTTCAATGGAGCCACAAAAGATGTGGACAGCACACCGTGCTTGTCCGTTTTGTGGATAAGAATAGTTCTAAGAGAGGGCAGGACGTACCGTTCCGTAAAATGCAGAATGTACATGGCTGGTATCTGTGTTCTGGGGATCCACAATTTACGTACTGTAAAAACGCCTACAGTCGTGTGCACGAGTCCTTATGTCAAGATAATAAAAAAAAAAAAGCTACAGCTCTCAGAACACGGTGACATAAAGCCAGTTTGTTTTATTGTGTTTTTATTGTGCAAAAGTAGAAAAAACTTAAAAATGGAAATACATTTTCTATCGCCTGGAGACCAGCAGAATAAAAAATAATGGTATATTTTACACTGCACAGTGCACACAGTAAAAACTAGACCCCGTGGTGGAATTTATTTGAGTTTGCCCCCCGAAAAATAATAAAAATGATACTTTATATGTACTCCAAAATGATGCCATTAAAAATTACATCTCATCTCGCCAATGGAAAAGTCAAAAAGTTACGGATTTTTGAAATGGGGAGAGTAAAAAATTGCCGCAGCATTAAGTACCAAACTGGATGGCGGACCTTTCCTCGCTAATGTGCGATTGTCCCATCTTGTCTGGCGCTGAACTGGTTAAGCCATGTCACATGGCCCTCACTCTTCATATAGGTCATGGGGGGGGGGCTGCACCTTGTGGCGTGATTTATGGTCCTTGATTCCAAGCACATGTCTATGAGTGAGAGCTCCTTCCCATTTCCCTGTGCATGTCCTGACTGTGTTCATGCTGTTAATGTCTGTGCCCCTACCTCTAAATCAGCAGGGCTGTCAGAGGGGCTGCGCTGCTGAAATGACCCCCGGCTCACATCTGCTCCGCATACCTCTTACCTCCCCCCACTTTCTGATGGGCCCAGAGCATCCTGCATACAGTACAGTAGGTCTAAAGGGATCCCTCAGAAGAGAAGAGAATATTAAATCCTGAATAACTGTCTCATGCAATGCAAGTTATGTAATATTTAAAGGGAAACTGTCAGCAGGTTGCATATAAGGAAAGACCTGTCTCTCCCATCAGGTGGGGAGATGCTGGAGAGGAGCTGCCCACCAGACTTCTCCCTCAGCCTGCAGCCATTCAGAGTAAAGCATAGTTCATGGTCGTCAGGCTGTGGCTGTTTCATGCTGCCCATGTTTAGGGCTTCCTGATCCTGCTGGTAGTTTCCTTTTAAGATTGTAAAACAGGGTGGGCTGTTCCAGCAGTCAACTCCTTTATTTGCTTGCAAAAACATGTATTTCCCCCATTTTCCTCCATCCACCACTCAGACACCTCAATACAAAGAGCTTCCTTTGAGTTTATTATAATTTAGAATTCCTACGCACTGAGCTCCCCCTAGTGGCGGCTATAATTGGTCAGAATTGTAATATACTATGTGAAAGGGAGCAGGGATCAGTGTATTTCTGCTAGTTCACGCAAAAAAAGGCAAATCTTCTTTATTCCTTATCCAATATTAAAAATCGTACATAGTCAGCCCTAGTCACTGCGGTTTTTAATATTTGATATGGAATAAAGAAGATTTGTGATTTTGCTCGCTGGATCCCATCCCTTCTTTTCTTGGATTATCCTGGGTGAGCGCTCCCGGTGGATCCGTGCCGCATCGCCCCGCCATCTGTGAGCTGGGTGTTCTGGCATTTCTGCTAGTTGTCTAGTGTAAATGCATGGAGAAATAATGGTGCCATATTTATGAAAAAAAATCCACTTTTTTAATCTAAAAAATGAGTACGTTAGTCAGAACTCTCACTGGGGGTCTCAGACGGCCGTAGTGTTTTGCGCTCCGCACGTGGCCGGCCCTATGATAGAGATAACGATTCTTGTCCGCGATTGTGGACATGAATAGGACGTGCTCTATCTTTATTGCGTGGACCTACGGATGCGGACAGCACATGGTGAGACGAAATGAATGGATTGCAGAAAAGATGCGGACCTATTCATACGGTCGTCTGAATGAGCCCTACGTTTTGCTATGGAGCCCCATGAGGCTATGGCCACTTTGCAAGCATTTTATTTTTGTTCCAATGTTTCAATGAGTCTTGATGATAAATTCTCTTTTATTTTGTGTCTACAGCTCCGATGCAGACCTATGTGTCGCCATGGTAACAGGCTGCGACCATACCCTCTGTCATCTGTTCCTTCTTCTTGGTAATATGCATTATGTAGGTCTGCAGGAAATAGTAAGTGGATGGAAGGGAGCGTGACTGTAGGATCAGACTACAGAGGGTTTGTTTGTTGTCTGTTACCGTGGAGACATATGGGAATTTTTAATCAAAACTTTTATTTTATTTTAGGTGCATTAGACCAGTAGAAAAATGGTTGAAAAAGTGCACATCTCCTGCTGTGTACCTAAAAGAGGGGGAGACCCTTTAACACGGAAACTACTCATTACCTGAACTACTATGACTGGACGCCCTCCAATACTATGATTTGCATTGTCTGATCTAATGCTCGCAGACCCTCCAAATGATGCTTAGCGTCCTCTACATTCACTTTTATGGGCGTGCTCGGCTATTTTTGGAAGTCCCCTTAAAATGAATGGAGAGGACGCTGCGCATGCGCCACCACCGCTTCGTTCACTGCTAGAACCAGTGCTAAATGGAGGGGTTGTTGTGCATGCGCAGCTTGTTCTCCATTCTCTATTCAGTACCATTCACCTATCAGATATTTTGCCATCTCCTAAGTACAGGGGTTAAAATGTAGCTTCGGTCTGGTCATCTGCCTTAGGGCTCATTCAGACGACCGTATATTTGTGTCCCCATTGTTCCGCAATTTTGCGGAACAGATGTGGACCCATTTATTTCAATGGGGGTGCAAAAGATGCTGACAGCACATTCTTGTCCATTCCTATCATAGAGCTGGCCGTTCCGTTCCGCAAAATGCTGAATGCACACTGTGGGTATCCGTGTTTTGCGGATTTATTTATTTTACGCACTTATATAGCGCTGACATATCCTGCAGAGCATCAGGCTGTCCACAATGGGGCTCACAATCTAATTTCCCTATCAGTGTGTCCCTGGTGCCTGGAGGAAACCGACACACGGGGAGATCATACAAACTCCATGCAGATGTTGTCCTCAGTCGGATTTGAACTAAGGAACCCGGCACTTGCGCACTTTGCGGACCGCAAAACAGATACGGTCGTCTGAATGAGCCTTTAGGCCTTATCCACATTTCTGTGTCAGTGTCACGTCCATGGAAAAAAACGTACGTGTATCACCTGACACGTGGTTGGTCCGTGCGTCCGTTTTTACCATCCGTGTGTCATTCGTAATTCACTGACGTTGCTCAGCTGAAAATTAATTTCCAAAGAATCTCCTTTCAGTCTTCAGTGAAAAACGGATGCACCACGGATGCCCTCCGCGGTGTGTCTGTGATTTTCACGGACCAATATACTTCTATGGCCATACTTGGTCCGCATCACGGATCAAAGCAGTGCGTGTCTCCGTGATTTATTTACTGACCCACGCTCAGTAAAGAAATACGGAAATGCGAACAGACACATTCGGATGAATGGGTACGTGTGCTGTCCGCGATAAATGCGGACAGCACACGTCAGCGAAAACTGGAAGTGTGGACGAGGCCTTAGGGTATAATTAGATTGTGAGCTGCTGTGGAGCCTGGGACTGATGGAAAGGACCGTAGCCCGTGTACAGCGCCGCAGAATATGTTGGTGCTATGTAAGCAACGGGAGACATAACTAAGGTCAGAGGCATCTCCTGACCCACATCATGGCTGCCGCGACGCTACGCTACAGCCGGCAGATGACAGCGCATAGGTGCGGGGTTATGTGTCTTTCATCTCAGGTAATCATCTCACAAACACCAAGGACAAGGAACTCGTTAGAGGATCAGAAAACTGTGTACAAAGTGTTTACTAATTACAGAATCTGGGTCATGGGTCCCTTTGGACCGCAGACATCTGGCAGGCTCTAATTAAACAGCCAACACATAGGAGGATGTGCCCATAGTAAATGCTTGTCCGGGCATCACAGGTAACCCCTTCATTTCCAAAATGGCGAATTTCTGGCCCGTTCTTCTCTTGAAGTTACAAGGCGAATAGAGGCCCCAGCTGAAGATACATGGCCTAGCTCCTAACGCTTATGACCACCACCAATATTCCTATGAATGGTATAGCGGTATTATTTACACATTGTAGTGAACTTTTATGACATCCCCTTATGTGTGGAGCTGTTCTTTGGTCACTGTATAGTGGTATTATTCGAGCACTGTATGGTGGTATAAAGTGTGGGTGGTGTATGGTGTAGAACAGGGATGCCGAACCTGCGGCCCTCCAGCGGTTGTAGGCTGATACCTGTCGGCTGTCCGGGCATTCAGGAAGTTTTGCAATAGCTGGAGGGCTGTAGGTTGGGCATCCCTGGTGTAGAATGAGGCAGATGAAGGCATGTACATTTCATACAGTATCTACATATGTTTAGTCCTTGGGAGCGCCCAGAGCTTTATAAATGTTGCATCAAACATTCACAGGTACCTCCACTTGCTGGTTACATCACTCAGTGTGAGGGCACTATACTCTTCTTGGTTACAATCTCACTTGTAGTCCCTCGACATATGTACAGTCTCTGCGGCTTCATGCTGCCTCTGTTTAAAGTGGCATTAGTCCAAAGGGGGAGGACTGTCCTCGATCCAGGGGTGACGTTAAGACTCAAGTGCCATAGCTCAGAGCCTCCTCCCTCTTTAGCAACTTTCAAACTTGCCCGAGGCATTCCTATTGCGCTAGTGTATAGGCCAAGGGCATCACTAACCCTACTGCTTCCTCTCTCTTAGGGACCCGGCTTCCTCACCTGGCACTTTTTCAGGAAAGGAGACTCCTTCTTCTCCCACGCTTGTCATCGCTGCAGCCGGTGGCATCTGCCTCACCTCCCTTCTTCTCCTACTCATTCTGTAGGCCATCCTTGGTGTCTGGAGCCTTCCTTGGGTCTATTCGGTCCAAGTAGACCTCCACACTCAGGCTAAATTGGCTCTACTGCACCATTTGAGTGAGGTACATGTTGGAGGGTATCTTCCTTGCCTTCTGCTCCGAAGCATTTTGTGCAGGCTGCTCCTTGAAGCATGGAGCAACAATCACCACTATTCTCCTGTTGGCGGGGTTGCAAGCACTAGGTGAAAAAAGCACCAACTGGCGCTTTCAGTCAAACTTCTCCAAAGCCTGGAATGGGTGATGTCGTAGCAGCATTACCGCTGCTCACATAGGGCGAGTCCCGGGGCCTCCTACTAGCAACTATTTTGACTTCAGTGATAGAGCAGCAAGTGGTAGTGTTGGGGTTGGTGGCACTATATAGCATTGTTATTTAGTCAACTATATGGCAGTGTTTATTTGAGCACCATCATATATGTTGTTATTATGTAGGCACTGTATGGTAGGGTTATTTGTGCACTGTATGACTGAATTCTACAGGAGGTACAGCACAGGGAACACGATCTTGCCAGTGGAAGTTGCGGGCACACAATGTAAATGTGGCAGTGCCTATAGGGAGCCCTTTGGTTTTGCAGTTTTTCATTTGGCTTGGGCCTAGTAGGCTCCCTTCCAGGGCCGTATATCAGGGATAATATATGTCTCTGCTAGGCCGGAGAGACAGGGGTTCACACACAGGCAGCGCAGGGCCATATTTCACTTGCACTAGTAGAGGAAGTGAATGTATTCACAGCTGAGGAGACATCCATTCGTCAGTCACAATTAATGACCAGAGGCCCAGGGACGGTGGAATCTCAGAAATGCCTGTCCTCATTGTGTGCTATGGGGCTGTGTTATTCCAGTGTTAACCCCACCATTGCCGGAGGCTCTGGCCCACGTGGATTGACAGATGGCAGCAGGTCGTGGAGATAAACGCAGCCAGCCTTCGTGATTAACTCAATAAATTCCCGCAGACAGAGCCAATCTGTCACCGTGACCTGATACCCCGCAATTAGCAATAACTGTTAGTTCCAGTCCAATGCTCGCCGCTAAACTCTACCCAATTACCTCACAAATAAGTGACTTTCCTCACATCCTAATTGCTTCAGTAAGTTACAGCAAATAAAAAGGGCGATAAACAACTGGTACCTACCTAGAAAATGCACGCCATGAGCTTTGCATGATTTACTTACAGTGCCGCCAGACCCTGAGGATGAATGTGCCAGGATAAAGCACCGTGCCCCCATCCTATACCAATTCTCTATTGCCTAAACTCTCCATCAACCAGTAAAAATATAAGCGTTGGACCGGACAAATCCCATTTACATTAGGGCAATGTATGGCGCTATTATGTGAGCATGCTGCTGCACTATTATGGGTGCACAGTAAGGCGGTATTATTTGAGCACTGGGACAAATATTCCGTTTGATATCCTAGCCTAGTATCTAAATGCAGTCCACTTGCCCAACATCCAGGGTTTGTGCCCGCCAGCCCTGTAGCTATGCCAAATGCAGATGATAGGGAAGTCAAAAGGGGCACCAACCAACCACTCTGCCAATGCTGGTTCTATAAACCTGAGAGGACCAAGAGACACTTGCATGTAGAAACCCAATCCACCAACCAATCTCCTTGCCCATGCTCCTTCTTCAAATCCAGGAGGTCCCTAGGGGCACTTGCATCTACCAAACCAAGCCAATCCACCAACCAACCTCCTTGCTCAGATTGGTTCTTTAAATCAGGGAGGTCCCAAGGGGCACTTGCATCTACCAACCCAACCAAATACACCACCCAATCTAGCAACCTAACCCAACCCAATCTTCAACCATGCCTAAACCAGATTCATCAAATCTGGTTGCTAAAGTCACAGCTGATTCAGGAGTGTCCATCAGGTGAAAGGGAGCTATTTATATGTGCTTATTTAAGAGATGGCCATGCTTATGCTACGGTGGGCCAATCTGGGTAGTAGTTATTGTACTCACAGTCAGCAGAGCCTCCCTGGGCTGGAGTGCAGTGGATGGGAAGACAGCACGAAATCTTCCGGGGCACTCTCGGTTGCAGGGAACACCAGCCAGATGTTGGTTGAGGTGCCCTTGAAGGTATTTGGTATTTTAGGGTGCTTTTGCGGCTGGGCCCCTGTGTTCGTGGCGCCAGCACCGTAAGGTGCAAATGTTGAATGTAGTAGTGGAAATGATGAGGAGGCAGTTGTAATCAAACAGTTGAACATTTACTGAATCAATTGTCCTCAGGTAGTCAGTACAGATATGGTTCATTTGTATGGCATGAGTAAAGACTCGGAAAAAGGTTCAGTGGTATTCCTTTTATCAGGTTTAGGCAATTGTCAGTTGAGGAGTCCTCTTTAAGGCTGACATTTTACAGGCAAGACTTCTGTAATTATTCAAAGTCCAAACTATAGCACTCTGGTACTAAATATACTGTTTTCTACTAATCTTGAGCTATCCAATAAGGGCGTTTCTCCCTCGTGGCAGGCAAACTCTTTACGACATTGTTTGCAGGATGCTCTCCTGAAGTATTCAGGTTTCCACTATGTCCTGGAAGGCTTTGTAGTGAGAAAAAGGACAATTCTGTGCATCAATTATCCATTTCTGGCCCGGCACTCCTAAAGTTACTCTCAGGCACTTGTGCTGGTAAAGTCCATAGGCTGGATTCAGCCCTAACCCTCACTAGGCCTGCTTCATATTTAGACATAGACTTACTGTCTGGTGCTTGGCTGCTGTATGTACTCTTAGTTTGTCCTCTCCAGGATTGGTCAGGTCCCGGATGAAAGAAATTGCAGCTACATAGTGGATGAGGCCTGTTTCTCTCCTCCATATGCTTGGTTTTCCTCCTCTCTACAATACAGGACACTCTACTACACTGCAATGCCCTGAGCTAGACATACCCCAAGCTATAGAAATGAGTGGCGCCAGCACCACCTAGGGGTGAATGGGTGAAGTGACATTGCCAGCCTGATAATAGGAAATTCCATACATTGCAAATACATTAGATAAATAGGCAGATGTTTAAAGTGTCCAGTTTACACACATATGTGGGTCGCTGCATACCCCACTGCTAAAAGATAAGTCATCCTCGACGTTTGCATTGATAGAAGCTGTGGAAAAGCGGGTCCGCATTATGCTAGCACCTGCCGTGTGCTCCGCACATCACGGATGTTGACCCATTCACTTGAATGGGTCTACAATCCAGACCTGCCATGCTTAATAGAGTGGTTCCGTGGTGTTTCTGTCCGTGCCTCTGCACCGCAAAAAAATAGAACATGTTCTATTTTTTTGCGGTGCGGACGGATCACGGACCCATTCAAGTTGAATGGGTTTCGATCAGTCCCTGCCGCCACACGGATGTTGCCCATGCATTGGGGACTGCAAATTGGGCCGCATGCATGAGGCCTTAGGGCCGGGGCGATGGATAAGGGAGGGTAGTCATCCGCCTAGGGTGCCACTTCTCCCCAAAAAGGATATAAAACTGTGGTCTGCATCGCAGACAGCGGCGGGGGGGCGGGAGGGAGGCAGTTTTTTTTTTAATACTAAATGTCCACACTGCTGGGGGAACCAGGGATGGGGGGAAGGAGATCATTATATATACCTGGCACTACTGGGGAGGAAAAGAGGAGCATTATATATATATATATATATATATGGGGGGAAGCATTATATATTGGAACTAGTGGGGGGCACTACAGGGGGACATTAGGGCCATTGGGAGCATTATGGTTATATTATTACTACTAGGGTACTGTAGGGGCGTTAATATTATTTGACGCAATATGGAGGGCATTGCTACTAATGGGGGGCTATCTTGGGGAGTATTATCACTATTGGGGGCATCATTTCTAATGAGGGCAGTCTGGGTGTATAGTATAGTGTTTGTGGACATGGGGGGGAGCAGAACAGGCACAGTATTGGGAGTAGCTTCAAGAAGTTCTCTGAGTTTTTTCATATTAATGACCTATCCTTAGGATAGGTAATCAATATTAGATTGGCGGGGTCTGACACCGGGCACTTCCGATGATCAGCTGTTTGAGGAGATGGCGAGTGCTGTGCGCCGTCTCCTCAAACAGCTGATCGGCGGGGCTGTCGGACTGTGTTTATAGCACATTATTTATTACAAGATGTGGGCCCCCTCTTTTGATTTTGCCCTGGGCCACATTTTGTCTAAAACCAAAGCACTTGGTTGGGGTAAGTGGAAGATTTAGGTGTCTTCTCACCTCATCAAATACAGAAGATTTTTCTCTCTCTCCTGTTAAAGTATACTGGGCACCGGCCCAAGTTCGGGTTTTTCAACTGGAGCTGGTTCAACCGCAGCTGTAGGTTTCGGTACCAGAGATGAGATGACTGCTGTGGACGGCTGGGCATTTAGCCTGGATTGTGAAGGGCGGACAGGAGTCTCCTGGCGGGGTTGCAGAGTAAATTGCTGCAAAAGTTGGTTACATTCTTGCACTGTTCTTTCCGCAAGTGCTGACTCTGGTTTGGTCCTAGGGCATCTTTGTTTCACCGTAGAGCGGACTTCTGGGTCTCGCGTAGCAATGGCGGGTTGCCATAAAATATTAGTTCCTGCAAAGCCAGTGGCGTACTGGTTCTGACTTGGCTAAGAAACCTCTTAGTTTACAAAATGAAAGGACCCGGGCAAGTTTCCTAATTGGGACTGGGAAGTTTTCCACTGGTGCCTCCAAAAGTTTTCTCGCAATCCCCTCATTATATTTCTTACACGCGTGGGTTTGGCCCAGCGTTCAGCATGTGTTACTGCTGGCCATATGAAAGTGGGCAAGACCTGGTCCTGACCAGACCTTGCGGCGATCATGGGGGCACTAGTAGCGGGCGCCGTTACAGGCGACTGACCTGTGCAATAGGTGGGCAGTGGACACGGAGGATCCTCTCCTCTTTTCTCCAGTATTATTCCCACACTTCTTGGATGCGGGCCTGCAGCTCCTCTTCACTCCGGGCTGCAGCTGAAGTCGGACCGATAAGCACCAGGGGGTGGCAAGGATCTCCTCTTCCACTTTCTTGAGCGCAGTCTCCGGCGCAGGGAGGGCAGGCGGAACATCTTGCGCTGCCTCCGGTACTTGCTCTGTGTCCCGTTCGGCCATGCTGCTGGTCTCACTCTCCCTCACCACGTCCTTCTTGACGCTCAGCGTCTACTGACGTGTTCAATGTGCACACGTACGTCACGCTCTTCTGGTGCGCGACCCTCCCCCTGGGTCCACTTTGCATAGGGGAGGCGCCGGCTCTTGGGCAATACAACATTGGAGGTAGGCACATCCTTAATCACTTGTTTTACATAAGTGGGCAGCACAATAAACTTTCCTGCTCCAGAGGAGGTGTCACTAACTTTTTTGCGCCAGTAGCAGGGCGTTTTCACAGTGATGGCGCAGTAAATTAATCAAGAAGGCCCCCGGCGGCCATTTTAGGTTCAAACCAAAAGTTCATTCAGTGACAGCAAACAGTGATCGTCACACAGAAACGTGATTTTTCCACTTTTGACACTTGATAGCAAGTGACTTGGGTAGTATGCCCATGTAGTTTTCAAGCAATTTGGACACTTTTCCACAAAAATAAAGACGTCTGAAATCTTCACTTTAAAGAACACACAAAGTCTCTCAATTAGGCAAATGGGGCTTATTCTCATAAGGCTATGGCACACAGTTATGTAATGTCCTTTTCCTGTTCTTTATAGCAATATGGCACAACGGTGTCCAAAATCCTGTTAGTGACGGCAATTCTATGCAGCGACCGGGTTGGCAGGGGCAACACGTGAGGGGTTAGTTGTTATTGTACTCACTGTCAGCAGAGCCTTCCTTGGGCTGGAGTGCAGTGAAGGGAAAGACAGCACGAAATCCTCCGGGGCACTCTCAGTTGCAGGGAACACCAGCCAGATGTTGGTTGAGGTTCCCTTGATTGTATTTGGTGTTTTAGGGTGCTTTTGCGGCTGGGCCCCTGTGTTCGTGGTGCCAGCACCGTAAGGTGCAAATGTTGACTGTAGTAGTGGAAATGATGAGGAGGCAGTTGAAATCAAACAGTTGAACATTTACTGAATCAATTGTCCTCAGGTAGTCAGTACAGATACAGTTCATTTGTATGGCATAAGGGCTCTTTCACACTAGCGTTTTTGTTTTCCGGCATAGAGATCCGTCGTCGGGTCTCTATGCCGGAAAAATCCTGATCAGGATTATCCCAATGCATTCTGAATGGAGAGAAATCAGGATGCATCAGGATGTCTTCAGTTCAGTATGAGTTGGCCGAAAAATCCGCAGCATACTGACATTGCCGTCAAAATGCCGGCATCCGGAATTAATGCCCATTGAAAAGCATTAATCCGGATCCGGCCTAAGCTAAACGTCGTTTCGGCGCATCGCCGGATCCGACGTTTAGCTTTTGTCAATGGTTACTATGGCAGCCAGGACGCTAAAGTCCTAGTTGCCATAGTAAGAAGTAGGGAGCGGCATACTTACATTCCGTGCGGCTCCCGGGCGCTCCAGGATGACGTCAGGGCGCCCCAGTGCATAGATCACGTGATCGCATGGATCACGTGATCAATGCGCGCGGGGCGCTCTGACGTCATTCAGGAGCGCCCCGGGAGCCGCACGAAATGTAAGTATGCCGCTCCCCCGCTCCCCACTGCTACTATGGCAACCAGGACGCTAGTAGCGTCCTGGCTGCCATAGTAACACTGAAAGCATTTTGAAGACTGATCAGTCTTCAAATGCTTTCAGTTCACTTGCGTTGTGCCGGATCCGGCAATCCGAAATCTTCCGGGGCACTCTCAGTTGCAGGGAACACCAGCCAGATGTTGGTTGAGGTGCCCTTGAAGGTATTTGGTATTTTAGGGTGCTTTTGCGGCTGGGCCCCTGTGTTCGTGGCGCCAGCACCGTAAGGTGCAAATGTTGAATGTAGTAGTGGAAATGATGAGGAGGCAGTTGTAATCAAACAGTTGAACATTTACTGAATCAATTGTCCTCAGGTAGTCAGTACAGATACAGTTCATTTGTATGGCATGAGTGAAGACTCGGAAATAGGTTCAGTGGTATTCCTTTTATCAGGTTTAGGCAATTGTCAGTTGAGGAGTCCTCTTTAAGGCTGACATTTTACAGGCAAAACTTCTGTAATTATTCAAAGTCCAAACTATAGCACTCTGGTACTAAATATACTGTTTTCTACTTATCTTGAGCTATCCGATAAGGATAGAAACTCTCTGCGACATTGTTTGCAGGATGCTCTCCTGAAGTATTCAGGTTTCCACTATGTCCTGGAAGGCTTTGTAGTGGGAAAAAGGACAATTCTGTGCATCAATTATCAATTTCTGGCCCGGCACTCCTAAAGTTGCTCTCAGGCACTTGTGCTTGTGAAGTCCATAGGCTGGATTCAGCCCTAACCCTCACTAGGCTCGCTTCATATTTAGACATAGACTTACTGTCTGGTGCTTGGCTGCTGTATCTAGTCTTAGTTTGTCCTCTCCAGGATTGATCAGGTCCTGAGGATAGAAATTGCAGCTACATAGGGGATGAGGCCTGTTTCTCTCCTCCATACACTTGGTTTTCCTCCTCTCTACAATACAGGACACTCTACTACACTGCAATGCCCTGAGCTAGACATACCCCAAGCTATAGAAATGAGTGGCGCCAGCACCACCTAGGGGCGAATGGGTGAAGTGACATTGCCAGCCTGATAATAGGAAATACCATACATTGCAAATACATTAGATGTTTAAAGTGTCCCTTTTACACACATATGTGGGACGCTGCATATGCATCTCTCAAAATCGAAGGGACTTGCTGGTTTGGGCGTTTCTGTAACTCTAATAGACTTCATGTGTGACCATCTCTCCTACATTTGGTTATGAAGGATTTGGGACTCAGAGCAGAATGGGGGCTTCCACCAACCTTAATCCGCCTATGTCTATACCTCTGGGTAGCAGAAGGTTTTAAAGTAAAACTGATTCCTTTTACAGAATCAGGATTTCCCCGTAGCAGAAGGTTTTATTATTCTACAAAAGCATCGTCCATGACTCATCCATTGAGTAGCTTTCAGAATTTTACCATAGGCACATAAGCCCCCCGCTGAACTCTGCAATCTATAAAGATCAATTCCACCCAGCGTTGCAATAAGCATGTATGGTACATTAGGGTCAACTGTAGTAAATGGGTTTTTATGGCCTTGCAATTAAGGACCATGAAGTTTCTTCTAGTTGTGGTGGATCTGCCTGGACAAGGGAAGTTCTGCTCACAATGGTTATTACTCTATTACTCCATGGACTTTTAAAGGTCACCTATAATTTTTCTTTTGCAAGTCAAAAGCAGATTTTGGCACATATCCCTTTTTCCAAATTTGTTTTAATTTTCACTTGTAGTTTTTTTTTATTTATTCTATTTCCTGAACATGATTATGGGGGGCGGCCATCTTGTCTGAGCTGTTGTTAACAGCATTTAGAGATATGCTTTACAGCAGCCAACTTGGGCCATAGACCTGATGGTATGCTTCATGACCTGTCCAGAGTTCATTGTGCAGGGAGGGGAGTAGATAAGCTTTGACGATCACCTATTGTGAATCGGGGATACTATGCTTTGTATAGATGATATCTGTCATTGTAATTCTTCTTGTAAAGATAATGAGATGATCTGTAAAGACCAAAAAAGTGACACCTATTATTAGGCTTAGCGGGCAGTGCGAAAACTGCAGAATTTTAGTATTTTTTAAAAAAAATATATAAATAGTGATGTAAATTAAAAATAACATCACCAAAAATTATTTGAAAATATATTTAACATAAAAACTTGATTTATGGTGTGAGGTGCGCAACACTAATCAACTTTGGCTTTTAAAAAACGATTTCCGTAATGAGTCATTCAAACAACGCGTGACGTTGGATGATTTTGCCAGAAGTTACGGAACTACAGACTCCCTGACGTGTAGATCTGTGCCAAAATGTCCTCCATTTTTACCTATATTTTAATGTGACTGACACTATTTCCTCTAGGAGGCTACGCCCATTTTTCTTAATTTTCAAGAGACGAGAAAAGTCAACTTTACTACAAACTTGTCACTCCGCGCCATTTGCGACTTTATTGCAGGAGGTTATGCCTGCAGCTTTCTGAATGTGGCCAATTTATTTGCATATCTGTGTTTTCGGCATTTGTGTAACAATATGTTTGGTGTATTGTGCGGTGTAGGTTCTCCTCACGAGTTAAAGAGGGCAGTGAATCCACAGTGTGAAATGGTTAATGTATGGAAAGTCATGGAAATATGGAACACGTGTTGGCTCACAGGAGAATATTCCTTGACAGGCCCATTAATTCTTTCAGGCTTTCTGAGATTTTCCTCAGATTGTGTGTGAAATCAGCACCTAACGATGCTGCGTGCCACAGACGAGGAGCCGGTTATATCCATGTCTCTGCCTCGGTGGTGAATGCCTTGTTACCCACAATCCTTCTGGGCATTGAGTTATCGGGCAGGAGTGCATACAAATGGCTTCTGTTCTTACGTGGAGCTTTATGACCCGGACAGACATGAGGTGCAGTCACTGACAGAAACTCATGTAGATGTTATGGGATCTGAGCTCGGATGAAAGCCATAAGGGAAAGCTGGAAATTCATTCAGTTCTCCCAGGAACACAGTTGGATAGAGCTAAGACATTCTGGAGAGTCCATCAGTTATAAGAAGCCACCTCAATGGGCAAAATCTTCATAGGGCTGTATACCATTAGATTAGGTAGACCCAGGCTTGCATTGCCGTAGGGATTGTAGACCTGCCCAAGACTTTCTTCTCCATAGTCAACATGGAGGATCACATATTTCTCAGGGGTTATGTTGATCTTCTCTCCTTCAAGGAATTAAGATCTTGTCCTTGGATGATGGGCCGGTCTGGACAAAGGTTGGGTAAACCAGAAAATGTCTGGTTGCAAAGCTCTGTCAATTCTGTGCACTGTATGCAACTTCACAAGTCTTGGGTGCTAACCACCCAAAGTAAGGCTGTAACATACAGCTGAGAGCCATCTACAAGGTTCAGAGATGGAGGTATCTTCAATATCAGCCACTGAACTGCTTCAGTTCCATGGTCAGTAAGGATTTCAGGTAGACCCAGGCTTGCATTTCCATAGGGATTGTGGACATGCCCAAGACTTTCCTCTCCATAGACATCATCGAGGATCACATTTTTCAGGGGTTGTGTTGATCCTCGCCATGAGGGAAAGCTGGAAATTCATTCAGTTCTTCCAGGAACACAGTTGGAGCTAAGACATTCTGGAGAGTCCATCAGTTATAAGAAGCCACCTCAATGGGCAAAATCTTCATAGGGCTGTATACCATTAGATTAGGTAAACCCAGGCTTGCATTGCCGTAGGGATTGTGGACCTGCCCAAGACTTTTTTCTCCATAGTCAACATGGAGGATCACATATTTCTCAGGGGTTCTGTTGATCTTCTCTCCTTCAAGGGATTAAGATCTTGTCCTGGGATGGTGGGTCACTATGGACCAAGGTTGGGTCAACCAGAAAACATCTGATTGCCAAGCTCTGTCAGTTCTGTGCACTACCAGAGGGTCTAATAGGAAATGTGTTAGCATTAACCTGACAAAGATAATACAGTGCAATACCCTCTTCATACCAGTCTGTTTTACGTTTATAGTATTTTTTATATTATGTATTTGTTACCCCCTCTTGAAGTACAGCGCCATGGAATGAATGGTGTTTTCAAATAAATAATAATGTGTGGGGGCAATATGAGGGTATTCTACTGTGTGGGGGGCAATATGAGGGTATTCTACTGTGTGGGGGCAATATGAGGGTATTCTACTGTGTGGGGGGCAATATGAGGGTATTCTACTGTGTGGGGGCAATATGAGGGTATTCTACTGCGTGGGGGCAATGTGAGGGTATTCTACTGTGTGGGGGCAATATGAGGGTATTCTACTGTGTAGGGAAAATATGAAGTATTCTACTGTGTGGGGGCAATATGAGGTTATTCTACTGTGTAGGGGAAATATGAGGGTATTCTACTGTGTGGGGGAAATATGAGGGTATTCTACTGTGTGGGGGCAATATGAGGGTATTCTACTGTCTCGGGACAATATGAGGGTATTCTACTGTGTGGGGGCAATTTGAGGGTATTCTACTGTGTGGGGGCAAAATGAGGGCATTCTACTGTGTGTGGGCAATATGAGGGTATTCTACTGTGTGGGGGCTATATGAGGGTATTCTACTGTGTCGGTTCAATATCAGGGTATTCTACTGTGTGGGGGCAATATGAGGGTATTCTACTGTGTGTGGGCAATATGAGGGTATTCTACTGTGTGGGGGCTATATGAGGTTTTTCTACTGTGTAGGGGAAATATAATGGTTTTCTACTGTGTAGGGGAAATATAATGGTTTTCTACTGTGATGGGACAATATGAGGGTATTCTACTGTGTGGGTTCAATATGAGGGTATTCTACTGTGTGGGTTCAATATGAGGGTATTCTACTGTGTAGGGGCAATATGAGGGTATTCTACTGTGTGGGGGCAATATGAGGGTATTCTACTGTGTGTGGGCAATATGAGGGTATTTTACTGTGTGGGGGGCTATATGGGGGTATTCTACTGTGTCGGTCCAATATGAGGGTATTCTACTGTGTGGGGGCAATATGAGGGTATTCTACTGTGTGTGGGCAATATGAGGGTATTCTACTGTGTGGGGGCAATATGAGGGTATTCTACTGTGTAGGGGAAATATGAGGGTATTCTACTGTGTGGGGGCAATATGAGGGTATTCTACTGTGTGGGGGCTATATGAGGGTATTCTACTGTGTGGTTTCAATATCAGAGTATTCTACTGTGTCGGTTCAATATCAGGGTATTCTACTGTGTGGGGGCAATATGAGGGTATTCTACTGTGTGGGGGCAATATGAGGGTATTCTACTGTGTGGGGGCAATATGAGGGTATTCTACTGTGTGGGGGCAATATGAGGGTATTCTACTGTGTGGGGGCAATATGAGGGTATTCTACTGTGTGGGGGCTATATGAGGGTATTCTACTGTGTGTGGGCAATATGAGGGGATTCTACTATGTGGGGGCTATATGAGGGTATTCTACTGTGTGGGGGTAATATAAGTGTATTCTACTGTGTGGGGGCTACATGAGGGTATTCTACTGTGTGTGGGCAATATGAGGGTATTCTACTGTGTGGGGGCTATATGAGGGTATTCTACTGTGTGGGGGCTATATGAGGGTATTCTACTGTGTGGGGGGGCAATATGAGGGTATTCTACTGTGTGGGGGCAATATGAGGAAATTCTACTGTGTGGGGGCAATATGAGGGTATTCTACTGTGTGGGGGCTATATGAGGGTATTCTACTGTGTGGAGGGCAATATAAGGGTATTCTACTGTGTGTGAGCAATATGAGGGTATTCTACTGTGTGTGGGCAATATGAGGGTATTCTACTGTGTGGATCTATATGAGGGTATTCTACTGTGTGGGGGTAATATAAGTGTATTCTACTGTGTGGGGGCTATATTAGGGTATTCTACTGTGTGTCGGCAATATGAGGGTATTCTATTGTGTGGGGGCAATATTAGGGTATTCTACTGTGTGGGGGTAATATAAGGGTATTCTACTGTGTGGGGGCTATATGAGGGTATTCTACTGAGTGGAGGGCAATATGAGGGTATTCTACTGTGTGGGGGGCAATATGAGAGTATTCTACTGTGTCGGTTCAATATCAGGGTATTCTACTGTGTGGGGGCAATATGAGGGTATTCTACTGTGTGGGGGCAATATGAGGGTATTCTACTGTGTGGGGGAAATATGAGGTTATTCTACTGTGTAGGGGAAATATGAGGGTATTCTACTGTGTGGGGGCAATATGAGGGTATTCTACTGTGTAGGGGAAATATGAAGGTATTCTACTGTGTGGGGGCTATATGAGGGTATTCTACTGTGTAGGGGAAATATGAAGGTATTCTACTGTGTGGGGGCTATATGAGGGTATTCTACTGTGTGCGGGAAATATGAGGGTATTCTACTGTGTGGGGGAAATATGAGGGTATTCTACTGTGTGGGGGCAATATGAGGGTATTCTACTGTCTGGGGACAATATGAGGGTATTCTACTGTGTGGGGGCAATATGAGGGTATTCTACTGTGTGGGGGCAAAATGAGGGTATTCTACTGTGTGGGGGCAAAATGAGGGTATTCTACTGTGTGGGGGCAATATGAGGGTATTCTACTGTGTGGGGGCTATATGAGGGTATTCTACTGTGTCGGTTCAATATGAGGGTATTCTACTGTGTGGGGGCAATATGAGGGTATTCTACTGTGTATGGGCAATATGAGGGTATTCTACTGTGTGGGGGCTATATGAGGTTATTCTACTGTGTAGGGGAAATATAATGGTTTTCTACTGTGTTGGGACAATATGAGGGTATTCTACTGTGTGGGGGCTATATGTGGGTATTCTACTGTGTGGGGGAAATATGAGGGTATTCTACTGTGTTGGGACAATATGAGGGTATTGTACTGTGTTGGGACAATATGAGGGTATTCTACTGTGTGGGGGCAATATGAGGGTATTCTACTGTGTGGGTTCAATATGAGGGTATTCTACTGTGTCGGTTCAATATGAGGGTATTCTACTGTGTGGGGGCAATATGAGGGTATTCTACTGTGTGGGGGCAATATGAGGGTATTCTACTGTGTGTGGGCAATATGAGGGTATTCTACTGTGTGGGGGCTATATGGGGGTATTCTACTGTGTCGGTTCAATATGAGGGTATTCTACTGTGTGGGGGCAATATGAGGGTATTCTACTGTGTGTGGGCAATATGAGGGTATTCTACTGTGTGGGGGCAATATGAGGGTATTCTACTGTGTAGGGGAAATATGAGGGTATTCTACTGTGTCGTTTCAATATGAGGGTATTCTACTGTGTGGGGGCAATATGAGGGTATTCTACTGTGTGTGGGCAATATGAGGGTATTCTACTGTGTAGGGGAAATATAATGGTTTTCTACTGTGTTGGGACAATATGAGGGTATTCTACTGTGTGGGGGCTATATGTGGGTATTCTATTGTGTGTTGGTTCAATATGAGGGTATTCTACTGTGTGGGGGCAATATGAGGGTATTCTACTGTGTGGGGGAAATATGAGGGTATTCTACTGTGTTGGGACAATATGAGGGTATTGTACTGTGTGGGGGCAATATGAGGGTATTCTACTGTGTGGGGGCAATATGAGGGTATTCTACTGTGTGGGGGCAATATGAGGGTATTCTACTGTGTGGGGGTAATATAAGGGTATTCTTCTGTGTGGGGGCTATATGAGTTTATTCTACTGTGTGTGGGCAATATGAGGGTATTCTACTGTGTGGGGGCTATATGAGGGTATTCTACTGTGTGGGGGTAATATAAGGGTATTCTACTGTGTGGGGGCTACATGAGGGTATTCTACTGTGTGTGGGCAATATGAGGGTATTCTACTGTATGGGGGCTATATGAGGGTATTCTACTGTGTGGGGGCTATATGAGGGTATTCTACTGTGTGGGGGGCAATATAAGGGTATTCTACTGTGTGGGGCAATATGAGGATATTCTACTGTGTGGGGGCAATATGAGGGTATTCTACTGTGTAGGGGCAATATGAGGGTATTCTACTGTGTGGGGGCAATATGAGGGTATTCTACTGTGTGGGGGCTATATGAGGGTATTCTACTGTGTGGGGGCAATATGAGGGTATTCTACTGTGTGGGGGCAATATGAGGGTATTCTACTGTGTGGGGGCAATATGAGGGTATTCTACTGTGTGGGGGCAATATGAGGGTATTCTACTGTGTGGGGGCAATATGAGGGTATTCTACTGTGTGGGGGCAATATGAGGGTATTCTACTGTGTGGGGGCAATATGAGGATATTCTACTGTGTGGGGCAATATGAGGGTATTCTACTGTGTGGGGGCTATATGAGGGTATTCTACTGTGTGGGGGCAATATGAGGGTATTCTACTGTGTGGGGGCTATATGAGGGTATTCTACTGTGTGGGGGCAATATGAGGGTATTCTACTGTGTGGGGGCTATATGAGGGTATTCTACTGTGTGTGGGCAATATGAGGGTATTCTACTGTATGGGGGCTATATGAGGGTAGTCTACTGTGTGGGGGCTATATGAGGGTATTCTACTGTGTGGGGGGCAATATAAGGGTATTCTACTGTGTGGGGGCAATATGAGGAAATTCTACTGTGTGGGGGCAATATGAGGGTATTCTACTGTGTGGGGGCAATATGAGGGTATTCTACTGTGTGGAGGGCAATATGAGGGTATTCTACTGTGTGGGGGGCAATATGATGGTATTCTACTGTGTTGGGACAATATGAGGGTATTCTACTGTGTGGGTTCAATATGAGGGTATTCTACTTTGTGTGGGCAATATGAGGGTATTCTACTGTGTGGGGGCTATATGAGGGTATTCTACTGTGTGGGGGTAATATAAGGGTATTCTACTGTGTGGGGGCAATATGAGGGTATTCTACTGTGTGGGGGTAATAAAAGGGTATTCTACTGTGTGGGGCTATATGAGGGTATTCTACTGTGTGTGGGCAATATGAGGGTATTCTACTGTGTGGGGGCTATATGAGGGTATTCTACTGTGTGGGGGTAATATAAGCGTATTCTACTGTGTGGGGGCAATATGAGGGTATTCTACTGTGTGTGGGTAATATAAGGGTATTCTACTGTGTGGGGGCTATATGAGGGTATTCTACTGTGTGGAGCGCAATATGAGGGTATTCTACTGTGTGGGGGGCAATATGAGAGTATTCTACTGTGTCGGTTCAATATCAGGGTATTCTACTGTGTGGAGGGCAATATGAGGGTATTCTACTGTGTGGGGGCAATATGAGAGTATTCTACTGTGTGGGGGCAATATGAGGGTATTCTACTGTGTAGGGGAAATATGAGGGTATTCTACTGTGTTGGGGCAATATGAGGGTATTCTACTGTGTAGGGGAAATATGAAGGTATTCTACAGTGTGGGGGCTATATGAGGGTATTCTACTGTGTAGGGGAAATATGAAGGTATTCTACTGTGTGGGGGCTATATGAGGGTATTCTACTGTGTACGGGAAATATGATGGTATTCTACAGTGTGGGGGCAATATGAGGTTATTCTACTGTGTAGGGGAAATATGAGGGTATTCTACTGTGTGGGGGAAATATGAGGGTATTCTACTGTGTGGGGGCAATATGAGGGTATTCTACTGTCTGGGGACAATATGAGGGTATTCTACTGTGTGGGGGCAATTTGAGGGTATTCTACTGTGTGGGGGCAAAATGAGGGTATTCTACTGTGTGGGGGCAATATGAGGGTATTCTACTGTGTGGGGGCTATATGAGGGTATTCTACTGTGTCGGTTCAATATGAGGGTATTCTACTGTGTGGGGGCAATATAAGGGTATTCTACTGTGTGTGGGCAATATGAGGGTATTCTACTGTGTGGGGGCCAATATGAGGGTATTCTACTGTGTAGGGGCAATATGAGGAAATTCTACTGTGTGGGGGCAATATGAGGGTATTCTACTGTGTGGGGGCTATATGAGGGTATTCTGCTGTGTGGGGGTAATATAAGGGTATTCTACTGCGTGGGGGCTATATGAGGGTATTCTACTGTGTGTGGGCAATATTAGGGTATTCTACTGTGTGGGGGCTATATGAGGGTATTCTACTGTGTGGGGGTAATATAAGGGTATTCTACTGTGTGGGGGCTATATGAGGGTATTCTACTGTGTGTGGGCAATATGAGGGTATTCTACTGTGTGGGGGCTATATGATGGTATTCTACTGTGTGGGGGCAATATGAGGGTATTCTACTGTGTGGGGGCAATATGAGGGTATTCTACTGTGTGGGGAGCAATATGAGGGTATTCTACTGTGTGGGGGCAATATGAGGAAATTCTACTGTGTGGGGGCAATATGAGGGTATTCTACTGTGTGGGGGCTATATGAGGGTATTCTACTGTGTGGAGGGCAATATGAGGGTATTCTACTGTGTGGGGGGCAATATGAGGGTATTCTACTGTGTGGGGACAATATGAGGTTATTCTACTGTGTGGGGGCAATATGAGGGTATTCTACTGTGTGGGGGCATTATGAGGGTATTCTACTGTGTGGGGGCAATATGAGGGTATTTTACTGTGTGGGGGGTAATATGAGAGTACTCTACTGTGTGGGGGCAATATGAGGAAATTCTACTGTGTGAGGACAATATGAGGGTATTCTACTGTGTGGGGGCTATATGAGGGTATTCTACTGTGTGGAGGGCAATATAAGGGTATTCTACTGTGGGGGGGGGGCAATATGAGGGTATTCTACTGTGTGGGGGCAATATGAGGGTATTCTACTGTGTGGGGGCTATATGAGGGTATTCTACTGTGTGGGGGCAATATGAGGGTATTCTACTGTGTGGGGGCAATATGAGGGTATTCTACTGTGTGGGGGCAATATGAGGGTATTCTACTGTGTGGGGGCAATATGAGGGTATTCTACTGTGTGGGGGCAATATGAGGGTATTCTACTGTGTGGGGGCTATATGAGGGTATTCTACTGTGTGGAGGGCAATATGAGGGTATTCTACTGTGTGGGGGCAATATGAGGGTATTCTACTGTGTGTGGGCTATATGAGGGTATTCTACTGTGTGGAGGGCAATATGAGGGTATTCTACTGTGTGGGGGGCAATATGAGGGTATTCTACTGTGTGGGGGCAATATGAGGGTATTCTACTGTGTGGGGGCTATATGAGCGTATTCTACTGTGTGTGAGCAATATGAGGGTATTCTACTGTTTGTGGGCAATATGAGGGTATTCTACTGTGTGGGGGTAATATAAGGGTATTCTACTGTGTGGGGGCTATATGAGGGTATTCTACTGTGTGGGGGTAATATAAGGGTATTCTACTGTGTGGGGGCAATGTGAGGGTATTCTACTGTGTGGGGGGCAATATGAGGGTATTCTACTGTGTGTGGGGCAATATGAGGGTATTCTACTGTGTGGGGGCAATATGAGGGTATTCTACTGTGTGGGGGCACTAAGGTGGAATAACTACTGTATGGGGGCACTAGGGGGGGTAGGCGGGATTGGGCGTGTATATACAGGCATTGGGCGGAGTAATAGGTGTGGCTTAGTGTAAAGAAAATTTACCACGGTGCCGCTACTGTTGTCCTTCCTTTTCCAAGCTGGCCTTATGTGTATGGGGGCATCTTTACTCTCACGCAAAGACGGGGACAGGGAAAGAACGATTGAGCCTTTTTGATTTTCAGCATGCCTGGTGCTCTGCCCTTTAGGCCGCCATCAGACGTGTCTTGCAGCAAGATGTAATTCCCCTGCTCCCATTGAACGCACACACTCAGCATGGCAGCTGGCTGAGCAAATATTTCCATGCCAGCCATCTACAGTGTACTGCACCTTTGGGGTCCATCCATACATTAGCTATACCAGTATACAGTGACGAGACACGGATATTTCCCATACATTACTGTCATGCCGTATATAGCCCATTGTGAATAATTAAGATCCAGCGCACACACCGTGCCCCGATAATTAATTCTTAATATCTTATTTGCATAATATTTCTCTTCACACAAACAGCTCCCTCTCACTTCCGCCTCTGTAAAACTATCGGCCGCCTCTAATTAACCTACAGACACTGTGAAGAAAAAAAGTCCAGATGGAAATCGGGATGACAATTAGCATCATGTATGTAAATGATGAGACTCAAGAGCCCGGCCTAGGAGGTTAGTTGTCCGTCTATTCCCTTCTTTTAAAGCAAGAATACTGAATTTATTGACATGAAATCTGTAGGAATTTTTGTTATAGATGTTGTGACTCCAAGTGGGTCGTCATTGTCCCTGTGTCTAAGCATTGTGGCCAAAATCTGAAGGGTAACTTGAATCTCTTAGGCCCCAGTGCAAATATCTGTAGCCAACTACCATGTGCCATTTACAATACTGGTCTTTTCATATTTGGCAGGAGAGGTCCTCAATATCTGATTGGTGGGGGTCCAACACCGCACCCCTGATTAATAAGATGTTCTGCAGGAGCTCCACTAGAATTACACAGCTTTGTCCATTATGTAGAGGGCAGACCTTCTCCCACTGAGGTGAAGAGAAGATCCAGTTTTGGCCTGGCCCACCAGAAGATCCTTCGGTGGGTCCAGACTCTGATAACCATAGTGGGCCTCAAAGGTCCAGGAGAGAAAAAAACCCATTTGGAGTTGCCTTTGAAGCCACACTTTATTTTTGATATGGGGGGTTAGGCTCCTAAAATGAATTCCTCTGGTAGGTCCAAGGAACCCCAGTCTGACACTGAGAGGATCCACATTTCAAAACTGAAAAGTTACATGAAATGGAAAGAGAACAGATGATCCCTTGGGGATGTATTGATCCTCCTCCTCCGGCCCCCGCAGAACCTCTCAGGATTCAGTGCTCTTTTGGTAATCCATCTCAATATTGTTAAGGTGAACCTGAAGTCAGAAAAAGAAGCAGGTAGGTCCTCTGGCTTCCTAGCAATACTGGACATGGAGGGTGTAGGTGTTTCTTGCAGAAGAGGGGCCTTAATTTGAAGGAATAAACTTTCTATCTCGGGCTATAGAACATTAAAATAAGAAAAAATATTAAATCATGTCTCAAACATTGTGAAGGCCTGGGCCGTACTCCTGGTGTCTGCAAAGACGTCTAACTCACGGATTGCGCGATTTCTTCAGCATACCTAGGGCAGACATTTCCTCAATAGCAATTTCCTATGGAGAGAGTGCTGAGGTCTCGTGCCCTCTGTCCCTTGCAGATGTGAGAGAGCTCTTGGGACCCCCCAGTTCATTAGCTGGCTGATTAGTGAGTCTGTGTCCCCTGAATCCTTGGAGCAGGGTGTGTGATTAGCTTAGTGCAGGGGGTGCTCCCTGAGCACAGTGACACAATGGCAGTACAATGTCACTCACAGTGACATTTAGGTCACAGGCCAGGCATCTGCTCCTAAAACTGCGAAAACTTATTCTTGGAATTAACCTGTGCATGCACCGCTGAGCGCTCGGCGTTCGTGTGCGGCTGGCTCTCAGAGTCAAGGCACACACCAGCGGCATACAAAGGGTTACTATATGGAGGATGATTGGATGACCCTCAGTATTGTGCAGTGATGTCTGCATCCATCAGCTAAGTCCATGACTGGGAGCAATGCATCCTGCGGGTGGTCACTACGTGTGGTTATACTCCCCTAGGGGGCGCTGTCATCACAGGGATTTATACTGTTACCTAACTGGTAATTATCAGTAGTTTTTGTTTCTTAGTACAGGAGCACATCAATGCTTTATCTATGTTCTATCTATCTATCTATCTATAATCTATCTATCTATCTATCTAGCTATCTCATATCTATCTATCTATCTATCTATCTATCAACAATTTCCTATCTTTTTATCTTAGTGTAGGAAAGTTTAAAGGATAAAGGGGGTCATTTATTATCTTGAAATACCCCTAAATTAGCCATTTTTTTGGCAATTGCATTGCGGTGCAATCTGCGACCATGGCAGGTCTAAAAAAAAGGCCGTGGCGTGGGCGGGGAAGGGGATGGTACGCCGTCTCATTTAACATTTTCTACTGCTGGTTTAGATGTAGAAAATGGTCTAAATGTAAGACAGCAAGGAAGGCGTCTCACATTTAGAAGTGGCGGTGGATCCTCCGAAGTTATGTATGAGTCCGGCGGATCCAACACCAGCTATAGAGGTTATTAAGACCAGCGTCTAAAATGCCCGTCCTAATAAACGTGCCCCACAGTTTTTAGTTGAAATCATGCTTTAATGCTATTCACATGATAGTCATATGGACTCCCCAACCCAGTGGGATCTGGTGATGTGTCCACTATATGGACAAGGTGTTTGGGTTCCTCACTGGTGTCTGTAGCTGGTTCTTGCATTCCCAGGTCTACAGTGTCAGACTAGCCCCCGGGAACACCAGAAGATCCTCCAGCGGGCCCAAGCTTTGAGGCAACAATGAGCCCCAATTCTGGGATAAGTCACACCATTTGTAGGTGGCTTTGGAGACCATATCTTGTCACTAGGGTCTACTTCTCAAAACCATTTCGATAGTCCATTAGAGGGACAGATAAGGTCCCGCTAATAGACATATCTGATGTGATCCCGTGTATATTTGGTTTTTATTCCCCCCACCATTCCTTATTACAAACAGTAAGTGACAATGCAGATACTGGGAAAGATGAGCGTCTACTTCCCCTGAGTCCCTTGTGACCAGGAGTCCTAAGGGATGCAAACACTACAGCGGATACACATGGGACCGGGCCGCCTCTAAAAGAATCTGTTTTTAGATAAAAATAGCTGACCCCATGTCATTTATCCTTGGCTTCATCGTGTGCCATGTGCAGTGGATTATAAGGAGCCTTCTGTCTGTATTCTTCTCCTCCAATGTCTGTAATCTGGTAATTAGGTGCCCGATTATAAAACTGGTGGATTATGTAATTCTCGTGGGAAGGTCACTTATAAGGGTGGAAAAAAATCCCAAAATAAAATGTTACTAAACCGTACCTATAACTTTGCCTGGTACTGTACAGAAATAATTCAAAAACAAATGTCCTCTTCCATTGTCTACAGGGTGGAGATGGGTCCTCTTCGTAATTGGGCTCCATGGAAGCTGCTGTCCCTGCTACCGTGGTGGTTACGCCATGAGGCGAGGCAGGACATGGGTGCTGGGTGCCAGTGGGGGAACCAATAAGCAATTTTGCTTTGTCCAGAGTATGGCTAGGACAGCAAACTGAAGGAGGAGGACAAGCCATGGAAGGAATGGATCCATCTCCCTACTCTCCATAGAAAATGTCCTTCTACCCGTAGCCAAAGTGCCAAGCTTTTCTATCCTCCTTTGTAGTCTGATTTCCAAGGCTTGTGATGTACACTTGTATCGGCCATGTTATTAAGATGGACACATTGGTTTCTATAGAGTGAATAGCAGAAGAATATTCAATATTGTATCCCAATGCAAGGCAGGCAGAGGACATATTGTCATCTCCTGTGACGATAATGTGAGATGACACTTGTCCTATGGAGCCGCACTCGCTCCACCATATCCCAGTGTCTGTGCCGCAGTGATTTTTCTTTTTGTGCTGGAAAGTGCCGTGTGATAAATGTGGACAGATGGCAGGCAGAGCACACCTGGAATACGTGCGGAGGAAGGCGTCCCATGGGGCGGAGGACAGATGCCCTAAAACGCCACATAAACTGTATAGAAATATACCCGTGGAACAGTTTACTGGATCCCATTAACTGTGATCTTCTAGGATGTACCGACTGTAGATAATGGGACAGGATCACACAGTGCTGGGTTATGTCTAATGGCCGGTGATCTCCAGGTTCAGTTCTCGTGAACCACGGGTGAGGTGGGTCCTGCGGCCATAATGCGACCACATCACAGCCGCACACATTGGGAATGTTCACACCATTGTATTAGCACAATTTAGGCAGAAAATTGACAATAAAAATCCCACTTCACCATTCCACACTTTTTTAATACTTTTTTCTTCCATTTCAAGCAGTTTTTGCTGTATCTATTTGGGCGGATTTAGATGTGGCTTTTAGGGCTGCAATTGACACAAGGCAGATTAAGAAGCATGTAGAAAAAAAGCGCTCCATATGAACTACAGCCTGGATCTCCCGTTGCTTTTTCCATCGCAGGAAAATGCAACAAAATCCATGTGCAAAATCCTCAATGTGAACATGGTCTTGCTATAGGGACCTGAAAAAATGTCCGGGATTTTCAAGGGGCCAGGGACGCTACAGTGCAAAAGATGAAGGACCTGTGATGATGTCACCGTCATGTGATCAGTGAAGGATAAGCCGTGGCTCAGCAGTGGAGAGGAGAAGTGGTAAGGACCTGTGATGATGTCATGATCGTGTAATCGGGATGCAGGAGGGCCCAGAACTAAGCATTGGAGACAAAATATGGTACCGACCTGTGATGATGTCACCTTAATGTGATCAATGCAAGAGGGGCCAGAGCTCAGCAGTGGAGACGAGATGTGGTAAGGACCTGTGATGATGTCATCATGTCATCGGTGCAGGAGGGACCACAGCTAATCAGTGGAGACGAGATGTGGTACGGACCTGTGATGATGTCATCATGTCATCGGTGCAGGAGGGACCACAGCTAATCATTGGAGACGAGATGTGGTAGGGACCTGTGATGATGTCACCATCATGTGATCAGTGCAAGACGGCACAGAGCTCAGCAGTGGAGATAATCAGTGTTAAGGACTTGTGATGATATCACCATCATCTGAGCTCAGCAGTGGAGAGGAGAAGTGGTAAGGACCTGTGATGATGTCACTGTGATCAGTGCAGGCGGGGGTGGAAGTCAGCAGTGAAGAAGTGGTGAGCCTGAGAAACCTTGGAAGTAGTCCTCTCCTCTTATAATCCCTCTCTGAATTCCATATTAATGGCCTGGACATGCTGGGAGTTTTAGTTCTCTCCTCTGGTAGCTCCTCTCTGTAATGTCCTTTGACTCTGGTGTATGGGATCTGGTTTCCATTCTGTGTCACCTGATGTCCCATGTATGGTGTCCTCCTTTTGGGGGTTATGAAAGTGGTCACCCTAGGACTCTAGCATACAGTCACAGAGGATGGATCCGCTGCGGATTTTGCGGAATTACATGTAGAAAATTTGCATCCACGCTCTGCGTAAAAAAAAGCGGGGAGAACCTGACCCTGAAAAACCTATGCTGCGGATTTCCACCATGGGTTTCTCCCTTTATGAAATAGGCTGAAACCTGACCGAATCTGCATCAAAATCCGTGACAAATCTGAGTGGTACTCACGTGGTTCTTGTGGTGGATTTTGCCGTATATTTGCTAAATTTGCAGCAGTTTTTCAGCACAATATACGTCCCGTATGGAAGTAACTTCTAAGACGTCTTGATTCAGATGATGTCATCTACATATCACCCGTTTCAGTATTTAACTATAAAACTGCCGTCAATAGGAAAAATATGCTGATCTGCCACATGGCAGGCATACAAGGCCGGCAGTGCATCCGCAATGTGTGAACCCACCTCTAAGAGCTAATTCTTGCAAGTAATATACCTTCTTGGTTGCATCTGAGATACGTTGGTTGGTTGCTTAGCAAGAAGCTCTGTGATGGACAGCGAATGATATCCTTGCTTCTCTGGAGATTTGGAGATGCCATCGTGTTTGTCGATCGTGTGGGTACATGCATTAATTTTTTAACAGAATGGTTCCATACAGTCATAGGAGTATAACGGGCAGGAGACACATTCCTCTACAAGAGGTTTCCTTAAAAGGGCTTTCTACATTAATGAAAGTCTCCTAGAATCCAAAAGGAGTGCTCAGAGGTAATACCACCATTTGGACCACCACCAATCACTTATTGATGGCAAATACCTACTAACATACCAACCATTATTTCTATGCCTATCTCGTACAGAGTCTTTGCTGCTGTATGGTGCCTCCATGTGGCACAGCATTCTTGCCTAGAAGAAATGTTTCCAGGAGGAGAATCCATCTGTGAGCCTCTTGGGCTCATACCAGATTATGGGCTACATATTATGGATTGGCACTTCATGGTGGCATAATTTTAGGTACTTGGGTAACAAGGCTCCTCTACCGACCATGTTCCACTAATAATACAGATGTCTTCTAAAGTAGCAGAGAGGACCCCTCAGACACTGAGGCCCAGGTGCTACTTCTGCATCCCGTATAACGATGCCCCTAGTAATATGGTATCATGAATGCTTTATACACCAGGAAACCATCTTGATATGGTAGGTCACAATAAGAAGTGAGTTCTTCATTCATAGACTTGTCAGTTTGGAAAATAGCTCAAATTTCCGTCCTTTTGTCTCTAAATGTTCTGGTATTGGATGGATTCTTGTGATTTACACTAGCTGGCTGAACACCGTTGTTACTCTTGTGCCACATTATTGCCTATTTCATAAGCTTCCCCCTCTTACATTTTAGAAGGATTTCTGCTGCCCCTCTCCCACCTCCAGTGTCACAATGATTAATCGCAGTCTCAGGCCGAGGTCAATTAGTGAGGGTCAGGTGGCATCGGAGGGTTAGGCTCATCTCTTTATTGAACACAATATTTTAGCACACACTGTCACCTCTCGGCATGATTTATGGCCGGGCCAAGCTCACATTGCATCTACTGCACCTCTCACCACCTCCATGGGTTCAGCACTCTCAGCTAATTATAAGCAAGCCAAGAGCACTGGGGAGAGAAAGCAGGTTAAGAGATGCCAGAGGTGGGGAGCACGGTGTGGAAATGATAGAGGAAAGGGAATAAAGGGGTAGAGAAGGTTTAATGTGAGAAATCATTGGAGATATGGAATTTTTTGAGCGTGAGTTGATGTAATCCCTCTGGAAACCATGTTCCCATCAATACGTCATCAATACTTTTATTATGTAAGACACTATCATCCATCAGCCAGAAACGTTACCGTATTCGAAGATATGCTGCTACCAGGAGCTGGCCTTAGACTCTTAGTTGACTAGTGTCCTGACTTTTATTGGTGCCCTCAGCAACCTAAATACCATAGTTTCCTCCTTAGGAGTTGTCTCTTTATAGCTTCAGGCACCAAATATGAGCTCGGAGGGGCATCTTTTCTGTCCTCAGTCCTTCACAACCAGCAGCACCCCTTCAGTAATGAGAAGAGACACTCCCCTTGTGCCTTCTGAGGTTGTGAACTCCAATAGTTGGTTCTGCCACTACCTGAAGTTTGCTTTCATTGCGCAAAAAATTGGGCAACCTCTTGTCGAATTGAAGATCCTCCTTCCGGCAACTGATTGCGTCAAGGCCTCTTGGAGCCCCCTCCCCATTCAGCTGCAGATGAATGGTAATGCCAATGCCCATTATCGAGGGGTGCATTGACTGGAGCCAAAACACACATACCCAAAATATGAATGTCCACATGAACAACCACAAATTGGTCCAAGTGAAATGTGTTCTACTAGGACTTACGACAATTACCCTCAAGTCAAAGGAGATCATTATCATGTTAGTGTTGAATTTGGTGTAGATTGACCATAGAATCTATTTTGGACTGACTAGGTGATGGGTAAGTTGCTTGATATTTATAGTCGGTAGAACAATATATCAAAACCTGTAATGATCTGGTACCAGCAATATTCAGGACATGAACTAATCCTATATTGGACCACTTTTCTCACGATTGTGGTTAAGTTCAAAGTACTCAGCTGGCTCCTGAACGTCAAAGCCTTTAACTAGTTCAACCTTTGGTTCTCTGGATAACATCTAGTATAGGTGTAACTGCAAAACAAGTAATGGAGACTGGAGTAAGGACTGGAATTAGGTTTTTGTACATGAACATCATGAAATTGATGGCTTCAAAATTATAGAACAGTGTTTCAAGCATGTTGATAACTCTGGTCCTGGCCATATATGTCTGTAGGATGCCAGGACACAGTAAGGCCAAGAAGAAGACAACCCCATTTGGCGATCACTTTGCAGCCAATGGCTTGTCACTAGGGTCTATTCCTTATGGGCGGATTTACAAATATTATGTATTATTAATGAGAGGTCCTGTGTGTATACTGATAACAAGAAAGATCAAAATGGTCATTCACATGGTCTGTAGACCTGGAGGGTCCTTAAAATAATTTTCACTGCTAGACCTCTATACGGTTCTGATCATGTTCTAACAGGAGAAAAATTCCATAGAACAGCCACGTTTTAAAATCAGAGGCACATATGGAGGTAGAAAGGACTACTTAGACTTCTATTAACACAGTCCATCCAGTTCAGCAAAAAAACACCTCATTTGAGAAGAAGCCAGTTCTCCTTATCCTAGGGAAAAAAAACCAACTATCCAGCAATTAGAATAGATCCCTGAGTCCCTGGTAATATTATTACACTCCAGAAATACATCCAGGCCCCTCTTTAACTCTTTTAGTGAACGCACCATCACCACCTCCTCGGGCAGAGAGCTCCATAGTCTCACTGCTCTTACCGTAAAGAATCCTCTTCTATGTTGGTGTCGAAACCTTCTTTCCTTTCATGTGTATCTGTACCTGTGGTATATTTGTACATAGCCATAGTTACTAATAGTCCCAGGAAACAGAACAGGGGTGGGGCCAACTGCAAAGTGGGTTTGGGCAAAAATTTATCCCAAAGTGGGCAGTTTTGCCTATTTTCGGGGTGTTGGTAGTAATAGGGCTTAAAGAGGTATTCCAGGATTTTAATATTGATGGCTAACCCTCAGGATCTGATCAGCAGCTGTCCATCAGTCCCGGCCGGCTGTTTCAGAGTAGCTCCAGTGCCAGAAGTCAGGACCAGAACTGCTGTGCAGTGCTGCACCCAGGGGTGGGATTCAACGCCGGACATGCGGTGTCGTGACACAAATTTACATATACATCCACCATATATATGCAACACATATAAATACACCATATACATGGTACACATACATAAATACACCATATACACCATATACATGGTACACATACATAAATACACCATATATATGCTACACACACATAGCACCCAACTTTTAAAAAGCCTAAGGAGCTAAACTGTCAGCGGCGTGCAAAGCCCTTATACACCCATATATGATAGATATATGATAGATACAGTATATAAATTACACCTAGGCTACACAGTAGACTTACCTACACCATATAGATTTTTTACACATTTGTACCTAGCACTAAAGACATATTTGCATACACATTATATTCAGTGCCATCACAGATACAGAATTCAGCGCCACGTACCTCTTACATCCAGTGATGTCCCCTGTGATGTAGATGTTCTCTGTCCTCATCGTCTCCATTCTCACCAGACCGCCATGATGATTTTTCAGCCATCTCTCGTCTCTGGAGTTTGACAAAACTACTTTTCCATCATCCTCCTACCTTCTAACAACTCATCCTGCCACCTCCAATACTGTGCCCGCTGTGCTGCCCAATACTATACTGCAGAAACAGATAAACCCTTCTGATAATACTAGTACCACACAGATAGTGCCCCCAATACTGTGCCCGCTGTGCTGCCCAATACTATACTGCAGAAACAGATAAACCCCGCTGATAATACTAGTACCACACAGATAGTGCCCCCAATACTGTGCCCGCTGTGCTGCCCAATACTATACTGCAGAAACAGATAACCCCCCTGATAATACTGGTACCACACAGATAGTGCCCCCAATACTATTCCCGCTGTGCTGCCCAATACTATACTGCAGAAACAGATAACCCCAATATAATACTAGTACCACACAGATAGTGCCCCCAATACTGTGCCCGCTGTGCTGCCCAATACTATACTGCAGAAACAGATAACCCCCTGATAATACTAGTACCACACAGATAGTGCCCCCAATACTGTGCCCGCTGTGCTGCCCAATACTATACTGCAGAAACAGATAACCCCCTGATAATACTAGTACCACACAGATAGTGCCCCCAATACTGTGCCCGCTGTGCTGCCCAATACTATACTGCAGAAACAGATAAACCCCGCTGATAATACTAGTACCACACAGACAGTGCCCCCAATACTGTGCCCGCTGTGCTGCCCAATACTATACTACAAAAACAGATAAACCCCCCTGATAATACTAGTACCACACAGATAGTGCCCCCAATACTGTGCCCGCTGTGCTGCCCAATACTATACTGCAGAAACAGATAAACCCCGCTGATAATACTAGTACCACACAGACAGTGCCCCCAATACTGTGCCCGCTGTGCTGCCCAATACTATACTGCAGAAACAGATAAACCCCACTGATAATACTAGTACCACACAGATAGTGCCCCCAATACTGTGCCCGCTGTGCTGCCCAATACTATACTGCAGAAACAGATAACCCCCCCTGATAATACTGGTACCACACAGATAGTGCCCCCAATACTGTGCCCGCTGTGCTGCCCAATACTATACTGCAGAAACAGATAAATCCCCCTGATAATACTAGTAGCACACAGATAGTGCCCCCAATACTGTGCCCGCTATGCTGCCCAATACTATACTGCAGAAACAGTCCCCCTGAAAATACTAGTACCACATAGATAGTGCCCCCAATACTGTGCCCGCTGTGCTGCCCAATACTATACTACAAAAACAGATAAACCCCCCTGATAATACTAGTACCACACAGATAGTGCCCCCAATACTGCTGTAATTTTAACAACCGGATCTGGAGAACCGGAGGGAACAGGCTGAATCCCATTCAGCTCAACCAGCTTAATACACTAAATAAAGGGGGGAGCTACTCTGATACAGCTGATTGGAGATGGTGCGGGATGTAGACCCCCCACCGATCAAATATTAATGGACTTTCCCGACAATAGACCATAAATGTTCAAATCCTGCAATACCCCTTTAAATGTCCTGAATCGACCACTATGTTTAGTTATCAGACCCAGACCTTTTTTTATAAACTAAATAATCCTAATTTTGATAATCTTTCTGGGTCCTGTTGTCCATTCCAGTTATTACATTACTTGTCCACCATTGAACCCTCTCAAGCTGTACTATGTCACCAAGCAGATTTATGAAAAACTGACATAGCAACCAATCACAGCACAGCTTTCATTTTTCAAGAGCAGAATGTGAAAAGAAAGCTGCGCTGTGATTGGTTGCTATGGGCAGCATATTCAGTTTTTCTTTTAGACAGTTTTATAAATCACCCCTAGGCCTCAGTAAGGTGTTAAAAAGTCGTAAATTATACCGCACCTCAGATTTGTGCCATAATTGGCGACTTTTTGAGCTAAAGTGAGAGAAAAGGGGTGTGGCTTAGGAGGGGCGGGTCCTATCATGGTCCATCAGATTTACAATAAAATGAAGTAAGTTACAGCTCAAGTCTATAACGGCTCCTGGCCGGCGTAGATTTGAGTCTGGCGCATGGAGTACCAGAGATTAGCCAAATCTGCCTCTGAAAGGGGTATTCCGGTTACAGAAAGTCCTACTGCTGGGACCCCCACTGATCACGAGAACAGGGGCCCCATACCTCATAGAGCCCCCTGAAATGTGCGACGTTGCTCCATTAATTTCTGTGGGAGTTATGTACAGCACTCCATTACCACCGCAGTGGCGTGCATTTTCAATCAGCTTCTTCGTCCGTTTCTGACGGGGGGCTCCATGGGTTACGATGCCCCTGTTGTCGTGATCAGTCGGGGTTCCTCTGATCTAATAATTTTCCCCCTCCTTGTAGATAGAGGTTTACTTTCTTTAACCAGAATATCCCTTTAATAAATTAGGCGCATCCTACTCCAGTGCACAGGGGATTAAGACTGGCGGATGGGAACACCATTTTTGAGAAATGTCCCACCGTGTGTGGTCTGATTATTGATTCGTAAAGTGGCAGGACTATGTTCTCATCACAGGCATCTATGCCCCCTTTGTTGAAACCTATTATCCTACTGGCCTTGGCAGAAGCTGCCTGGCACTGGTTTCTACAGCTTACTTTTTAGGTCCTTTTCCATATCAGTGCTACCCAGTGTATTACCATTTAGTATGTACGGGTGACTTGCATTATTCCTTCCTATGTGTGCGTTCTAATCCAGCCATTTTCAGACATTATCCAATTGCGCTTGTGCTTTGCCATGAATAGTGATGAGCGGGAGGTGGCATATTCGATTTCGCGATATTTCGTAAATATTCGATTGAATATTCGTCTAAATCGAATATTCGTCATTATTCTATATATTGCGAATGTAAGGCGAATTTATATTCACATCGCAAATTAAACTTAGAGCTGAGTTCCTAATGGTTGTAACTTGTATTGCTAGAATTGACGAAGATAACGAATATAGTGCTATATTCTCAATCTTCGTTATATTCTAGCAATACAACCATTAGGAACTTAGCTCTAAATTTAATTCGCAATGCGATTAATATAACCTGTATTAATTGCATTGCAAATTCAACTTAGAGCTGAGTTACTAATGGTTGTATTGCTAGAATATAACGAATATCACGAATATAGCACCATATTCTCTATATTCGTTATATTCTAGCAACGACCAATAGGAACTCAGCTCTAAGTTTCATTCGCGAAGCGAACATATACTCGCATTGCGAATTGATCTTAGAGCTAAGTTCCTAATGGTTGTATTGCTAGAATATAACGAAGATGACGAATATCACGAATTCACAAATATAGCGCTATATTCTCAATCTTCGTTATATTCTAGCAATACAGCCATTAGGAACTCAGCTCTAAGTTGGTTTCGCAATGCGAGTATATGTTCGCATTGCGAATTTAACTTAAAGCGAACCTGTCACCTGGAATTCACATTATAAACCAATAAAAGTACCTTATAGCTGATGACCAGTGTGTTGTCCTCATGTTTTTTTCCTCTTTTCTGCACTTATAATTCATGAAAAAAACGTCTTTCAAACTGCTCTTTTTCTACAGACAAAGTCATGATAGAAGTCAAGGAGGCAGACACTCCTTGACTCCAGGATGTGCCTCCCCCGCCCTAACCCCGCCTCTCAGCAGTTTAATTGACACTCGGCTCCCTGGCCGGGACCGCGCTTGTACAGGCGGCATATGCGCCGTCGCCCTCCTTTGCAGCGCGATCCTTTCGCTTATTCGCACATGCGCCGTCCCCCGACGCCGGCCAGTCTTCTGTCGCTCACGCGCGCGCGCCCGGATCCTCAGGCTCCATGCGTCCATAAGCGAAAGGATCGCGCTTGACTCCGCGCTGCAAGGAGGGCGACGGCACATGCGCCGCCTGTACAGCGCGGTCCCGGCCAGGAGCCAGTGTCAATTAAACTGCTGAGAGCGGGTTAGGCGGGAGGCATCCTGGAGTCAAGGAGTGTCTGCCTCCTTGACTTCTATCATGACTTTGTCTGTAGAAAAAGAGCAGTTTAAAAGACGTTTTTTTCATGAATTATAGGTGCAGAAAAGCGGAAAAAAACATGAGGACAACACACTGGTCATCAGCTATAAGGTACTTTTATTGGTTTATAATGTGAATTCCAGGTGACAGGTTCGCTTTAAAGCTGGGTTCCTAATGGCTGTTGCTAGAATATAACGAATATCGCAATGCGAATAATTCAGGTTATATTAATCGCATTGGGATTACAACTTAGTCAAATTTGTGAGATCGTAATTCTTACATCCGACAGTACATTTTAGCATAGAGGCGTTCCCATTGGGATGGGGACGCTCCATGCACACAGGAAATCGCCAGAAGCGGCAAGGGGCATTAACTGGAGCGGGCAGGGAGCCAGGAATCTTCTGGACAGGTAAGAACAACTTTTGGGAAGTGGGAAGACAGCCAGAGAGCAACAACTAAAAAATAAAAACGAATATTCGAAGTAGCGAATATATAGCGCTATATTCGCAATATTCGCAAATTATCGAAGTTGCGATATTCACGATAAAAATTCTCTATTCGAATATTCGCGCTCAACACTAGCCATGAATACAAAATTAATGCAATTGTAAAATTTTGCCATTATGACAATGACAAGTGCAGCAAGCCCCTGAGCAGCCGCTGCAGTGGATGGGAGTAGTAGTGGCCTGGTGAGATGTTGTGTCATGGCGTACTCCCTCAATCCATTGCTCCCTGTGGATCAGTGCAGGGAAATAAAGTTTGAAGAATAAGACCAGAAGTGAACGTATTATAGTCTCTCTAAAATGCAAAGTATAACTTCTGGTACATTTAACACCAGCGGGTTCAAAGTGCAATTTCTGGCACCAGTAAAGAAGGTATGGATGTAGGTTGGATGCCTGTAACATAGCACTTGTTAGTGTAGATGTCCACTAAACGGTCTAGACTTTAGATGGTCTTGGGTGATGGGTGTCTGAGCTGTAGTCCCTCACCTTACAGCAGTGTCTATTGAGCAGGTTTTCAGCTGTTCACTCTGCTGTCTTTCAAGTGTTTTCTTCAGAATGGATTACATAAATTTCTCTGGAGAATCTCTGCCTGGAGCAGGAGCTCTGCAGTGTACTTCCTCTCCTCTCTCTGTCTCTGTCCGCAGGAACTTCCCTCCCTGGCAGGAGGCAGGACCAGCCCACTCCAAGCAAGAGGTGAGGAACAGGATGGTTAGCCCTGTTCCTGTCAACCATTTGCCAACCATATCCTACCTGGAACTCATGGCCAAAACACTGACAGTACATAATAATACAATACATACCTAATTACAGCGGGCAGAATAATTTTGTAAGCAAGTCCAATAAATTTTCCACTCAATGAGGATGCAATATATGAGCTGACGTGTCCAGAAGTTTCAAGACTTGAAGAAATGTGTTAGGGCTGAGAAGTTTGGCAGCAGAGATGCACAGGACAGATTGTGTATGAGCTCTAACATCTCATGGCAGGGTGTAGCTGTTTTCTAGAATGAGTAATAGGAATCCTTTATAATTCCCAGACACCAAGCATATGAAATATGATGAATTACTGCGATATTAAATCTGATCGGGAAATGTGTCAATGGAGAATGCTTAATGGCTTTTACTGTGCTCGTCGTAATAATTGTCAGATGTTATTCATACTGAAATGGTCAAGGTATCTAGAACAGCTCCAGCCTTGGTCTACTATGAGACCGATCAGAACCCAGGCCTCCACACCAATGACTATGGGCAGAGGACATGTCACTGATCTGTTATCCATGGAAATATGTTGCGTTTTTTTATGTTGTGTTTATTCATTTATGGTCAGGCGCTATGTTCTTCTTAGATCTTTGGCAGGTTGGTTCTAGCATCAGCTGGTCCTTGGCCACAGGTAAAATCTATACGTCCTATAGACAGTACATTGCACAAGAGACAATGCCCCCCGCGCTGTGTTCGGCATGTGCCAAGGCATAGGGGGCAATAACCAGACCCTTTCGCATTATTGTATCATTTAAACCATTGTAGCCTGGAGTCCTGGCGAGCGGCCGTGTAATTACACACACACTACTCGGATAATTAGGCCTGTGCACTGGAGGATCCTCCGGCCCGGTGTGTGGGAAGCACAATAAGCCGAGAACTCTCCTTGGAGACGAACAAAGAATGAAGGATCTGCGGCTAGGCACCAGTGCAATAAGCTGAACCTCAGCCAGAGCACAGATCGATAGTTTCTAACCTCCTGCTCACTATCTATTTAACCCCTTTCTGGACTTGTGGTTGACCTGTGATGACACTGGGTATGAGGATAACATGGATAGGACAACTACAAACATGAGTCTCGGTAGACTCTTCAGTAGAAGGCATGGTGACCCTGTGCCATCAAGCTCACGTTCTGTGTCATGGATTGACTGATACCTGGTCATAACAGGATAGTTATACAAACCCATATCTTGTTTTAGTAAATTGTAACGTAGGCCCCTAATAGTGTAAAGATTTAGCATCTGTTTTGCGCCTGTAACACCCGGACCTCCCAGGGTTCAACTGAGCGGAACTTAGGTCACTATAAGGTTCTTTTTAAGTTAGGTTCAGTTGTACCATGGCAGGTCCGGGTATTGCGTCTGTAGTACAGATGTTAAGATGTGCCCACATCAAAGCTGGTTGAATGAGGTCTAAAACTGGCCATACACCTTCAATATCAGTCAAACGATCCCTCAATCGGCCAACGCTGTTCCTCAAAACTTCCCCATACACATGAATACTCAGTCAGGCATATATCTGTTCTCATTGTGGAGAGGAGAATAAGCCACTGTCAGATACCTCTGGTGGTGGCTCATCTACCCCAACATCTGCAGAAAGAAATGCACGTTAGCTGGTCAGCCGATCTTGCCAAAGTTGGTCGGTTTGGTCAACCTCAGTCTATTGTGAATGGTCAGACTCACCAGAAATATGGATATATCGATTGTAAATTTTATTGAAGACTATAATTTCATGAACTCATACATCTATGATGTGTAGGATCCATGTCCCCGACCACCACCCCGATCACATTTAGGAAAGGGATAAAGTGACTCAACCCAATTTGCCCAACCACATGCAGAACCTGTGGCAAGGGCATGACTCTTGGTCCCCACTTTCCATAACATGGCTCATGGAGAGGGGGAGATGGCAAAGCTTTACAGGCTCTTGTAGGGGGAGTGAAGGGTGTAGCCAACGTGAACCAGCCCTTCTCATTAGGTGAGATAGATAAGGTGGCGTAAAGGCGCCAGTGGTAGTATACCAGTAGTTGAGTTTCACTCATTTACACAATGTGTTCCACGATATCTCCGCCCTGTCACAGCCCAAACCAACAGAACCACTTGGGAATTGTAGGAACTAAGCCTGTTGACACTAATAAGGCTGTAGATTCAGCAGGATGACTTATAGGCGACTGGTATCACCTTGTAGTCCGGTCCTAAGCGTGGCATGCAAACTATCTGAGAACATGTCCTCCAACAGCCCGAACTTGAGATGGGAGTTTTACAAACTAATTGTGTATACAAAAAGTCTCACTATACAGTCTCCATATAATAGCATGCTCAAATAACAGTACCACTGTTCCCTAAATGATAATGGCCAAATAATAGTGCCATACAATTTCCTAAATATAGTAGTATACAATGCTCATATACAGTGATATTGTCAGTATTCATATAAAAGTGTCATATAGCGTCTAAATAATTGTGCCATATAGTCCCTGTATAAATTAATGAATTACCACTATGTGTTAAGTAATCTCCGATCCAATATGAGGCGCCGATGAGACCTCCCGATCATAGTTTCCCTTATTCTGCCTTAATTTTTCCATGCAGTTTTTACGTCGTTATTCCACTTTTCATTGCTTCTGTCTGCCTCTGCAGACACCAGTCGAGTCCCAGTCCAAGTGTGGTGTCTATGAAGGGCTTTTAGGGTTAAGTTTGGGACCCCAAAGCGTGGGACTTCAAAGGGAGGTGGTGAGAGAAGCTGTCACCCGGTGGCCTTGTGTATGGGCTCCATACACATGCTGTTTGATCAGACTCAGTCACACTTCCTGGCCTGAGAGCCCAGACTCCCTCGCCACCTCCTGTCCTTTCACTCGTCAGCTCAGCAGGATCTGATTGAATGGTGCCAGTAACGAGGAAAGGGGTGGGGGCATGCTGATGAAGCTAAATGGGGTGAAAGAATGAAATGGGGAGTCATTAGGGACCAACCAACCCGATGTAAACAGGCAATTAAAGAGCATTTTCCCCTTAAATAAAGAAAATACCATCAAGTTGTCAAAAATTCAGCTCTTTTTTTTGAAGAACCTATGTTAAAACCAATATGGCTTGCATAGGGATGAATGCTCATCTTTTTTAGAATTCAAAATCCTTGGTCTAGGTATGTAGTTCTGTGGGATCAATTATATATACAGCTTCTGGTTATCAGGATTCTGGGAACGTGGGGTGAAAACCCAGGAGGAAGCTACAAATTTACCCTAAAATCAATAAAATATGTAGATGTATAACAACCACTGTAGTGTCTATAGGGCAGTGACCCATAGACTCTGCGTGGCATAGGAAAGCTTGTAATAATCCGCAGATACATTCCTTACAGACAAAAGTCTATAAGCGAGGCAGAGGTAGGAGTCGCACCGACCCCTGGTACTTGATGGGGTCCAGACACCGGTATTATAAATGGCACATACTAGGTGGACTCCCTGTTACAGATTCTCCATTCAATTAATACCGATTCCCAATTTTTTTTTAACACCGTTCATTGCATGCAGAAAAGGGGGGCATCAGCCTGGAGGGCATACTTCCAAACTTTTGACTAGGTCCTGCATGGGTGGACTGAGAACTTAAAGGGACATTGTTGTAGGTGGGTCCAAATTGATAGAAGGCAGGCCAACACAAGTAGGAAGGGACAACATAAGTAGGCGGGGCCTGCAATACTGTAGTGCAGCACGAAATACCGCCCCAGCAGAACCAGATAGCATAGTACAGCACAAAATACTGTCGCCTTCACCACAGTAGTCAACTCTATCACCGTCCTGAGGGTGGTGATACAGTTGAATTCAGGAGGGCACCTGCAGCCATCGGTCAGGGGCATAAATACCTGATGCTCCTAGCATTAATAAATGCTGGGCTTTAGATCATAATGTACTTAGCAGGTGGCGTGAAGATTCGCCCACCGCCCAAATTTTTCCTGTAGGGTCTATGGCCTGTCCCCACCATGTCCTACCCATCGATAGGTCAAACCCACAACCTACGGCATCCGTTACCAAGTGCATATTACCCCCTTTATTACACCCCAAAGAAAATCTAGTCCATTTACAGATCCCAGACCAGACACCTCCGCTAAACAAACAGAGACCCTAGAATAAACACAAACTTCAGAGCAGAATGCATAAAATAATGCAGACCCCAGACCAGACATCTCCCCTAATTAAATACAGGCCCTGGAATAAATGCAGACCCCAAAATAAACATAAGAGCTCAAATCAGACCCAATAAAGTGTGGAGTTTGTATGTTCTCCCCGTGTTTGTGTGGGTTTCCTCTGGGTACATCGGTTTCTCCCACACTCCAGAGACATACTGATGGGGAACTTAGACTGTGAGATACACTGGAGACATCAAGTAATGTTCATAAAGAGCTGCAGAATATGTCAGCTTTATATAAGTAAGTAAAATAATAAGTAATGCAGACCCCAGACCAGGCACCTAAATACAGACCCCAGGATAAATAGGATAAGAACAGACCCCAGACCAAACCCCCTAAAGAAATACAGACCCCCGACTAGACTCCCCAGGTTAGATCTCCTTCAGTAATTTAGACCCCAGACTAGACCATCTAAATACAGACTCCAAACCAGACTTCACCTCTTTTGGTCTTGAAGCCTATAGGAGGACTACAGGAAGGAGAATAAATGAGTATGCAGCAGTGATGGTGGACCTTTTAGAGACCGAGTGCCCAAACTACAACCCAAAACCCACTTATTTATCGCAAAGTGCCAACATGGCAATTTACCCTGAATACTATAGTCCAATATAGTATATATCCATGTACTTTATCATTTAGCTGCCTGCCTGTCTAACCGGCCTGCATTCAATGTGCTGCCTGTGCTTTTCATAGTGCGGCCTGCGCTGATGAATGGCAGGAAAAGTCTAAGGCACATTGGTACACCATAGACTTTTACCAGGGCGCGGATGCCCACAGAGAGGGCTCCGAGTGCCACCACTGGTATATTAAACAGTATACAGTATATTAAAGAGGATATGGGGGACCAGGGGATTTTCCTGCTCTTCTAGCAGACCATTAGGGGCTCCAATTTTTACAAAAACCTCGTAGATGTACCTGGAGAGTTGGCAAGTATGCTCTGTAGGCACTGTAATGGCTGCCATTACTAGTAGTCATCCAACATCTAGTAGACCGTAGATATTAGGACCCCAGACCAAACTCCCTAAAGAAATATACACCCCAAACCAGACTCCCCAGATTAGATCTCCTGCAGTAATTTGGACCTTAGACTAGACCATCTAAATACAGACCCCAAACCAGACTTCACCTCTTTTGGTTCTGCAGCCTGTAGGAGGACTACAGGAAAGAGAATAGGTTAGTATACAGTATATTAAAGAGGACATGGGGACCAGAGTGATGTGCCTGCTCTTCTGGCAGTCCATAAGGTCTCTAATTTTTATGAGAATCTCCTAGATGTACCGGGAGGGTTGGCAAGTATCAAAGTATGCTATCTAGGCACTCTAATGGCTTCCATTACTGGTGGTCACCCAACATCTATGGAGGAGATAGGACTTTATTCAAGATGAGGACTTATATTAGGAATGGTATTTTAATAACTTATAGTCACATAGTCTCACCAGCCTCCTATTTCCCTACTAATTATTTATGGCCATCAATATGCCATTGATATCCCAAGCCATCTCCTCCCTCCAAAAATGACAATCGCGTCTCTCCCCCATCCCTGGTCTCTAAGTGCGCTGTTGGCTTGGAGTTTTGGAAATGTGACTCCTAAGTGACAAGCGCTCAGTGGGACATCAAAGCTTCTTGTGTGAGAAGCCAGCGTGTTTGTGAACAAGCAGGTTCCCCAAGGAGCCTCCGCTAATTGTATCACATCTCCAGTGCCTTTCAAAACAGTTTGCCGAAAACTAATCAGCGGAGGTAAAGTGCTTCCCGGGGGCCCTGTTTGACTGTCCCCTGAAGCTGCATTGTTCCTGTAACTTTTCGTGTAATAGGGTACTCTATTAACCAATTTACTACTGAAGCTGTCTGTCCTACGCGCTATAAGAACCAGACTGGTCCTAAAGGGACATCAACCCTTGTCAAATGGAGTCAATCTACTCTACGTTTTCTATGTTTTGAGGACAGTCAATTATTTCATCTATTATTCCCTGTTATCAGCCATTTACGCCTGGGGTGTAGGCTATTGTGGAGCTGGTCAATGGGAAGTTCAGAAAAATACCTCACTTCATTGAGGACCAATGGTGGGCACTTGTAATGCTTCATTTCTCCTGTGGTGGCGCTGCAGGGAATTGAAAACTTGTTGCAGGGTTCTCTTACAGATTAGAGCTGGTTACTGTGGATCCCAGCAGAAAGATATAAAGTAATAATATTTCATTGCGGGGGATGTTCTCAAATGGCAGAGCTATAATATATATGCGGGGGAGGTCATCCATTATCTTGATCTAAACTCTATGGGAGTGCATGATCATGGAGCCCTTGTCTTAGAGGCGCCCCCTGCAGGCCTATTGTGCCCTGAGAGGCATGAATGGGATAGTGGAGACTCTAGGCCAGGGATCAGCAACCTCCGGCGCTCCAGCTGTTCTGAAACTACAACTCCCAGAATCCTCCTTTCACCTCTATGGGAGTTACAAGAGCAGCCAAATAGGTGTGCATGCTGGGAGTTGTAGTTTCACAGCAGCTGGAGCGCTGGGTGTTGCTGATCCCTGCTCTAGGGCAATTGCCCTTTTGTTTTTCTAAGGCCTCTTGCACATGAACGTTTTTTTTTTTTCCGTTTCCATTCCGTTTTTACGGATTCCATTTGCGGTCCATATGCAGAACCATTCGTTTCAATGGTTCCGCAAAAAAAAATGGAATGTACTACGTACGCATTCCATTTCCGTATATACGTTCCGTGGAGGGATAGAACTTGTCCTATTAGGCTAGGTCTACACGGCGAAATTATTCCTCTTTTTTGTCAGTTTTTCTCCCCAAAATGCACCATGACTTTTTTCCATAGACTTTCAATAGACTTTCCTATAAGATCTCTGTATGTGTGAAAAAAACACAAAAAAACTCATGGTGTGTTTTAGAACCAAAGAAACAAAAAGGAACGATGCCTGACAGAGGTTTCTCAAGCGTGTGGGTCCAAAACTGACCTCTTTCCTTGCAAACCTGTAAGAAACTAAAGGCATAACTGAGGGGTCTGACCACAAAAGGGTTTGTTTGTAGTCTGTAACCATGAGAACGGACACGTCGGCAAAGGAGCTGTATGCACAAAACGGCTATAGAATTTTTTAATCTGTATAAAGGAGCTGAAGATCTACACGCTAAGAAAAAATTTAATTGGTGCAACTTTTTGAATGCAGTTTTAGTATACAAAAGACAACACAGGCTGCTCCATCTGCCCACAATACAGCGCTGATGTCACCCGTGTGTTACTGTAGGCTTCCTTTGTGGAAATCTGTCGCTAATGATTTGTAAGATTCACATGTGCCGCTGCTTCTAACGTTCACAACCTCTCCCATTAATATTTCAGCAAAGGCGATGAGATCGATGTGGCCTCTCACATTGTATTGATCTGTCTGCCTGGCCCTCCTTCAGGTGATTTAATACAGACCTTCCCCCGAGCCTCCCATATTAGCCCGCTTCCTCAGCATATTAAGGGGAAGCTTGACATCAGGGGGCTTTACCATCACCTCGTGGGCATATAGCTGATCAGGCATGTCGGTTACACTGATTACCATCATAATGAATACATAGATGCAGCAGAGCTGAATCTGTCATGTTGTTTGTGTATAATGAGATGGTAGGATGACCAGCAGCCTAGATAACAGCTACTTCAAAGGCAAAGTGGAGCGGATACCCATAGCCAACAGATACCAGCTTTCTCTTGTACTAAAATCTCCGCCACAGTAATCAGGATTGGCCGTGCCAAATGACAAACTAAGCTCCGATACACTGCTATTGATGTAGCAGAGCTAAATTTGTCATAAAAATGGGTTCCAGCCAGGAGTGCGCCACCAATGAGGCCAGGTGAGGCAGGACCAGGTAGGGGCAAGAGAGGGGGCAGAGGAAAGGCAATGGGCAATGAGCGCTTTCATTGTGGCAAAGGGGTTAGGTTAAGAAATTGGCATGGGGGGGGGGGAGGGTGCCATTTCAGTTTTTGCCTAAGGCAGCAGAAAGCCTAGGTGCACCCCTGGCTCCAGTATTACTTGGTCTAAAGTGGGGACCCCTTTAATGCTTTCCTTTAAACCACATGCTGTAATTACTCTTTAGGTGAACCTGCAGTCCTATGTAAAATTATATTCCTCTCATTAAATATTGGAAGAGCTTGCAATCTATATCTGGTTGTGAGAAGAGACACACAGTGCCTACAAGGACAACCCTATTTATTTCGGTAGTGTAATGCTTCATTTTTCCTGCGGGGGTGCTGCAGGGAAATTGAACATTTGCTGCTGAGTTCTTCCGCATTATACAGCTGATGAACGGGGCTCCCAGCAGCAGGACACCCTGTGGACAGTTTATGAGACCAAATGGACACAACTTTTATTTTAGCTATGGCCGATCTTCCACATTAGTGCAAAGTTGGCTGAATCTGCTGATTTGGGTGGTAATGGCTGCCGACCTGATGTGTATAGTCGTGGTCAAAAGTTTTGAGAATGACACAAATATTAGTTTTCACAAAGTTTGCTGCCAAACTGCTTTTAGATCTTTGTTTCAGTTGTTTCTGTGATGTAGTGAAATATAATTACACGCACTTCAGACGTTTCAAAGGCTTTTATCGACAATTACATGACATTTATGCAAATAGTCAGTATTTGCAGTGTTGGCCCTTCTTTTTCAGGACCTCTGCAATTCGACTGGGCATGCTCTCAATCAACTTCTGGGCCAATTCCTGACTGATAGCAACCCATTCTTTCATAATCACTTCTTGGAGTTTGTCAGAATTAGTGGGTTTTTGTTTGTCCACCCGCCTCTTGAGGATTGACCACAAGTTCTCAATGGGATTAAGATCTGGGGAGTTTCCAGGCCATGGACCCAAAATGTCAACGTTTTGGTCCCCGAGCCACTTAGTTATCACTTTTGCCTTATGGCACGGTGCTCCATCGTGCTGGAAAATGCATTGTTCTTCACCAAACTGTTGTTGGATGGTTGGAAGAAGTTGCTGTTGGAGGGTTTTGGTTCCATTCTTTATTCGTGGCTGTGTTTTTGGGCAAAATTGTGAGTGAGCCCACTCCCTTGGATGAGAAGCAACCCCTCACATGAATGGTCTCAGGATGCTTTACTGTTGGTATGTCACAGGACTGATGGTAGCGCTCACCTTTTCTTCTCCAGACAAGCCTTTTTCCTGATGCCCCAAACAATCGGAAAGAGGCTTCATCGGAGAATATGACTTTTCCCCAGTCCTCAGCAATCCATTCACCATACTTTCTGCAGAAGATCAATCTGTCCCTGATGTTTTTTTTGGAGAGAAGTGGCTTCTTTGCTGACCTTCTTGACACCAGACCATCTTCCAAAAGTCTTCGCCTCACTGTGCGTGCAGATGCGCTCACACCTGCCTGCTGCCATTCCTGAGCAAGCTCTGCACTGGTGGCACTCCGTTCCCGCAGCTGAATCTTCTTTAGGAGACGATCCTGGCGCTTGCTGGACTTTCTTGGATGCCCTAAAGCCTTCTTAACAAGAATTGAACCTGTTTCCTTGAAGTTCTTGATGATCCTATAAATTGTGGATTGAGGTGCAATCTTAGTAGCCACAATATCCTTGCCTGTGAAGCCATTTTTATGCAATGCAATGATGGCTGCACGCGTTTCTTTGCAGGTCACCATGGTTAACAATGGAAGAACAATGATTTCAAGCATCACCCTCCTTTTAACATGTCAAGTCTGCCATTTTAACCCAATCAGCCTGACATAATGATCTCCAGCCTTGTGCTCGTCAACATTCTCACCTGAGTTAACAAGACGATTACTGAAATGATCTCAGCAGGTCCTTTAATGACAGCAATGAAATGCAGTGGAAAGTTTTTTTTGGGGATTAAGTTAATTTTAATGGCAAAGAAGGACTATGCAATTCATCTGATCACTCTTCATAACATTCTGGAGTATATGCAAATTGCTATTATAAAAACCTAAGCAGCAACTTTTCCAATTTCCAATATTTATGTAATTCTCAAAACTTTTGGCCATGGCTGTAGGTGGCTATTGCCATGGGTATTAGAGGAAAGAAAGATTTGACATGAGGATTTCAATGACTGATCCTTTGTCGTATGGGAAAGATGTCCGCCCCCTTCTTCCCCTTTTCGATTGCAATATACATGCATGCTCCGTTACGTGTGCATGTTCATGGGAGGTTGGGCAAGATAGCTTGCCAGCCCTAGTCCAAGGACAGGTCAGTATATAAAACTTGGAGGAGTGAGTAAGGTTTGCCATACACCGTCGGCAGAACAGTTTCTACCAGTCCCGACTACCCCGATACAAGATGGAGGGAGGTTACTAAGCTGATGCCAGATACCTCTGGTGTTGGGCGTTGGCTTTCAACATTGCCAACCCTTCTTTCCCCCCAATATCTGGCGTCAGTCATTTCACATTGGATGAACGTCGGCCAATCCTGCCGATTTCAACGGGAACTGGCCAACAGATGTCTGGGGCAAGATGGATCGGGTAGTTGGCTTGAGAGACAAGAGCAGTGTCTGGCAGGGGTTTATAACCTTCTCCCTGTGTAGAACACATGCATCCCCAGCTGAGCTGAGTGTGCATGTGTATATGGGAGGTGGAGAGCGTTTGGCTGACATTACTGTAAAGTCTAAGGCCACCTTTAGATAACTGGACAGTCCCGTTGAAATCGGTGGGTTCAGAATATGGTTATCTACTGTGTAACATATAGAGTTGCACATCTGTGGGCGCAGAACACAATTTTATCTACTATGGATAACTCTTTTCCATAAATAAATGTAAAATAAGGAGATTTGTAGTTGGAGTCCTGGGCATTAATCAGAACAAAGATCTGGAGAACCGTTGAGGTCCACGCATCGTATAGTGCTTCAATGGATAGTCCACCTTAAACTACCATTTTTTAATTGTTCCAGTGCATCTACAATGAAAACTGTGATTAATCTTGATTAAAAATCCTAGCATTTAGTGTCTATAGTTTATCTATAGATTTCATGTCTCCATGGCAACAGACTACAAACAGATCCAGCGTAGTCGGATCCTGCAGCAATACTCCCAGCTGTTTTTGCATTGTATTTATTTTGGGTTAAAATACATTTTTCAATTGATGTTTAGTAAGAATTTTCAACAGTTTTTCCTCTGCTGCCTCCAGTTTCACTGCTTTTACAGACTGGTGCTTCTCCTTCTCAATGAATGCGTCAGAGAGCTGCTCTGATGGCTGGCCGGATCTCTCCTGGATCCTGTTGTAGTCAATGGGGCCGGTAATATCTGCCTATGCCAGAGCAGCCTGCTGAAGAGCTGTGCACATATATGAAAACAATCTAAGCTAAAGTGTTATCAGTATGTTAAGAATTCAGCTTAAAATGAGTGTTTTTGAGCTGCTCAGGACCTAGGAGAAGGGCAACACATCAAAACCATCAGAGCAGCTCTCTGACAGATTCAGTGAGAAGGAGAAGCAAAAGATGCCGTGAAGCTGAAAGATGTAAAAACCGTTGGAAATCTTAATGAAGTGTCTTCACAAACTTTAAAAAAAAAAAAAAAGCTTTTTAACCCAAAATAAAGGCTCATGCACACGACCATATGTACTGTATTTTGCGGTCCGCAAAATACACTAATGATGTCAATGTGAATTCCGTATTTTGCAGCACGGAACAGCTGGCCCCTAATAGAATAGTCCTATCCTTGTCCGTAATGCGGAATGGAAATACGGGTATATGGAAAAAGAATGCGCACAGAGTAACTTTCATTATTTTGCGGACCCTTTAAAGTGAATGGTTCCACATACGGTTCGCAAAAAAAACGGAAAGGACATGGAAAGAACATACTTTTGTGTGCATGAGCCCTAAGTAGAATGCAATAATAATTTAAAAAATCTCCCCAAAGGTGTTCATAACCTTAAGGGCTCATGCACACACCCGTGCCATGCACACAGCCAGGGCCGCAATATGTGGGCACTGCCCCTGTGCACCCCGCAGCTCGGATGTGGACCCATTCATGTGCGGTGCGAAACGGAGGCCGGAAAGCACTTCGGAGTGCTTCTGTGGGGTATCTCTCCATGCCTCCGCACCTCAAAAAAATAGTAGTGCATGCACTACTTTTTTGCAGTGCAGACGGACCACGGACCCATTTAAGCTGCAGAATCCGCACGGATGTTTCCCGTGCGTTGGAGACCGCAAATTGCAAAGTGCAAAGTGTCTTCATTTTTCATTTTAGATACATTGGAACAATAAGAAATTTGGTTAAAAGGTAAAGGAAGGACCTTCCCTTTAATTTTGGCTGAGGATCTAAGCAGCCACATCCCTTGTGATCTGCTATTAGGCGGCATATACAAGGAACCCGGTTTGACCAAAGAGGACAATCCATGTCAGAACTGGATGGAAAGTCTCTAGAATTTGTGTAAACCTTTATTTGCATCCTGATGGCCTAGTGCGTCTTGGCTTTGGGGGTCCTATATTACAGCCGTCCCTGTTGATCCTTAAAATAACTGAACAAAGTGTCAGATGCCACCCGGAGAAGGCCTTTTCATCCACTGGTATTATTTTATGTATATGAGCCTACAGCTGTTTGAAGGTATCTCTCCTCATAAAGTGACTAAATGCATACAATCTTGAGAATTCACACCCAGTGCTTGTTACTCCTGCTTGGCAGTGGGACATGTGAGGAACGGTGCTAGCCTTTTTGGTGTGAGGAATTTGCACCATCTACTCGTTAATGAAACAGTTTTATTTGCTGGCAGAAGATTTAATAAGGAAAATGTACAAAAGTCATTTCTCACCATGGATCCAATATACAGTAAAATGGTCCTAACTGGTAATGACCTCCACCAACTAGATGCCTAAGGGTGCGACCACACGGTCAGGTTTAGTAATGCAGGTTCGGAAGCCAAAACCAGGAGTCAATTAAAAAAAGGGAATTTGTATCTGTCCTTTATACTTCCCCTCTTTATTGACTCCTAGTCCTGATAAACAAAATTGCATGCAGAAAGCTGACCGTGGGGCTGTACCTTTATTCTAAGCCAATGAACCCAGAGAAACATATTAGACCACATGCTCCCTAAATCTCCCCAGTGCTAGTCCAATAATTCAGGTTATGTTATACAAAGAAAACTTATATACATGGAATAATTGGAATATTATGTATGCTGTATAAGAAGGACTTAGCTGAGTTGGAGCTGGTGCAGAGGGTGGCAACCAATGTGATTTAAGGGAATGGGTGGTTTGCAGGACCAAGACTGGTTATCAACCAGGGCAACCTAATTACAATGTACAAATATATGAATCTACATCAGAGATCTTTCTAAACATCTGTAACCACAATGGGCATCTTCCACATGAGGTTCCACAATCATCACCGATGGGTATTCTTTACTTGAACAACAGTAATACTATGGAACCTTAGTCTGGATCAAGATTGTGAGATTATAGGTTGGACTTGACAGACCTGTGTCTGGATCCAATAGTAAACATCTCTTCCTACTGATGGAATGAAAGAAAATGTCCTGATGGTTGGTAAAGTTGAAAGAGGTCCTTTAAGATCAATTTTAATCTAATAGCGTTGATCTAGAGGAAGGCAAAACAAACACCCATAAGAAGCGTTGTTAATTGCCCTATAAAGGGGAAAAATAATTTCTTGAATCTTTGGACCATCAAAGACTCTTCTCAGAAATCTAGTACCCATAACTTTTGAATTATATTTTTTTCAAGAAACATGAAAGACTTTACAAAACTGACCACTCCAACCTATGGAAGTATCCATGGAAGCCTCCAATCAGAGCCAAACATCTCTGGCTATTTTTCACTGCCATAAGCAGTGCCCGGTTGGGTTTCTGTGGCCACACCAGAGATGGAAGGTCCCATCTTCCAACTGTGCAGAACATGTCCGCTTCAGTTTGGATTGTTCTGTAAACCTTATTACCATTGAGCAAACAGGATATGACATTAATAAGGTCAATGAGGTTATTTTTGAGTTAACCAATAAAAACTAGACCCTTCGGCAAGTGATTGGGTCTAAAGTCATCTGCACATTGGGCTGTATTTTATTGTGTCATAGCTGGGCCCATTGGAGGATCATCTGCTACTCATTTGGAGTCTTAGTCAAGGTTGGACTGGCCCACCAGGATACCAGAGGATCTTCTGAAGGGTCCAGACTCCAAGATTCCTGCTGATACCATGTTCTCTTAGATCTAGTAGAAGTTTTAAGAGTCAACTTACATCCTCAGGGTGCAGATTCAGGTCTACCACGATTTACCATGTTCTCGTAGATTTAGTAGAACCCGCAAGAACAAAATGATGTCCTCAGGACGCAGATACAGGTCTACCACGATTTACCATGTTCTCTTAGATCTAGTAGAAGCCTCAAGAATCAAATGATGTCCTCAGGATGCAGATGCAGATCTACCATGTTCTCTTGATCAAGTAGAGGTCTCAAGAGTCAGATTATTTTGCACTCATCCTAGCGTTACTAATGTATTAATGTTATATGTTTCTTTTTAGAGGTTGTGTGGCTGTCATGTAAGTTCATTAGGTCTGTGCAGTGTGAGTGGGATGCCTTATAATACTAAATGGAATTTCTGTCTCCACAAAAGGCCACACAACCGGGCAACATGAAAAAAAAAAATGAACAGTCTAATTTGACATAGGTGACGGTGTATAATAAACTTTTATTACCAAAACCCAAGTTATATTGCAAAACAGTCTATATCCCATAGTTGCGGGGTGATGGGGGCTCATTACTGTGCTAGCTGGGTGTTAATGGATGTCCTGTCAGTGGTAATAAGATACGTCTGCAAACACAGTATGTCTACGTATTACAACGACCGCAGGCCCTTTTGTACTCCAGACTCCCAGACTTGTATGTGCAACAACAGTCATAACAAATGAACAGAATGTGTTCATGGTGTATTATATACAAGAAGGCATGTTACAGTACCTACAACGGTAGAATTAGCCAGATAGCACAATTGCCTTTGGCCCCAGAGATCACGTGGGCCTCCTGCTGCCCCTTGGCAGTCGGGTTCCCTCGGTAGTGAGAACACTTTCAGCTGCATCCACGTCCTCGGGACTCAGATACAGTTGAGTACAGAGGTGATCACCATTCACCCTGTGATCGGTGGTCTGGTGCTGGTAGATGTGATGAAGTGACATCATCACATCTGCTGTACCTAGCCGCCAAATCGACCCGAGTGGATCTGCACTGAGATCTACTCCATTCATTGTGGGAACATGGGCTAGGTTAGTATTCATTTTGGAGGCACCATATTGTGTAGGGGGGTGCATAAGGAGGCATTGGATTGTGTTGAGGGCACATAAGGGGGCATTATATAGTGTTGGGAATACCTAATGGGGCATTATATAGTGTTGGGAGTACCTAAGGGGGCATTATATAGTGTTGGGAGTACCTAAGGGGGCATTATATAGTGTTGGGAGTACCTAAGGGGCATTATATAGTGTTGGGAGTACCTAAGGGGCATTATATAGTGTTGGGAGTACCAAGGGGGCATTATATAGTGTTGGGAGTACCTAAGGGGCATTATATAGTGTTGGGAGTACCAAAGGGGGCATTATATAGTGTTGGGAGTACCTAAGGGGCATTATATAGTGTTGGGAGTACCTAAGGGGGCATCATACTGTGTAAGGGCACCTAAGGGGGAGTTATACTGTGTGTGGGGTGCATAAAGGGGCATTACAGTGTGTGGTGGGCACAGATTAGTGGTGTGCTGGGACTGCGCTACAGGGTGGAGCATAATGGCCCTCATATATAACTTTGCCTAGGGCCACAAAGATGTGACATGGATCTAGTCCATGAGTGAGAACTTTTAGGAAGGGATACGAGATTCAGAAATGCAGTGCCTGTAAAAAGCATTCACCCTGCCTGAGAATTTTCATGTCTATAGACATTGAATTGCATTAGACCTTTTTGAAGCTGATCATCAAAAAGTAATTGTGCCCTTTGGACAAACCCTTTTTATTAGAGGAACCTCTAGAAAATAATCCAAAGATAGACTAGGACCTTCAGGGATCAGCAGCAGTCTGGGTGGGAACAGCAAGAGTTCACTTTCCCTACAGCACCACTGCAGGAGAAATGGAGTATTACATTGCTTGTTCAAATTATCGGACTGTCATGGACATGCTGGGTCCTCCAGAGCAATGGCTAATAGATACCGAGCTACTGCGTGAAATACCTATCCTATACCCTCAACACCACATAATACCAAAGTTAGAAGAGATGGTGGTGCTGAGCAGGTGACCCCTCTCCTCCCTTGTGAAATTAACATATTCCCAGGATTTTGCATGTATAATCATATATACCGTATACCTAGCCCTGTCTATAAATATAAATTGTTAGCTGTAATGCAGATGCATGCATATGGATATGTATTACTCTGCAGAGACTTTACTCACTCTCTCTCTCTCCGCACGTGAATTTGCATTCCTTGCATATTAATGTGCCCTCATTTACATAAATATGTAAATCGATGTCTAGGCTACTCCAGCCTCTATAGGGTTAATTCTGGAGATGTAGGTTATGGGTTTAGGAAAGATAAGCTATTTTAATATGTATATCAAATAACATATGTTCCTATCCTCCTGTGTTCTCACTCCTATTCCCTTGAGGGGAGAAGCGGAACATATTTGTCGTGGAGAAGGTGCACCAGACCCTAGATGATATTGGGGAGGGGGGGGGGAGCGGCTTCTAAAAATGTCAATTAAGAGGCTTATAATATGGTTTATGAGCAATGGTTACAGAGACTACATCTGTACACATGTATAAAGGCTAGTGTGGACATTAATACATGGGGCGCTATATACAGTATGTATGACAACCATCAATCAATCATCCCAGCATCCCCTGAAGCTATGGTGCTGGGAGCGCAATTTAACTTCATTATATAACAGGCACTTAGAGGTAATCAGTGAATTACAAGACCCCTTTAAACGCTACCATAATCGTGGATTTTACACTATACATGTGATTTTATCATCAATTAAGGGTACTTTCACACTAGCGTTAAAGTTTTCCGGTATTGAGTCCCGTCCTAGGGGCTCAATACCGGAAAAAAACCGCATCAGTTAGTCCTAATGCATTCTGAATGGAAAGCAATCCGTTCAGTATGCATCAGGATGTCTTCCGTTCCGTCCCCTTTATGGTATTTGGCATGCTGTGGTTTTCTCTGGCCAAAATTTCCGGAACACTTGCCGGATCCAGCATTATTTTCTATTGAAATGTATTAATGCCGGATCCGGTACCAAGTGTTCCAGAAAAACGGATCCGTTTTTCGGTCTGCACATGCGCAGACTTTTAAGAAATGTGAAAAAAATTCAATACCGGATCCGTTTTTCCACCAGAAAGACGGATCCGGTATTTCAATGCATTTGTCAGATGGATCCGCACCTGGATCCAGAAACAAATGTTATCCGCTTGCATATGGATTTCTGGATCCGGCAGGCAGTTCCGGCAACAGGATGCAGGTACCAACATGCATGCTGAGCCCGCTCTATACCTTTCCTGGTTCCAGATGGCTTCCAGTGAGTGCAGTTATACTTACACTAATTAAAATCGGCCTATGCGGCAGACAGGCTGGTCAGGGGTGCAAGACTAAGGCCCCTTTCACACGGGCGAGTTTTCCACGCGGGTGCAATGCATGACGTGAACGCATTGCACCCGCACTAAATCCTGACCCATTAATTTCAATGGGTCTGTGTACATGAGCGTTTTTTTCACGCATCACTTGTGCGTTGCGTGAAAATCGCAGCATGTTCTATATTCTGCGTCCGCAAGCAAGTGCGGGTGCGTTGCGTTTTTCACTGATGGTTGCTAGGAGATGTTGTTTGTAAACCTTCAGTTTTTTATCACACGCGTGAAAAACGCATCAAAACGCATTACACCTGCACGAAAAAAACTGAACAACTGAACGCAATCGCAGGCAAAACTGAATGGCTTTGCCTGTGAAATCGCACAGTTTTCACTGAATGCATCCGCAATGCATCCGGACCTAATCCGGACACGCTCGTGTCAAAGAGGCCTAAATGGAGTCAGCCACACCTCTAGCTCTAGTACCACTGCAAAAAAGGAGCACATCCCAATGTGATCTTGCACCTCTGACCAGCCTGTCTGCCCCATAGGCTGAAGCCTGCAATCATTATATTTATTGGAAGCCATTTGGCACCAGGAGAGGTATAGAGTGGGCTCAGCATGCATGTGGAACCTGCACTCCCTGAATTTTATGGTGGCCATTTTGGCACATAACAGGTAGTATTTAGTGTTAGGTTCCCGTCTGGTAGAGATCGTCTTGATGTTTGGCAAAATGTATTTGCCAAGAATCTCAGATTTGCAAAATAAGTGTAGCATTAGCACCAGAATGTTTTCTATTACTATGGCATTATTGTACTTTATTTGTGTTTGCAGAGTGCTGTTGCATTGTATTTTTTTCTAGCCATGGCAGCGTGCACCTGCGCATTGGGATGTGCTGATTGACCCCCTTTTTTGCAGTGTGGAAAGAGAGAGCTCAGCAGTGCAAAGAAGTGGTGAAGGATATGTGTGATGTCATCATCATGTGACCAGTACACTAAGGGAGAGCTCAGCAGTGCAGAGGAGAGGTGGTGAAGGATCTGTGGGATGTCATCATCATGTGACCAGTACACTAAGGGAGAGCTCAGCAGAGGAGAGGTGGTGAAGCATATGTGTGATGTCATCATCATGTGACCAGTACACTAAGGGAGAGCTCAGCAGAGGAGAGGTGGTGAAGGAAATGTGGGATGTCATCATCATGTGACCAGTACACTAAGGGAGAGCTCAGCAGTGCAGAGGAGAAGTGGTGAAGCATATGTGGGATGTCATCATCATGTGACCAGTACACTAAGGGAGAGCTCAGCAGTGCAGAGGAGAGGTGGTGAAGGATATGTGTGATGTCATCATCATGTGACCAGTACACTAAGGGAGAGCTCAGCAGTGCAGAGGAGAGGTGGTGAAGGATATGTGTGATGTCATCATCATGTGACCAGTACACTAAGGGAGAGCTCAGCAGTGCAGAGGAGAGGTGGTGAAGGATCTGTGGGATGTCACCATGTAAGGGGATGGATTTCCTGTGCTGTGCATGGAGGAGAGGTTAGTGGTTTCTCTTCCTTATCAAATACTAGTTGTAGTTCTTCCCTGGCACTTATACCCTGGAGTGGCACTGTATCAGTAGACAGACTCTGTTCTGTGTCTAGCACTGTGCATAGGGGAGCTGATGAGCACTGGAGAGAGGTATGTGGTGGTGAAGGACCTGTGCGATGTCATCATCATGTGACCAGTATAGGGAGAGGCAGAGCTCAGCAGTGCAGAGGAGAGGTGGTGAAGGACCTGAGTAATCTCATCATCATGTGACCAGTATAGGGAGAGGCAGAGCTCAGCAGTGCAGAGGAGAGGTGCTGAAGGACCTGAGTAATCTCATCATCATGTGACCAGTATAGGGAGAGGCAGAGCTCAGCAGTGCAGAGGAGAGGTGCTGAAGGACCTGAGTAATCTCATCATCATGTAAACAGTGTAGGAAGAGATAGCTCAGCAGTGCAGAGAGGTGGTATTCTTGTGGGGTTAAATTGAATTAAAAAAAAATTTTTAACGGTGTTCACTGTCCGCTGAGAATGTCATAACGTTCTTATTCTGTGGCTCAGGTATACCCATAACTCACGGTGGCTGAGGGAATGTATGGAGCAGGCTGCTGCATTAAATACAGCGATGCCAAAATTGAATTTTTTTATTTACTACTTGTAAAAAAAATAAAAACCTTTGACAGGTTACTTTTACAGTAACCTGGGATTAGGGGGCTGGAACCAGGGATCTTTTGATCCCTAATCGCCATTTCCGGTTATTGCGGTCGGGTGTCTGCAGTATGATAACGCCACGTATGGAGCTGGTTCAATGCAGCAGCCCGCTCCATAGGTTCCAAAACCAGCAAAACAATTCTTCACGCTCCAAACTTGTGTTCAACGTTTTTATTTGTTTCTCATATTTTTTAAGTCAACAACCTTCTTTAGGCCAAATGATGGCCCATACAGTCAAAAATGAGGAAAGCATGGCGATGTAATGGATGTGGTGAGCCTAACTTGAGAGGTGCTAAGCTGCAGTACCAGACACAGCCTCTGGACAGGAGTGGCACTGTTTTCTGTAGGAATCCAGTCATGTTTTCCTAATCTTCTACACCCCATTTAATAAACAGGTTCCTCCACGTTCAGCTCATTTGGCATTTGAGGTACGTATACAGAGACCCATTCATGAATATCCATATGTTCATAGAGAAGAAGAGTAGAAATGATAAAAAGTCTACAGTCACCTTCTTCCTTGGAGAGAACTGACAGGAAGGTTGAGGGGGACCCACAGTTGAGATCAGGCAGCCCCCTTACGATGCAGAGTTTTGCCACCCATGGACAAACTTCTTCATTTTTATTTACCTCTCCACTCCCTTTCCAAGACTTTTGGGCCGATTCACTACCTTCATATGCCATCTGTTAACGAAGAACATGGGACCAACATAAGCTGATCTCCTTCTCTCCAATGTCTCCATATTAATCTCATGATCTGCCCTGAGAAATTAGAAATATAACCTTTCTACCATGTAAGTCACTGGCTCATTTAAGGTGTGAACTGTCACATGGGTTTGGTGTTAGGGCATCAGAGACACCTATCTATGGACAGATCTGTTTTGCCTCTTGGAACATTAGGATGGTGGAATCTACTTAAAGTGATCCTCTCATACTGGTGAAGCCTATGAGCTCTAACATAAAAGATGGTACTTATCCAATTTTAATTCTATAGTAAGCCAAATTATCTACTGACTGTAGTTGATCAGGACAAGATCACACAGTGCTAGTTATATCTAATATCCAGGGATCTCCTAACTTTAGATGATGAGGACAGGATCACACTGTGCTGGTTATATATAATACCCAGTGATCTCCTGACTGTAGATGATCAGGACAGGATCACAGCGCTGGTTATATCTAATATCCATTGATCTCCTGACTGTAGATGATCAGGACAGGATCACACCGTGCTGGTTATATCTTATATCCAGAGATCTCCTGACTGTAGATGATCAGGACTGGATCACACAGCGCTGGTTATATCTAATATCCAGAGATCTCCTGACTGTAGATGATCAGGACTGGATCACACAGCGCTGGTTATATCTAATATCCAGAGATCTCCTGACTGTAGAAGATCAGGACAGGATCACATTGTGCTGGTTATATCTATTATCCAGAGATCTCCTGACTGTAGAAGATCAGGACAGGATCACATTGTGCTGGTTATATCTAATATCCAGAGATCTCCTGACTGTAGAAGATCAGGACAGGATCACATTGTGCTGGTTATATCTATTATCCAGAGATCTCTTTACTGTACATGATCAGGACAGGATTACACAGCACTGGTTATATCTAATATCCAGTGATCTCCTGACTGTAGATGATCAGGACAGGATCACACAGCACTGGTTAGATCTAATATCCAGTGATCTCCTGACTGTAGATGATCAGGACAGGATCACACAGCGCTGGTTATATCTAAGATCCAGTGATCTCCAGACTGCAGATGATCAGGACAGCATCACACAGCGCTGGTTAGATCTAATATCCATTGATCTCCTGACTGTAGCTGATCAGGACAGGATCACATTGTGCTGGTTATATCTAATATCCAGGGATCTCCTGACTGTAGATGATCAGGACAGAATCACACAGTGCTGGTTATATCTAATATCCAGTGATCTCCTGACTGTAGATGATCAGGACAGGATCACACAGCGCTGGTTATATCTAATATCCAGGGATCTCCTGACTGTAGATGATCAGGACAGGATCACACAGTGCTGGTTATATCTAATATCCAGGGATCTCCTGACTGTAGATGATCAGGACAGGATCACACAGCGCTGGTTATATCTAATATCCAGGGATCTCCTGACTGTAGATGATCAGGACAGGATCACACAGCGCTGGTTATATCTAATAGCCAGTGATCTCCTGACTCTAGATGATCAGGACAGGATCACACAGCGCTGGTTATATCTAATATCCAGAGATCTCCTGACTGTAGATGATCAGGACAGGATTACACAGCACTGGTTATATCTAATATCCAGAGATCACCTGACTGTAGACGATCAGGACAGGATCACACAGCACTGGTTATATCTAATATCCAGTGATCTCCTGACTGTAGATGATCAGGACAGGATCACACAGTGCTGGTTATATCTAATATCCAGTGATCTCCTGACTGTAGACGATCAGGACTGGATCACACTGTGCTGGTTATATCTAATATCCAGTGATCTCCTGACTGTAGATGATCAGGACAGGATCACACAGCGCTGGTTTTATCTAATATCCAGTGATCTCCTGACTGTAGATGATTAAGATCTGTGACAAATAAAATTTCGAAGTGTATAATTTCCATATTTATCATAAAAAGAACAAGCAGAAACAGCGTTTATACAAAATTCCTTAACATGAAATTTAATCTGGATGGACATCTCGAATAAAACAAAAAAAAAAAACAACAGTATCATTATTATTATTATTATTATTTGTCTTTTCTTTCTAACAAAGCAGATATCATGAAAGCAGCACTGTAAAAACCTAGAGAAATCAGAACTCTGAGAGATTGGTCCATGTTATATCACAGGTATCTTCCTCTTCTCTACATTGAGATAAGTAGCTATCAGTAGGCATGGGAGGTCCAAAAAGAAATATTCTCATTGGCACACATAAACATAACAAGGAAAGTAAGTAAGGATGTCTTAAATTATTACTGACGTCTCAATGTGGTAACACAATGGTACATAACATTTGTGGCCAACACATATTGCTTGATGGACTTGGAATTGCAAAGTGCTTTTTTTTCATCTTTTGGGCGCGCGCAGATTTTGTTGTGTTGAGACTGTGGATCTCAGTGATTTAGTGGAAGGTCTGTCTCTTGGATTTGCATCTAGTTTTTTATTGCCATAAATGTTTTTTTTTTACCTTCTGAAGACCGTCAACCTTCTCCATCCAAAAACTCTACCTTGATATAATTGTATGGTAACTATTGAATAGATGTAACCTGAATCAGTGAAGGAATGGACGCTATGGGACTGCATTGTGGTCCCAGAGGTTACCCAGTCAACTCAACAACTAGACTTGTGGTTCCACTGGACTTGTGATATAGGTCAATTGAGTAAATTACTCCTAGCTTGTCTGCAAATTTTGGGTCTTGCAGAAGAATAAAATAAGCCTCCTCCATAAACACATCAATTTACCTTCATGGGACCACGTGACTGCTACTTAGTATAAGGACACTAGGGCAGGTGGGACCAGTTGTAGGATCTAGGAATGGGTGTTGATTAAGAAGAAATCTAGAAATATGAGTCCAACCTTGGGTTTAGATGCATGCAACTCCACGATGCCCCGTGTCCGCTGTGAGACCACAGCTCCCATCACCCATGTCAATATTTATTATCATGTGGATTTTTTTTCTACCTCTAAATACAATAAGTTACAAGTTTATTCAATTAAATAATGTAAAACATATTAAAAATTAAAAAAAAAACATAAGCATGTAAGCAGAAACATACAGCATAGGAAAGCAGATTATCCACGTAGATAATGGCTGCACAGTCCTCCCTGCCGATACCCTGTTCGGTTCCTTTTGTAAAATGCTTTGTATTTTTTTTTTTTCTTCTCGAGACTCAAACATAAAATTGGTATCAGAAAAAGTTAGTTGAAAATAGAAATAGTCCTTTTTTTTCCTACAAAGAAGAAAAAAAATCGAAGAGTATCCAAAATATTCCTTGTAGTTGTCCGAATTTCCAGCTCTGTTCAGGACTCAGTTTAGTTGTTCCACCGTGTAGACATAAGATGCGTTGTTGTATCCTTACAGGTCACTTCTCCGGGCTAGGATGGATGGTGGATCTCCATAGATGGGACCAAGAGGCCTTCTCGGGTTTTTTTTATCCCACCTTGGATGTGGACCACAACAAGCAATGTCTTCATGCTGTTCCTCTGCTTCTCAGAAATATACAAACAGTCCAATGTTTCCTCACATAGGTGGGACGACTAGGCCGGTCATAGCTGTCACAAAAAAGCAAAAAGATGGGTCAAAGTTCAATATATCCCCGAAAATACATAAAAAATGTTTATATAGGTCCAACATCTTCTAAAACATGGATGAAGATGAATGGATGATGGAGAAATCTGCCCCTGGCCTATATATTAGAGAAGCGGCAGATTCATAGATGTTTTCATACTGGTTTTTAGGCCTATTTTTTATTTACGAAGGCCGTGTGATACCACCAAGTGTATAGGAAAGAGTGACCAGGGCTTCACAGTTCTGTAGGCTCTATTTTTGGCTACCTTTAAGGTATACAGCATTGACTCCCAATGTATACTGTGCTGTAATTTTATTTTTATTTTTTTTACTGTGCCTCTTTAGCAGACTATACTTTCCTACACAGTGATATGCCGACACATACAGTCCTAGCACCGACTGCATGGTGGACATGTTTAGCGCCAGGAGATTTTCTGAGGCACACACCTTCCAGGTTCTCCACCACTTTACTAAAAAGTGGTGAAAAATAAGACTAGGTTTGACACAATGGAGAGAGAGAAGGCACATTTAAAAATCTCAAAAGTGGGTGAGGTTAACCAGGAGGGGGTGTGGTCAGCACCTTTCCAATCAATTTATCATGTCCCTTTTAATCAATTTGGAAATTTTATTAAAAATCATTCCATTTTTTTTTTTTACTTTCATATGAAATTTCAGCCTCAATAAATCTGCCCCTCGTCTTTATATGTTTGCGGACTTGATTGCTTTTAATCAGTACGTAAACGGTTCATATAGGGTACTGTATTGTACTGTTCATATAGGGAATGACCCTAACCCTGGGTTCAGACCTGAGCGTTCTTAAAACGCGCGTTTTAGTCGCGCGTATTTCAGCGCGTTTTTGCAAATAGGAAACGCGCGTTCGTACGCGCGTTCTTGTGATTGACTACTGTGGTGTCAATCACAAAACGCGAGACAAACGCCCCAAAAAAAGTACTTGTTTATGCGTCGGGCGTTTTACAGCGCGTTCAAACGCGCTGTAAAACGCTCAAGTGAGAACCAGGGCCATAGGAAAGCATTGGTTTTCATGTGTTGAGCGTTTTACAGCGCGTTTGAACGCGCTGTAAAATGCTCAGGTGTGAACTTAGGGTAAAGAGAACCGGCCCTGCTGAACCGGGCACTACAGATAACATGGCAGGCAAGACTTGAGACCACCACAAAATGTAATATTGATTGTATAGCGGGATCACTTTACACATGGAGCTGTAGGTTAGTACTGTTTGAGCTCTGCATTGTGTGGCACATCTACTTAAAGGGGGTTGTCCCACGAAAAATATTTCAATCCAGCACCTGGAGCTGGATACTTTTGCAATTGCATGGAATTAAAAATGTATTATAGCTACTAAGTTATTCACTGAAATCTATCTGTATAGCGCCACCTGCTGTTTGCTCTTTTTCTAATTTCTCTGTCCTGCTCACGGAGATGGAAGCACATGCTCAGTTGCATCCTTTAAATGCCACTAGCTGCATCAGTAAGGACACGCCTCTAAGAAAAGACACCTCCTCTGAGCTGACAGCTTGAAATAAATCTAAAGGAACCATTGGAAGAATGATTGGGGAGATCTCTGGATCCATGTGAGGTGCAGGGCTGGTGGTTGTCATGTACTAGATTAATCATGGGATAACCCCTTTAAGCTGTGTACGGTAGATTACTGTATAGGACTGTCATTGACGGAACTATATGGAAGGATTATTTGACCAATGTGTGGAGCTGTTATTTGGGCACCATATTGAACTAGGCACCGTTTTGTATGTTTATCTGTTCTTCCATTTTTAAAGGAGTTTTTTGCGAACTTTTCCTTTAAGAAACTTCGATAAGAAAGTAAATATAATTTTTTTTTAATTATGAAATATTTCACCTATAAAAATGGAAAAATAACTACGTTATGCGCATTTAATAATTTTTTTTAAGTATTTGTTTGCATTGATGAATGAATATTCTTTATTCTCTCCGTCTTTCTATTCTTTTCATGGTGTCCAGCACTATACGTCACCGCTCAGTCTATGGACCATGCAGTGCGGCTGCGATTGGTATGTATGATCCAGTGTTCTCTATGTGAATGCTTAGACTGAGTTTCATTGTCCTGAGCGAGCTGTATGACTGACGTACGCACAGCCTGCGCTCTATCTGATGTGTAACACAGGCTGGTTTCCGGCTTGGCTCCACATCTTCCCTCTGCCCTGCAGAGTTTTGCTGGCAGCGGAGGCATGAGGGGAGCTCCCTGGGGTGCGAGAGAGACCTTTGTGAGCCCAGTGCTGAAAGACCGGGCCTGAGAGTGAAATCAGATCCGTGGATATTCCCCAACCCCTCTACTGCTCAGGTTACCGTCACAACCTATGACCACTTCACTGCCAGAACGCTCACATACGACTCCATGTATATAAACATACATACTGGTATACCGTAACATGCCAAAATCAACAGACAATGATATAGCAACCTAATAATAATATAATACACAATTCCTGTAGTGTGTGTCGGTATGCTTATTGTGCACTGCATACGTGTAGATGAAATTTCATGAGTAGCCCTGTCTCTTTCTCCCCTAGTCAAGCAGAACAGGGCAGCACCATGCTGAGCTTCCTGCTGAGATTTCCCAGCAGCCTCTCCGAGAACGCTTTTGACAGCCCTGCAAGTCCCAGCGGAAGAGGGACAGCAAAGTTTTAGTAGAACTAGTGGGGGCTGCGAATCCTTTACGTAAGGTCCCAGAGACAGCAAAGATCCCTCTGTGGTCATGAGACTGGTATATCTTTATATTTTTTGATTGTACAATATGGAAAATGTGGACTTCCTCTTGAAGATGTAATTTATTTATTTTTTTAGACAGTCCTGCTTTTTAAAACGACCTGCCAGCAGGATCAATCCTATGAAACCAGATATTAATGCCTGGTAGAATTTATCCCGCTGATCAAAACGATGCCTCAATGGTGAAAATCAGTTGCGCCGTTCCAGAGAAAAGAAGAGTTTAATTCCATATGCTACTAAGACTTGCGTGCATCAAGAGGCGGGCCCTAGACTCCTCAGTGCACCTCAGCGCACCTCAGCTTCCTGTGTTTGCCACGCCCCCCTCTCTGCCCCTCAGCTCTAATCAGCTTCAGGAATTAAACTGTTTTCTCTGGAACGGTGCAACGGAATTTCAACATCTATTTATTGTTTTAATCAGCAAAACCAACCCTAACAGGCAGTAGGCCTGGTTTGATAGGGTTGATCCTGCTGCGACGTCCTCTTTAAGGGTATACTGTCACACGATAGATTTACTTGCGTGTAAAATTTCTGGGATTGTCTCATCCATCTGAATGGGGCTTTCAGAAACCTAGGTGTTTCCCACCAAGACAAACCATTCAGAGGTGTAGAACAGAATTTCAGTCGCAGAAATTTCTGCCCCTTGTGAATTTACCCTAAACTCCAGGTTAGCTGGTAAAGACTTGGTGAGTCAAGGACACCAGTGGTCAAACTCTGTTGGAGATTTATGAAACTCTCTGACATAAAAACTATCTTTGTTGCCCATAGCAACCAATAAGGGCCCAGCTTTGATTTCGTATTTTGTTCTTCAAAAATGAAAGCTGCACTCTGATTGGTTGCTATGGGCAATAAAGGCAGCTTTTCTTGTAAATCTTCCCTAATACTAAAAATTTGTGTATATATATATATATAGTTCAATTTTTTTATATCATGACTCTTCACTTATTACTTGGTTAAGTTTTTTCATTTAAACATGTTTTGAGTCAAACGGGTTGAGCTGCCCTCACCTCTGAAACCATTACCGTTTCCACTTGAGCAGGCTGGAGATGGAGAACCCTGCGGTCGGATAACTGGGGCGAAGGCACTCTTCTGTTTCATGGAAGGGAAGACGGAGGAGGAGAAAGGCAGGATAGATGAGCTTCCAGAAGACCCCAGGGGTGGGCTGGACGACATGACTACAAGTAAAGAGGACATGAGTGAAACTAATGAAATCTCAGCTGGTCTTCAGGCCCACCATTAAAGATTAGTGATCTCTATATCAACAGAGTGGCTAGAGGAGGAGGTCTATGGTGTGTAAAGGCTCCCAATGTCTATATGTGACATAAAATCGGGGTCATGGGCACAATGCCCAAATGTTGATTACCCAACTTCCTCATCCACCCTTTCTTCAGTCATGTACTAAGTTCATCTAAAGTACAGATTCCATCAATACAATGGACAGAATAAAGGTACTCACTGCCATAGGGTGACGTAGTAGGTGAGCCATTGATGAAGCCTGGAGACCCGGGGACCCCCAGGTTAGACATTGGGACATTGCTGTATCCATTCATGCTGTTGTTGGGGGTGCTGTAGTTAGATTGTTGTGGGGTGGAACTGGTTGAGTAGCCACGTGGGGAGATACTGCTTGTATTCCGTATGTAACCTGTGGAGCAGACACATAGAGGATGACCATTTACTGAGGAATGGAGATCTGGTGATGAGGAGGAGTACGGGAGACTGGGTGAAGGTGGTCGTACACCTTATATAGCTGTCGGCCCAACACTTGGTTCGAGCCAAATAATGGAGATGGCTTATGTCCCTTCAAGACTAAGGATGGGCATGTCGAAATTTAACCTGCCGATACTTTTACCTCCATCATCTGCAGAACAAATGTTATCCAAACATCTAATACACATAAGATGGTTGGCCAGACATGCAGAAATGGATGGATTCGACCAACCCCTGAACAATGTATATGGCCGCCATAAACAAGAGTCATATGATGTTACTCACCCTGATTATTGGCCTGTGCTTCTGAAATCGTGACTCCTAGCTGTCCCCCATAGGAATTAATTCCCATCATGCCACTGTGCACAGGAGAGCTGGAAAGGGTAGGGATTTGATTGTGGTTGCGTGGGACACTATATAAAGCCTCAGCAATGTCCGCCGCTCTTTTGAGAATGATATCCTGTTAGGAATAGGAAGGAGAACATTATCAAGATGGAAGCTCAAAGATCCAAACACGAGCAACAGGCAATGGTCTACCCATGATGGTTACCTGATTATTATGTGGGGTTCCATACAAAGCCTCCACCAAATCTGCTGCTCTTTTAAGTAGCATTTCCTAAGGAAGATAGTAGAAAATAGTGTCAGGTGCATAAAGGAAACCAGTTATTCCAAGGACTTGGTGACATGACAAGACAAGGGCAGTGAATGGAGCTGTCCCTGGTCCTGGCCCCACCACTATCAGAGGTTCCTTCTGAATGTATACGTTTGTTTTTGCTCTAAAAAGCAGATTTTTTTGTGTCCTTCTGCCTGGTAGTTCACAATTTCCATTTTTATTGTTTTGCCTAAACTCCTTATCCACGAATAATTTACGAATTGGCAAAATGTGACCTTAAGGAATGTCACGGTAAACATCTACTGTGGCTTTTCTTGTACTATTATTACCTTGGCCAGCCTCTCTGGGTCTCCAGGATGTCTGGGGATCACCTTTTGTAACCTCTGGAATCCATAATCAATCGTAGGCTCGTTTAATGCTGTTGAGAAAGAAAATAATCATGTATGTATTAATGAATCCATAGACGTGGTCATATTTTGACAGAATTTAATATTAATAGCTTGTTCTTGGACATCTTTATTATATGAGAAGGTCTTATAGACTTGCCTTGGCCGACCATGGTCAAGCACATTCTCATCCAAGAACACAAGTTCTAAATTTTGTGCACAAGCCATAGGGACTTTGGAGGTGTTACTATATTCATCCCACAAATTTGTATTTTTGAAGTGCAAGCCCTCCTCCAACATCTACATGTATGGCCCCTTTCACATCAGCGTTTTTGCTTTCCGTCCTAGAGTTCCGTCCTCGGGGCTCTAAGACGGAAAGATACTGATCAGGATTATCCTAATGCATTCTGAATGGGGAGAAATCCATTCAGGATGCATCAGGATGTCTTCTGTTCAGTATGTGAACGTTTTTGGTACGTTGACAAAACCGCAGCATGTTGCGGATTTGTCTCCGTCCAAAAATCCGGAAGACGTGCCGCAAGGACGGATCCGGAATTAATGCCCATTGAAAAGCATTAATCCGGATCCAACTTTAAGCTGAACGTCGTTTCGGCGCATCGCCGGATCCGACGTTTAGCTTTAAAGAATGGTAACCATGGCGGCCAGGACGCTACTAAAGTCCCGGCTGCCATTGAAAAGCAGCGGGGAGCCGGGGGAGAAGCTACTTACCTTCCGTGCGGTGGCCGGGGGCTCCTCGATGACGTCACCGGGTCCCTGCGTCGCATGGTTCTCATAGCTATGCTATGTGAGCAATGCGCCATAGCTATGTGATCCATGTGACGCAGGGACCCGGTGACGTCATCGAGGAGCGCCCAGGCCGCCGCACGGAATGTAAGTAGCTTCTCCCCCGGCTCCCCGCTTCTTTTCCATGGCAGCCGGGACTTTAGTAGCGTCCTGGCTGCCATGGTTACCTGAAAGCATATTGAAGACTAATCAGTCTTCAATATGCTTTCAGTTGTCTTGCGTTGTGACGGATCCGGCAGGCATTTCCGGCGACGGAAGTGCACGCCGGATCTTCACAACACAAATGTGAAAGGGGCCTAAGCTTACTGTAGGACCAGTATCTCCATTACTCCCTAGACATTATTGATCTATGTGAGCATCCACGGGTATAAACACAAATTATCGGGAGCCAGAACAAAGTCAGGATTAGGTCCCCATCTTGGCACTAACTTGAACGGTTATGATATAAACTGGACAGGTCATCAAACCATATATCCAATTTTCTCCACCAAAGAGAACCAATATGGTGGAGCAAAACAGCAGAAAGCCACCACCATATCTTGTGTCTATTCCCCAGCCACCGGTAGGGGAATAGTGGGCAGTTAGTGTATTACACTGGTGTGCCCGTATATATTCTAACCCAACTTGAGGTTGAGGTTATCCCGTGATTAATGAAAATCCGATATCATATATCACACGACAATCTCTTTCTAACAAATTTAGAACCAGCCCTGTACCTCACATGGATCCAGAGATCTCCCCATTCATTGCACCAACTCTCTGCTAGATTTATTTCAAGCTGGCAGCTTAGGGGATGTGAACTTACTCAGGGGTGTGACCTTTCTGCTGCAGCTGGTGGCAGTTGAAGGATGGAAAAGAGAATGTGCTTCCCATTTAGTGAGCAGGACAGTGAAATTAGAAAAATAGCAAACAGCAGGTGGCGCTATACAGATACATTTTATTGAATAGCTCAGTGGCTATACTATGTTGTTAATTACTTGCAATTACAAAAATATTCAGATACAGGGGCTGGCAATGTAGGATATTTTTTGTGGGACAACCCCTTTAAGTTTCTAAGTTGCTAAATGCTGAATGACCTGGGACGTGGCCTCTGAGCACTTTGCTGTACAATGGATGGTAAGCTCTGCAGGCCAGGGATGCTACTTATAAAAATACTTGTCTATAAATCTGTATCAGAACCTACATAAACCTCTTTTTCTTGTTTATCTGTGAGAAGCATCCTCGGATGAAATGAACAGAGAAGGTCACCTCCCCATAGAAACAGCATTTCTATTTACTTTTTATTAAGTAATTAAAGGGAGCATGAATTTTAATATAACAGGAGCCAGACAAGAGGGAATATAATAGAAAAATCTAAAAAAAAAAAAAAAGTAACGTTGGCTAAACTTAGAATTTCCCCAATCCCAGTGGGCACGTTTAAGCAGTTTAATAATACCCATTTCATCTGTCATTGAATTGCAAACCCCAATTGGATTAAGCTGGATGAGATTTACTCCATATCCTGGGAATGGCGGATGATGGAAACAGTTCTGCAGCACATTATGTCCTTGCCCCCCTCGCTGACACACATTACACCTTGCAAATTGATGTAAAATAGATGTTTTTTTTTTAACATAAATGTTTTCTTACAGATTATAGCAGCTCCTTCGAGACGATCCCAATAATGGTGAATGGTAACGGTGATAATTTCTCACCAAGGTAAAGTGTGAAATATTGCCTATTAGCTCCAGATGAGACCGTCAAAGTGTCATCTACTATTAGTTATTACGTTGCGTTAACTTTATAATTCAATGTTTATCGGCATTTTCTTTGTATTACAGAAGTGCTTAACCTAATGTTTAATTAGAGAACAGGAACTCACATTATAAATTTTGGTCCAAATAGTTTTCTTTTGGGTATGGTTCTTCAGAAGGTCTCTCGTGTTAATTGGAGTGAACACAGAGGTGAGCAAAGACTAAAATGGTTACCTTCTGGTGCTGGTTAACACCACCTCACCGATAAATACCTGAGACAGTATAACTTGATGATTGGTTGCCCCCTTCTCTTTTCTATGATCCTAAAGCTGTCTATGCATTTTATGCAACTGTTGGCCGAAAGCTTGTTCGGCCGACTGCTGTTCCTTCCCATCCTCACCCCCCATACACATACACTCTCTGCTCTGCCAAGAGCTGGAAGACACCTCTGGCAGTGGTCTATCTCCACTGACGAAAGATCAGGCGTGTTGAAATTCCTGTCCCTGACGTCTTCTGGTTGAAAGCTAGGACACCACCATAGATGGTTGGCTGGTCCAGCAGGATTCATCCAACATTCAAACGTTATGGCTAGCTTTAGATCAATTCCCCAGACCTTTGCTTGGCTTGTGAATAGGGGTTCTCACCACACTTTAAAATAATGGATTTAGCCAACCTTGCTGGGCACCTTCTCTCCAGCAGCAGCCTCTATGGTAATTACGCCCTTGCATGTCAAATAATGTGTAGTTTGATGCCACCACGCCATTCAGTTTTTTCTAGGATTGAGCGATGACATGACCTACTTCTTGTTTAGGGGGAAAGTCTTAAATAGGTCCTTACTATCCCATGAGGGAGCGAAATAAGGCCCCACTTTACTGCTCCCCCAATTCCATTTTAGTCTTACCTAGAATTACTTTGCCGACGAAAAGAGTAGAGAACATCTGATCAAAGATGATAGGACAATTTTCCACATTGTGATGTAGAGCAACTCAACAAATTAGTCTTTTGGCTCATTGCATTACTTTCTATGAATGCGCGTCCAGATTGCCATAGCGGCATCTCCTAATAATCCTCATGAGGAAGTGATGGCTTTGGGACTATGTCAAAGAGAAATGGCTTGTGTTCATGGCTATATATTTACCTGTGTAAATAAACCTCCCCGGGGCTCCTTTGCAGAATTGTTTGGATTTGTACGATAATGTCACCTCTACCACACCTGGGATGTGCCGTGGAGGTGTCTGGACCCGGATGGCATGTGGAGTGATGAGCTGTGGAAATGAAAGTCATAAAGGTCATCACATAAACTGGCTGATGTGGCCCATGAGATTGTAGTCTAAAGTGATAAAGTGTATCGTCGTATATTTCGGGGCAACTCTAAGGGTGTAATTTTGATAAACTAAATGAGTGGTCACTGCCGGTCAGCTGCATCAAAAGTCAATATGATACTGTCTCTGAAAGGAACTTCCGCACTTTATGGCAAATTGATTGATGGCAGATTAATTGACGTGTAATTTTTCAACCCCCAAACCATGTAAGCACGTCCTAGTTCTCAGGAGAAATGTCATATACTATCTTTATTTATCTAAGATTTAGCGTTAGGAGGATGTTATGCGGCTATTAATGCCCATAACAGGTCAGATTTAGTGTTAGTACCCACTCTAGGAGACAACCGTGTCGGGGTGAGTGGGCTTACTACCTTTTGATCAAAATGTAAACCAATGTCTCCACTGTTTGCATATGATATCATTTATGTCCTCTGTAGCTTTCATCTTGGGCAGAGGTCTGGTTACAGAGTGCTGTTGCACCTTGTTGTCTGTATGTATAATCGCCATAGCAACGTGCACCTGTATTCAGGTAGTGCTGACTGAACACCCCCCTTTGCGTTTTTCAATATACTATCTTTATGCTACCAGTTTATGGGCTTTAGCTAATAACCACATAATGCATTGGCATGAAGACAAATTATATCTTACCTCACTCCAAACCAGCATAGTCCCAAACACTACTTGGAGACCGTCGAAGAAGTTATCTCCAATGATGATGACCATAGCACCTCCGGTAGTCCAACCCTCACTAGGACTAATGGCTTTGATACATGGTGTGGCTGTAAACACATAACAAAAGGGCCCATTAATCAGAGCTTGAGCTACTTCACCTGGACTCATCCGTCACGTCCCTCAGTTTCATTCAGTAATGTTCATTGTAGGTACCAAAGTTTCATGGGCTTAACATTAAAGAGGTGTTGTTCGGCTGGCAACATTTTTTAAAAACATCAGTCGAATAGCTTAAAAAAGTTAAAAAAAAGTAATACATTATTGATTCTGCTAGAACATCTGACGTGGGATAAACCTTGAAGCAGTGGAATGAGAGTGGCCTGTAGGGTAAGCTGAATTTGATCTTTTCTCACTTTTTTTTAAAGCTATTCTGCCTCTTTTTAGTTTTTTTCCCTAGCCAGAAAACCCCTTTAAAGAGATTTTCTGGGATTACAATGATTTCTAAAAGATATGATTACGAAGCTGCTTACCTCATGTACATCTTTCCCATGATTTTGTTTTTCATTCTGGACTCTCCTGACCCATTTTCGCCAAGCAAACCAATACCTCTTGCTTCTATACATTCTGTATGTGCCACTTCCTGTTCCTGTATCCAACCAAACCCATGATGCACTTCTCCTTCCTCTGCCACAGCTCCAGCACCGCCCCTAACAACAGTTTATAGCTCCACCCACCCAGCTAGTTACATAGCCACTCCCCTATCACTGGCGCCTAACGCCCAGCTAGTGTGTAGCTCCACCCACCCAGCTAGTTACATAGCCACTCCCTTATCACTGGCCCTAACGCCCAGCTAATGTGTAGCTCCACCCACCCAGCTAGTTACATAGCCACTCCCTTATCACTGGTCCTAACGCCCAGCTAGTGTGTAGCTCCACCCACCCAGCTAGTTACATAGCCACTCCCTTATCACTGGTCCTTATGCCCAGCTAGTGTGTAGCTCCACCCACCCAGCTAGTTACATAGCCACTCCCTTATCACTGGTCCTAATGCCCAGCTAGTGTGTAGCTCCACCCACCCAGCTAGTTACATAGACACTCCCCTATCACTGCTCCGCCCATGGACATAACATCACAGGAAATAAGCAAGAGCTGCATGGACATTGGACAGGAAATAGCAGCAATAAAGGTAAAAGAAATACATTACAGAATTACAGAAACCTCCATAAACAATTATTTTAAAGGATGCCCATAAAAAATAGAAAATCCCTTTAAGCATCCGGACAATATTATACTGTCAGAATATGACATGTATTGTGTCTGTGATGCATGTCCATATCATACACACTAGATATTGTTTTTAAAATATATTAAATATTATTTTTTGAAATTCAAGAATAATTTACTTATAAATTCAATGATATCAATAATAATTTCGATTTAAATTCAGAAGGTGGGAATGGACTTTCGTCTAGTATGCAGAAATGGGAATGTGATTAAGGCTACATTCACATGATCGTATGTGTTTTGAGGCCCGCTAATTGCGAATCCACAAAAAATACGGATGAAGTCTGTGTTGCATCCGTTTTTTTTTTGCGGATCCATTGTAACAATGCCTATCCTTGTTCGCAAAACAGACAAGAATAGGGCATGCTCTATCTTTTTTGCGGGGCTACGGAACAGACATACCGATGCGGACAGCACACGTTGCGCTATCAGCATTTTGTGCGGACACACTGAAATGAATGGGTCCGCATCCTATCCACAAAAAAAAAAAAAATGGAAAGGACACGGAAACAATATATATTTGTGTACATGAGGCCTAAAAAAAACATAAAAGGGAAAAAAGTTAACTTTTTTTAAATATAAACTAAATGTAAAAAAAAACTAAAAATGTTTGAAATACTTGAAAAAGAAGTGAAAAAGTCTCCAGATTTTCATTCAGTGGCATATAATACCTAGGTTGTAGATGAATAATTCATGGAAAGCCTACATCTACAGATTTCCACCATACGTGACGAGGATCAATGGCCACGGGAGTCGGAAGGAGCAACCATACCTCCGTGTGCATGAGGCCTTATGTCCCAAACTGGACAGATCCTGCAGATATATGACTGTACCTAGGGGGATGTAGCGCCATATGCCGAGGGGGTGTACTCGGTATCATAAAGTCGAGCTGTCAGGACAGGGGAGAACTCGCACCTGCGCTGGGGCCCGCTTCATATTTATTCTGGGGAATTGCAACCCTAGATTTCACACTTGAGATCGGAGTTTCCTTTCCACATTCTTCATATGGGTGTGTTCTGACTACAATCTCATTTCATTACGAGGTTGTGAATTACAACCAGACACGAGGAGCGCTATATATCCGGTGAAATTATGGAAATACTCATCATACGCAAGCCAAAAAGTGCTTAACACGAGCTGAAAAATCTACAGAAATAATTCCTGGCCAGAGGATTTCAATGTATGGATGGTAGGGGGTGAAGCAAGGGGTACCAGGAGAAATGTATATACAGATAAGAGGGGTATATACTGTGTACTCCATAGGATTGCTAGTGAACTGGAGATAGTTCATGGAATTTTTGAAGTTCTCCAAAATGTGAAAAAAAGGAAAGAAAACACACACAAAAGAAAAAACAGATACTGCAAGAAAAAACATAGTTCTAGATTATTTGGAGGTGGTAAGAATACTGGAATATAATAATAATAGTAATAATAGTAGTATATAATAATTATTATGTATGTTTATATAATTGCATAATAATTTATTTTTAGACTTATACTATTTTACTATTTTCTTATTATGTTTTTATATTTTTTTATTCATATATTTACTTTTTTATAGTATGTATATATTCATTCAACTCAATGTATTATAATTATTTTTATTAGTAGTAGTAATAATAATAATATTGGGATTTTTATTATTACCAGAATTATTTATTATAATTCCTTATTGCATTTTTTATCTGTTTATATAAAAATCTATAAAAGGTAGTATTTGAAAAAATAGATATTATTTAGTGTATAAAAAAAATATAGCAAATTAATCGTTCAAGACAAAAAAAAAATATGGGGCAGATTTACTAACACTGTCTATTAGTTAAATGGCCTAAACTTAGACTGGCAGGTTTATCACGGTGGCACGCGTTACGCGATAAATTCGGCACATCTTGGCACATGCACTTTTGAAAAGTCTCCCCAAGGTACAAACATCTGTTCTATTTGGGGCAAATGAAGAATAGATTTGTCAAAATTCATCTGCGCCAAAATCATGGTGCAAGAATAATGCCGTGTTTGCCCCCATTATGTCTACATATAAAGGTTTTTATCCAAATCCACACCCAGAATTACAGGGTAGTAAATCTCTGGTGAAATTATTGAAGAAATATATTGAAAACGTAAGACGCATTACTTTACATTACCATAGAAACAAAGCAAAATGACTATGCCGGGTGGAGTATTTATAAAGGCTTCTAAGTCGGTTTAATAGTGTAGAAAAATCACAATTTTGGTGCAAACCCCCTTTTTTTAAATAAAATAAAATAAAAGTGGGTGGGCGACGGCCTATGCAGCTGGACAAATTGAGGGAAATTGGCTGTCAAAGCTGAATCTACGCCAGCTCCTAGATGCCATATATTTCAGCTACTGTCACCTGGACCTCCTTCAATGCAGCAAAGTCTTCTTACTAATTTGGCGTACCTGTATTACTGCGCTCTAGGAGCTCTGTGTCCATGAGTCCTTCTAGTATTTTTTTTTTCAGGTTTTATTATATAGGACTTTATTTATGGATTCATTGCTACATGCCTCACAAATATTCATCATCTTAAAGATCTTATTATAGATTCCAGTTGATCCTTAAGTCATTTTGTCTCAAATTCTACGTTTACAACGATCCTATCTAAAAAAATGAATCAGCAAGTAGCAAGGCAAGAGCAAATTTTTTTGTGCATGACATATTTTGTGTTTGTACGGCCTCTTCCCCTTCCATATGGGTAGGCCTCACAACTCCATTTTCCATCAGGAGCCATAACCAGCCTCAATCTATCACTCGGCTTCCACCACTGACAGGGTCAAAGGTGCCTCAGATCTCTGGCTAGGTTCCAGAAACGAGCAGCCAGTCAATCAAGTCCAATCAGTTTAACCAAAGCTGGACTCAAACTCTAGCCCCCCCCCCCCCCCCCTACCCCCTGGGATTTATTTCCACCATTTGACCGCCCGCTGGGGGGGGGGGGGGGGGAATTAACACCACACTAAATTCCTCACTGATTCAATCATTCTCTTCCAGTTCATTAATTCCTCACATGGTTTATACAAGATGTACGGAGTAGGAATAACTAGTCGAACAATACAGAGGTGATATTAGGACCACAGGCCAATCTTATAGAAGACTAGATCACAGTTAAGGTGGGTTCTAGATATCTGACACTGAGGAGATAGTTAACTGTCCTGATATCGAGGTGCCACCAGGGTATTACTACAGCCCTATGACACAGGGCTGGAACCCATTCATGTAACTGCTTGCCGAACAAACTAAAAATATCAGCATTCATATTATTATAATTATTAATAGCTCTTCATATTGGATTATTTTTTTCTTTCTGTCATAAAGGTGCACAATACCCTCAGAAAAACATAAATGCCTCTACACCAAGGAGTACTGGTCTGATTCGCGATGGGTGATCACAGGCTACATATAATGTGCTGAAATTATTTAATTGTTTTCTATTATTTTATATCTTTTTATTTTTTTTATTTTACATTTTACATCTAATTCCCAGAGGAACACTTTGAGGTCTGAATGATTTACCCAAACCATGTGTATATTGCTTCTAATATTTGAGGTGGCCCCATTGGTCTTTAGACTAATGCATGGACAGGCCAGGTCTGAGAGGGTAAGAGCTTCTGTGCTATGGCTAATATGGGTGGATCCCAAGTGGAGGATCTACCTCCATGACCGTTATACGCCCTAATAGGGAATATGAAAAGAGTTGTCTTCATTTTTGGACCAGAAGAAATTTTAGAGGAGGGTTCTGAGTTGGAAAAATGGTCAAGATGAGACTTCATCAAGGCGGCACCCAATAGGTCATATATTGGTACCTCATAAGTATAATGAAGCGAAAAAGGGTGGTTACAGTAGTGTAGTTCACCTGGACAAGTAAAGCAATGAAAGCACCCATTGAAGTAGTTGTGTTAAGTGTTTAAGTCATTTAGAAAAGAATGAAACAGAAGTACTGTCAGCATTAAAGTGAGGTAAAGTTGCGAAGATGTCTGGTTGCAGATAGTGAAAGAATGAGAAGTCCGTACCGTACTCCAGACAAGGGTCCGTACCTTCGGTAGGATCTAGCCGTCTTGCCCGCCGCCCATGCTTTGAGTTGTTATGGACGAACATATTATCTGACACGGCCAGGACATGTCCATCTACGTTCACGGTGGTGGAGAGGACAACCTGTAGGAACGAAAAGGTTAAAGGAATTGTCCATTGAATAAAAATGACTTAACCTAAACCAGGTCACAATGGGATACCAAAAAAGCATACTCTCCTCCACGTTTGATGCTCCAATTCCGACTCTGACCAGGATATGATCCCGTCTCAACACACAGGGAATGCCCCCCCAACCAATCACTAGCTGAAGTGGGTCACTTCAGCCATTATTGGCTGAGCGGGCATTTATTGTGTGTCAGTAGGAACATGGAAGCCGAGAGCAGAGTGGATCTGGTAAGCATCGGATTAGGAGCAACAGGGGAACGGTGGAGTAAGCTTTTTTGGAGGTAGTCCAATCTCCTTTATTCTTTCAAACAGCAGAGATGAAGCTCCAGGGCCCCTCTACAAAGTCTATATGAGGAACCTCCAAATGTGGGACGAAAATCTTTAAGAAACCCATAGTCACTTCTGTGTCGCATGTGCTCACATGGACAAGGCCAAAAACGTAGCCTTACCCTTGTTAGCCAAGTAATACCGCACTTGCCTCCAGGGCTACCCACAATTTAATTTTTTTATAGTGCTCTGCTTCTTCTGAGAAATTCATTTAGTATGGTTGGATTCATGTATAATGTCTGTGGAGGGTTATTGTATGCCATGGCTTCACTTGGTCCCATTCCTTGACAGTTTCTAAAATATCTATTATTTACATTAAATCTGCACGAAAGTCTTTCTTAAAGTGGTAATAGTTCTACAATAAATTTGTCCGAACATTTACATCCAGAAGTAAAAACACATCAGTCAAGTAAAGTTTTGTAGAGCACAGCCCAGTAATATTTCCGTCCTCTCAGATTTTCCCTCTGTAGACTCCACCTCGGGTTCAGAGCCTCTAGGGCTGGGGGTCAGACAAAGTCAAGCTCAGAAACACTACACAAGAGACCCACTGACCTTGGGAAATCTTTACATCTTATCTAAACAGATCAAGGTCAGTAGGTCTCTCCGCCACCTTAACTGTTTCCATGTTGTAGTGGGCTTGAGGTGTCAAAGTGTCCATGAGATGTGACAGGAACTGAGACTTTAGGTTCAGACCAAATCTCAGAAATAAGCTGTAATTCACAATAAGTACAAGCATAAAGGAGTTTATGAAGTATATATGGGATTAGAATACAAATCCCAATTGATATATGCTCTCTCTGATGTTGGGATTAGTGTTGGGCGCGAATATTCAAATCGTGAATTTTAATCGAGAATGTCGCCACTTCGAGAATTCGCGAAGATTTAGAAAATAGTGCTATATATTCATATTCGCGAATATTCTAGATTTTTTTTCATCTCAACCCATGATCCCTCCCTGCTTCTTGCTTGTGGGCCAATGAGAAGGCTGCAATGTCTTTGTCTGAGCTTAGCAACACCCCTAGCAATCAATAGGAAAGTTGCCTTCCCCGTACTATATAAGAATCATACATACGTACATACATAGTGCTGTGATATCACAACAACCCTTAGTGCATCAATCACTAATATGTAGTCAGACCTGCTAAAATGTGAAGTTGCATGTATTGCGCCAAAATATGCGCATCATTAATTGCCAATTTGCGCAATCGCGAATATATGGGAGCACTCTATCTGCATATAAAGCTATTGTAATGTTCTGCCATGCCAACCATTTTCTCCGGTCTCAGGAAACTTCTAGCAGCTTGAAAAATGTAGCAATAGTGACCCACGCCTGTATTGCGCCCGCAATACGCGCATATTACATTACGATTTTTGCAATCTAGAAAATAATGGCGAATTTGCGAATTAATGACGAATATTCGCCCCTATATTGGTAAAATATCACGAATTCGAATATTGCCCCTGCCGCTCATCACTAGTTGGGATACATTGGGGCATTTGAGTTACACGTCTTTGTCTTAGTTTGTCTGGTTCTATGTAAGGGACAGGGCTGGTTCTAGCTTTGTCAGAGAAAGATTGTCATGTACTATAGGATATGTGATTTTTATTTTCATGACATAACCCCTTTAAGGCATTTGGTCCATTGTTTTTCATGGGATGGCAAATCTTGAGATCCATTGATTCATCATAATAAATGCCTTACATCTAAAACTAAGTACATGTATACAAGCGATAATCTACTTTGGGTGGTCATTTTTTTCTTAGCAGGTCATACAATGATAATCTTACGATGGATTGACCCACTGATAGAACTCTTATCTACCAGTTGCAAACTGTAGGAAGCAAGTGTTTAATTTCCCTGCAGTGCCTCCACAGGGGGAACAAAGTATTACACAATTATTTTTTTTTGACATTGATGGGCTGACTATGCAATGCATGAACATGTTGGGTCATCCAGAGTGAGAGGCACTCTTTATAGCCTCTCTCTAAACGGGGGAACTCCATATATTAACTCTGTAGGATTTTTTAACTTCTTTTCGAGTCTTCTTAACCAGACAACCCCTTTAGTGTGTACATTTTTTACAACTTTGTACAGTCGTACCATTACTTGATATCTTCACCCTGCTGAATGTGTTAATAAAATAATAAAACTTATAAAAAAAAAAAAATACAAACCTGGAACCGTCTCATGTCCCGTGGGTTTCCTGCTGTCTTTAGGCAGTTCTGGTTACATTTCAAAAAGAACTTGAGGAAGAACCTAATGGGGATAAGACAACATATTAGTCCTAGAATGTAACATCCCAGAGTTTGGCATAACGTCATATTAAAATACATACTGTTTGCCAATGAGCGTTATATTCAGCAATAAACCTAACTGACACAAACTTGGCTCCATCTCTCATGGGGAATTTGTGTGAAGATGAAATACTGTATATCTATAACTATAGTATCTTGCATGATACACACTAATGGGGCTCAAATTTAGTAGTTCCTGGTCATAAGGTCTTACAATCTAAAAGGATATCACTGTAAGTCTTCATAAACATAAGTAAAGACTACAGCACAATATACAACTCCGTCGACTGAGGGCCTCTCGGGTGTAGTATGGCTAATTCTACAGCGCAGAGATCTGGCTGATGACCTAGATCTTGAACAGATAGCATTATGCCTATTTGTGTGAATTGTGCAATGTGAAAACTTTATACTTGTGGGGATTCATAATCCACATTATTTTTTTTCCGTTTTAATTATACTGTATTTTTTAATATAAATACACTATACACAATATACTGAGCCTTTCAACTATACATAGAATGTGCTATGTTATTTAAGAGAGCTTTAACCCTGTCTGTAAAAGGTATAAGGTGATATAACTGATATAGGATTAAAACTGCAACCCTCATAAATTTGTAAAAATAAAAAAAGGGGACCGCAATGGGGTCAAATCTTACCCTTAATTACAACACAAGCTATAGTACGATACATTTATATAATTTTTCCATACTGTATGCTAATTATGATGAACACTAGCTAGAAAGCCAACCCTACAACAACTGTTTGGTAGATTTCTATCTTGCATAGTCTTTATTAATGTATCTTGTGAAAAATATTAAAAAGTGTTAAGTGAATCATAAAAAAAATATATCTCAAAATAAAAAAGAATATTAAAAAGATCCAAAATAAAACAATATAAAAATACATTAATACATGAAATGAAATAAATTAAAATGTAATACGTATTATTAAAATATTATTTAATAAATATTATGATTTTTGCTTCAGACTTTTTTTCATGTATTTTTTACAGCATTATGCAAATAATACACCTAATTATCTCTTTTTTGTCACCTCCTCTGGGCTGACAAATATGCTGTTTTTTTTCTTTTGCTACGCCTTTGGTTACATAATACATTCCCCTTCTATCTACACACATCAGAATAACGGAACTGCTGAAAGAAAAATGAGATATCACATAAAGCGTCTGATAGTGACATGTCCCATACCCAGTGTACGGCTAAAGGAACGCTTAACGATTCTTCTAAGTTGTCATATAAACATACATTTGTTGAGCGACTTTCACGTTTTTTTTTCTCCGTCAAGTTGCCTATTTGGTTAAACAGCAGCTGACATTCCTGAATATTCAAGTAGCTTTTTTTCTCAAATTAACACACTTTTTACTGCAATTTTTAGCACTTTAGAGTCTACTTATCCATTACAGCAGTTTCCATGTTAAAGACGTGGCAAACGATCTGAAGACGGGATGACTTTGATATGAGATTTCCTAATGATTTCGAAATGCTTCATCACTGGAAATAATGTTTGCCAACACATTGATCAGATTTGATTTTTTTTTTACAGCTTCTTTCACAATAGAGATTCCTAGGTTTTAATGAAATGTTTCTGTTTTCCTTTTAGAAAATTCATTATCTTGAATTATCTTGAAGAGAAGTCAAACGTACCATATCATGTGTATGATGGTAGTGGGGTCACAGTGGAAGGGGAGGTGAGGTTCTCATATATAATAAAATAATGTCAAAATAAAAAATGAGTTAAAAATGTAAAACATTTTTTTTTGGATGCATATGATACTTTAATCAACATGTTAACTGAACCTTTGGTACATTCATACAGGAGGAGATTTATCATGAAGTGAGTTTTTGACATCTGTTTTGTTTGATTCTGCATTGCTATAATTTGCGCCAATTTCAACAAACGTTGCATTTTTGCTTGATACATTTTTTTGCATCTTTAATTATATCTATAGATGTTACTCCCGATTTTTCCGCAGCCCCCCATTTTATGCAAAGTTACATTTCTCAAATCTGGCTTAAACCTGGTTGCCTCTCTAACCGCTTTCCCATTTTTGTGTCAAAATTTGCAACTTTCTTTTTTTTTTTTACAGCTGAAAATCAAGTTATACATCCCCCCACTGATTTTAGGTCTCCACTGCCTATTGATTTTTCAAAAAAAAATATTTTGTGTACAGTCCATATATACTGTACCGTGCATTATAAATTTAGAAAGTTGGCTTTAGTCGATTCCCAAGTTCTCCAGCTACAGCTTGTACACAACCCAGCATAAACTAGTTCGTACAGATGTAGCAGAGCCGAGTTTCTAATCAACATAAGTAACTGTGAAAAAAAAAAATGTATATAGATATAAATGTTTAATATATATATATATATACACACACACTGATGTAGCAGTGCTGGTGCTGAGTTTCTCAATGTAGCAGTTTGGCCATATTAAAAAATAAATAAATAATAAATAAATATATATATATTGATGTAGCAGTGCTCATTTTGTCAGGTATCTCTATCAGGCTGTATTGTGTTATTTGTGCATTGTAAGAACTCGCTGAGTTAATACCGCAGTCATACGCGAAAGAACAGATAACACATCATAGTATCATTAGAATCAAATAGCAAACTCTGCTCTGCTGCACTGAGTCTCAGCACAGCTACATACACTATATATAGTGTGCATGTGTGATAATGTGAGGGTCATAAATCATGCATTTCACGGGTTTATGATAATGAGCTGCATGTATAGGTACAGCGTATGTATGTGAGAGGGAGGAGGGGGAGCAGCGCAGAAGACTGTGTGTGGGTCATAGCTGTATGTTCCCGCAGTAAGTTTGGGTCCCAGGTGAGTCGGTCGGTTCCTCCTGTTACTATGACAACCACATTTACTGCAGTCCCAAAATCCCATCACAGCGCACACGTACAGGCCAGAATTAAAGGCAGAGGCACATACTGGTATTCATCGCAAGGCACAAAGACACAGCAAATATTACAACACTGCACAGCAGCGAGTAGCACATACAGCCCCCTCTATGTACAGCATATATATATATACTGTTATATGTTTGTTTTTTAACCGTCAAATGGCACATCTAAAACAGTCACGCCACAATAAGTTGAAGACAAAAAAAAAAATACAATGTTTGGTGGCTGTGAAGCCGCCGCCTAACGCGTCTCACGTGGCAAACGCCCATAGGGATCAGCGTTTGCACGTGCCTATAGGAACAGCTAGCCAAAAACAGCAAAAACAATCATCATAATAATACTGTATTAAAATACGTTACATAGCATAAGAATCTAAAAAATGAGTGTTAGCGTCAGCGACACAAGGCATTTACCCCACTGACTCTTTCCTAGTGATGGCGAAATTGGCTGCGTTCTCAAAGGGTTAACCTTACTCTGAATTATTCATACATCAAAGTAAATAAGGAGAAAAGAGATAAATAGGATAATATAGGCCATTAAAGGGTTGTATGGTATGGAACAGCGCCACTCCTGTCCATGGGCTGTGTGTGGTATTGCAGCTCATCCCTAATTATGAACTGCAATACCAGAGACAGCCCATGGACAGGAGTGGCGCTGTTCCTTGGGGGAAAAAAATATATCCTTTTTGCCTCCGGGATACTGGATCTCCTAATTACTGATGAGGAAATTTTTAGGACTCCCTAATGAAAGTTTCCCGGCATAAGACGTGATAATACCCTTGCTTTTGTTGCACTGAATAGATTGTGACTTTTCGGTTGTACTTTAAATTGAATGTCACTTCCTTGCATGAACAGATAAAAAATGTTGTGCTGATTCATTTCCTAATATATCTTTATTGCGTACAGAGCTTCATTTTTCTGATACCGAGTTCCAAATCCCCTGCGTAGACAGAGCTGAACACGATTCTCTATACCTGCAGCCACCACTAGAGGGAGCTCAGCAGTTTATACATCCATCTCCACAGTATGCAGAGAGCTCCTCCCAGTGGCGGCTCCAGGCAGACAGAATTTTTCACTTTACATTGATGCAGGAACTTTGGAGCTCTGTATCAGAAAAACAAAGCTGTGACTATTAGGCCTCATGCACACAACCGTTCCGGACAAGAATAGGACATGTTATATTTTTTTTTAGGCTTAACGGAACGGAGCAACGGATGCGGACAGCACACGGAGTGCTCTCCGCATCTTTTGCGGCCCCATTGAAGTGGATGGGTCCGCACCCGAGCCGCAAAAACTGCGGCTCCGATGCGGACCAGAACAACGGTCGTGTGCATGAGGCCTTATAAGGACATATTTAGGAATAAGTCAGCACAGAATATTTGACAAAAAAGAAAGAAAAAAAATAACAAAAAAACAATGAGCCCTAGTCACATTTTATGGCTCAGTGGTTAAGAGCACCAACTGTAAGAAAAAATAAATATATATAATAGATGGAGGGAAGTGGGGACTGTCATGTGTATATGTCTAAATACAGAATCAGAATTAAAATGTCGTTTTGTAGAGATGGGAGGAGATGTGGCTCAGTGCTTAAATGCCCTCACTGCAAACACTTTCCTTACTGAGAACATTACCTGGATACAGCTGAAGTGGGTTTTGGTGTTAAGGGCTGTGGGGCTTGTCACATGTGCATATATAAACCTGTTATATTGTAGAGACAGGAGGGGGTGTGTCTCAGTGATTAAGAGCACCATAAAAAAAATTCTTGGACCTTGACTTTTAATTTAATCACTAATGTAAGGAGCTAAATCGGCACTGTATGCCCCGATGTAACCGTGCGCAAGTTTTCATGATGGCGCTCTTAAACTTAGGTAGTTCCTAACCGAGAAACACAGCAGGGACACCTCTACAGCACAGAAGGTAGAGGGAGCCATTGTGTGTGGGCATGTGTATTGCACTGTGGAGACGGCATGTGGCTCAGTGGTTAAAGGCGCCAACGTAAAAAGAAAGAGCGAGGCCGTAGAGTCACAGATGGTAACGGGCACACGTTTGGACATTCTTACAACCAGAACCAGCTGACCCAATGGGACATATCGCTAGAAAATCGGACATCCGGCCCCGATTCGAGTCATCCATTTCCCATCTTTTTCCTTCAGATCATCCCACGATTTTGGAAAAAGCTTTTTTTTTTCTTTTTTTTTCCCATAATCATCCAATGTTTGTTAGGATCATTAAACTAAAACTGACTTTTCACCTGCTCCCATACCATATGCAGCTGCAAATTTTTAAATTAAACTATGAAACCATGCATACATTTACATATATTATGGCATACCCTCTCCATTTAACATGCAAATGTACTCCAATGTTTCAGAACACCTTCTGTCGCTAATTAATTTGCTGAATTATAATTAGACTAATCCTGCATAATTAATAAGCGCAGACTTCTTTTTTTTTTTTTTTTTATGTGTTTGAGGCTCGGGAAGACTCGGCGCGGCTTTCTATAAACTGCTAAATAAGTGTTGGAGAAAGCAGTAAATAAACACGACGAGGAGGAGGAGGAAGAAGGGGGGGGGCATACAAGTACTGGGGGGGTCCTTGGCACGGGAGGCACTTTATGTCTGCCTGGTGGGTGCATCAGGGTGTAAATGTACAGAGGACGCGGCGCGCAGACGCCTCGGATGGAGCTTGTCCTACAGGGCTCGTAGGAAGTGGGTGGAAAGGATTAGTGAGCCGTATGTTGCATTAGGACGTGTAATTCTATTAAAGTCGGGGGGTATATCAAAGCCCGGGCTCGGTTGATGCTGACTGGAGTCATTTTCGTCCCAGGTGCCAGGAGCAGCTGAGTGATCCAGTGAAACGATTAAGCTCCATTAGTGCTGAATCCGCTCGGTGATGGAGGAGAGGGCCTTCCAAATAGCCGGCGCGGAATGCCAAGAAACACTGCGGGGGTACGGCTGGCACCGCTACAGCGCTGAGGGTAGTGAGGGCTGTCATCTGTGCAGGGATAAACACAGGCAGAAAAAAAAATTGGTAGCGTTTTACAGGTAGAAGGTGATGTGGCTCAGTGGTTAAGAGAGCCAACTATAAAAAGATGAGGGACTTCAACTTTGAATTTAATTACTGATGTGAGTTGCTGAATCGGCACGGTATGTATGCACAGACGGGACCCCGTGGAAGGTTTCGGGATGGGGGCTCTTAAAGTTGGGTGGTTCCTAATGGAGAAACACTGCTGGAACATGATTGGTGCCGCTACAGCACAGAGGGTAGAGGGGAGCTGTTACGTGGACATGTGCAAGTGCAGAATCTAGTATTGTGGAGGTGGGAGAGGAGGTGGCTCAGTGGTTAAGAGCAAAAAAAGATGTGGACCTTGACTTTTAGTTTAATTACTGATGTGAGGAGCTGAATTGGAACTCTATTCACAGATGGGACTATGTGCAAGGTTTCAGGATGGGGCTCTTACATCGGGGTGGTTCCTATCCGAGAAATACTGCAGGAACATGAGCAGCACCGCTACAGTACTGAGGATGGAGTGGGCTGTTATATGGGCCTGTGTCAATGCAGAATCTATGTAGAGATTGTTAAGATAGGAGGGGGGGGGGGGGGGCTCAGTGGTTAAAAGCAACATAAAAAAAAATAGTGATGTGAGGGGCTGAATCAGCACTGTGTTCAGAGATGGAAATGTGCTCAAGTTCTCCGGATGGCGCTCTTAACCTTGTGTGGTGCCTAAACGAGAAACACTGCAGGGACTGACACCGCTACAGGACAGAGGGGGTAGTGAGGGGCTGGCATGTGTGCATGTATAAATACAGAATTAAAAATCTCTAAAAATATAGAGACCGAAGGAGCTGTGGCTCAGTGGTTAAGAGCCCCCGACAACAACAAAAAATGGGGGGGGGGGGGGGTTACTAAACTTCCTTAGGGAGTACACTGCTGATGGTAGTGTGGCTTGCCACATGTGCATGTATAAACCTGTAATATTTAGGAGATAGGAGGAGATTTGGCTCAGTGGTTAAAGAGCACCAATCACTGGAACATAAACGGAGGATCTTGATCTTTAATTTGATTAATGAGGTGAAGGCGGTGAGTTGGCTCTGTAGTCCCTAATGAATATGTGTGTTTAAACCCCATAATGGGGCTCCTAGTAAATAACACTAATTTAAGAAATTGCGTAAAGGGATTCTACCCAACGTCTACTGGCAAGTGCCCACAAACCCTGCCCCGCAGCTCAGTAACTCTGAACTAGAAGGCACAATCACTGAATAGCTCCTAGATGTACCCATCGGTACCACGCGGAGAGCCCTAAAGTAAGCAGGGCTCCAATCTCTTCCCATGACTGGCACTTTGATAAAGTTTCACGCCAATCTCGACAAATTCAGGGAATTAGGTGACCATTGAACACCGTTATATTCTCCAAAAGTCAGTATTTCACCCAGATTTGTGTTGCTGAAGAGCATTTATTCACCTTTCCACCTGAGTCAGATAACAGAATAGGTTTATATTACCGCTGATTTTATTACACGGCTACAAGTGCGGCGCGCCGAGCTTTGAATATCCTCAGGTAGTGATTAATTACCTCCATTAGATAATATTGGAACAGTGCCACCCAGTGGTCAGATTAAGCACTGCACAGCTACAACAGATGGATGGCAGTAGTATACAGTAAGCCAGGAGTCACGTATCAGGCTGTATATGTTATGCTTAATGCTGGTTATCCCCGTCCCCCCACTCCAGATGTAGCTATATCTTAAAGAATAAGACTTAAGGCATTGCACTTGTCAGCAATGACACCCCTTGCGGTGCACTGCCAATGACCCCCACCCTCCCCGACACACTTCCCTCACCCAGGGACTGATATCAGCGCAGTCCAGCTGTTCTATATCCTTCAGTATCGTGTAGCCGGTCGTGTGTGTACACAGCTGTATGGCTATCTGGGTGTCATAGAGCGCATGTGGACGTGTCATAAAAATCATAAGAAAGGGGAGAAGATTAGGAACATGGAACCGTTCCATTAGAGGAAAACCAAATCCACAGCAGAGTCACAACATCTCTGCTGTCTGAAGACTGGAGCGGACGGGGAAAAGGGATGAGTATTAGAAAACTCTTTAGAAACAGTGCCACTCTTGTCCACAGGCCGTGTCTGGTATTGCAGCTGAGCCTCATTCACATGAATGGTGGACAGGCTGTAGCCCATGGATGAGAGATGCAGGAATCCCGTGAACTTTCTAGTCCAGGGATGCCCAACCTGCGGCCCTCCAGCTGTTGCAAAACTACAACTACCAGCACTTCTGGGCAGCCTACAGATATCAGGGCATGCTGGAAGTTGTAGTTTTGCTGTATAGATTTAAGGGTCACCTTAGAAAGTTTGTCTTCTTCATGAGTACCCTTTTTTTTTTTTTAGTACGTGCGTTTTTTAAAGCCATAACTTTACCGTTTGGTTATGTTAAGTCATTTTTGCACCTTTTTGAGGTTTATATTTAAGTCATTTTTTTGTAGTATTTTAAAAAAAAATTTTTATAAAGGAGACCTGTTTAAAAAAAAGAGGAAGAAATAGTCTATTTTTTAACATTTTTTCATATTTTTTTTTTGTTAATAGCACATCGTGCAACTAAAAGATTTTTTTTTGATGTTCCCTTTGATATATGGGAGGTATGGGTCACCATGGTCTTTATATTTTTATTTTATTTTTTACACTTTGGGCCCCAGTGTCATACAAGTCCTTTGGGAGACATTTAACATTGCAATTTTTTTTTCTTTATTGCTGATTCCTCCTGTAACTGGGGCTGACATATTACATGTTAGAGGGGGACGCAGCCCTCCGGGGAGATTGTACAAGGCTGTACAGTTCACTGTAGCGCTGATCTGGGTCTGATAAGACCCAGCAGCTCGTGCAGACTCACCGGCCACTGGGACCGGAGAAGAAAGTGGCATTTCCGCGTCCTGATCTCATTCAGCCCTGTGTATGGAGCAGTGAGGAAGACACCATCCCTGCCTTCTCTATCGGCAGCAGGGTTGTCACTGACAGCAGGCCCCCCGCTCCCACAGCGGCACGATTAGTGTACAGTTGCGATCTCTGCGCCGGCGTCTATGAAAGATGACCACCCAGACTATATGGTCAACGGGAACGGGTTAAGAAGACACCTGTTTATATAGTTTACAGGCAGTCATATAATTGTGAACCAGGCGGAGTATGTAAACTTTTGCAATCAATTGTTTTTATTGATTTGATGAAATGAATCACCCACCAAATGTACGCAAGAAGTAAAAGACAAGTGTAAAAGGAGTATGAGTGCAGGATCAGACTACACAAGGGTTGTCTGTAGTCTGTTACCATGGAGACACATAGGTCTGCATAGGACCTGCATAGACAAAACAATAGGAGATATTTAATGAAGACTATTTACAAAGTTACTTTATTTTGTGCTGTAAATGCATCGGGACAATTAAAAATGTGTAGGCGCCCTTTAACCTCCTTAGCGGTAATTCCGAGTGTGGCTCGGGGTTAATTTACACTGCAAGAAGCGGTAACCCCGAACCGCACTCGGGATTACCATGGGTTAATTAGAACAGGACTGGAATGAATGCGGACAGCATACAGTGTGCTGTCCGCATGCGCATTTCCCGAGCGCAGCGTAAACTTCCGGCCGCAGCTCCAGAAGAATGTACCGCTTCGAGTACGAAAATACTGCCGGATTTAGACCGCCAGGGAGGTTAAAAGCCCCATTCAGAGCTAACTAGTACCCCGCTCTGTACTGATGAGGGGCAAGAACACCTATGAAGTTACCAAAATGTACCCAGCACTACCTGACAGTCAGAAATAGTTTCCACTACTGCCCGGTCCCTGTAGCTAAACACCCTGGTGGAGGCAGCCCCTTGTGGCGCCCCTTGTGGATATTACGGTCTGGATTATATCTGGATATTTCCGGGGTAAGCATACGATTTCAGGACAGTAATTGGAAGCGCATTTGTATTTCAATGAAGTATTGACTCTCCCACCCAACGCTCACTACGGCCAAAAGACCGGAGATGGGGAAGAATAAATCACTCGCCGCCGCCGCTTTACGAACAAGGAGAAAAACAAATCAAATTTGTCTGCGGCCCTAACTGCGCAAAGTCGTAGCTTCCAATTTAAAGAAGCTCGATAGAGTCTGACGCCGGCTAGTAGCACTTAATAAGCTGTGATGGATGGGGAAACGAAATGTGTTCTCTCCGCTCGTGTTACCAGCCACACCGAGCAGCCAGGGGGAATCTCACTTCATGCCTTCCTCACTGACATGTGTGTCTCAAGGGGAGGCTGCCATCTTTAATTCATAGCGCCCTCCCTCCGCCCCCTCTAGGCAACACAAACATACAACTTCCCAGCAATTTACAGACACAGATTCACAGCCGCAAAAATCAATGAACTGATTCTTAATTCTGATTATTTTTTTTTTTTGTTCTTTCAGGGTGAAGGTAATAACAGGGGAGGTGAGGGCAGACCTCTCATTACATGTGTGTACAGGGGCCTGAGAGAGAGGGGGCAAGACAAAATATCTATCTATCTATCTATCTATCTATCTATCTATCTATCTCATATCTATCCATCTATTATCTATCTATCTATCTATCTATTATATATCTATCTATCTATCTATCTATCTATCTATCTATCTATCTCATATCTATCTATCGATCAATCAATCAATCAAATATCTATCAATCTATTATCTATCTCATATCTATCTATCTCTCTAATATCTATCTATCTATCTATCTATCTATCTATCAATCAACTATCTATCTATCTAATTATCTCATATCTATCTATCTCATATCTATCTATCTGATATCTATCTTATATCTATCTATCTTATATCTATCTATCATCTATCTATTATCTATCTATCTATCTATCTATCTTATATCAATCTATCTCTCTAATATCTATCTATCTATCTAATTATCTCATATCTATCTATCTCATATCTATCTATCTATCTATCTATCTATCTATCTATCTATCTCATATCTATCCATCTATTATCTATCTATCTATCTATCTATCTATTATATATCTATATATCTATCTATCTATCTCATATCTATCTATCGATCAATCAATCAAATATCTATCAATCTATTATCTATCTCATATCTATCTATCTCTCTAATATCTATCTATCTATCTATCAATCAACTATCTATCTATCTAATTATCTCATATCTATCTATCTATCTATCTGATATCTATCTTATATCTATCTATCTTATATCTATCTATCATCTATCTATTATCTATCTATCTATCTATCTTATATCTATCTATCTATCTCTCTAATATCTATCTATCTATCTAATTATCTCATATCTATCTATCTCATATCTATCTATCTATCTATCTATTTATTTATTTATCTATCTATCTAACTATCTATCTATCTATCTAACTAACTATCTATCTATCTATGAATCAATCAAATATCTATATTCTATCTATCTATCTATCTATCTATCTATCTAATATCTATCTATTATCTATCTATCTATCAATCAATCAATCAACTATCTATCTATCTCATATCTATCTATCTATCTATCTAATATCTATCTATCTATCTATCTATCTATCTATCTATCTCATATCTATCTATCTAATATCTATATATTATCTATCTATCTATCTATCTATCTCATATCTATCTATCTAATATCTATATATTATCTATCTATCTATCTATCAATCAAATATCTATATATCTGTTATCTATATATCTATCTAATATGTATTTCATATCCATCCATTGTAGCACGGTGGCTCAGTGGTTAGCACTGGTACTTGGGGTCCTGGGGTTCGAATTCATCCTAGAACACCATCTGCACGGAGTTTGCGTGTTCTCTCCGTGTTTACGTGGGTTTCCTCCGGGTTCTCCGGTTTCCTCCCAGACTCCAGAGACATACAGTACTCATAGGGAACTTAGATTGTGAGCCCCATTGGGGACAGCCTGATGCTAATGTCTGTAAAGTGCTGCGGAATATGTCAGCGCTATATAAGTGCATGAGAGCGCTATCTATGGTATGTATTACATCATTAATCATTTTATTGTTATCCACGTTCATCATCATTATTATCACAGTGAACTGAGGACAGGCTCCCCATAGAAAAGCCCTCTATAGTCCTCCAGGATAGCAATACCCCCCATAGTCTAGGAAGAACAAGAGGACCTGGCGCTTGTCACCCACTCCCTTTCCATGACCCTTGGGTCCCCTGTCTCTGTAGTGTCTTTGTGCAAAGGTTCTTTCCATGCACTGGCAAAAGCACCATCAGCACAACCTGGGCCCTTCTCATACCCCCCGGATCATGTTTACCGTACGTGTTACCTATTATATTCTTTTAATTTAATGGATGGAGTAATGCTTCGTGTGGTTGATTTCACGCAACATAAAATGCAATTGAAATGACATGTAACCCATAAATACGTAAACAGTCAAAGTAAAAAAAAACTTAAAAAATATTGAAACATCATAAAAAATATAGTACAATACAGAAACAAAAGTGAAAAATATAATAAATAAAAATAAATAAATAATATTAAAAATATCAAATAAATAAACAAAACAAAACAAGCATTACAAAAATAAAATCACAGCCATAATAAAAAATAATCGTAAAATAGACCAAAATCCAATCATAATAATTATAAATAAATGAATAAGTAATAAATAAATAGTATTAAAAATGCCAAATAAATACATAAAGAAAACAAGCAATACAAAAATAAATCACAAATAAAAAAAATAATAGTAAAATAGATAAACAAAAATCTAATAATAATAATAATAAATAAATGCATAAGTAATAATTAGATAATATAAAAAATGCCAAATAAATGCATAAAGAAAACGAGCAATACAAGAATAAATTCATAGCCATGATTTCCAAAAAATTGGATTCTAAAAACATAAAAAGTTTAAACAAATTGAAATAAAATAAATAAAATACATAATAAAATAATTGTGATATAAATACAGAAATGTAAATATACGGTAAATATACAGCCATACAAATAACTAATATAAATAAAACCCTCGGCCTGCTGTATGTATTGTACATATGGGCACACATATATGGTGCTGTATGGAAATATTGAGTGATGAAGGGCTGAGAGGGGGAGCAGAGAGGTGAAGGCGATGATATTATCTTTATTAATGATCTCCTACCCTGTGTGATAATATTAGTTGAAATATTTTCTGTAGTCACCTAATGTAAACATCCTACAGGGGGGAGGTCACCTCAGCCTCCTCCTGTACCTCCCAGGAGACCCCCCTGTTTACACAGGCATCCCCTAGGACCTGAAGGAACAAGCTGAGCAGATGTCTAGGGAGGAGAAGACGCCACTGACTGTTGTGGGGGGAGGGAAAGGAGCTGAGGTTGGGAAGAGATGGAACAATAAGGATGAACATAGATCTGCGCGTGGGGCTGTCATACCCTTTGTCCGGGTCTTTGTCCCTCTGTCATAGGGCGGAGAACTGGTGTCAGTAATTTTGAGTATGGGACAGGGCCTCCTTCCCGCTAGTCTTCTATGGACAGTCACTCTTTGACCTTCTCTCCATGCTGGCCTGCCACCTGCGGGATGCTTGGAAGCTCAGCTTTAGGGTTCCACAAGAAACTTCCACCTCTTCTCGGTCATTGGTGTTAGCAATGTTGTCCCTGGTCACCTCAGACATTGTAAAGACACATTCAGCTCTGCTACACCTTTACTTATCCAGTAGGTCATTACCACCATTACGAGGGGCTCAGTCTTGGTGTCCTCCACCAGTTGAGCACAGAAATGACATTAGACTATGTCTAGTTATAGCAGAGGGGAATGGGTCCCTGTAGACTGGATCCTACTACTCCCCCCAACATGTGTAAGGGCCTCTGTGCTGCGTCACTTGGGACATCTCGGGGAGCTTTCTGACAAGTGATGGACAGATAAAGCTTCTTCTGGATGGGCGCAGGCAGATGGAAACACACAGCTTGTCTTAAATATTCATTTCTCTCACTAAGAGAATTCCCCAGTTTTGCACAGAACCGTTTTCTGTAATCCCGGGGATCTATCCCACAGGGAAGACGCAAAGTCAAACATGGAAGGAGATACGGCCGGGGTGCAAGATGGCGGAACATTAACTCAATATTGAGAAGCCTTGTCTAGCGGTGGTGACAGGAGCTCATACCCATGTGTAGTAGGGGGACGTGTTTGTCAAAAATAGCAAAACGGAGTTTGTAATTGTGGCACGACGTGAAATGATATCACAATACCTTATCTGTAATTTTACATAGGACTGCAGAGAAACCTGTTGTACTGGGATTTGGGCTAAAAATATTTGTTTAGAGAATTTAACATTTTTCCAATGTATAGATAGATAGATAGATAGATAGATACATACATAGATGATAGAAAGATAGATATGAGATAGATAGATAGATAGATAGATAGATAGATAGATAGATAGATAATAGATAGATATGAGATAGATAAATGATAGATAGATAGATAGATAGATAGATAGATAGATAGATAGATAGATAGACAATATATAAATAGATAGATATTAGATAAATAGATAGATAGATAGATAGATAGATAATAGATAGATAGACAATGGATAGATAGATAGATAGATAGATATTAGATAGATACATAGAGATAGATAGATAGATAGATAGATAGATAGATAGATAGATAGATAGATAGATAGTGGATAGATGATTGATAGATAGATAAATTGATAGATATGAGATAGATAAATAGATATGAGGTATATAGAGACAGTAGATAGATAGATGATAGATAGATAGATAAATTAATAGATGTGGGATAGATAGATAGATAGATAGATAGATAGATAGATATGAGATAGATAGATAGATAGATAGATAGATAGATAGATATGAGGTATATACAGACAGTAGATAGATAGATTATTGTGTTACTCCTTAAAGAGCATCTGTCATCTGGATAAACCTTATTAAACCAGACATACCGTAATGCATTTTAGGGTTGATCCTGCTGAGTAAAATGATACCTCATTTATGTTTCTCCATAAATTAGGTCTTCAGTGCACTGAGGTTCAGGTCTGAGCCCCTCAGAGTACTAGTGCTCCTCTGCTCTGCACTGAGGGTGGGGGTCCCATCACATTTTTCCCATCTATTGTAAAAGAAAAGGATACAAAAGTGCAGCGCACCGCACTTTTGTATCCTGCATAGTCCAGTAAAAAAACATATACGTTACAATGTGGAACTCTATAGTAAACGGGGGCCACTGTATGGCATCCGCCTGAGGAATCCGTTTAACATATACGTTTTTTGTATACGTTAAATGGATGGGAAAAATTGTGATGTGAACGCAGGCATCTCTACCCAGCCCTATACTCTGCAGTACATGTGCAGCGCATTTGCCTCTACTTCCACAGCAGCACAGTTTATCACTGCGCATGCATCGATGATGTCATCCTCCACCCTAATGACACCGAGCATCTCTTCTTCCAGGTTGAGGATGATGACATAGATGCATTGACAGTAGTCATCTGCACTGCTGGGGAAGTAGAGGCAGAAGCACTGCGCATGCGCTGATACGTTATACTACAGCAAAGACACAAGATTACAGGGCCAGGTGAAAGTGGTCTAAGTGAAGGGCGGAGGAGCTCTAGTGCTCTCAGGCGCTTGATCCCACCCCTTGGTGCACTGAATACCTAATTTACATACTAATAAAAAGCTAGTTTTCTCAAGGAAGAGCAATTTACAAAAATATTAGAATTTTGCCCCCCCCCCTCCCCCAACGAATACAAAAAATGGTCATCAGAAATGACAATAAATACAAAATCTGTTGCATCTACTTGGCTTAAAAAAAAAACATATACCGTATTTTTTGCCCCATAAGATGCATTGCCCCCCCTCCCCCAAAAGTGGGGGGGGGGGGAATGGTAACCAGATTGAAATCCTCATCACACTGTAGAGCTGCTTACTGGCATTGAGAAGACAGAGATGGCAAAGATGAATTTGTACAACCTGTGACCAGGCTTGGAACAAGATTCTCTAAATTAGATACGTCCTAGGAACACTCATTGTAGCCTAATATTCTTACCCTTGAGACGTTGTCTTAAATGTCCCTCAGAGTTTATGTAGGTCTCCTAATTTCACCATTTAGCTTTTTCCGGCGGCGACTTTGCTTCGGTTTGCTTTCACCGTTGACTCTTACCCTTGTCATTCGCACTTATTCCCTTGTCTGTAATGGGCCGTGCACATTTACGCTGCTGGGGCTATATAAACCAAATTGCCTATATGAAGTGACCTTCCTGTCAAGATACACGCATGTGTTCATGATACAATTCATGGTACAATTTCTCCTTATGGAGAATGCCAAGTAGGTGTAAAAAGTCATATACGCCAGGCAATGATTCTCTGGGTTTCTGGGGAAAAGAAACCCAAATCAGCTTTCCTTCCAAAAAGAAAAGAAAGCTGAGCTTGAGGCATAATTTGGATAACAGCTAAGCCAGGATCTCATCAGCAGAGCGATGTTTCAGGGTAATTGCCCCTCATCAATGCAGAACAGAGAGAACTGTCTCAACTGGGTGAGAGGCCTTCATCAGGATTCGGAGGTTACTATTTCTCCTTACGGAGAACTACTTTGCATATCTTTTTCCCAGAAACCCAGAGGAGCCTTGTCTGGCCTATAAGACACCTTACGCCTAATAGAAGCTCTCCATAAAGAGAAATAGTAACCCTCAAATCTTGATGAAGGCCTCTCACTCAGTTTTGAGGGGCACTCACACCTAAACAGCGCTTTGCAGATGAGGTACTGGCTTAGCTATTATGCTAGTTATGCCTCAAAGCTTGTGTAAAAAAGTTAAGCATTAACGTATAGGATGGCTGCCTTACATCTGGTGGCATCAGAGGCTCAACTTTCTTTTCTTTTTGGAAGGAGAGTTGGTTTGCATATCTTATACAGAACACATGAACTACTGAGAAAGAAACCATTATCCTCCCAATGCTATGTAAGTAATGAAATGCAAGTGAAGGGGGGGATCTTCATTATTAAAACCATAAAGCCAGATCCATAAACTCATCAAGCCGTAGAGCTTCTTACTGGCATTGAGAAGACAACACCAGGAAAAATGTGTTCCTCCAAGCTAGAATTACCATAAAGAACAGGCAGAACATGCAAACAGAATTTATACATTCAGTGTCTTGTTTTGCACCACCCCTTGACCCTGGGAACACACCTAAGCGTTTCCGAATCGCGCGTATGACGCACGTTTTACGCGCGTTTTTGGATGCGCGTTTTTGTAACTAAGAAACGCGCATCATACGCGCGATTCAGTGATTCTCCCCTATTTCAGCATGGTCCATAGGCGCGTTAAAACGCCCAAAAGAAACTCATGCTGAAGCGACAGCGTTTGGCGTTTTTTAGCGCGTTCAAACGCGCTGTAAAACGCCCAAATGTGAACCATGCCCATAGGGAAGCATGGCTTTCCACATGTTGTGCGTTTTACAGCGCGTTTGAACGAGCTGAAAAACGCTTAAGTGTGTTCCCAGGGTGAAGGAGATCTTGCCTTGAAGGTTATGAACATTTAATTTCACAATAGTGAATGGAGCTTGCCAATCCGTGAGGCTACATCCAGTCTAGAGCCAGTTATGATGACTAAATGACCCCGTAAGTGTATAATTGTATGCTTTGTGATAGTGTTGCGAGCTTCATGAGTTGTGAGGCTATGTCCAATGTAGATCCAGTTTTGATGTATTCTATAAGGACATAAATAGGCCACTATTGTTAAAACCATAAAGCTAGATTCATAAACTCATCGAGCTGTAGAGCTGCTTACTGGCATTGAGAAGACGAGAGGTGAAAATTCATTCCTTCAAGCTAGAATTACCATAAAAGCCAAGCAGAACAACTCAAGGGGGCAGAATTTATAAATTTGGTTCATTTACTTTCCATTCTGTTTTAGTGCCTTGTGTTGTCCCATGGAGATGGAGGGTCTGACCTAGAAGGTTATAAGCATTTGTCTTCGCAATACGGAATGTAGAATGTGCAATCCCTGAGGCTATGTCCAATCTAGATCCAGTTTTCATGCATTTAATCACAAGCTGTATAAGGGCATTGAAAGTGGAACTGCAAGTGGGGTATTATGGAAACCATAAAGCCAGACTGATAAACTCATCAAGCTGTAGAGCTGCCTACTGGCATTGAGAAGACAACACTAGCAAAATAAAATCATCCCTCAAAGCTAGAATTACCATAATGGCCGAGTAGAACATACCTAAGGCAAAACCATTCGAGAACCAGAATTTATATGTTAAGTTCATTTACTTTCCATTCTGTATTAGTGTCTTGTCTTGTACCACTCCTTTAGAATGATGGAGGAGGTTTAACCTAGAAGGTTATGAACGGTCGTCTTCACAATAGTGAATGAAGGATGCCCAAACCCTGAGGCTACATCCAATCTAGATCCAGTTTTAATGCATTTAATCACAAATTGTGTAAGGTCATAGAAAGTGTAAGTGCAAGTGGGATTTTCCTTATTAAAACCTGAAAGCCAGATTCGTTAACTCCTCAAGCTGCAGAGCTCCTTACTGGCATTGAGGAGACAACACTAGCAAAAATAAAATCATCCCTCAAAGCCATAAGGCCAAGCAGCACATGCCTAAGGCAAATCAATTCAAAGGGCAGAATCCATATGTTCATTTCGTTTACTTTCTCTTTTACTGCCATGTTTTGTACCACCCCTTAGAATAATGGAGGAGGGGGTCTTAGAAGGATATGAACATTCATTTTCACAATAGTGAATACAGGATGCACAACCCCTGAGGCTAGCTCCAGTCTAGATCCAGTTTTGACACATATATGAACTCCATGAATATATAATTGTATATTTTGGTGTGGTTTGTACAAATTACTTGGTCACAATAGAGTTGTGTCCGTGTCCTCTAGGCCGCCAATACTTTAATCAAGCTGTAGAGCTGCTTACTGGCATTGAGAAGACAACACTAGCAAAAGTTCATTCCTCCAAGCTAAAATTACCATGAGGGCCAAGACGCAGCACATGCCTAAGGCAGATTTCCTACCTGTTTTTCATTTACTTTCCATTCTGTCTTAGTGTCTTGTTTTATACCACTCTTTGGAGTAATGGTGGAGGAGGTCTTACCTAGAAGGTTATGAACATGTTTCTTCACAATAAGAAATATAGGATGTACAATCCCTGAGGTTATGTCTCTATATATGATCCCATGAATATATGATTGTATGTTTTAGTGTGGTTTGAACTTTGTATTAATTACTTGCTAGCATTAGTGTTTGTTTGTTCTAGGCCGCCAAGACCCTAATCAAGCTGTAGAGCTGCTTACTGGCATTGAGAAAACAACACTAGCAAAAGTTCATTCCTCCAAGCTAAAATTACCATGAGGGCCAAGATGCAGCACATGCCTAAGGCAGATTTCCTACCTTTTTTTTTCATTTACTTTCCATTCTGTCTTAGAGTCTTGTTTTATACCACTCTTTGGAGTAATGGTGGATGAGGTCTTACCTAGAAGGTTATGAACATGTTTCTTCACAATAGGGAATATACTGTAGGATGTACAATCCCTGAGTTATGTCTACATATATGACCCCAAAAATTTATGATTGTATGTTTTAGTGTGGTTTGAACTTTGTATTAATTACTTGCTAGCATTAGTGTTGTGTTTGTTTGTTCTAGGCCACCAAGACCCTAATCAAGCTGTAGAGCTACTTACTGGCATTAAGAAGAGAGCGCCAGCAAAAGTTCATTCCTATGAGCTAAATTACCATAAAGGCCAAGAAGCAGCACTTGCCTAAGGCGAAACTATCTGAGGGGCAGATTTTATTTATTTTCCATTCTGTTTTTGTCTCTTGTTTGATACCACCCCTTGGAGAAGGTGGTCTTCTCTAGAAGGTTAAGAACGTTTGTCTTCACGATAGTGAATGTAGGATGCATAATCCCTGAGGCTACACCCAGTCTACAGCCAGTTATGATGCATACATGACCCCGTAAGTGTATAATCGTATACTTTGTAGGAATTACTGGGTAGTGATAGTGTTGCGATCTTCATGAGTTGTGTTGGAGGTAGTCAAAGCTCTAACGGCATGTGGTGTGAGGCTCCCTAGGTAGACGTGTCAGGGCACGGAGAGGTCTGTACAGTGAAAACCTCACACACAATCCCATATACCGTTCCCTCCTGTACTTCCTCTCCGCAGGACGGTATTTTGTTTCATTTTACACCGTACAGTCATCGGCGCTCAGCTTTCCAACACGCCAGCGCACCTCATTAAATAAAATAGTGTAAAACATGCCAATTAATATATTAATGTGCAGGCTGCGGGAGGGAGGAGGGAGGAGGCCCCCAAACGTCCCATGTGAGAAGCAGCCAGCTACAGACCAATCCAGCAGAGACTCGTTTAGAAATTACCCACAATGCCTCACCAAAGTGTGTTTCTGATACCAGAATGCACAGGGGGGCTTTAAATAATGGATTGCACCAGGAATCATTAAAAACAAAATGCATTTTTTTTTTATTATTCCAGTGGATTTTTTTTTTCTTTTCCTTTGGCGAGGATAAAATTGCGAGATGTAGAAATTGTGCGCCTTCTGACACATTCGGCATTGTTGCTGGCTCTTAACCCCTTGCCTCCCGCGCGCGAGAAAGGTTTTTATGTACGTGAGCGGAGAACAGAATGGCTTGTCATCTTCGCGGAGAATGCCATTTGTTTGGCAGACTCGTCCTCTCCTTCGGTCGGGAGTGTTTGAGACTTGGCCTTCGGGGAGCAGTAAAATATATTCTTAGCTGGCGCTGTTGGGTAAATTCTAGCATGCTGCAACCCCCTCTCAAGAATGCATTCCCAACAGAACGTGTGCATTTCCCATCCAGGACGTGAAAGGAACCATCAAGAGTTGAGTAGATTCGAAACAGCGCCACCCTTGTCTATGGGTCGTGTCTGGTATTGCAGCTCATAGGTTTTTTATAATTCGTCCTCTGAGCGGGCCACATACACATTATTTTTCTAGGATATAACAGGAATAAATATTCCACAATAAACCCCAAACAGGAGTTTGATCTGGTTGTCATTTGCACACTATAAGTTCTGCTGGCTACTCTACGAAGAGTGTCTCTTGGTCTGGAGGACTCAGAACATCCGTCCATTACACAAACAGCCCAAGGAGTTCAATGAGAACTGTGTAATACTTCATTTTTCCAGTGAAGGCGCTGTGGGAATATCGAACACTTCGGCCAGATTCTCAGAGCCCTTTCAGCAGGTGAAGTAGACCATGGATGACTCGCTTCTCGTCGTGTGGATCACTCACAGATTAGGCCAGAGGTTTGATGCTACCGCGTTCCATGCTGCTGATGATGTTCCTCAGTGTATTTCTGAGATATAATCTCCTGCGAAACTTACTGAATAGATCATAATTCTATAAGATATCTCCATCACTGCGTGGATATTGATCTCTCACTGGAAGATGATGTCATTTCATAGATGTAACCATGAGCATAGCAGGCTTAGCAAGCTGCTATGGGGCCCAACAACTAAGGGGGCCGTTTTGACAATGAATTACAGTGTAGTTGCATTACTGTGTGCCTTATGCCTGTTCTATGAGATCGCTGTGTGCCTTATGCCTGTTCTATGAGATCGCTGTGTGCCTTATTCCTGTGCTGTGATATCATTCTGTGATTTATTCCTGTACTGTGACATCACTGTGTGCCTTATTCCTGTGCTGTGACATCACTGTGTGCCTTATTCCTGTGCTGTGATATCACTGTGTGCCTTATTCCTGTGCTGTGACATCACTGTGTGCCTTATTCCTGTGCTGTGACATCACTGTGTGCCTTATTCCTGTGCTGTGATATCACTGTGTGCCTTATTCCTGTGCTGTGACATCACTGTGTGCCTTATTCCTGTGCTGTTATATCACTGTGTGCCTTATTCCTGTGCTGTGACATCACTGTGCGCCTTATTCCTGTGCTGTGACATCACTGTGTGTTTTACTCCTGTGCTGTGACATCACTGTGTGCCTTATTCCTGTGCTGTGACATCACTGTGTGCCTTATTCCTGTGCTGTGATATCACTGTGTGCCTTATTCCTGTGCTGTGACATCACTGTGTGTTTTACTCCTGTGCTGTGACATCACTGTGTGCCTTATTCCTGTGCTGTGATATCACTGTGTGCCTTATTCCTGTGCTGTGACATCACTGTGCGCCTTATTCCTGTGCTGTGACATCACTGTGTGCCTTATTCCTGTGCTGTGATATCACTGTGTGCCTTATTCCTGTGCTGTGACATCACTGTGCGCCTTATTCCTGTGCTGTGACATCACTGTGCGCCTTATTCCTGTGCTGTGACATCACTGTGCGCCTTATCCATGTGCTGTGACTTCACTGAGTTCATTCTCATAGTTGTCAACTGTCCCGAATTTCCAGGGACTATCCCTGATTCTCAAATACACCCGAGCAAATTCAGGCTGTCCCAGCCGAAAATAGGCAGGACTAACATAACCACCACCAATAAGTGGGTGTTCCCAGGCAGACTTGGGGCGGAATAGGGTCTTGATGCTCTGAATGAATCGACTAAAACATTAAGGAGTATACATTATCCCGGTGCAATGACAGTATTACGTGCTATTTCCCTATGCTGTGATATCACTGTGTGCATTATTTGATGCTGTGATATCACTGTGTGCATTATCTCATGCTGTGATATCACTGTAATCCTTGGAGAAAATGAAAAACAGAAAATGACCCCCCGCAGATTTTACCATTCGCAGCCACTTGGAAGAAGTACAGAAGATGCCTCCAGCAGGCGGGTGAGATTTGTTGAATCTCACCCTCTCGCCCAGTAACGTATCCGGCTGGGAATTTTACCTGTACACATCTGCAGCACTTCCGCCCCAGGGTGGACCGACCCTAAAGGTCCAATTCAATTAAAAAGTGCATGTAATTGACATGAATAGATGTGTGCGACCCCCACAAAGCTTCAGATCTCAGCAATTAGCTGTAATCTTCCCGGGGACACTGAGTTGATCGTTATGGATTATTGCACTGACGCCAAATGAGTCTTTTGCGGATTTAATGGTAACGGTGAGGACCAATCGACTGCGGAGCTTTTAGTACGGATTTGCCCCTTTGAGCATACTTGCACATCTAAATAATCCTTATGGCCTCTCGTAGAGTCCCCGGAGGTTCCTGTTCATATCTAAAGCAGAACGGTAATGATTTGTGCCATAGACTTATAGGACCAGTAAAGCATGAGCACAGTAGGGCTGAACCGATGTAGCAGAGCTGAGCTTTGCAGATATACCAGGCTGGGTATTATGGATGTAGCAGAGCCCACAATCCTTATGGTATAGCAGTTCTGACCAGACAAATTGTTCTTCTCCGTCGAGGAGAACCCTGGTCAGCTCTGTGGATTCCCCCTTCTGGCTGCCCAGTAATATGATCTATCCTTATCACTGACACCAGTCTGCTTGAAGGCTAAGCCAGTGCCAAGCATCTCCTTCCTGCCATTAGTCTCCCCACTCCAAACATTCGCCGCTCTTCTCGACAAGAAGCCAGTATCCTGGAGTCTGCACCATGTCTCTAAATTGCTTTCCAATTAGGGCCTCCTGTTGACACGTTAACGATGCTCCTTAAAATGGGTTGTGCCACCAAAAATGTTCTACATTTTTTGTCAAACCAGACCCTGAATCTGAATACTTTTGTCATTGCATGTAATTAATCAGTTAACGTAGCCCCTGAGCTATTCAATAAAATACACCTAAATAGCGCCACCTGCTGTTTGTTCTTTTCCTTATTTCTCGTCCACTTCACTATGGTGGTCGCACGCGCTCGGTTTTCATCAAGTGTCTCCAGCTATATCTTCAGTTAGAAGCTGTGGCAGACACAGGGAAAGAGTTACAGCAAAAAAGATATGCCCCCGAGAAAGGACACACACACCCTCAGGTGTGATAGAGAGAGAGCGACAGCAGAAAGTACACACCCCTGAGCTGCCAGCCTGAAATAAATGTAGCAGAACAATTGGAGCAATGAATGAGGAGATTTCTGGATCCATGTGAGGTACAGGGCTGGGTCTAGCCTTTTAGAAAGAGAATGTCATCTACCATATGATGTCTGATTTTCATTTTTTTCATCAATCATGGGATAACCCCTTTAATGCGTTTACATTGTAGAACTGAAGAGATCTTTATCAGCCACATTCAACATAGCAAGGGCAAAATGGCTCCGGGTGGGAGGGTGATTCAGATGTAAGGATAGCAAGGCTCATGGGGGGAGAGGCTTTAGGGGACAGTATTGACAGAGAATCGCCTGGTAGGGCAGCACCAAGAACAATTAGGAACCTGGTGGAAAGTGGGCCAACATGGACAGTGAGGGACCTGGTAGACGAGGGAAGTAGATGGGAAACAGGAGCAGCAGAAACAGTGAGGCCCCTTGTGCAGGGAAGGGTGGAACCCAAAAATACTTGGAAAACATAATTTACTTATCCAAATGAGGTTCCTCTCAGAGCCATCCAGGCTGCAAAGGCACAAAAATGATCCCTACTTCCCACTCTGCTTTTAATATAGAGCCCACCCTCAGATGCAACCCCCACCAATCATGGTGCATGATGTTCCAAGCCATGGGTTGGAGACGCCTAATGTATAAAATAGCAGGTGAACCACATAGACTGTACAGACTTGAGATATATAGGTCACATAGATGTAATTTAGTATGACTGCACATGGGACGGCATCTATACGTTTTTGAACAATTATAAAGATAATGAAGCCTTTTCGGATGAACTTACCACCACCAAGGTGAAAATCCCCCAAACTTTAAGAACAATCAAGACACAGCTGAATACACAAATACACAATGAATCCTCACAAGACAAGAGTAATAGTAGGAAAATGTGGTGCACCACGTATGTAGAGAACCTCTAATAGACAGAGAAGTTGACATGAGAGCAGTAGGATCTGAGGTCATCTTCTCAAATGCAGCAATGTCCATTAGATGTTTGCTAGGTATGTGGCGCCCCTTGTCTCCAATATCACTCTTTGGAGGGGATCAGGGAGGCTATACATGTGGTGGACCTTGCCTTCTCCTCTGACAGCAATCTTGGCCACCTCAGAACCACCTGCCAACTATACACCTAATGGCCACCATTACCATTGAAAACCCTTGCAACCAGTCAACAGGATCACCCACACTGGTCCTTGGTGAGTTTTCTCTGATGGTTGGGAGATGTGAAGGCCTGAAAGGTGGCCTAATTTACAGACGCCTGGTCCAGTTCCCCATGGATGGATGGTGCTGTAGGCATCTACAACAAACCCTGGATACATGTGTGTGGAGTCAACTCGTGTTTTGTGAACAGTACTGTATGTTCTTCAAGAAAGTGACTCTCACAGAGACCTGCCATGAAATGTGCTTCTCCCCTAAATGTTTGGCAGGGAAAGTGAAATGAAATGAAACTGGTTCTGGAGAAGCGGAAGGTCAGAGGCGTTCTCCCGCAGCCGGCACATGTGAGGTGAAGTCTTTCCAAGCTGTTCTCAAGTCTTTGCTAAGCGATGATCTTACATCCGAATGTCACAGGCACTGTGTCACAAAACAGATGTTCTCCCAGCCCTGATTGCTGGAAATGTACTGTTCTTCATGAGGCCAAAAACAATGCGATTGTGTGAACCAAGCGGGATGTTTCTAAACCTTGAGAACTATAGGAGGATGGAATTAACCCCTTGTTACCTTCTCTTATATGCCTGAGACCTTAGATACCCAACATATTAATGTTTGACGAAAGTGCAAAAAATTGACCCATTCATGGATTACTATTGATTAGGGTCGCACTCTGTCCATCTTAACACTGTTTCTACAAATTAGTCCAAAGGGCAACTTAAGGGGGTTCTGCCATGATTAATGTAGAAACTGAAAATCAGACATCATATAGAACATGACAATCTCCTTCTAAGAAAGCTAGAACCAGCCCTGTACCTCACATGGGTCCAGAGATCTCCCCATTCATTGCTCCAATTGCTCTGCTAGATTTAGTTCAAGCTCCCAGATCAGGGGACAGTGAGAATGCATTTTCTTGGGGGTGTATACTTTTTGCTGAAGCTGGTGGCAGTTGAAGGATGGAACTGAGCACGTGCGTCCACCTCAGTGAGGTGGACAGAGAAAAAAAAAGGATTAGATTAGAACAAACAGCAGGTGGCGCTATATGGATAGATTTTATTGAATCGCTCAGCGGCTATACTAAATTACGTGCAGTTACAAAAGTATTCAGACCCCCAGGTGCTGGTTTGAAAACTGTAGAATATTTTTCATGGTAGAACCTCTATAAGGTGGCTCTACACATTATGGCAGATTGGCTGTGCCTCGCCTCTACCCCAGTGGCAGATGTGGGTGGAAAGGAGGATTGGGCAGTTGAATTTCGACATGCCTGATGCTTTTGTTCTTGGGGAGATGAGCTGCCTTCAGAGGTGCCTGCCAGTGGCTTATACCCCTTTCTAAGCCAAGTGTGCATGTGGCCATTATACACCATAGAGGACAAGATGGCAGGAATTTCTATCTCATGCATAAACTTCTGAAAAAAGTATAGTTTTTGCTCCAGTTCTATGCAAAATGTAAAATAAAACATTGCACCTGATAACAAACTTAACTTTGTTTTTTTAACTTGGTACCTATGTAACCAGAGGCCAACTCTCCGTGAACACAAGATGGTCACACACCTGCAGGTCCTACCCATGATGCCACCAGCCTGGGCCAGGTCAGGAATTTATTCCCAGTTTCTAATCATTGTTCCAAAATTTAGGAATAATTGTCCAAGAATTTCCCGATGTGGGACAAGGAGGAATGTTATGACTGACCTTGGCTACCATCAAATCCAAAATTTCTATGGTGGTAAGCCTTGACCAATGGAACAATCTGAAAATTATGACTACCTGACAGGACCATATTAGAAAGGAGAGGACTACAAAAAGCCTCTCTCACCCCGGAGAACCCAGCACCTCTAGGCAGCCTACTGCTGCCTGGTGGTGGGAATTGTGTAATACCTCATTTCCCCTGTGGTGTCACTGTAGAGAAATTGATCACTTGCTGCCGGGTTCCCTCTCACTGATCGCCGTGATCAGAAGGAACAAAGGGATCCCGAAGAGAACAACCTCTTTTATTTGATGCCTCATGCACATTTTTCATAATGGATTGCAGGCGTGCGATACAAATCGCCCATTAACAAAGCACAGTTGTAGACTTTATTTCAAAAGGAAATAATTCGAAGCACCGCTTGACACTGCGAGTGGCAGATCAATAGTCCCGCTTCCCCTAATTAGCGGCGAGCGGCGTCCCGCTACATGAGGGAAATATAAATATATATTGATACAAACAGGGATGTGCTGAACATGAAAGAAGCCAAAGATCTTATTTGCCGTTCTTAATTGTGGAGCGTAAATGTTACCGCGGCTCCTGAGTGTTTAAGAAAGACTTTTTTTTTTTTACAGACTCCATCGAGCCCTCGGCTAATTAAGAAAGAAGCAGGTGCACAGAAATTTCTAATTTAGGCAATTGTTTGTAATTAATAATGTTTACTTCCAGTGTCCTATCCGCGGCGGCTGGCCAAACCTCTGGAGTGATATCAGCCATTAACTGCAGCTCCCACTGTAATAATTAGTGGGAGGAGGGGGATGGGGGGGGGGGTTGTGGGGGAGAGGAAAGTTGTAATATGAGGTGGTCCCGCTTTATAGCAGATATATGTTTCATTTTACTAATTAATGACAAGTTCCGAAGCCAATAATACTGTGATATCAAAGTTTAAGACCAGATGTAGCAGAGCTGAATTAGTTATTGAGGGCTGCACAGATAATATGGAAGGTTCGGCTGTGGTCCTAGGGTAAAACCGTGTTCTTACTATGCGTTGTGCCGAGTGACACACAGAGGATGTATTTATGGAACCAACGAGGGACATATTCACTTAGTCTAGGCTCCAAAGGTTTTTGGCACAGTAGATATCATGGGATAAGTTCTGGACCTTAATGTCCAAAACTGTTCTGGAACCAAGAGATCACTGGACGACAGGGTTATAATTTTGGATCTCGGCATTGTAAGGTGTTCAGACTGGACCTAAAGTAATGGTTGTTGCATAGCAGAGCCAAACTTGTTGTTTGTCTATGATAATGGAGCAGGTCTCTAGAACTACAGCTCGCACATGATGACATGTAGTTAGGTGGCCATACGTCATATATAGCTGTCAGCCAAACTTTGCGTAGCCAGCAGCACTTTCTCCTGTCACCCCCTCCCCCATACACATGCACACTTGGTTTGGCTAAGTGTGCATGTGTTTCCAGTAGGTAGAGAGGAATAAGCTGCTGCCAGACATCTTTGATGGAAGCTGATCTCCCATGAGAACAAAGGATTGGGCATGTTGAAATCCCTCGATTTTGGTGATGGATGGTGGGCTGGTCTTTCCGAAATCAGGGGGTTAGCCTACATTCATCTAATGTGTATGGCCACCTTAAAGGGGTATTCCTTCTTCAGACATTGATGGCATAGCGCCAGGATATGTGTGGACCCCATCTCTGGGAGCTGCTCCTATCTCCAAAACGGAGAGCACACCACACTCAATTCACAGCAGTGGCATAGCAGTGAACGGAGAGGTGGCTGCGCTTGCGCAGTGCCCTTTCCATTTGTCACTATGGAACGTCTGAAAATAGCCAAGAGGAACTCCCATAACAGTGAACGGAGAACACAATGTGGATGCGCACCGTGCTCTCTTACTTGTGTCTCAGGTGGGCCGATCCCTTTAAAACCTTGACTAAGCGTGATATAAAATACTGTAATTCAATTGTATGCAATGTAATATGTCCCGATATAGCAAAGGTGAGTTTACCATTTGGCCGATATCAGGTTAAACCATTATATCATGATAGATTTAAAGAGTTAAAGAAACACAAATTCAGCCCTGCTACATCATTTGCAAAATCATAAGGATCTGCACCATTTACAGCACTGCGTGGACACGAACGGCAGTCTGGCAGTGAGAGGGTTACTCCGCATAGCTTTCTGGGAAGTTCTTTGCTTATTTTGAGGTCCACTGGGATTCCCCATTTACCACACTCAGCAGAGCTGAGGTCAGCAGGTCAAAACGGAGAGATCCCCGCAGGACGTGTGGAGACTACTTTCCACAGCTAACAACGTTTCCCCCTGCACTTATCGCCCCGCACACTGCTCTAATATACTCCTATCTCTAAGCCCACACTATACATTACACACACGCCATCTTCTTGCTATGCATTAGCCGTACTGCGGAGAACACAGACAAAACACACAATGCTGGTCCTGGATATTTTTACAAAAATAACAGTGGAAGAAAATAAACTAGACCAGTGGTATATAAAAATGAAAGGGGGTTGTGGGGAATGATAACATGGAATCTCCCCTTGATGAGCTGGAATGGAGTAAAAAAATCGAAAAATTGATGTGGATGCTCACAAGACTAAACAGAGATTCGCGCACATACATACACTTCTACGTGGCTGTCCAATAAGCTGGGATGTTTGGCAAAAGGGGTCTTACTAAACCTCATTAAAGGGGTTGTCAGGTGGGACAACATTTTTACATATAGGGCTGAATGGGTTAAACAAACATGTATTACTCACCTTATCGGGTCCCTACTGGTCTCTACTTCCTGGTCCTGCCTCGACACATAGGAAATGGCTGCTCAGCCAATCACAGCCTGTGGCGGTCAATAAGGCAGCCCGCGATTGGCTGAGCCATTTCCTGGACTGGGAAGTGGGGACCGGCCGAGGGGAATCGTTGAGGTAAGTAATGCTTCTTTTATAGTAAGGCTACTTTCACATGTGCGTTGTAGAATCCGGCAGAGGATCAGCCTGCCGGAGTTCATCATATCCAAAATAGCTGGATACAGGCGGTGCACTGCCAGACCCTATTGACTATAATGGGACCAGGAGGGGATCCGGTTGGTTTCTGGCCTGAGTGATGGGATTCTGTAAGCAAAAACTGGAGGTTGCACTAGTTTTTGTCCAGCTGAATCCCGATACTCCTCCTGAAAACCAGCTGGATCCCATTATAGTCAATGGGTTTCGGCAGTGCACGGCAGAATACAGTGAGCTCCGGCAGGCTGCCGGACACTATAACGTGTGAACATAGCCTTAAACCATTCTTATAAAAAATTTTATCCTGCCGGATGCTGGATGAAAGGACTTCTACGATACGATGTTCCTCAAAAACAAGGGTTTGGGGGAAGTCATAACAGATCACCTGATCCTCAGAACTAGAGCAAGAACACGTTTTGGGTGGAAGTTCCCTTTATGCGGAGCTGTAGGTGATTATGTAACGACTTAGGGGATTAAAAACTGGAACATGAATCTTGTAATTCTCATAGAAATTTTTGGTGAGCCATTATAAATCGGGAGGGATCGAGGTGATCTGCCTGATCAAAAAATATATCAGACCATCTTCATATCTGTTATCTTAATTTTAAAAAATTACATTTACAGGAAAGAGGTTCGGGATAGGTAGAGGTAGATTGGAGCTAGTGGAATTCCAGTTTCTGTACAAAAATCTGCAGTATTTGTCATGAAGGTTTTCCAGTTATTTAGCTTTTCTCAGAAGATACTTATTTTTTTAGGTTGTTACTTTTATTTTTTATTTTCTCTTATTTTATCTAGTGTGTTATGGTCTTAGTGAATTCAAAGAAAAATTGGCACCTGAGATGATTCTATACACAGACGAAAGACAAAAGCGCAAATATACCAGAAAAACTTGGAAATATATGACTCAAAATAAAGTAATCCTAAAGTACCCAAAAAGTAGCTGCTGAAATCTAATTGTTGGCAGAAATTTTTGACTAAAATTAAGATGCAATTTTCTCAAAATATTGAACCATGAAATAATTTATTCAAATAATAAAATATTTATTAACTGAATTATGCATCTCTTTTTTGATGAAAGTAAAAAAATATAAAAAATATAAAAATTATATAATTTCAATTCAAAATTAAAAAATAATAATTTTAACAGCATTTTTTTTACTTTTTATTTGTTTTTGGAACTTTTTTTTTTTTACATTAGACTGTTTAAGACTATTTTCAACTAATGAAAAGTTTAGCGAAATGAAATTCAAAAATAATAATCAAATTTAAACGTAATCAACAGCAAATTGTCTAAAAGAAAAAAAAGTGTAATCATGTTGTAAACTCTTTCAGTAATGTGAATTCTACCATTTTTCAGGCGGCTTCGGTTATCTGGTTGGGGTAGCTGAGAACACTGAGAAAAGACGAGTATGTATCTTATGATTGGATTTCATTTTCACTGCTCGGTAATTAATTTTCCAAGATCAAAAAAGTCATCTACAGAGGCTGGACCTGAACAATATTCCAGGTATTTCATTAATTTCATTGATTCTCACAATCCTTGGAAACACAGACCATAAACATCAAGTTAAACACCTCTCTGAACCGCCACTTCTGCCACTCCTGGGACCAAGCAACAAAGAACCAGGTCAACAAGGTCAGCATCAAGACCACCACATTTAGATTCTTCATAGCTCCACACCCTTCCATCAACCTCTGACACCTTCTCAATAGCTAGATGACACCTTCAACCCTCCTACCTCCCGAAAGAGAAATATACTAAGGTCTTAGAGGCCCTTCCCAGGGGCTCACAAATGACCCAAAGTCCATCCTACAAAGTCTCGAAGAGAGAGACTAATAAAGTAATCAAATATACTGTCTACCTACTGGAAAATAATGTTCTCTATCAATTACATGGTAGAATACAATCAAGGAAGGACACATGAAACCTCACGCAAACTGGTTTCAAGGCCAACTCAAACCATGACCCAACTCAAGTGCCATAACATCTGGTACTTATAAATTACACTTGGGTATGTACACTTTTGCAATCATGTGTCTAATGCAACAACTTTACACATAGTCTTGATTCTGTATGTTGTAAAATTTTGTGTACACAGCTCCTCAGCAGACTTATGTTTCATTATGGCTATAGATTACACACCAACCTGGAGTACTCTGATCCTGCAATCATACTCCATTACATATGTCTCCTAATTCTTTCTGACTTTATGAACACATGAAAGACATTTATGGAGAATCAGACTACGTAGAGTTTGTAGTCTATAACCATGGAGACAAGTAGATATGCATAGGAGCTGTAGACAAAAAACGGTTGGAGACTACAAACAAACCTGGAGTAATCTGATCCTGCAATCATGCTCCTAATTTTTTCTGATCTTATAAACACATGGAGATATGAAAGAGATTTTTTTTGGGGCGAATCAGACTACATAGAGTTTGTAGTCTGTAACCACAGAGACACGTAGATCTGCCCAGGAGCTGTAGACACAAAATGGTAGGAGACTACAGAGCTGGACTAATTTGATCCTGCATTCATACCTCATTACTGTACATCTGTCTCCTAATTCTTGCTGACCTTATGAACACATGGACAGATAAAAGATATTTTTGGAGAATCAGACTACATAGAGTTTGTAGTCTGTAACCATGGAGACAAGTAGATATGCATAGGAGCTGTAGACATAAAATGGTAGGATACTACAAACAAACCTGGAGTACTCTAATCCTGCAATCATACTCTATAACATCTGTCTACTTATTCTTTCTGATCTTATAAACACAAGGAGATATGAAAGAGATTTTTTGGACAATCAGACTACATAGAGTTTGCAGTCTGTAACCATGGAGACACGAAGATCTGCAGAGGAGCTGTAGACACAAAATGGTTGAAGACTACGAACAACCTGAAGTAATCTGATCTTGCAATCATTCTCCGTAACATCTGTCTCCTAATTTTTTCTGATCTTATAAACACAAGGAGATATGAAAGATATTTTTGGAGAATCAGACTACGTAGAATTTGTAGTCTGTAACTATGGAGACACGTAGATCTGCTCAGGAGCTGTAGACACAAAATAGTAGAATACAAACAACCTGAAGTAATCTGATCCTGCAATCATAGTCCATTACATGTGTCTTCTAATTCTTGCTGACCTTATGAACACATGGACAGATGAAAGAGATCTTTGGAGTATCAGACTACACAGAGTTTGTAGTCTGTAACCACGGAGACTCGCAGATCTGCCCAGGAGATGTATTTTAGATGCATTAGAGCAATGAAAAAAACTGGTCACCGAGGTGGACACGGCCTCCCCCGGAAGCAGCACTACTCCTGTGCGTGTTTGGTAGTACAGCTGAGTTCCATACAAGTGAAGCGAGCTGAAATACCCATGAGTGGTGCTGGTTCTGGATGACACTTAAAGGGGTTACAAAAACTTTGCTGCTGTCTTCCACAAACAGCGCCACTCTTGTGGCCAAGTCTGGTGGTGCAACGCCCTTGAACAGAACTAAACCAGACATAGCCATGGATACCAGTGGCGCTGTTTCTACAGGAAATCGGCCATGTTTTTGTAGTCTCCTGAACTCCTTTAAATGTGTCAGCTAGTGTGAAAGCGCTGGGTTCCCCGGACGTTATAGTGGTCAAGGACATGCTGGGGGTAGTAGTTTTAGAACAGCAGGAGAGCCACAGATTGCAGACCACTGTGTTACTGGTTAATGGGATGACTGTGTGTGTTTACTGGTGTGGGTTAATGAGGCGTGTGCTCCACTGTTTTATTACAGAGCAAGGGGCGACCATGCAGCGATGTGTAATAGCGGAGATCCTCTGTGCCTCATTAGTAAATGGGCCCTCATCAAATGTGAACCTGATCTATTATTACACCGAGCCGCATTCTCCTGCCTGCCCAATAAACTTACAGACTCGCTCGCTGAACCCTCAATTATTCCCAAGCCGTCCCTGCCGCGGCTCGTAACATATGCTGAGGCTTCCTAAGCAAACAGAGGTATTAAAAGATGCAGCAGCAGAGATATTAACCTTGTCTGGAGAGTTTAATTCCTGGGATTTGCTGTCAATGTTATATGGCGGTGATATTAATCACATGGGAAGCTATCCCGAAATAAAAGACAACTGCATGTATAGCAGCTCCTCGATATACTGATACACATGGAGGACTGTGGGCAACATATGAAATACGAAAAAGGGCCTGCTTTGTTTGCCCCCAGAAACAGTGCCCCTTCTGTCTTAGTGTTGTATTGCAGGTCAGCCCCATTCACTTCAATGGAGTTCAGCTGCAATACCTGTCACATCGAAGACGTTCTAAGGATCATTTAATAATCTGGAATACCTTTAATCTGGCACCTAGTATGCCTTAGGTGCTGGGTGATAAAACCAAGCACCGTAATGGGGCGCCGTGTCTCGTACACCACTATAACTATTCATTTCTATAGGAGCGGCTTAGGCAGGTTGCTGAATCTCCATTAAAAAAATTCTACCATTTTCAAACCAGCTCCTGGATCTGAACACTTTTGTAATTGAAAATTTAGCATAGCCACTGAGCTATTCAATAAAATGTATCTGTATGGCGCCACCTGCTGTTTATTTCTATGCTTATTTCTTTGTCCTGCTCACTGAGATGGCCACACATGCTCAGTTTCATCCTTTGACTGCCTTCTGAGCTGTGAAGGGGAGAGAGCTGCAGCAGGAAGGGCCCACCCACTGAACTGCAGTAGACAGGACACTCCCCTTGATCTGCCAGCTTGATATACATCTAGCAGAGCAATGAATGTGGAGATCTCTGGATCCATGTGAGGTACAGGGCTGGTTCTAGCTTAGGTATAGATTGTCCTGTACTATATGATGTCTGATTTTCATTTTTTACATTGGGATAATCCCTTTAAAGAAACCAGTCCTGTACGTAGACTTACTGGAAGTAGTCCATAGCATGGAGACTCATTCAGCACCCTGCCTAAACTGCTTCCACAGCGCCAGCCAGAATCCTACTCCGTACTGATGAGGGGCACGCACCCCGAAATGGCCGTCTACAGATAGATATCTGGCCTGGCGACATTCCCCTGTCTAATCGAAGGCTTGTAGGAAAGTCAGATCTTGACTCCTAGGGCTCCACTTCTAATAGGTGGCGCTGGTGAGATGCTTCTCTTTCTTGGTAGATACCTCTTTGCTATTTTTTTGGAAGCCAATCTTTGTCACGTCTCCCTCTAGAAATACGTTGCATCTGCCAGTTTCTCAGGGAACACATTGCTTGCCTCTTCCTCTAAGGAGCAGCTTAGAAGGAAAGGAAAGATTTACAGCCTATTCTCAACACAGATAATGGCAGATAATTTGTTATTGGCCGTGTAAAGGTTAACACTGAAATAATTCACACGACTAATCCAGTGTAATAGGCTTGGAGTGGGTAATTAACAGCTGTACCAGTACTGCACCAGTGATTGATATCTGCAGTTATTACTGCGCAGCCGACGTTATAAAACGAGCCCGGCACAAAGTACACACGTTATTCTACTTATATATACAGATATACCCATCCAGGTACCGAGGGATCCAGTCCTGATCATCTACAGTCAGGAGATCCCTGGATATTAGATATAACCAGCACTGTGTGATCCTGTCCTGATCATCTACAGTCAGGAGATCCCTGGATATTAGATATAACCAGCGCTGTGTGATCCTGTCCTGATCATCAACTATACAGTCAGGAGATCACTGGATATTAGGTATAACCAGCGCTGTGTGATCCTGTCCTGATCATCTACAGTCAGGAGATCTCTGGATATTAGATATAACCAGCGCTGTAATCCTGTCCTGATCATCTACAGTCAGGAGATCACTGGATATTAGGTATAACCAGCACTGTGTGATCCTGTCCTGATCATCTACAGTCATGAGATCTCTGGATATTAGATATAACCAGTGCTGTGTGATCCTGTCCTGATCATCTACAGTCAGGAGATCTCTGGATATTAGGTATAACCAGCGCTGTGTGATCCTGTCCTGATCATCTACAGTCAGGAGATCCCTGGATATTAGGTATAACCAGCACTGTGTGATCCTGTCCTGATCATCTACAGTCAGGAGATCCCTGGATATTAGATATAACCAGCGCTGTGTGATCCTGTCCTGATCATCTACAGTCAGGAGATCTCTGGATATTAGATATAACCAGCGCTGTGTGATCCTGTCCTGATCATCTACAGTCAGGAGATCACTGGATATTAGATATAACCAGCGCTGTGTGATCCTGTCCTGATCATCTACAGTCAGGAGATCACTGGATATTAGATATAACCAGCACTGTGTGATCCTGTCCTGATCATATACAGTCAGGAGATCACTGGATATTAGATAAAACCAGCGCTGTGTGATCCTGTCCTGATCATCTGCAGTCGGGAGATCACTGGATCTTAGATATAATCAGCGCCGTGTGGTCCTGTCCTGATCATCTACAGTCAGGAGATCACTGGATATTAGATATAACCAGCACTGTGTGGTCCTGTCCTGATCATCTACAGTCAGGTGATCTCTGGATATTAGATATAACCAGTGCTGTGTGATCCTGTCCTGATCATCTACAGTCAGGTGATCTCTGGATATTAGGTATAACCAGCACTGTGTGATCCTGTCCTGATCATCTACAGTCAGGAGATCTCTGGATATTAGATATAACCAGCGCTGTGTGATCCTGTCCTGATCATATACAGTCAGGAGATCACTGGGTATTAGATATAACCAGCGCTGTGTGGTCCTGTCCTGATCATCTACAGTCAGGTGATCTCTGGATATTAGATATAACCAGTGCTGTGTAATCCTGTCCTGATCATCTGCAGTCAGGAGATCACTGGATATTAGATATAACCAGTGCTGTGTAATCCTGTCCTGATCATCTGCAGTCAGGAGATCTCTGGATATTAGGTATAACCCTGATATTGTTCCAGTTTATTGGTGGACATCACATTCCACTCATTGCATTACTGCTTTCTCAGGGTACATGTGTGTTGGAGGCAGTGCAGCACGTGTAGTGCATTAGTAAAGGATAGTAAATTAGGATGACTGTTAAAAAAACACACATAATGGCCCCTTTCTTGGTGTCTCCCTCTGAGCCATTAGTGTCTTGTACTAAAGGCTTTCACCTCTGCAATTAGTTACAGATGTGGTGGGAGTGGTGGAAGTAGCTCAGGAACATGTTCCTCCTGATTGTCTTACTTATAGAGAATGGAAACAAAGTAACAACAGATTCATTGAGTGAAATGTCAGCGTTACATGTCGATACAATGTGGCGGCAAACACCAGACATGATCCAAAGTTTCATTCCAATTTCTGCACAGCAAGGTTCTTGGAGAAACCTTTCCAGTGTGTCTCATAGTAAGGCCTATTGCACACCACCGTATGGCTTTTTCACTATTTTGCGGAAAATACGGATGACGTCCGTGTGCATTCCGTTTTTTGCAGAACAGAGCAGCTGGCCCCTGATAGAACAGTCTTATCCTTGTCCGTTATGCGGACGATAATAGGACATGTTCTATCTTTGAACGGAACAGAAATATGCAAACGGAGGTCATACGGAGAACATTCCATTTTTTTGCGGATCCATTGAAATGAATGGTTCTGTATACGAACCGTATAGGGCACGCAAAAACCGGCCCGTAAACTGAGAAAATAAACGTTCGTGTGCATGAGGCCTAAGACAGATACCATACCCAACTGGAGGAAAATTAAATATGTGGTGCTGAAATGCGTGATTTCTGGTCCTCCCGGTCACAGCCTCACAACCAGGAACCTCAATAGTCCTCAAAAACAAGAGAACTGCAATGAAGATCATGACCAATGTAGAAAACAGTCCACCAGAGACCTCTAGGACTAAGGCTTCATGCAGATGATCCCACGCGTTTTGCCCTGTGATACAGTGCAATATACAGAACCCAACTAGGGGTAAGAGAGTTGAGACCTAAAGACTGGAAAGAAAGACTGAAGTATGGGCATATCATTCCTTGAGCACAGACCATCAGGCTTCAAAAATACACAACACCCCAACCTTTTCTAGTGCATAAAGCATAGTGTATATGAAGACACTGCATTCCAGGCCTAATCGGGACATGGTATGGACTCTATGACCAGTATGCGGTGATTAGGAACAAGCATTTGTACAGATGTTATGGTTTGGCCATCACTGGGCCGTCTAAACGCCCCACGATCACCGAGTGGACAAGTAAAGTGTAGCTGACAATATGCAAACCATATGGGGGATGAACAATTCTATTAACGATCATTCGTCCCCATGCAGTATGCATTGGTCCATGTAAAAGGCCCTTTAAATGAGAGCCTATAAACTTGGCTATTCCCGATCGGGAATGTCAGAAATGTCATATGCCACAATACATTGACCAGTTCATCATGTAGAGGTCACCACTCTATTCTTCTGCCACCAGGCCTCCCACATACCACCATAACTGGTTTCCACGTCCATCAATAGACACAGAGGAAATTTAAAGGGCCATGAGAGCTTACAATCTAATGGACTCATAGAACATGACATTCGGCGGGGCTAGGTGAGGACTGTTGTGACATAGTCACACATTCTCTGGAACCAGCATAGCCAGATAGTGCTATGTGCCCACCAGACCCCACTGACTATACTGGGATGCGGCAAGGATCCGGCAGGGCTCTGGCACATATACCGGGATTCGGCCTTTGCATGCTGCAATTTTTGTCTGGCCGAATCCTGGGGAGCGGTCGTATCCCCCCACATCTCATTATAGTCAATGGGTCTGGTGGGCACTTGGCACTATCCGGCTATGTCGTAACCAGAGAACTCGGGCACGGGGTTCTCTGCCGTAACAGCCGGCCCTATTTCTTTGACTCATGTTTGTGTGCAGGAGCCCTTAAAGGGATAGTCAACTCTCAGCAGAAATGAGTGAAAATCCAATTCACCCAAATTAACTGTCCGATTCAATTCAGGTCGGATTTATTCAGAATGTGCTGAAAAAGTCTCTCTATCTATCTGTCTCTTTCTATCTCTCTCTGTCTTTCTATCTCTCTGTCTCTCTTTCTATCTCTCTGTCTCTCTTTCCATATATGTCTCTCTTTCTAGCTCTCTTTCTTTTTCTCTGTCTCTTTCTATCTCTCTGTCTCTCTTTCTACCTCACTATCACTCTTTCTATCTCTCTGTCTCTTTCTCTCTCTCTCTTTCTACCTTTCTGTCTCTCTTTCTATCTGACTGTCTCTGTTTCTATTTCTGTCTCTTTCTATCTCCCTGCCTCTCTTTCTCTCTCTCTGTCTTTCTTTCTATCACTCTCTCTATCTCTCTGTCTCTCTCTCTACCTCTCTGTCTCTTTCTATCTTTGTGTTTCTCTTTCTATCTCTCTGTCTTTCTTTCTATCACTCTCTCTATCTCTCTGTCTCTCTTTCTACCTCTCTGTCTCTTTCTATCTTTGTGTTTCTCTTTCTATCTCTCTGTCTCTCCTTCTATCGCTCTCTCTCTCTCTCTTTCTCTTTCCTTTATTCTCCCAAATAGAATGACACAAAATTCTGGCTCGGTAGAATCTGAACTTTGTTAAAAATTCGGGTCGAATGTCCGAATTTTAGAATCAATTCGCTCCTCTCTAACTTTCAGCAATTCTATTGCTTAATATAGTTTAGAGGCTCGATTCCTCATAGTTTTCAAGATCTCTGCTTGCTGTCCTACATAAGGTTATTACAATATGATTTCGCTTTGTATGGCTATGGCTGTTATCACACAGAATACGTCCGGTGGCAATGAACATGGCAGACACATATGGGGGGGGTCTCATCTATTCATCATTTCTGGAGTTTAGATTTATTTCAATGTATAATAATTCTATATCATTTTTGGATTCGCCATTGGAAGAGAGGCTAGGTGATAAGCGAGGGCTGCGAATGCTGGCATCCACACCAGGCACACTGGGACGCCCTTGGCAGAATAACACAAATCCCAAGCAGAGACGAGGCAGCTTCCTAGCACAGACTCACTAGCCGCCTAGGGAATCTAGAAGCCCAGTGTACAGCAGGGGAGGGGGTTTAGTCTACATAGTGATAGCTCCGAGCGGTAACACGCATGAGACTGGAAGCCTATAGTAAAGCAAAACTCACATCCGATTCTTAGGCTGTAATTACCGGCAAGGAACATGGAGTAACAAGGGAGCATATTATCTATACTCCGAGCACACACGCATCCCATGTGAAGAGGCATGATGGAGCCTGGGCCATGCTAATGTATGGTAATCAGCATGGCTCCTATGTGTGTCTTCTGTGCCGTGTATCTGGATTTGTGCCGGGGGATTACGTGCTCCTAATAGAAGAGGGGGTACCGAATCAGAACGCATCTTGTTCATGTGTAGTATCTAGTATTGCAGCTTAACCCAAGTGCAATACCAGGCATAGCCTACAAACAAGAGTGGCGCTGCTTCTTAAAAAAATATAGAATTTTGTTTTACTAATCTCTCCCGATAAGGCCCCTTCAGACAACCGTATGAATGGGTCCGCGTCCATTCCGCAAAAGTGCGGACCCATTCATCTCAATGGACACAGCTGTAGAGAAAACAAGTATTTATGAAATGTGTTGACAAAATCACATTTTAGTGCTGATCTTCAAGGCTCCAGCTAACCAGTTTTTAGATTACCCCTATAAATCTAGAATGAAATGAGAAACAACTTTGCCATATTGTTATATAGACGATACATCTCCGTGGTAACAGACAACAAACAAATTCTGTGTAGTCTGATCCTCGAGTTTTGCAAATTCTTACTTTCTTCAGTTCTTTTCCCTTTATTTTTCTAGGTTACCCAAAAATAGAGGACAGATAGAAGGGAAAAAGACTTCAGGATCAGACTACACAGGGTTTGTTTGTTGTCTGTTACCATGGAGACACATAGGTCTGCATTGGAGCTGACATTTTTAAGTTAAACTTATTGCAATGTTGTTTCATTTTTTGCTTTTTTATGATTTGAAAGAATATAAAAATTTGTTGGTGCAGGGTGACCTAGCCTTTATGGACACTGCCAAATTCACCAGATAACCCAGGATTGTGGCATGTTACATTCCAGTGTGTGCGCGCCTAATGTGCCTATCGCGTGCTGGTGTGCATATCCGCTGAAGCAATGGGTTTTGCAGATGAGAGAAGCAGATGGTCCTAGGAATGTACAGAAAGCTGTGGGCAGCAAAAGGTCTCACAGGACAACAGAAGAGCACAGAATATTTATCGAGGCGGAGGAGACACTCTGTTACTTGGAGGACACACCCTACAACAACCACGATGCAGCACAGCAGCCTTACAGTCAGCCTGCTACACCATCAACAATGCAGGGCCAGAGCAGCAGATTGCATGGGCAAGCCCAGCAGGCAGCATTATAATACCGCATGTCCACATGTCACCACAGATCCTCAGTTCTGATAACCAGGTACATGATCAGCGCCATGTCAGCCCAGATGTCCTACCTGTCAATGATGACGGGGTCAGATGGGGTCTCATTCCGGTTACCGCAGCTTTTCTTCTCACAACAGCGACTGAAACACAGAAAGAAAGATGGGTCAGATAAAGAACAACCTACAGCAGATCCAGAGCAAGCCCCCAATACCACCCTGCAGTAGACGACAGGCCCCCAGTATTACCCTGCAGTAGATGATGGGCTCCCAATACCACCCTGCAGTAGATAACGGGCCCCCAATGCCACCCTGCAGTAGATGACCGGTCCCCAATGCCACCTTGTAGGAATGACGGGCCTCCATTACCACCCTGCAGTAGACGATGGGCCCCCAGTACTACCCTGCAGTAGATGACGGGCTCTCAATACCACTCTGCAGTAGACGACGGGCCCCCAATACTACCCTGCAGTAGATGACAGGACCCCAATACCACCCTGCAGTAGATGATGGGCCCCCAATACCACCCTGCAGTAGATGACGGGCCTCCAATACCACCCTGCAGTAGATGACAGGACCCCAATACCACCCTCCAGTAGATAAAGGGCCCCCAATACCACCCTGCAATAGATGACGGGCACCCAATACCACCCTGCAGTAGAGGATGGGCCCCCAATACCACCCTGCAATAGATGACGGGCACCCAATACTACTCTGCAATAGATGACGGGCACCCAATACCACCCTGCAGTAGAGGATGGGCCCCCAATACCACCCTGCAATAGATGACGGGCACCCAATACTACTCTGCAATAGATGACGGGCACCCAATACCACCCTGCAGTAGATAATGGGCCCCAATACCACCATGCAGTAGAGGATGGCGCAGACACAAGAACAAGCCGAAGTTACATTCAGTTCTGAATAAGTACCCTAACTGCAAAGTCATTGGGTCGTACACATATAGATCGATAGATATATCCAAAAATACACAGATAATTAGATAGACAGATTTATAGAGAAATGGATGGATGCGTGGACAGAGATAGATAGATAGATAGATAGATAGATAGATAGATAGATAAATTATTTTAGATATGATGTTCATGAACCCAATATAAGAAGCACTATGCCCTCAATCTAGGACCATCATAAACTAGTAGAAGATGAAGGAAGATGTGGCTTCTCAGTGGTGAAAACTACTATAACCCCGGGTAAATTGCTGATATAGTCCCACAATAGGCACCGTGCATTGCCTATGAAGAATGTAAGGACATAGCAGTGCTGGCCAGCAGACACACTCGTCTCTGCACCACACATTGCTCTGCACACGCACTTGGATCCCCATCATCCTTTGTGTTACATTCTGCTCCTGCTGATTGCATAACAAAAGTGTGTAAATTCCCACCATCTGTCTGAGCAGGACATGGTGACCAGCAGCCGCCCAGGCCCAGGGCTGAGCCCCAGCTGGAAGGATTGCAGGCTGTCAATGTCTCTCTTCTGAAGCAGCTGTAGGGCTGACATAGCCCCCATCAGTCTGCTACACATCACAATGCCCTTAATGTATTGTTACTGCACCATTGTGGTGTGCAGCCCAAAGACACGGGGCAGGGACGCTCCCCCAAGCCTGATGGGTGACCTCAGTGGACCCATATTTCCAAATGATAGGCATTGCAATAATCAGCATCCAAACTGGGTCCCAGTATGACCTACTGCGCAAAAGAAGCTGAACGGAGAGAGGTTAAACTTCACAATATCTGTAGAAGGGCCCCATCTAAGAAGTGCCATTTATATTACTGGCCTGGGCATGAATACCAGGGGAAAAGCTGCTACGGGGTCCAACAACCAAGGGGCCCTTACCACTAATACTTATAATCAGTTAGTGATGAGCAAGGATGATTGAAAGATCAAATGTAGCAACATCCCGAGTTTCACTATGAAGCCGCGTGGTTGCCCCTGATGTGTACATCATCCCTTCTATAAGCTGTACTTTTCATGTTATCTCTGTGATATGACATCACTGTGTGTATTATCCTGTACTGTGACATCACTGTGTTTATTATCTCTGTACAGTGACATCACTGTGTTTATTATCTCTGTACAGTGACATCACTGTGTTTATTATCCTTGTACTGTGACATCACTGTGTTTATTATCTCTGTACTGTGACATCACTGTGTTTATTATCTCTGTACAGTGACATCGCTGTGTTTATTATCTCTGTACTGTGACATCACTGTGTTTATTATCCCTGTACTGTGACATCACTGTGTTTATTATCTCTGTACAGTGACATCACTGTGTTTATTATCTCTGTACTGTGACATCACTGTGTTTATTATCCCTGTGCTGTGACATCACTGTGTTTATTATCTCTGTACTGTGACATCACTGTGTTTATTATCCCTGTACTGTGACATCACTGTGTTTATTATCCCTGTACTGTGACATCACTGTGTTTATTATCCCTGTACTGTGACATCACTGTGTTTATTATCTCTGTACTGTGACATCACTGTGTTTATTATCCCTGTACTGTGACATCACTGTGTTTATTATCCCTGTGCTGTGACATCACTGTGTTTATTATCTCTGTACTGTGACATCACTGTGTGCATTATCCTTGTACTGTGACATCATTGTGTTTATTATCTCTGTACTGTGACAACACTGTGTTTATTATCCCTGTACTGTGACATCACTGTGTTTATTATCCCTGTACTGTGACATCACTGTGTTTATTATCTCTGTACTGTGACATCACTGTGTGCATTATCCTTGTACTGTGACATCATTGTGTTTATTATCTCTGTACTGTGACATCACTGTGTTTATTATCCCTGTACTGTGAGATCACTGTGTGCATTATCCCTGTACTGTGACATCACTGCGTTTATTATCTCTATACTGTGACATCACTGTGTTTATTATCCCTGCACTGTGACATCACTGTTTTTATTATCCCTGTACTGTGACATCACTGTGTGCATTATCCTTGTACTGTGACATCACTGGGTATATTATTCCTGTGCATAAGGAAGAGCAAAGTAGTATTTTGCTTTTTGTGTTCTGCTATATTACAGCTGAATGCGGTTGTGGTTGTGTGTGACCCCACTACAAGTCTTGTTGTGGGCCCCTGGTGACTTATGACACCCCTGATTACTAGTGTCGCCTTATGTGACAAAGGGCCACCTCTGTGCCCCTTTTAGCTATTATAAGACAGCATGTCCTGGGTTAATGACGCCATTCTCTACCTTCGGTCTCCAGGGTCAGAACTTTGTTGTAATTTTTGCATTTTTAGAGTTCCTGATGAAATGGTGACAACTCTCCGATCTGAAGAGACACAAGTCACTAATTGGGTGCAGTAACTAATTAGCCTTTTGTTCCTGGACTGAATCAGTAAGGAGTCAGGACTAGAAAAGATGGCGGCAAAGTGTATAAATAGAGAGCTTATTAAGGTAGCGGTGTCTGTCCTAAGAGGGAACCGGGAAAATGGTATCTATCTACAAGCGGACAGTAAAGTGACCTGAAGATGGAGAGAAGAAACTTCTACTCAAAGAGATGTATCTATACATGTATGATAATATCAAATCCCTGGAATATATCCTATAGACATGTACGGATCAACACCCCAAAAAGATCACATCTATCTCATATCTATCTATCTAATATCTATCTTCTATCTATATATCTATCTATCTATCTATCTATCATATATCTATCTAAGATCTATCATCTATCTATCTATCTATCTATCTATTTATTATCTATCTATCTATCTATCTATCTCCTATCTATCTATCTATCTATCTATCTATCTATCTATCTAAGATCTATCTATCTATCATATATCTATCAGTCTATCTATCTATCTATCTATCTATCTATCTATCTATCAATATAGCTTATTATCTATTTATCCATCCATTTATCTCTTTACCTATCCATTATCTATCATCGGTATAGCTCATTATCTGTTGATCCATTATCTATCTATCCATCTATCTATCTTCTATCTATCTTATATCTATCTATCTATCTATCTTATATCTATCTATCTATCTATCTATCTATCTATCTATTTATCCTATATCTATCTAACTATCTATCTATCTATCTATCTATCTTACGTCTATCTATCTATCTATCTATCTATCTATCTATCTATCCTTCCATCAATCCATTATCTGTTTATCTCTCTATATTCCTATTTATCCATCCAGAGTTTGCTTCTGTAAATCCGACAAGCTTTCCTGGACACAGCTGGTGGATAATTTGTAGCGGAAATGAAGGGGTTACAGAGTCCCAATCTGCCTGATTGTGGTAATCTAGTTCACTCAGAAGTCTAAATTATAGGAAAATTAGAATTCAAAGTTAAAGTGTTAGAGTGAGATAAACAGGTAGCGTCCTGGGAGAAGAAGAACATATGGCCATCCTAAGTAGGAGACACTTTCATCTGTTCCGTTTTTTCATTACAGAATCTTAAATGAGTATGAGTAGAGCTCGCTCATTGCCTACGGGCAGCAGGAAATCTGTGCAGGACATCTAAGCTGTGTCCATATACGTTATTAATGTATAGATGGAGGGCCACCTAACTCTGTGGAGATGACTATTTAGGCCACGTTAATAATTGATGAAAATGTAAGCCACCGATTGATTAGAATCCAGTGACTTCTTTGTGTCATTGTCATTCCTAATCCATCACTGATATTACCAATTTCAAATGACCTCGTTGGCGGTATACTGGGCCAACCCACCGGGGTAGACTGGTGGACACAGCTTACTAGCTTTGTTATGGTTTTATAAGGATACTTTATTCCATTTGTCACTATCAAGACTACGGTGGGGGGACTAAGGAGGTGCCACAAGGAGGTACTGTCTTTGCTGAAGGAACATGCTCAGACTGCAGATGAATTGGTAGCAAAGTCAGGAACAGAGCCAAGGGTCATTACCAGGAGAGCAGTCAGGATGCAACACACCCGGAGGCATAGATGCCACCAGAAAATCTTTGTGGAACCCTATAGAGATTTCACCTCACAATCATCCAACCCTTCCCTTCAAGAAAAAACTTGGGTTGGATTTATGGGAAGCCAAATTTCCAGATTTTGATGAGGAAACCTTCAACATGGAAAAATGTCCCAGGTAGGATCATCCTTACCTGCACATGACCTCATGAGTGAGTAGAACCCGACACATCTCTGGATTCTTATTCTGTCCTTCGTATGCTATAGGCTGAAAGAAATTGAGGATAGGTATAGGGTTACACATTAACTACCACCCAAAGGTCACGCAATACTAGACAGAACTATAGTCTATCCGCCCAGTCATAATCATACCCTACTGATATTATAACATCTTTAGATTGTGCCCATGAGACCATATGATCTATAAAACAGAAGGTGCCCATCATAGTTATTATTTAGGATGGTATAAGCCAACTCCACCATCATGCCACCTATATCTACAGGATCCAAGCAGATACCTAAAGGGGTTGTCCAGTTTAGGAAACCCATTTTCATATACTGTGACAGGGAATTAATAGAGCGGGTCCTCTGTTCTAGATACTCAATTTTTGGTCAGAGAAGATACAATAATCATCTCTCACTCTGGCGGACCTGTCTCGTCCTGTATCACATTGACTACCCATTAATGTGAATGGACATTGTGTAATACTTCATTTGCCCTGTGGTGGCGCTGAAGGGAAATGGAACACTTAACTTTCCCATAGATTAGAAGCTATGTACACCTTCAGATGTAATTTTTGTTTATGATTGCATTTTACTCATTTTTGGCTAAAAATCACATTTTCAATTGACCTTTATTAAAAATATTGAGCCGTTCTGTCACAAAGGGTTAACTGTTTTTCTAACTGTGTGACTGTGTCCTCATCTAAAAACCCTTATCTCTAAACTATTAAGAAGTCATAACAGTAAGATTAGAACTGAGCTATAATGAGCGTTTATAAGATCAGAGAGCAGAGATAAGGAGTCCGTCAGCTCCCCAACTGACCGAAAAGACAGAAAATCCAGAGGCTGCCACTAGAGCATCTCAGCTCTGTACAGAAAAAAGGGCTCCATATTTTTAGTAAAGACAAATTGAAAAAGTTATCTTTAGCTCAAAATGAGTACAATGCAATAATAAAAAATGACCCCAAATGTGTACATAGCCTTTAAAGCTGATCTTCGAGGAAGGACACACTAGCAATTCTCATAGGACCCGTCTATGAAGTAGGTGTTATCAAAAGTGGAGAACCCATTTTAGAGACTCCTTTGGGAAGACAAAAGATAAACCAGACACTAGCCACATTATAACAGTGCGCAATGGAACCTACCTGTTTTGTCACTGAATCAATTAGCCTCACAAATAGGTCTTGTTCCGTTCGGACACCTAAAAGACAAAATAAGGCATGAGAAGGCAAAAAAAAAATAGCACAATAAACAATAACTATATATGTACACACACGGAGAAAAATATAATGCACCCAGTTAGAAATATCGAATTGCTGCAAAAATCAGCATGCAGTTAAGTCTCAGGCAGATATGTAAATTTGGTGGTCTGATTAGACACTTGGGGGGTCATTTATTTTATACTGAAATGCGCCTATATTATGCGTATTTCAGGTTTAGTTGCGCCGTCATCTGCAACGTTTCCCCGCTCACGACAGGTATAAAATTCCGGGCCTGGATGGGGGGGTGGGAAGGGGAGGGGCCGGCAGGCTGATCTGATTTACCATTTTCTACTCCTGTTTCAGGCTTATAAAAAGGTCTAAATGTAAGACTGTCCGGGAGCAGTCTATTTAGAACTTCTGGAAGATCCGGCAAAGTTATGAAGAGGCTGGCACCCTTTCATAACTTCTATAGCAATAGGGTTTTATTAAGTCCAGCGTCTAAAACGCTGATCTTAATAAATGTGCTTCTTGGTCTTGCCATAAGAGGGTTTATGTGCTTCCCTATAAAAAGGCTTTCAGAGGCTACTTTTGGGTAGTGTACCTCTTGATGAGGTATCATTGGATGATAGACTTGCCTCTACGACATGCTCAAAGACATTTTGCCCAGTGAACAGACTTTGAAAAGAAGCGCATCAACGGATTTAGAGAAGCAGGATGGTCGTACCGGTGAACTACCCGCCTTCTAGGCCGTTCTGATCTAGCTGTTAGGAGGTGTTGAGAGAAGTGGTCAGGGCTGGCTCCAGGTTCATGTGGGCCCTTGCGCGATAAAGTCTCAGTGGGCCCCCTTGTGACATTTTGCATGGCGCTTACAGCAATGAAACTGCATGTATGTTAGATTAAATACCTTACACAGAGCATGCTACAGAGCGGATATAAGTGAATCAGTCCTTATGTGTCTACTTTTATTTTTACCCAGTGTTTCAGTCCTTCAGGTCTACCCAGATATATGTGCCCCCTCACAGTAGATATGCCAAGATATGTGCTACCCTTACAGTAGGTATGCCAAGATATGTGCCCCCTCACAGTAGATATGCCAAGATATGCCCCCTCACAGTAAATATGCCAAGATATGCCCCCTTCATAGTAGATATGCCAAGATATGTGCCACCCTCACAGTAGATATCCCAAAATATGTGCCCCCTTCATAGTAGATATGCCAAGATATGTGCCCCCTCACAGTAGATATCCCAAAATATGTGCCCCCTTATAGTAGATATGCCAAGATATGTGCCCCTTTACAGTAGATATCCCAAAATATGTGCCCCCTTATAGTAGATATGCCAAGATATGTGCCCTCTCACAGTACATATGCCAAGATGTGTGCCCCCTTCACAGTAGATATGCCAAGATATGTGCCACCCTCACAGTAGATATCCCAAAATATGTGCCCCCTTATAGTAGATATGCAAAGATATGTGCCCTCTCACAGTACATATGCCAAGATGTGTGCCCCCTTCACAGTAGATATGCCAAGATATGTGCCACCCTCACAGTAGATATCCTAAAATATGTGCCCCCTTATACTAGATATGTCAAGATATGTGCCCTCTCACAGTAGATATGCCAAGATATGCTCCCCTCACAGTAGATATGCCAAGATATGTGCCCCATTACAGTAGATATGCCAAGATATGTGCCCCCTCACAGTAGATATGCCAAGATATGTGACCCTTCACAGTAGATATCCCAAAATATGTGCCCCCTTATAGTAGATATGCCAAGATATGTGCCCTCTCACAGTACATATGCCAAGATGTGTGCCCCCTTCACAGTAGATATGCGAAGATATGTGCCCTCTTATGGTGGATATGCGAAGATATGTGCCCAGTGCCCCCTTCACAGTGTCTATGCCCAGATGTGCCCCCTTCACAGGAGGTGAAAAAACAAACAATAAATCCTCCTGGCCTCAGTCACCCGGCTCCTCCCATGATCTGCGCTCCCCATCAGCCGCAGGATGTCCTGCTGTGTAGGAGGAGCAGAGGCTAATTCCCGGCCTGCCCGCTCCTCCTCCTACACAGATCAGCAGGACCATGTGTGAGGACATCGTGCTGCTGCTGATGTGGAACACTGGCGGCTCAATGGTGGAGCGGGGAGTGAATAGTTCCCTGCTTCAGTGGTGTGCCTAGGGTGTTTGGCACCCGGGACGCGTCCTTTCTCTGGCTACCCACACCCCTAATAATCCACATTGTGCCCCCTTCATAATAGAAATCCCCATTGTGCGCCCTTCACATTAGTAATGCCCTCTGTGCCCCCTCCATAGTAATAAAGTCCTGTGTTCACCCTGCATAGTAATAAAGTCCTCTGTGCCCCCTCCATAGTAATAAAGTCCTCTGTGCCCCCTCCATAGTAATAAAGTCCTTTGTGCCCCTCCATAGTAATAAAGTCCTCTGTGCCCCTCCATAGTAATAAAGTCCTCTGTGCCCCCTCCATAGTAATAAAGTCCTCTGTGCCCCCTCCATAGTAATAAAGTCCTTTGTGCCCCTCCATAGTAATAAAGTCCTCTGTGCCCCTCCATAGTAATAAAGTCCTCTGTGCCCCCTCCATAGAAATAAAGTCCTCTGTGCCCCCTCCATAGTAATAAAGTCCTCTGTGCCCCCTCCATAGTAATAAAGTCCTCTGTGCCCCCTCCATAGTAATAAAGTCCTTTGTGCCCCTCCATAGTAATAAAGTCCTCTGTGCCCCCTCCATAGTAATAAAGTCCTCTGTGCACCCTCCATAGTAATAAAGTCCTCTGTGCCCCCTCCATAGTAATAAAGTCCTCCGTGCCCCCTCCATAGTAATAAAGTCCTCTGTGCCCCCTCCATAGTAATAAAGTCCTTTGTGCCCCATCATAGTAATAAAGTCCTCTGTGCACCCTCCATAGTAATAAAGTCCTCTGTGCACCCTCCATAGTAATAAAGTCCTCTGTGCCCCCTCCATAGTAATAAAGTCCTCTGTGCCCCCTCCATAGTAATAAAGTCGTCTGTGCCCCCTCCATAGTAATAAATTCCTCTGTGCCCCCTCCATAGTAATAAAGACCTCTGTGCCCCCTCCATAGTAATAAAGTCCTCTGTGCCCCCTCCATAGTAATAAAGTCCTCTGTGCCCCCTCCATAGTAATAAAGTCCTCTGTGCCCCCTCCATAGTAATAAAGACCTCTGTGCCCCCTCCATAGTAATAAAGTCTGTATGTCTGACCCCTCTGTATTGAAAACAAAAAAACACAGTAACTACTCACCTAGTCCCGTTCCTGAAGCTTACAGTCCTCTCTTCCCTGCAGAAACAGAGCCTATGCAGATTACAGGGCTGCACGCTCCGCCCACGCAAGCCGGCAGTGCAATCCGTACCTGCAGGCTGAATGGTGGAGCGGGGAGAAGTCTTCCTGCTTCAACATTCAGAGCGCGGCTGGACTGAAGGAGGGGAGGAGCGCGGGGAGCTGAGCAGTGAGTGACAGGACCCAGCTCCCTGCGCTCCAGCAATGAGCGCTTCCATCTGTATTGATGGAAGCGCTCATTGCTTCTGGCCTCTGGCAGTTGTGCTGTGGGCCCCGCAGGAGCTGTGGGAGCCGGGTATGCCGGGTGCTGACGCCGGCCTTGGCAATGGTTATATGGAGCACACACTGAGGACAGATTCTGGACTGCCCAGACAGACCACCAGTGGAGAAGATTGTTTGATCCACTGACAAAGACAGGCAGCTCCCACAGTTTTGTTGCCCATCATACAGACACAGGTGGCACCTTTATTACATACCCCTGTCTCTGCCTGGACCATTTTCAGGCGCTTAGCAGAGGGAAAGTTGATGTCATGGTGCTCATTAAGTGTCCTGCCCCTGACAGCCACCACCATTCTCTTGATTTGCAGTAGTGTTGTGAACGAGAAATCTAGATTGCTTCGGAGTGGAACCGTATCGTATATATAGATGAATCCAAGTTCTGTTTGAGATCCGACAATGGTCAGGTAGGGTTCAAGTATGGAGGCCTTGTGGTGAGCGCTTTGCCTTTGCAACACACTGTCCCAACCTCTGGAGTTATATGTGCAGGACATTCTGCGGCCACATGTGTTCATCTCATGCCAGGACTTCCAAGTGGCATTTTTTGGCAGGAAAATACTTGCCCACACACACAGCAAGGGTTTCCCAGGAATGTCTCCAATCGAGCATTTATAGGATCAGCTGGGACTCCGGCTTCAGAAATCTATGAGTGAGCAGGATCTACAGACCCAGCTGTAACATCTGTGGGCAAATGTGGTGTAGAATCCCATATAGAACCTGTATGCCTCTATGTCCAACCGTATCTCATCTTGTACCCAACAGCTCCTAGAGCGTTCTTTTTTCAATGAGTTTATATATACCTATATATAATATACACCCCCTGGGTATTAAGTACATAGACTCACCGTTACTATAGAGGAGTTGCAGCCGGTAATGGGTACCATTATTGGTTTTCTCAGTGCTCAGTTCCTTTGAAATAAAAGTGACAGATGAAAACGATAGTATATGGTATGATTATTACACAACCCATAACAGAAAGAAAGCCTAATACTCATTACAAAGGGAATTCCCTCGTTAGTCATGTATAATTGTACAGGATCGGCAGTCAATAATCAATACTTCATGGTCAATTAGTGCCTCGTGCCTCAGTACCAGCCATAAGAAGAGGATACTATATCAGGGATCAATATGCTATATATCACATATCACACTGGACATCTGGGGATATCTGATAAATACCAGCTGTCACGTAGGACCGTCCAGCTATATGCACAGGACCATAGGGAACCCCGGCAGGCCGCTATGGAGCAGGATATATAGGGTTATTGTAAGGGCATATAATGTAAGAGCCAAGGCTTCAATGAAAACCACATGGATAACAGGGGAAGTATTCTTAGTGTTAACACAAAGGCGGCATTCACCATATACCTCATACATTACTGTGCAGGCCGTCATAACATCTCACCACCACTACAGAGAGGATATAAAGTGCAGTATACAGGCAGCATATACTCTACATCATGTACATTACTGTGCTGGCCGTAATGACATCTCACCACCACCACAGAGAGGATATAAAGTGCAGTATAAAGGCAGCATATACTCCATATCACATACATTACTGTGCTGGCTGTAATGACATCTCACTACCACCACAGAGAGTATAAAAAGTGCAGTATACAGGCAGCATATACTCCATACCACATACATTACTGTGCTGGCTGTAATGACATCTCACTACCACCACAGAGAGGATATAAAGTGCAGTATACAGGCAGCATATACTCCATACCACATACATTACTGTGCTGGCCATCATGACATCTCACCACCACCACAGAGAGGATATAAAGTGCAGTATACAGGCAGCATATACTCCATACCACATACATTACTCTGCTGGCTGTAATGACATCTCACCACCACCACCACCACAGAGAGGATATAAAGTGCAGTATACAGGCAGCATATACTCCATACCACATACATTACTCTGCTGGCTGTAATGACATCTCACCACCACCACAGAGAGGATATAAACTGCAGTATACAGGCAGCATATACTCATACCACATACATTACTGTGCTGGCCGTAATGACGTCTCACCACCACTACAGAGAGTATATAAAGTACAGTATACAGGCAGCATATACTCCATATCACATACATTACTGTGCTGGCTGTAATGACATCTCACTACCACCACAGAGAGTATAAAAAGTGCAGTATACAGGCAGCATATACTCCATACCACATACATTACTGTGCTGGCCGTCATGACATCTCACCACCACCACAGAGAGGATATAAAGTGCAGTATACAGGCAGCATATACTCCATACCACATACATTACTCTGCTGGCTGTAATGACATCTCACCACCACCACAGAGAGGATATAAAGTGCAGTATACAGGCAGCATATACTCATACCGCATACATTACTGTGCTGGCCGTAATGACATCTCACCACCACCACAGAGAGTATATAAAGTGCAGTATACAGGCAGCATATACTCCATATCACATACAAAACTGTGCTGGCTGTAATGACATCTCACTACCACCACAGAGAGTATAAAAAGTGCAGTATGCAGGCAGGATATACTCCATACCACATACAATACTGTGCTGGCCGTCATGACATCTCACCACCACCACAGAGAGGATATAAAGTGCAGTATATAGGCAGTATATACTCCATACCACATACATTACTCTGCTGGCTGTAATGACATCTCACCACCACCACAGAGAGGATATAAAGTGCAGTATACAGGCAGCATATACTCTACATCATGTACATTACTGTGCTGGCCGTAATGACATCTCACCACCACTACAGAGAGGATATAAAGTGCAGTATACAGGCAGCATATACTCCATCCAACATACATTACTGTGCTGGCCGTCATGACATCTCACCACCACTACAGAGAGGATATAAAGTGCAGTATACAGGCAGCATATACTCCATACCACATACATTACTGTGCTGGCTGTAATTACATCACACCACTACAGAGAGGATATAAACTGCAGTATACAGGCAGCATATATTCCATATCACATACATTACTGTGCTGGTCGTAATGACATCTCACCACCACTACAGAGAGGATATAACGTGCAGTATACAGGCAGCATATACTCTACATCATGTACATTACTGTGCTGGCTGTAATGACATCTCACCACCACTACAGAGAGGATATAAAGTGCAGTATACAGGCAGCATATACTCCATATCACATACATTACTCTGCTGGCTGTAATTACATCACACCACTACAGAGAGGATATAAAGTGCAGTATACAGGCAGCATATACTCCATACCACATACATTATAGACCATACTAAAGGCAGTGACATGCATCAAGCCATTCTATCAGATACAGAACTGCACGGACTGCCCTTCCCTTTACACCAGAACCAGTTCATTATAGATGCAATCACTATACAGTAATTCATAGACTCCAACACATACAGCTCTCATGGACTCTCTGTATTACCTATAGCTCTCTATAGAGGGTTATAAGGTCAACGCTATAGATTAAAATCACATAGAGTTCACTATATACTGATAGACCATCCTACTCTCTATAACACATACAGCAGTCTATATACTCGTAGACTATCCTACTCTCTATACCACATACAGATCTCTATATTCTCATAGACTATCCTACTCTGTATACCACATACAGCTCTCTATATACTCATGGACTATCCTGCTCCTTACCAAATACAGCTCTCTATATACTCATAGATCATGATACTCTCTATACCACATATAGCTCTCTATATACTCTTACACCCAGGGGCGTAGCTAACGGCTCATGGGCCCTGGTACAAGAGTTCAGCTTGGGCCCCCCTTCTCTCAGTGCTTTGTGTGTCTTCTTATGCGGCACAAGGGTCTTTGGGCCCCCTCCTGCTCCTGGGCCCGGTAGCCACTGCTACCTCTGCACCCCCTATAGCTACGCCAATACTTACACCATCCCACTCTCTATACTACATGCAGCTCTCTATAGACTTATACACATCCTACTGTCTATGCCACACAACTGCTCTCTGCAGACTCATAGACCATGTAACTTTCTACGCCATATTCAGCTCTCTATATTCTCATAGACCATCCTACTCTCATTACCACATACAGATCTATTTATACTTAGATTATCTTACTCTCTGTATGACACACAGATTCTTTACTATTAAGCTATCCTACTCTCTATATCACATACAGCTATCTATATACACTTACACCTCTCTAATCTCTATACCACATAGAGCTATCTATATACTCACAGGCTATCCTGGTGGTCTATACCAAATACAGCTCTCTATATACTCATAGACTATCCTACTCTCTATACCAAATGCAGCTCCCTATATACTATTAGACCATCCTACTCTCTATAACACATACAGCTATCTATATACTCATAGACCATCCTACTTTCTATACCAAATGCAGCTCCCTATATACTCGTAGACTATCTTACTCTCTATAACACATACAGTTCTCAATATACTCATGGACCATCCTACTCTCTATACCACATACAGCTCTCTATATACTGTTAGATCATCCTACTCTCTATACCACATACAGCTCTCTATAAACTTATAGACCATCCTACTCCCTATACCACATACAGCTCTCTATATACTATTAGATCATCCTACTCTCTATACCATATACAGCTCTCTATATACTTATAGTCAATCATACTCTCTATACCACATACAGCTCTCTATATATTCATAGACTATCCTACTCTCTATACCACATACAGCTCTCTATATACTCATAGACCGTCCTACTCTCTATACCATATAAATCTCTCTATATACTATTAGATCATCCTACACTCTATACCATATACAGCTCTCTATATACTTATAGTCAATCATACTCTCTATACCACATACAGCTCTCTATATATTCATAGACCGTCCTACTCTCTATACCACATACAGATCTCTATATTCTCATAGACCGTCCTACTCTCTATACCACATACAGCTCTCTATATACTCATAGACCGTCCTACTCTCTATACCATATAAATCTCTCTATATACTATTAGACCATCCTACTCTCTATACCACATACAGCTCTCTATATACTCATAGACCATCCTACTCTCTATACTACATACTGCTCTCTATATACTCATAGCCAATTATACTCTGTATACCACATACAGCTCTCTATATACTTATAGACCATCCTACTCTTTATACCACAAACAGCTCTATATATACTATTAGATCATCCTACTCTCTATCCCATATACAGCTCTCTATATACTATTAGACCATCCTACTCCCTATACCGCATACAGCTCTCTATATACTTATAGACCATCCTACTCCCTATACCACATACAGCTCTCTATATACTATTAGACCATCCTACTCTCTATACCACATACAGCTCTCTATATACTATTAGACCATCCTACTCTCTATACCACATACAGCTCTCTATATACTTATAGACCATCCTACTCTCTATACCACATACAGCTCTCTATATACTTATAGACCATCCTACTCTCTATACCACATACAGCTATCTATAAACTTATAGACCATCCTACGCTCTATACCACATACAGCTCTCTTTATACTTATAGACCATCCTACTCTCTATACCACATACAGCTCTCTATATACTATTAGACCATCCTACTCTCTATACCACATACAGCTCTCTATATACTTATAGACCATCCTACTCTCTATACCACATATAGCTCTCTATATACTCATAGCCAATTATACTCTGTATACCACATATAGCTCTCTATATACTCATAGACCATCCTACGCTCTATACCACATACAGCTCTCTATATACTTATAGACCATCCTACTCTCTATACCACATACAGCTCTCTATATACTTATAGACCATCCTACTCTCTATACCACATACAGCTCTCTATATACTATTAGACCATCCTACTCTCTATACCACATACAGCTCTCTATATACTATTAGACCATCCTACTCTCTATACCATATACAGCTCTCTATATACTTATAGACCATCCTGCTCTCTATACCACATACAGCTCTCTATATACTTATAGACCATCCTACTCTCTATACCACATACAGCTCTCTATATACTTATAGACCATCCTACTCTCTATACCACATACAGCTCTCTATATACTTATAGACCATCCTACTCTCTATACCACATACAGCTATCTATAAACTTATAGACCATCCTACGCTCTATACCACATACAGCTCTCTTTATACTTATAGACCATCCTACTCTCTATACCACATACAGCTCTCTATATACTATTAGACCATCCTACTCTCTATACCACATACAGCTCTCTATATACTTATAGACCATCCTACTCTCTATACCACATATAGCTCTCTATATACTCATAGCCAATTATACTCTGTATACCACATATAGCTCTCTATATACTCATAGACCATCCTACGCTCTATACCACATACAGCTCTCTATATACTTATAGACCATCCTACTCTCTATACCACATACAGCTCTCTATATACTCATAGCCAATTATACTCTGTATACCACATATAGCTCTCTATATACTCATAGACCATCCTACGCTCTATACCACATACAGCTCTCTATATACTTATAGACCATCCTACTCTCTATACCACATACAGCTCTCTATATACTTATAGACCATCCTACTCTCTATACCACATACAGCTCTCTATATACTATTAGACCATCCTACTCTCTATACCACATACAGCTCTCTATATACTATTAGACCATCCTACTCTCTATACCACATACAGCTCTCTATATACTTATAGACCATCCTGCTCTCTATACCACATACAGCTCTCTATATACTTATAGACCATCCTACTCTCTATATCAAACACAGCTCTCTTTAGACTCTTTGAACATCCTAGAATATTTTCTATACCATATAGCCCTCTACAAACTCTTCGACCATCCTCTCTATATCACATAAAGCTCTGTATGGACTTCATTCGATACCACATATAGCACTATTAAGAATTATAGGAACAAATTGGGGTCATTTATCAAACTGGTGTAAAGTAGAACTGGCCTAGTTGCCCATAGCAACCAAACAGATTCCTCCTTTCATTTCTGACAGCTCCTTTGAAAAATGAAAGGTGGAATCTGATTGGTTGCTATTGGCAAGTAAGCCAGTTCTACTTTACACCAGTTTGACAAATGCCCCCAATTATGCACAAGTCAGTACAGACACTATAAAGGTAATATATATCACACAGAGCGGTATATTCACTCTTCTGGATACACAATTCCTTCACATTGGACCACACACAAGTCTGCAGACACTTACGGAGCCCGTCCTTCAGTCTATATGATGTACAGCAGGGCTGACAGACATCTCGCACTGTACAGCGTCACATACTATCCTATAATCTGCTAATAATATAAATCACATATAACGTAACGTAAACCCACCTTATCATTCTCCACAAAGTCCACGAAGGAGGTGCGCTCGATCTCTATGGGCTGACCCTGCCGGTCATATAGCGCAAGCACAAAATGGAAGAAGTTAGATTTCCGTAAGTTGGAAGGCGGTTGCTTCTCAAAATGTGCCCTGGACACTGCAACCCCACTGCAAAAGAGAGATAGGTCATGTTACATATCTGTATGCTGCAGAATGTATACCGTATGTATCATACAGGGTCTTATACATGTACAATACTGCCCCTGCACAACAGCAAGGAACGTGTATATATGGTGGAAGATACTGTACACCGCCATTACACTGCAAGAGATATCCATGTGGGATAATACAGGTATATGTTATATATTATATTTGGTCCAGATGATTTTATCACTGCAAAGTATACAGGCGGGTTATGTATGACATACTGCACTACTACTACTGCATGAGATGTGCGTCCCGGAATATTCTGTAACTGATCCTCTGAAATACCGTAAACTGCAAGCAAGATGTAATGTGTGTAGTGTTAGATATGAGATAGATAGATAGATAGATAGATAGGAGATGGATAGATGATAGATAGATAGATAGATAGATAGATAGGAGATGGATAGATGATAGATAGATAGATAGATAGATAGATAGATAGATAGATAGATAATAGATAGATATGAGATGGATAGATGATAGATAGATAGAAAGATAGATCATAGATAGATAGATCATAGATAGATAAATAGATAGATAGATAGATAGATATGAGATGGATAGATAATAGATAGATAGATAGATAGATAGATCATAGATCATAGATAGATCATAGATAGATAGATAGATAGATAGATAGATAGATAAATAATGATAGATCGATATGAGATGGATAGATATTAGATAGATGGTTAGATAAAAGTTAGATAGTAGATAGATATTAGATAGATAGACAGATATTATATGGATAGATAGATACATAGATAAATAGATAATCAAATAGGCAGGACACTCAAAAATGTAAAAGCAAAATAAAGTGTTTATTCACCCATGTGGACCTGAGGTTTGGGCTCAGTGTTAGAAAGGCTCTAACATTGAGCTGAAACCTTGTGTCCACATGGGTGAATATTTTGCTTTTACTTTTTTGAGTGTCCTGCCTATTTGGCTTTTTTTTTTAATCTTTTTGGGCATTGGTCTAGTCCCATAGGGTTGTACCTTAGTTTTGTCTTTTTTTTTATTGTATTGGATCTGCTGCTGCCATTTTGCATATGTATAAAAAGATAGAGAGATAGATAGATAGATAGATAGATAGATAGATAGATAGATAGATAGATAGATAGATAGATAATAGATAGACAGATAGATGATAGATAGATAGATAGATAGATAGATAGATAGATAGATAATAGATAGACAGATAGATGATAGATAGATAGATAGATAGATAGATAGAAGCAGAATAGATCATAACAAAGTAGCAGTGTGCCAGCAGCTGAGGACATGACCATACATCCAAAGAGTAAAATGAACTCCAGGAAAAGAAACTTCCAGATAAAGAAAAGTTCCAGTAAGAAGACTGAAAAGTTACACTGGGAAATAAAGGACCTTACATTTGAACAATATTTGAGAGTGATGTGGTGTTTTTCCCTCTAGATGTGCGACAGACAGACAATTGTAAAAGATAGATAGAGAGATAGATACATAACAGATAGATAGATAGATAGATAGATAGATAGATAGATAATAGATAGATAGATAGATAGATAGATAGATAATAGATAGATAGATAGATAATAGATAGATAGATAGATATGAGATAATAGATAGATAGATAGATAGATAGATAGATAGATAGATAGATAGATAGATAGATAGATAGATATGAGATGGAAAGAAGTAGCAGAGATGCAAATTATAACCTGGAACAGATCGTGCACTGCATCTTCTCTGCTGGGATTATGTGCAACGCCTGGTATAACAGGGGAAATATACATCTACACAGCAGAGTGCAATATATTATATATACAGGACAGATATAGAGTGTGAGATACAGATATATATATCTCCGGAACCAATACCCCGCACTGCAGCAGCCTCATCATCCATAGCTATCCCGTATACTGGATATCCTGACATTACATAGCATACTGTGCATATCATGTCAGGCGTTATGTATAGCACTGTAGATAGATAGATAATAGACAGATATATAGATAAATATATATAGACAGATAGATAGATAGATAGATAGATAAATAAATATATATATATATAGACAGACAGATAAATAGATAGATATTAGATAGATAGATAGATAGATAGATATAATTGATTGATATTAGATAGATATAAATGATAGATAGAATAAGAAAAGAAGGCAGCACTCCAAAAATAAGTGAAAAACAGTGGATGGTTTATTAACAGCAACGTTTCAGCTCACTCACTGGAGCCTTTGTCAAGCTGTGCTGCTCTCGTTTTTCACAGTTTTAGATAGATAGATAGATAGATAGATAGATAATAGATAGATAAATAGATAGATAGATAGATAGATAATAGATAGATAGATAGATAGATAGATAGATAATAGATAGATAGATAGATAGACAGACATGAGAAAGATAGGTAGATAGATAGATGGATAGACCGATAGCACTAGAATATAGGGGCACTGCACTGGAGGATATCATGTCGGATATGGGGACTGTGCACTGGACGATATCATGTCGGATATGGGGTCTGTGCACTGGACGATATCATGTCGGAAATTGGGACTGTGCACTGGACGATATCATGTCGGATATGGGGACTGTGCACTGGACGATATCATGTCGGATATCGGGACTATGTCGGGACTGTAGGGAAACTGGGAAAACTTCAGCTGAATCCCACAGGTTATCCGCTAATATGATTCCTCTACCGGGAAATACATGTAGGTATAGAATATTAATATAGTGATAGATATAATAACCTGACATAGAAGGAGAAAGTTGTGGTTATATTATTCATATTCTGAAGTGTCATATACTAATATAATATACACATATACCATAAAGTGTATATGACGTCCTGATATGTAATAGTTCTACAATATCCAGCTCCACATTACAGTGATATCCCACTCCTATTAACGGATCCAAAATATTACTACAGCACCCATCTATATAACAGTACTAAAATACTGATATCATACACGGATTCCCAATGTTCCCATAATAACAGTATATCCCAGTAATATACGGAGTATCACCAGCATAGAAGGATCCCAAAGCCTCTACTACTAATACAATATCCCGACCATTTATATTCATATCGAAAGTCCTAGTATCTTACGATAAATACTGACAGATAATATCTATCTATCATATCCGACATGATATATAATACACAATAATAACCTAATACTGCTATGTCCTGAGATACCTGCCTGTGTATGTTCCGATCTCCCGACATCTATAGATATAGCCATAAAACTCAGAATAAAATATTCTTTCCAATCAAGATCTCAGTAATGGTGGATGATGTGTTCGTTCTAATCGCAGCTTCTAATGTCTGACTACATGACATGTACAGTGTGAACGAAACCATAAGACTTTAATAAGTTATAATGTTACAGTGCCTGAAAAATCACGGATGTCCTGTGTGTAATAATGTCCGTATGTAAAAGTTCTATCTATCTATCTATCTATCTATCTATCTATCTATCTATCTATCTATCTCATATCTATCTATCTCTCTCATATCTATCTATCTATCTATCTATTTCATATCTATCTATTATCTATCTATACTTTTTGCAGTCGCTAGTATGTGCATTTGATACGAATTATTTGTGGGGTTTTTTGATAGATAAATAAGTTAAATATGAAATAAAAAGTCTAAACCAAGATTCAGAAGTTCATGAAATGACCATACTACGGGTAACAATATAAGAAACGTATTTATGATGATTAATTCATTATTTCATGCGGCACCCCGATAATCAGTACAGTTTCTGGCAGTCCTATGTAAAATTGCAGATTAAAAATATAATAGAGTTGTGTTAGCTCTGCTACATCTGCGTTTACATATGATAGTTAGAAAGATAGATAGATAATAGATAGATAGATAATAGATAGATAGATAGATAGAGAGATGGATGGATAGATAGATAGATAGATAGATAGATAGATAGATAGATATGAGAGATAGATAGATATAGATGGGTAGATAGATAGAGAGATGGATCGATAGATAATAAATAGATAGATATGAGATAGATATTAGATAGATGAGATATGTAGGTGGATGTTATCCTGTACAGTAAGTACACTTTCCCTATAGCCCGGCAGTTGTAGGTAGGTGACATCCAGGGGGTACAGCCCGGTGTGAACAGTGTCTGTGGCTCCCCGGCTCCGCACCTCCTCAGCTCTGCTATACTCCGGAGACCTTCTCCATGTAACCGGCCAGAGCAACTTTTCAGCCTCCTGCTGCCATAATACTACAATCCCCATCAGGTATTGTCAGGTCCTGCTGAGACTTATAGTTCTTCATCCTGTAGTGATGACGGTCCTGGCAGCTTAGTCCAGTTGCTGTGATGCATCAGCATGCATTACCGGTGCCGAATGGGTGTTGTAGTCTCACCACATACTGAGTATAGCTTTATAATACCACAGTGCAGATGTAGTGTCATGGCTGAGTCTTGCTGGGACTTGTAGTGTTACAGAAGAGTTGCTGGGACTTGTAGTACTACAGCAGACTCTTGCTGGGAGTTGTAGTATTACAGCAGTGTCTTGCTGGGACTTGAAGTATTACAGCAGTGTCTTGCAGGGAGTTGTAGTAATACAGCAGTGTCTTGCTGGGAGTTGTAGTGTTACAGCTCTTGCTGGGAGTTGTAGTATTACAGCAGACTCTTGCTGGGAGTTGTAGTACTACAGCAGCGTCTTGCTGGGACTTGTACTGCTACAGCAGTGTCTTGCTGGGAGTTGTAGTGTTACAGCAGTGTCTTGCTGGGAGTTGTAGTAATACAGCAGTGTCTTGCTGGGAGTTGTAGTGTTACAGCAGTGTCTTGCTGGGAGTTGTAGTGTTACAGCTCTTGCTGGGACTTGTAGTGCTACAGCAGTGTCTTGCTGGAACTTGTAGTAATACAGCAGTGTCTTGCTGGGAGTTGTAGTGTTACAGCAGTGTCTTGCTGGAACTTGTAGTAATACAGCAGTGTCTTGCTGGGAGTTGTAGTATTACAGCAGTGTCTTGCTGGGACTTGTGGTACTACAGCAGTGTCTTGCTGGGACTTGTGGTACTACAGCAGTGTCTTGCTGGGACTTGTGGTAGTACAGCAGTGTCTTGCTGGGTCTTGTAGTAATACAGCAGTGTCTTGCTGGGACTTGCAGTGCATTGACAGTGCATTATTAGGACCTATAGCCTCTGAAGTAGGAGCAGTGCCATCTATACCCTGTCAGTACTGCCTGGCTGGCACTTGTAGTTCTCTAGTGTGAATCTCTTTAGAATGCTACACCAGTATATCCCACTGTACCCACCAGCGTTGTCGGCCAGTGTTGGCAGAGCTATAAGTTGTCAGCTTTCCTCCTGTGCAGCACTATCCTAGTGAAGTGCTCCACCATTGTGCACGGCTGCCTGTCTGGGACTTGTAGTCCCCCACCTTCTAGCTCCATCAGTTACCCAAAAAACATGGACATAAGCATGCAGAAAGTTCCTGTGCCCGGCACCCCTACATTTCCGGGGGGCATGGTGCCTCTTACCTCTGAGCTGCCACCTTGGCATCCACAACTCCAACATTCCTCACCCAGGACCTGACAGGATCCATCCCAGCTTCAAGGGCTTTGTCTCTCAGGGCAGATCCTTTTCTTCCTAAAGTGTCCTGGACCCCAAACATTGAGGGCTGGCAGCAGAGAAGTTTTGGGGAGGTCCCAGTGTCCTCCTCATGCAGCCCCCTTGTCACCTGCTCTAGGACCACAGCAGCAGCAGAAGGAGTGTGCCCCTAGATCCTCTGCCCCACCACAGCCTGCACTGACTGAGGCAGCATCAGCTCAGAGCATGAATGAGCCCCCCAGGGGGGAGGGGCCTGCCCTGCATCCTGCTCCTCATTGGCCAGCTCCTTACACAGGACCCTTCCCAGAGGCTGGAGCCATTAACCCCTGCAGTGCTGCAGTGGCATCACTTTTGTCCCACTGCATGTGTGCTGCCATAGTGCAGTGCCCTGATACAGACAGCAGGAGTATAACAAAATACAGACATAAAAGAAAGTATAAAGTGATAGAATTATCCATACATATAACAGAATACACCCTGCATTTATGTGGCACCAACTTATGGTGCACAAGGAAGGGGAGAAATATGCATGGATTCAAAGAAAACCCTAATGCAGTCTAAAACAATGACCAAAGGGAGAGAGTGTCTTGCTCCAAGAGCTTACAATCTGAAGCTGTGACACACTAGGTTGCAGGGCTGTTCTGTACAGTGAAAACAAAGGGGCGGCTAAATAATTGACCGGTTATAGACAGGGGTGCACCCCCAATGAGGCCAGATAGGGGCAAGAGGGGGGGGGGGCATGGGCTGTAGGGAAGGGGTTAAGAAATTGACATTAAGGAGAAGGGGGGGGGTATTGTTTCATTTTTCACCTCAGGCAGCAGGAAGGCTAGGTGCACCCCTGGTTATAGATTTACAGCTTCACTGATAATTTTGGAATATGGAATATATCATGTCCAGTATAAAAAAGCTGGAACAAAAGTGGAATGATCACCGGCGATCATTCCACCATCCTTATTGTACCACTAGAAACAGGCCAAAAAGGGATTCTGTGAAATAAATTACTAAAAGGACCAGATTTTTTATTTTTTTTTAGAAGCGCCACTCTTGTATAATGGCTATGCCTGGTACTGCAGTTCAGCACATTCAAGTGAATGAGACTGAGCTGCAATTCCTGACATAGCCCATAGACAAGGGTAGCCCCCCGAAACTGTAGTCTGGAGGGTAAACCTAGAAATGTACATGATTGCTGTACAACCCTGGCAGGAACCCATCTCAGCCAGGGCTAAGGCAGGGCAGCAGACACAGGCTCTCATAACATAGGCTCCTGGGGAGGGAGAGAGTCCAATTCTAGAAGTGTATTATTAAGGAATAATAAACACAGTGATGTCACAGTACAGGGATAATACAAACAGTGATGTCACAGTACAGGGACAATAAACACAGTGATGTTACAGTGATCCTTGTACTGTGACATCACTCTGTTTATTATCCCTGTACTGTGACATCACTGTGTTTCTTATCCCTGTACTGTGACATCACTGTGTTTATTTTGCCTGTACTGTGACATCACAGTTTTTATTATCTCTGTACTGTGACATCACCGTGTTAATTATCTCTGTACTATAACATCACTGTGTTTATTATCCCTATACTGTGACATCACTGTGTTTCTTATCCCTGTACTGTGACATCACTGTGTTTATTATCCCTGTACTGTGACATCACTGTGTTTATTATCCCTGTACTGTGACATCACTGTGTTTCTTATCCCTGTACTGTGACATCACTGTGTTTATTATCTCTGTTCTGTGACATCACTGTGTTTATTTTGCCTGTAATGTGACATCACTGTGTTTATTATCTCTGTACTGTGACATCACTGTGTTTATTATCCCTGTACTGTGACATCACTGTGTGTACTACCCATGCACAGTCACATCACTGTGTGTACTATCTCTGTACTGTGACATCACTGTGTTTATTATCCCTGCACTGTGACATCACTGTGTTTATTATCTCTGTACTGTGACATCACTGTGTTTATTATCTCTGTACTGTGACATCACTGTGTTTATTATCCCTGTACTGTAACATCACTGTGTGTACTACCCATGTACTGTCACATCACTGTGTGTACTATCTCTGTACTGTGACATCACTGTGTTTATTTTCTCTGTACTGTGACATCACTGTGTTTATTATCCTTGTACTGTGACATCACTCTGTTTATTATCCCTGTACTGTGACATCACTGTGATTATTATACCTGTACTGTGACATCACTGTATTTATTATCTCTGTATTATGACATTACTGTGTTTATTATCTCTGTACTGTGACATCACTGTGTTTATTATCCCTGTACTGTGACATCACTGTGTTTATTATCCTGTACTGCGACATTACTGTGTTTATTATCTCTGTACTGTGACATCACTGTGTTTATTATCCCTGTACTGTGACATCACTGTGTTTATTACCCCTGTACTGTGACATCACTGTGTTTATTATCCCTGTACTGTGACATCACTGTGTTTATTATCCCTGTACTGTGACATCACTGTGTTTATTATCCCTGTACTATGACATCACTGTGTTTATTATCCCTGTACTGTGACATCACTGTGTTTATTTTGCCTGTACTGTGACATCACTGTTATTTATTATCTCTGTACTGTGACATCACCGTGTTAATTATCTCTGTACTGTAACATCACTGTGTTTATTATCCCTATACTGTGACATCACTGTGTTTCTTATCCCTGTACTGTGACATCACTGTGTTTATTATCCCTGTACTGTGACATCACTGTGTTTATTATCCCTATACTGTGACATCACTGTGTTTCTTATCCCTGTACTGTGACATCACTGTGTTTATTATCTCTGTTCTGTGACATCACTGTGTTTGTTTTGCCTGTAATGTGACATCACTGTGTTTATTATCTCTGTACTGTGACATCACTGTGTTTATTATCCCTGTACTATGACATCACTGTGTTTATTATCCCTGTACTGTGACATCACTGTGTTTATTTTGCCTGTACTGTGACATCACTGTTTTTATTATCTCTGTACTGTGACATCACCGTGTTAATTATCCCTGTACTGTAACATCACTGTGTTTATTATCCCTATACTGTGACATCACTGTGTTTCTTATCCCTGTACTGTGACATCACTGTGTTTATTATCCCTGTACTGTGACATCACTGTGTTTATTATCCCTATACTGTGACATCACTGTGTTTCTTATCCCTGTACTGTGACATCACTGTGTTTATTATCTCTGTTCTGTGACATCACTGTGTTTGTTTTGCCTGTACTGTGACATCACTGTGTTTATTATCTCTGTACTGTGACATCACTGTGTTTATTATCTCTGTACTGTGACATCACTGTGTTTACTACCCATGTACAGTCACATCACTGTGTGTATTATCTCTGTACTGTGACATCACTGTGTTTATTATCTCTGCACTGTGACATCACTGTGTTTATTATCTCTGTACTGTGACATCACTGTGTTTATTATCTCTGTACTGTGACATCACTGTGTTTATTATCCCTGTACTGCAACATCACTGTGTGTACTATCCATGTACTGTCACATCACTGTGTGTACTATCTCTGTACTGTGACATCACTGTGTTTATTTTCTCTGTACTGTGACATCACTGTGTTTATTATCCTTGTACTGTGACATCACTCTGTTTATTATCCCTGTACTGTGACATCACTGTGATTATTATACCTGTACTGTGACATCACTGTATTTATTATCTCTGTATTATGACATTACTGTGTTTATTATCTCTGTACTGTGACATCACTGTGTTTATTATCCCTGTACTGTGACATCACTGTGTTTATTATCCTGTACTGCGACATTACTGTGTTTATTATCTCTGTACTGTGACATCACTGTGTTTATTATCCCTGTACTATTACATCACTGTGTTTATTATCCCTGTACTGTGACATCACTGTGTTTATTATCCCTGTGCTGTGACATCACTGTGTTTATTATCCCTGTGCTGTGACATCACTGTGTGTATTATCCCTGTACTGTGACATCACTCTGTTTATTATCCCTGTATTGCGACATTTTTGTGTCTATTATCTCTGTACTGTGACATCACTGTGTTTATTATCCCCTGTACTGTGACATCACTGTGTTTATTATCCTGTACTGCGACATTACTGTGTTTATTATCTCTGTACTGTGACATCACTGTGTTTATTATCCCTGTACTATGACATCACTGTGTTTATTATCCCTGTACTGTGACATCCCTGTGTTTATTATCCCTGTGCTGTGACATCACTGTGTTTATTTTGCCTGTACTGTGACATCACTGTGTTTACTATCCCTGTACTGTAACATCACTGTGTTTATTATCCCTGTACTGTGACATCACTGTGTTTATTATCTCTGTACTGTGACATCACTGTGCTCATTATCTCTGTACTGTGACATCACTGTGTTTATTTTGCCTGTACTGTGACATCACTGTTTTTATTATCTCTGTACTGTGACATCACCGTGTTAATTATCTCTGTACTGTAACATCACTGTGTTTGTTATCCCTATACTGTGACATCACTGTGTTTCTTATCCCTGTACTGTGACATCACTGTGTTTATTATCCCTGTACTGTGACATCACTGTGTTTATTTTGCCTGTAATGTGACATCACTGTGTTTATTATCTCTGTACTGTGACATCACTGTGTTTATTATCCCTGTACTGTGACATCACTGTGTGTACTACCCATGTACAGTCACATCACTGTGTGTACTATCTCTGTACTGTGACATCACTGTGTTTATTATCTCTGTATTGTGACATCACTGTGTTTATCATAAACACAGTGATGTCACAGTACAGAGATAATAAACACAGTGATATCACAGTGCAGAGATAATAAACACAGTGATCTCACAGTACAGGGATAATAAACCCAGTGATGTCACAGTACAGAGATGATACACACAGTGATGTCACAGTACAGAGATAATAAACACAGTGATGTCACAGTACAGAGATAATAAACACAGTGATATCACAGTACAGGGATAATAAACACACTGGTTACACTGCAGAGATAATAAACACAGTGATGTCACAGTACAGGGATAATAAACACAGTGATGTCACAGTACAGGGATAATAAACACAGTGATGTCACAGTACAGGGATAATAAACACAGTGAAGTCACAGTACAGAGATAATAAACACAGTGATGTCACAGTACAGGGATAATACACACAGTGAAGTCACAGTACAGAGATAATAAACACAGTGATGTCACAGTACATGGATAATAAACACAGTGATGTTACAGTGCAGAGATAATAAACACAGTGATGTCACAGTACAGGCATAATAAACACAGTGATGTCACAGTACAGGGATAATAAACACAGTGATGTCACAATACAGGGATAATACACACAGTGATGTCACAGTACAGAGATAATAAAAACAGTGATGTCACAGTACAGGGATAGAACACACAGTGATGTCACAGTGCAGAGATAGTACACACAGTGATGCCACAGTACAGAGATAATAAACACAGTGATGTCACAGTACAGAGATAATTAACACAGTGATGTTACAGTACAGAGATAATAAACACAGTGATGTCACAGAAGAGGGATAATAAACACAGTGATGTCACAGTAAGGAGATAATAAACACAGTGATGTCACAGTAAAGAGATAATAAACACAGTGGTGTCACAGTACAGGGATAATAAACACAGTGATGTTACAGTAGAGAGATAATAAACACAGTGATGTCACAGAAGAGGAATAATAAACACAGTGATGTCACAGTAAGGGGATAATAAACACAGTGATGTCACAGTACAGGGATAATAAACACAGTGATGTCACAGTACAGGGATAATAAACACTGTGATGTCACAGTACAGGGATAATAAACACAGTGATGTCACAGTACAGGGATAATAAACACAGTGATGTCACAGTACAGGGATAATAAACACTGTGATGTCACAGTACAGGGAAAATACACACAGTGATGTCACAGTACAGGGATAATAAACACAGTGAAGTCACAGTACAGAGATAATAAACACAGTGATGTCACAGTACAGAGATAAAAAACACAGTGATATCACAGTACAGGGATAATAAACACAGTGATGTCACAGTACAGAGATAATAAACACAGTGATGTCACAGTACAGAGATAATAAACACAGTGATGTCACAGTAAGGAGATAATAAACACAGTGATGTCACAGTAAGAGATAATAAACACAGTGATGTCACAGTACAGAGATAATAAACACAGTGATGTTACAGTAGAGAGATAATAAACACAGTGATGTCACAGAAGAGGAATAATAAACACAGTGATGTCACAGTAAGGGGATAATAAACACAGTGATGTCACAGTACAGGGATAATAAACACTGTGATGTCACAGTACAGGGATAATACACACAGTGATGTCACAGTACAGGGATAATAAACACAGTGATGTCACAGTACAGGGATAATAAACACAGTGATGTCACAGTACAGGGATAATAAACACAGTGAAGTCACAGTACAGAGATTATAAACACAGTGATGTCACTGTACAGGGGTAATAAACACAGTGATATCACAGTACAGAGATAATAAACACAGTGATGTCACAGTACAGGGATAATAAACACAGTGATGTTACAGTACAGAGATAATAAACACAGTGATGTCACTGTACAGGGTAATAAACACAGTGATATCACAGTACAGAGATAATACACACAGTGATGTCACAGTACAGGGATAATAAACACAGTGATGTCACAGTACAGGGATAATAAACACAGTGATGTCACAGTACAGGGATAATAAACACAGTGAAGTCACAGTACAGAGATAATAAACACAGTGATGTCACAGTACAGGGATAATAAACACAGTGATGTCACAGTACAGGGATAATAAACACAGTGATGTCACAGTACAGAGATAATAAACACAGTGATGTCACAGTACAGAGATAATAAACACAGTGATATCACAGTGCAGAGATAATAAACACAGTGATGTCACAGTACAGGGATAATAAACACAGTGATGTTACAGTACAGAGATAATAAACACAGTGATGTCACAGTACAGAGATAATAAACACAGTGATGTCACAGTACAGAGTTAATAAAGAAAGTGATTTCACAGCACAGGGAAAATAAACACAGTGATGTCATAGTATAGAGATAATAAACACAGTGATATCACAGTGCAGAGATAATAAACACAGTGATATCACAGTACAGGGATAATAAACACAGTGATGCCAGAGTACAGAGATAGTACACACAGTGATGTCACTGTACAGAGATAATACACACAGGGATATCACAGTACAGAGATAGTACACACAGTGATGTCACAGTACAGAGATAATACACACAGTGATGTCACAGTACAGAGATAATACACACAGTGATATCACAGTACAGAGATAGTACACACAGTGATGTCACAGTACAGAGATAATAAACACAGTGATGTCACAGTACATGGATAATAAACACAGTGATGTTACAGTGCAGAGATAATAAACACAGTGATGTCACAGTACAGGGATAATAAACACAGTGATGTCACAGTACAGAGATAATAGACACAAAAATGTCGCAATACAGGGATAATAAACAGAGTGATGTCACAGTACAGGGATAATACACACAGTGATGTCACAGTACAAGGATAATAAACACAGTGATGTCACAGTACAGAGATAATAAACACAGTGATGTCACAGTATAGGGATAATAAACACAGTGATGTCACAGTAAGGAGATAATAAACACAGTGATTTCACAGTAAAGAGATAATAAACACAGTGATGTCACAGTACAGGGATAATAAACACAGTGATTTCACAGTACAGAGATAATAAACACAGTGATGTTACAGTAGAGAGATAATAAACACAGTGATATCACAGTACAGGGATAATAAACACAGTGATGTCACAGTAAGGGGATAATAAACACAGTGATGTCACTGTACAGAGATAATAAACACAGTAATCTCGCAGTACAGGATAATAAACACAGTGATGTCACAGTACAGGGATAATAAACAGTGATGTCACAGTACAGGGATAATAAACACAGTGATGTCACAGTACAGGCAAAATAAACACAGTGATGTCACAGAACAGGGATAATAAACACATTGATGTCACAGCACAGGGATAATAAACACAGTGATGTCACAGTACAGGGATAATAAACACAGTGATGTCACAGCACAGGGATAATAAACATAGTGATGTCACAGTACAGGGATAATAAACACAGTGATGTCACAGCACAGGGATAATAAACACAGTGATGTCAGAGTACAGAGATAATAAACACAGTGATGTCACAGTACAAGGATAATAAACACAGTGATGTCACAGTACAGGCAAAATAAACACAGTGATGTCACAGCACAGGGATAATAAACACAGTGATGTCACAGCACAGGGATAATAAACACAGTGATGTCACAGCACAGAGATAATAAACACAGTGATGTCACAGTACAGAGATAAAAAACACAGTGATGTCACAGTACAGGGATAATAAACACAGTGATGTCACAGTACAGAGATAATAAACACAGTGATGTCACAGTACAGGGATAATAAACACAGTGATGTCACAGACAGGGATAATACACACAGTGATGTCACAGTACAGAGATAATACACACAGTGATATCACAGTACAGAGATAGTACACACAGTGATGTCACAGTACAGAGATAATAAACACAGTGATGTCACAGTACAGGGATAATAAACACAGTGATGTTACAGTGCAGAGATAATAAACACAGTGATGTCACAGTACAGGGATAATAAACACAGTGATGTCACAGTACAGAGATAATAGACACAGAAATGTCGCAATACAGGGATAATAAACAGAGTGATGTCACAGTACAGGGATAATACACACAGTGATGTCACAGTACAGAGATAATAAACACAGTGATGTCACAGTACAGAGATAATAAAAACAGTGATGTCACAGTACAGGGATAGAACACACAGTGATGTCACAGTGCAGAGATAGTACACACAGTGATGCCACAGTACAGAGATAATAAACACAGTGATGTCACAGTACAGAGATAATAAACACAGTTATGTTACAGTACAGAGATAATAAACACAGTGATTTCACAGTAAGGAGATAATAAACACAGTGATGTCACAGTAAGGAGATAATAAACACAGTGATGTCACAGTAAAGAGATAATAAACACAGTGATGTCACAGTACAGAGATAATAAACACAGTGATGTTACAGTAGAGAGATAATAAACACAGTGATGTCACAGAAGAGGAATAATAAACACAGTGATGTCACAGTAAGGGGATAATAAGCACAGTGATGTCACAGTACAGAGATAATAAACACAGTAATCTCGCAGTACAGGATAATAAACACAGTGATGTCACAGTACAGGGATAATAAACAGTGATGTCACAGTACAGGGATAATAAACACAGTGATGTCACAGTACAGGCAAAATAAACACAGTGAAGTCACAGCACAGGGATAATAAACACAGTGATGTCACAGTACAGGGATAATAAACACAGTGATGTCACAGCACAGGGATAATAAACACAGTGATGTCACAGCACAGGGATAATAAACACAGTGATGTCACAGTGCAGGGATAATAAACACAGTGATGTCACAGTACAGGCAAAATAAACACAGTGATGTCACAGCACAGGGATAATAAACACAGTGATGTCACAGTACAGAGATAATAAACACAGTGATGTCACAGTACAGGGATAATAAACACAGTGATGTCACAGTACAAGATAATAAACACAGTGATGTCACAGTACAGAGATAAAAAACACAGTGATGTCACAGTACAGGGATAATAAACACAGTGATGTCACAGTACAGAGATAATAAACACAGTGATGTCACAGTACAGGGATAATAAACACAGTGATGTCACAGTATTGGGATAATAAACACAGTGATGTCACAGTACAGAGATAATAAACACAGTGATGTCACAGTACAGGGATAATAAACACAGTGATGTCACAGTACAGAGATAATAAACACAGTGATGTCACAGTACAAGATAATAAACACAGTGATGTCACAGTACAGAGATAAAAAACACAGTGATGTCACAGTACAGGGATAATAAACACAGTGATGTCACAGTACAGAGATAATAAACACAGTGATGTCACAGTACAGGGATAATAAACACAGTGATGTCACAGTATTGGGATAATAAACACAGTGATGTCACAGTACAGGGATAATAAACACAGTGATGTCACAGTACAGGTATAATACGCACAGTTATGTCACAGTACAGGTATAATAAACACAGTGATGTCACAGTACAGAGATAATAAACACAGTGATGTCACAGTATTGGGATAATAAACACAGTGATGTCACAGTGCAGAGATCATAAACACAGTGATGTCACAGTACAGGGATAATAAACACAGTGATGTCACAGTACAGGGATTATAAACACAGTGATGTCACAGTACAGGGATAATAAACACAGTGATGTCACTGTACAGGGATAATAAACACATTGATGACACAGTATAGGGATAATAATCACAGTGATGTCACAGTACAGGGATAATACACACAGTGATGTCACAGTACAGAGATAATAAAAACAGTGATGTCACAGTACAGAGATAATAAAAACAGTGATGTCACAGTACATGGATAATAAACACAGTATTGTCACAGTACAGGAATAATAAACACAGTGATGTCACAGTACAGAGATAATAAACACAGTGATGTCACAGTACAGGGAAAATAAAAACAGTGATGTCACAGTACAGGGATAATAAACACAGCATTGTCACACTACAGAGATAATAAACACAGTGATGTCACAGTACAGAGATAATAAACACAGTGATGTCACTGTACAGGGATAATAAACACATTGATGACACAGTACAAGGATAATAAACACAGTGATGTCACAGTACAGGGATAATACACACAGTAATGTCACAGTACAGAGATAATAAAAACAGTGATGTCACAGTACAGAGATAATAAAAACAGTGATGTCACAGTACATGGATAATAAACACAGTGATGTCACAGTACAGGAATAATAAACACAGTGATGTCACAGTACAGAGATAATAAACACAGTGATGTCACAGTACAGAGATAATAAAAACAGTGATGTCACAGTACATGGATAATAAACACAGTGATGTCACAGTACAGGAATAATAAACACAGTGATGTCACAGTACAGAGATAATAAACACAGTGATGTCACAGTACAGGGAAAATAAACACAGTGATGTCACAGTACAGAGATAATAAACACGGTGATGTCACAGTACAGGGATAATAAACACGGTGATGTCACAGTACAGAGTTAATAAACACAGTGATTTCACAGTACAGAGATAATAAACACAGTGATGTCACAGTACATGGATAATAAACACAGGGATGTCACAGTACAGGAATAATAAACACAGTGATGTCACAGTACAGGGATAATAAACAGAGTGATGTCACAGTACAGAGATAATAAAGACAGTGATGTCACAGTTCAGGGATAATAAACACAGTGATGTCACAATACAGGGATAATAAACAGAGTGATGTCACAGTACAGAGATAATAAACACAGCGATGTCACAGCACAGGGATAATAAACACAGTGATGTCACAGTACATGGATAATAAACACAGTGATGTTACAGTACAGAGATAATAAACACAGTGATGTCACAGCACAGAGATAATGCACACAGTGATGTCACAGTACAGAGATAATAAACACAGTGATGTCACAGTACATGGATAATAAACACAGTGATGTCACAGTACAGGGATAAAAAACACAGTGATGTCACAGTACAGAGATAATACGCACAGTGATGTCACAGTACAGGAATAATAAGCACAGTGATGTCACTGTAGTCCAGTAGTTCAACCTCAGCATACAGACCGGAAAAATCAAAATATTACGTCATCACAAGTGAGACGCCGGTGCTAGGAGGACTCGGAAAAGAAGGAGGAGAGCTACGCTGCACCACGCGGGACGCCGCGAAACCAGCGGTACAGCAACCTGCCTTGATCACATTCGGCTTGTGACAACGAACCGTGAGTACAGACGATACAAGTTATCTACCAAAGGTGAAATACGTACCAATTAGACTATTAACAGTCAAAATTATACTGTGAATACCATCTGAACATACCAACTAAAGTAAATATAAAACAGCTTACTACCTGCACAGCAGAACCAATGCTGTACGCTGTTTCGGCCGCATATTAACAATTTACCGGTGAAAAATAAGTTTATATATAAATAAAATCTTCTGACCCAAAAGAGGTGTGGACTGGAAAAATCTTATAAGAAGATTACTGGACATTATTGGGGACAGCCTATAGTGGCAATCGGGGACATACAGGTGATAGGGGTGCCAGCTGGTTCTATTGGTTACAAGCTAAAATCAGTCAATACTATCAAATATCTGATATCCAATAGAACTACCAGACACACCAACCTGCTGCCACGCTTTCATATTTTATATCGATCTATATTTTATGTTGATTATTTTTGTTTTTTGTATGCATGATTCATGTGAATTGTATGAATAGATTTTATGTGACATATGGGAATTTTTAATGCATATGTATTTTATGAATAAATTAGAATGAGACCAATAGGATCCAATTGAGTCCATCTGTTGGAGTGCCCCACTGTACAAAATACAGACTATATAATAAACACAGTGATGTCACAGTACAGAAATAATAAACAGTGATGTCACGGTACAGAGATAATAAACAGTGATGTCACAGTACAGAGATAATAAACACAGTGATGTCACAGTACAGAGATAATAAACACAGTGATGTCACAGTAAAGGGATAATAAACACAGTGATGTCACAGTACAGAGATAATAAACACAGTGATGTCACAGTAAAGGGATAATAAACACAGTGATGTCACAGTACAGAGATAATAAACACAGTGATGTCACAGTACAGAGATAATAAACACAGTGATGTCACAGTACAGGGATAATAAACACAGTGATGTCACTGTACAGTGATAATAAACACAGTGATGTCACAGCAAAGGGATAATAAACACAGTGATGTCACAGTACAGAGATAATAAACACAGTTATGTCACAGCACAGGGATAATAAACACAGTGATGTCACAGTGCAGGGATAATAAACACAGTGATGTCACAGTAGAGAGATAATAAACACAGTGATGACACAGTACAGGGATAATAAACACAGTGATGTCACAGTACAGGTATAATAAACACAGTGATGTCACAATACAGGGATAATAAACACAGTGATGTCACAGTACAGGGATAATAAACACAGTGATGTCACTGTACAGGGATAATAAACACAGTGATGTCACTGTACAGGGAGAATAAACACAGTTATGTTACAGTAGAGAGATAATAAACACAGTGATGTCACAGTACAGGGGTAATAAACAGTGATGTCACAGTACAGGGATAATCAACACAGTGATGTCAGAGTACAGGGATAATAAACAGAGTGATGTCACAGCACAGGGAAAATAAACACAGTGATGTCACAGTACAGGGAAAATAAAAACAGTGATGTCACAGTACAGGGATAGTAAACACAGTGATGTCACAGTACAGAGATAATAAACACAGTGATGTCACAGAACGGGGATAATAAACACAGTGATGTCACTGTACGGGGTTAATAAACAAAGTGATGTCACAGTACGGGGTTAATAAACACAGTGATGTCACTGTACGGGGTTAATAAACACAGTGATGTTACTATGCAGAGATAATAAATACAGTGATGTCACAGTAAAGGGATAATAAACACAGCGATGTCACAGTACAGAGATAATAAACACAGTGATGTCACAGTACAGAGATAATAAACACAGTGATGTCACAGTACAGAGATAATAAACACAGTGATGTCACAGTGCAGAGATATTAAACACAGTGATGTCACAGTACGGGGATAATAAACAGTGATGTCACAGTTCAGGGATAATAAACAGTGATGTCACAGTACAGGGATAATAAACACAGTGATGTCACAGTGCAGGGATAATAAACACAGTGATGTCACAGTACAGAGATAATAAACACAGTGATGTCACAGTAGAGAGATAATAAACACAGTGATGACACAGTACAGGGATAATAAACACAGTGATGTCACAGTACAGGGATAATAAACACAGTGATGTCACAGTACAGGGATAATAAACACAGTGATGTCACAATACAGGGATAATAAACACAGTGATGTCACAGCACAGGGATAATAAACACAGTGATGTCTCTGTACAGGGAGAATAAACACAGTGATGTTACAGTAGAGAGTTAACAAACACAGTGATGTCACAGTACAGGGGTAATAAACAGTGATGTCACAGTACAGGGATAATAAACACAGTGATGTCACAGTACAGGGATAATAAACAGAGTGATGTTACAGTGCAGAGATAATAAACACAGTGATGTCACAGTACAGAGATAATAAACAGTGATGTCACAGTACAGAGATAATAAACAGTGATGTCACAGTACAGAGATAGTAAACACAGTGATGTCACTGTACATGTACAATGCACACAGTGATGTCATACCATGATATCATAGCACAGTAATTATTGCTGTCAGAAAAAAGTTGCAACTTCCACTATGACACTACTGCAATTTCAAATGAAAGCATTATGATGTCACAGAGCATGAAAAATGTAGCTGTACAGAATGGATGATGCACGCTTTGAGAGCAATAGTAAAACTTGTGTCCAATTTGATTTTGCACTGTTGTCTTTAGGCATCAATAATTACACCTATGGTTGGGTGGATATGGGCCCCCCTTAGTCCCTGGGCCCCATAACAGCTGCCCGGCCTGCTACCCTGGTAGTGGCACTCATGTACCTGAGGAGTAGCATAAAGTTCCTGGGCACTAATGCAAAATCTGTATATTGTGGTATTACAGTATATTCCTCAGATGCTGGGCAGTGTATGGTCTAGACCTCTGGCTCTCAGGGGCTGCTGTTGACATTGTCCCCGGGCCCCCTGTGTGCACTCATGGTTCCCCCTGTGGGTCAGGATCCATTGTCTCAGTGCTTGCTGAGCACTTTGCAGGAGAGCACTCAACATCTCGCTGAAGCTGTGTTTATTCTGTCACTTCAGTAAAGCCCCATGGGTTGTCACTATAGTCAGTATCACTGACCAAAGAAAACACAAAGGAGCGGCGGACGGTGCAGGGAGGGAACGCTCATAGTCCCTACAGGTCCTCACAGGATTGCTTATACATAACATGTGAAACGGGGAATCCTTAAAGGGCATGCCCACTTCTGGTTAACAATTTACCGTTCACTGATAGAATTATTGTGTGTAAGTTATAGCACTTTGTACATACATTTCCTTAGGGATCTAGTACGGAGTGAGAACCTGAAGGCTTCAGGCGGAAACTCCAAGCAATCCCTGCTGGTTCAGGGTCTGCACAGAACTTACTATGGTGTTTGGCATTCTGCGAAGTGTCGGCTTGACAGCTGCTGACAAATACTGACACTGTCCGTAGAACTAGAATATATCACTATTACACCAGCAACTCAGTGATAAAGCTGTATTTTAATATGTGCCAATTTATGGTGTGTTTTTTTATCTATCTATCTATCTATCCATCTATTATCTATCTCATATCTATCTATCTATCTATCTATCTATCTATCTATCTATCTCATATCTATCTATCTATCTATCTATCTTTTATTTATCTATTATCTATCTATCTATCTATCTATCTATCTATCTCATATCTATCTATCTATCTCATATCTATCTATCTATCTATCTATCTATTATCTATCTATCTATCTATCTATCTATCTATCTATTTATCTATCTCATATCTATCTATCTATTATCTATCTATCTATCTCATATCTATCTATCTATCTATCTATCTATCTGTCTCATATCTATTATCTATCTATCTATCTATCTATCTATCTATCTATCTATCGTCTGTCTATCTATCTATCTATCTCATATCTATCTATCTATCTATTATCTATCTATCTATCTATCTATCTATCTGTCTCATATCTATTATCTATCTATCTATCTATCTATCTATCTATCGTCTGTCTATCTATCTATCTATCTATCTCGTATCTATCTATCTATCTATTATCTATCTATCTATCTATCTATCTCGTATCTATCTCATATCTAATTAATCAAATCAAATCAAATAAGCTTTATTGGCAGGACTAAATACATTTTAGCATTGTCAAAGTAAGTGGAAAATAATTGGGTAGGGTTGGGGGTCTCAGTCTATTGCAGGCAGTAATATATTGTGCTGCTATGGCCGCTGTGTTCTCCTCTTCCCTCAGCAGTATGGAGAGTCTGTCTTCCTGCTCCATGGAGGTGAAGTCTGGGCAGAGATCAGACAGTCTCCTGAAGTGAATTATCTATTATCTATCTATCTATCTATCTATCTATCTATCTATCTATCTATCCATCTATCTCCTATCTATCTCCTATCTATCTATCACACCGGGTAGTCTCCTGTAGTGTCACCTCCCCAGCAGATATACATCATTTCTCCAGACGTCCAGGATGTCTTCCACCATAGCCCTGATCTGGCTGTAGCCGGAGATGATCACACCTCTAAGGAGCGCCAGCATGTGAATTCCGGGAGATTACACAGAATAATGGCGGTGCTCGTCCTCCGAGACATCTGACCGCTTGTGTTACTTCAGTCTAGTAGTTTTTGTACTGATACTTCTGTCTATCTATCTATCTATCTATCTAGCTATCTATCCGGCAATCTGGATGTAAACTCAAAGCATTTGGAGAAGGATCCGTCTCTCTACTTGTCATGCGGATGGACGGATCCGTCTCGTATTATTTTTTCAGTTTTAAGGGTCTGCGCATGCGTATACCAGGACGGATCCGTCCTTCAGGTATTTCTTAATGCCGGCTTTTTGGACAGAGATAAAACCGCAGCATGCTGCGGTATTTCCTGCGTCCAAAACGCCTGACAGTGACTGAACGGAAGACATCCTGATGCATCCTGGACGTATTTCTCTCCATTTAGAATGCGTTAGGATAAAACTGATCAGTTTTTTTCCGGTATTGAGCCCCGAGGACGGAACTCAATGATGGAAAAGTTTTAAGCAAGTGTGAAAGTAGCCTTAGGCTGGGAAAGCACAGTGACTTTGGCTGTGACACATGTCTAGATAGAAAAAGAAGAGAGATACATTACATAGAGAAGAGCGAGAGATAAACTTTAGATAATAAGTAACAAGATGAATAACAGATATATATATATTTAAAAGATATTAAATTATAAGGCTGAGGCTGCGAGATAGATAGATAGATAGATAGATAAATATGAGATAGATAGATAGATAGATAGATAGATAGATAGATAGTAGAAAAAACAGAAATCAGGCAGCACATTCACATGAAAAAAAGCCTCCAGTATAGAGCCGACACATCGCACTTCCAGCATGGGTGAATAAACACCTTTTTTTTATGTGAATGCTGCCTGATTTCTGTTTTTTGTATTTTTGGGACGTTGTCAGACCTATGGGCTTGTACTTCCTTTTCTTTTATATATTTTTTTCTCTTGTGCTGCCATTTTTTGATTTATTAGATAGATAGTGATAGATAATAGATAGATGGATAGATAGATAAATAGATAATAGATAGATGGATAGATAGATAAATAGATAATAGATAGATAGATAGCTTAATAGATAGATAGATAGATTTATCTATCATCTATCTTTTTCATATCTACTTATCTCCTATCTATATATTATCTATCTGTCTATGTATATCTATTTAACTATCTATCTCATATCTATCAATATATCCACCTATCAATTATCCATCTTCTATTTATCCATCTATCTATCTCCTATCTATCTATCTATCTCTCTCTCTCTATCTATCTATCTATCTATCTATCTCTCTATCTATCTATCTATCTATCTATCTATCTATCTATCTATCTATTATCTATCTATCTATCTATCTATCTATATCTCTCTCTCTATCTATCTATCTATCTATCTCCTATCTATCTATCTATCTATCTATCTATCTATCTATCTATCTATCTCTCTATCTATCTCTCTATCTAATCATCCATTCTTCCCCGTCAGCAGCCTTCTCTCTTTCATGAGCCTTTGTGTAGATCTATAACCTCTGAGCAGATTTGAAGACAATTAATGTAAATCTGCTCTGAAACACCATCTGCCATTAGAGGAATCAGCTGCCCCCCTTAACCCCTTCTTTCCTTGTGACATCCTCTTCCTTTGTCACACTGCGATTCCTGCTTTGAGCAGCACTTTCGCTGACACCCCTCCCCTTTAAAGGGGTTAATCTGTCAGTAACCTAACCCTGCCGAGCCTCGGGGCTTAGGCACTAAGGGGCAACTTTTAGATTTAGAGGGCAAGAAGGAGGGTTATTAAGGTTTCCTGATTTGCAAAATGAGAAGAAAACAAAACACGGCGGCGCTGAATGTGAGAACTGCTGAGATATCCCGTGTAGATCTTGTGATCCGGATCATTGAACAACCAACTACACTGATAAATACGCCCCATTGTCCGCTGATCGGGCGTTTACACTGCAGCCATCGAGGCCATAACTGGCATGGATTAATTATCAGCGTTTGGTCATTTAACAGAAAAAGATAGTTCTACACATCTGAACGCTCTGTCAGTATGTTAGAGACATCTACTATCATTTTAAAGGGTTAATTCAAGGGAAAGTTCACTTTTATATCCAAAACCCTTATAGTGGGTCGTACAAATTAGATAACTTTCGCCAGAGCGTCTCAAAAACAGCCGGCTTCCTGGGAGGTTCCTACTGCCTGCCAAACGTGGTCTAAGGAAGGACGACAGACGGCGAGCCCCATGCTCATAGATGCGCCTACGGAGTGAAGGCTATCCCCCATGTAAATCCCCTGTTACTGTCCATTCACACGTCCGATTTTGCAATCCGATTCCGTTCCGGAAAAAATCGGAACGTTTAATCGGATCCATTAATTGCTATGGCTTCCGCAAAAATGCGGATAGCACTCATGGTGCTGTCCGCATCCGTGACTCCGTTCCGTTCCTCGGGATCCTTGCATGCGGATCCTGAAAAAAGAAACACCTTGTCCTACTTTCTGTCCAACTTTCCGTTCCGTTTTCCTATTGTAGTCAATGGATCCGCAAAATAAACGGAAGACATGCAGTTTAGCATTCAAATGTCATCCGATTTTGCGGATCCGTTTTTTTTTTGGTACCCTATCAACATGAATTCCTCCTCCTCTTTTTTTTTATTTTGAAAAAAAAAACAAAAAATGGAAAAACGGAAACACGGAACTAAACGTTTTTCTGGAAAGGTAAAAATACTGACGTGTGAATGGACCCAAGGAAACTGCAGGAAAAATTACTGAAAGGTGTCAGGACACTGAACATCGTACGAGTTAAGAAATTTGAGTTAAGGGTTTGAGTGTTACCCCTGCCACATCTGCTGCAAGTGGGGTGGAAGCCACAGGGCAGTCAGAGCGTCCATGCTGACATCTGTCCACCGATGAAAGCTCCTGGGTACGTGAACATCAGAACTGGAGCACAGAGCGGTGGAAGAAGATGGTCTGGTCTGATGAATCACATGTTCTTTTACATCAGGATGGACAAACCGGTGGAGGCAATGAGATGCTCTGGACCATGTCCTGCTGGGGAGACCTTGGGGCCTTTATGTGGATGTGAAACATACCACCTACCACGACATTGTACAGACAAGTGCCTTCCTGTATGGCAGCGGTATTCCCTGATGGCAGTGACCTCTTATAGCAGGATGATGCCCCGGGCATATTCAGGAATGGTAGAGGAACATGACGAGTTCAAGGTAATGACTTGTCCTTCAAACTCCCCAGATCTGAATCCAGTTTAGCATCTGTGGGACGTGCTGGAAAAAAAAAATTCTGATCAATGAAAGCCCCATTTACAGGATCCGTAGAGAACTTCTTGGTACCAGATACCAAAGGAAACCTTGAGAGGTCTTCTGAAGCCCGTGTCTCAACAAGTTAGAGCTGTTTTGGCATCACATGAGGGTCCTACACAATGTTGGGCAGCTGGTTATGGCTGATGAGTGTATGGATTGGCTGTATTGTTCTGGGCATGCTAATGACTTTATCTTTGATATAACCATGAGACTGTCCTCTCATATTGACGTTGGGTGCGGTCATTCTATGAACCCACCATATGGGTTTGCTTTACATAATAGGGAAGGGATTAGGACGGAGCACCCCAATACGGACGGCTGTAATAGAGATCATTTGCATCCCGGATAATCTCATTAAAACAAGTAATCCTGCTGATGAGGTCAGTGGAATGTTCCGTAATTACTTAGGTCGCCATGATGATGCATGGAGAAGGGATCTGTATTTGATTGCGTTCTCCCTTTGTGCTTAATTAGTGATCATCATACATGTCGGGCCTCTCCTGGCCAACCCACAGGTGAATATGGTGAACCACACCGTCATGTTCTCACTTGCTGAAAACCAGAGGGTTAAAATGGTGGGAAGCTTTTCAGAGACTGCACATACCCCTCGAGCAGGATGTGAGGTAGACAGTGGACCTTGTGAGACTCAGCTGTGGTCCTGAAAACAAGGAAATAACATGTACCTACCTCCCAAATTTATATTATGCCCATTACAACTGCTGCGGCAAAATGAAGGGATCTGATATTGAGAGGTGTCCTTGACCACAGCTATGAATGACATGAAACCATGGTGTCATATGAGCACCTTATTCCAAATTCAATATGTTATAAATTACTTATCTAAAATAAACCAAGACAATTAAATATGGTGAAAATTGGCCGCGGTTCTTTATTAAGGGTTGTCAATAAATAAACCAATAAACCAACTTATCAATAAATATTAAATTAGATAAAACCAACACCAATAAAATTTACAGTAGCATCACAAAATCCCCCCAGCAAGCTGGGTGACTGACCCCCCTCTAACTCAGAACCGCGACTTAAATAAGGGAAGGGAGGGCGGGACGACGTCTTCTTTTCTTCACAGGTCCACCGAACTGACAGCTGATGATCCCGATCCTGGTCATAAATAGCCCCATTTCCCGCCACTGTTGGACTGCTGACCAATCAGGAGATGGGCAGAATACAGGTGCCCAGAGACAGGTAAGCAACCGCCGACCAATCAGAGGCTTCCTTTCCATTTACCTCAAGTTAACTGTAAAAAAGAGGAACAGAAACAGGGGAAAGCCACAGCCCAGAAAACATAGAAAAACAATACAAAATTAAATTCAACCAAACTTTAGTGCTCAATGACACCATGGTGGGCCCCAGCATTCGCCTCTTTAATGCCCACTGTCAGTATGGTGGTAGACATGGCTGAGTGGAGGGTATGTTGGACTTTTGAGGCCTCCAATAACCCACAAACGCAGGTGCCTATTGATTCTGGTCTACTGTTTTCAATGACAATAAAGTGGGTGTAGACTCCGATACGGCTGGCAGACGCCCATGTGCACTCATATACATAAAGATGCTCTGCGGGTACATAGCTTCTGTCACCGGCTGGAGATGCGGACATAAAGGAAAGTGTCCTTAGGCCATTGAAATATTTACAGATGACAAGCACTATGTCAACACTGTCTAGCATTCTTCACCGATATCCGTGAGACACCCTGCAGACCAACCATGATCAATGCCACGGTCATGAAATCCTGGTCCCATTATACCCATATTATTATAAATACGTATGCTTTATGCTTCCCAGGCTCACTTTGAACCAGCATCTAAGGGTACTTTCACACTAGCGTTATTCTTTTCCGTCCTAGAGTTCCGTCCTCGGTGCTCAATAACGGAAAAAAACGGATCAGTTTTATCCTAATGCATTCTGAATAGAAAGCAATCCGTTCAGTTTGCATCAGTTTGTCTTCAGTTCAGTCCTTTCACGTTTTTTAGACGCAGATAAAAGCGCAGCATGTTGTATTTTGATCTCCGTCCAAAAAAGCGGAAACACTTCCATCCGCAATTAACTTCCATTGAAATGTACTAAGGGCGGATCCGTCATTGAAAATTGACGCATTAACAGATCCATTCCTCTACTCTGGGCATTCGAAGACCTTTAAAAATGGTAAAATAATAAATAACGGATCAGTTTTTACGGATGACAATGGAAAGAAGGATCCGTTATTTCAATACAATTGTCAAACAGATCTGCAAACGGATCAGTTTGCAAATGAAATCCGTTTTCAAACGTTTTAACGGATCCGTCGGGCAGTTCCATTGATGGAACTGCCTGACGGAATCCTTCAACGCAAGTGTGAAAGTACCCTAAGACAATATTCTCTGTACGTGCCAATACAGTCATTGGAATGATGTTCCACTGGACAGGCCTAACCAAACAGTCATATATTAACCATATGTGATGATGCAGAGTAATATAAGAGATATATGTACGTAGGAATTGGCTGTACTGGTGCCCGAGAAGCAACATGGCGTCCATAACTAATCCATCAAAATCTTAGGTGCAAAAGCCAAAAGGTGCCATTTCCCTTCTGAACCCTGCAGCGTACCCGAACAGCACTTCCGTGGTCATTTATTTTGTAAAAACGGCGTTTTAGATGCCGGTCCTAATACCCCTTCAGCTGGAGGTGGATCCGCTGAAGTTATGTAGAGGCGCCGGTCTCCCACAAAAAATGGAATAAAAAGTGATAAAAAAAATCACAGACATCCAAAAATGGTATCGATGAAAAGATATCAATAATTTTTTCAAGGTGTTTTTTTCTCAATATTAAAACTATAAAAATGTGGCATCGCCGTAATCATACTGACCCAGAGAGTGAAAGTAACAGGTCATTTGTACCGCATAGGAGACGCCGTAAAAACCCATAAAACTGTGTCGGAATTGCATTTTTTTTTTTCTATTCCACCCCATTTGGTAATTTTTTTACAGCTCCCCACTAAATCGTATGCCATATTGAATGGTGCTATTAGAAGGTACAGCTTTGAAAAACAAGCCCTCACACGGCAAGGAGTGGAAAATGAAAATGCAAAAATGAAAAACCCTTCGGGGTGAAAGGGTTAATAATCATAATCTGCCCTAAAAAGCAGAGAAATTCAAAACTATAATATTGGAAATTGGAAAAGTTGCTGCTTAAGTTTTTATAATAGCAATTTGCATATACTCCAGAATGTTATGAAGAGTGATGAGATGACTTGCATAGTCCTTCTTTGCCATGAAAATTAACTTAATCCCAAAAAAAGCCTTTTCACTGCATTTCATTGCTGTCATTAAAGGACCTGCTGAGATCATTTCAGTAATCGTCTTGGTAACTCAGGTGAGAATGTTGACGAGCACAAGGCTGGAGATCATTATGTCAGGCTGATTGGGTTAAAATGGCAGACTTGACATGTTAACAGGAGGGTGATGCTTGAAATCAATGTTCTTCTATTGTTAACCATGGTGACCTGCAAAGAAACGCGTGCAGCCATCATTGCGTTGCATAAAAATGGCTTCACAGGCAAGGATATTGTGGCTACTAAGATTGCACCTCAATCAACAATTTATAGGATCAAGAACTTCAAGGAAAGAGGTTCAATTCTTGTTAAGAAGGCTTCAGGGCGTCCAAGAAAGTCCAGCAAGCGCCAGGATCGTCTCCTAAAGAGGATTCAGCTGCGGGATCGGAGTGCCACCAGTGCAGAGCTTGCTCAGGAATGGCAGCAGGCAGGTGTGAGCGCATCTGCACGCACAGTGAGGCGAAGACCTTTGGAAGCCGGCCTGGTGTCAAGAAAGGCAGCAAAGAAGCCACTTCTCTCCAAAAAAAAACTGCAGGGACAGATTGATCTTCTGCAGAAAGTATGGGGAATGGATTGCTGAGGACTGGGGCAAAGTCATATTCTCCGATGAAGCCTCTCTCCGATTGTTTGGGGCATCAGGAAAAAGGCTTGTCCGGAGAAGAAAAGGTGAGCGCTACCATCAGTCCTGTGTCATGCCAACAGTAAAGCATCCTGAGACCATTCATGTGTGGGGTTGCTTCTCATCCAAGGGAGTGGGCTCACTCACAATTTTGCCCAAAAACAGAGCCATGAATAAAGAATGGCACCAAAACCCCCTCCAACAGCAACTTCTTCCAACAATCCAACAACAGTTTGGTGAAGAACAATGCATTTTCCAGCACGATGGAGCACCGTGCCATAAGGAAAAAGTGATAACTAAGTGGCTCGGGGATCAAAACGTTGACATTTTGGGTCCATGGCCTGGAAACTCCCCAGATCTTAATCCCATTGAGAACTTGTGGTCAATCCTCAAGAGGCAGGTGGACAAACAAAAACCCACTAATTATATTTCACTACATCGCAGAAAGAACTGAAACAAAGATCTAAAAGCAGTTTAGAAGCAAACTTTGTGAAAATTAATATTTGTGTCATTCTCAAAACTTTTGGCCACGACTGTACACTGCTCGTTTCCATGGTTACGACCACCCTGCAATCCATCAGTGGTGGTCATGCTTGCACACTAAAGGAAAAAGTGCCAACCTCTCTGGTGGCCGGGACTGTGGGAGCGCACGTAGGCTGGTGCTTTGTCCTATAGTGTGCAAAAACAACCATGCTGATGGGTGGTCGTAACCATGGAAACGAGCAGTGCATAATGTGACGGAAAAATGAATGCAGCCAGCAAAGGAGACAATATGGACAATCACAATACATTAGTAAGTGCCTTGTATTAACTTCCGCTACATAATAAATGCCACTTACTGAAGTGAGACAAACCCTTTAAGGTGAAAAGTGATAAAACAGGTATGTTTGTACTGCTCTCCCCAGCACCTACCTAGGGCTGGCAGCAGTTTAGTATGATCCAAACCGCTGACTCCCTATAAAAAATTCTAGATGTTCTATATGTACAGTAGATCCTGGTGAACCTGAATAAGTTTCAACAGAATAAGGATCCATGTAAAACGGCAATAAACTTGGGACCAAGCCGCTTTGGAGTGAAGAACCAAAAACACTGCGGTGGTTAGGAGAAGGCCCAGGGACTTAACAAGCAACCATGGGCCTAGTTGCCTACAGTCCCTAATTTGCAGGGACTGTCCCTAATTTTCGGAGACAGTTTTGGCAAATTCAGGCTTTCCTGAGCAAAAAATAGTAGGGCTTACGTTAGCTCCACCCATAGGAGGGCATTCCAGGGTGGGACTTACACACCCTGAATTTACTAACTACAATACATGAGGCCCATAGGAAAGCTCAGAATGGGTCCCATGAAAAGCTTAGGAATATTTTGGCCTGCACACCGTGCCATGTCTCTGTCATAGTACAGGGATAGTGATGTCATAGTACAGGGATAGTGATGTCATAGTGCAGGGATAGTGATGTCATAGTGCAGGGATAGTAATGTCATAGTGCAGGGATAGTGATGTCATAGTGCAGGGATAGTGATGTCATAGTGCAGGGATAGTGATGTCATAGTGCAGGGATAGTAATGTCATAGTGCAGGGATAGTGATGTCATAGTGCAGGGATAGTGATGTCATAGTGCAGGGATAGTAATGTCATAGTGCAGGGATAGTGATGTCATAGTGCAGGGATAGTGATGTCATAGTGCAGGGATAGTGATGTCATAGTGCAGGGATAGTAATGCCATAGTGCAGGGATAGTAATGTCATAGTGCAGGGATAGTGATGTCATAGTGCAGGGATAGTGATGTCATAATACAGGGATAGTGATGTCATAGTGCAGGGATAGTGATGTCATAGTGCAGGGATAGTGATGTCATAGTGCAGGGATAGTGATGTCATAATACAGGGATAGGGATGTCATAGTACAAGGATAGTGATGTCATAGTACAGGGATAGTGATGTCATAGTGCAGGGATAGTGATGTCATAGTACAGGAATAGTAATGTCATAGTACAGGGATAGTGATGTCATAGTGCAGGGATAGTGACGTCATAGTGCAGGGATAGTGATGTCATAGTACAGGGTTAGTGATGTCATAGTACAGGGATAGTAATGTCATAGTGCAGGGATAGTGATGTCATAGTACAGGGATAGTAATGTCATAGTGCAGGGATAGTGATGTCATAGTACAAGGATAGTGATGTCATAGTACAGGGATAGTGATGTCATAGTGCAGGGATAGTGATGTCATAGTGCAGGGATAGGTATGTCATAGTACAGGGATAGTGATGTCATAGTGCAGGGATAGTGATGTCATAGTGCAGGGATAGTGATGTCATAGTGCAGGGATAGGTATGTCATAGTGCAGGGATAGTGATGTCATAGTACAGGAATAGTAATGTCATAGTACAGGGATAGTGATGTCATAGTGCAGAGATAGTGATGTCATAGTGCAGGGATAGGTATGTCATAGTACAGGGATAGTGATGTCATAGTGCAGGGATAGTGATGTCATAGTGCAGGGATAGTGATGTCATAGTGCAGGGATAGTAATGTCATAGTGCAGGGATAGTGATGTCATAGTGCAGGGATAGTGATGTCATAGTGCAGGGATAGTGATGTCATAGTGCAGGGATAGTAATGTCATAGTGCAGGGATAGTGATGTCATAGTGCAGGGATAGTTATGTCATAGTACAGGGATAGTGATGTCATAGTGCAGGGATAGTGATGTCATAGTGCAGGGATAGTGATGTCATAGTACAGGGATAGTGATGTCATAGTGCAGGGATAGTGATGTCATAGTACAGGGATAGTGATGTCATAATACAGGGATAGTGATGTCATAGTGCAGGGATAGTGATGTCATAGTGCAGGGATAGTGATGTCATATTACAGGGATAGTGATGTCAGACTGTAAGGTCTGGAGGAGACCTCCTAGATTTTGTTTGTGACTGCACTCCTTGCTTCACATACTTGATACTCCCTTTAACTAGTGTCAGCATTGTGTACCTTCTATTATCTATAGTGGTCATAGTCTGGTGGTTTTCAAAGGTGCCTTTCCAATGTCGGCCGTACCCTTTCCAATATGGTGATGGGGTAAACTATGGCCCCAGATACCATGGTGGAAAATTACATGGCGGTGGCCCCAGGAGACAGCACATAGGCATGGGACAGGGGTGTAGCTAAAGGCTTATGGGCCCTGGTGCAAGAGTCCAGCTTGAGAACCCCTCCTCTCAGTGCTTTGTGGCCAGGGACCATGCTAAATTCTCAACCTAACTCCTTCCCTCCAGCCCTACTATTAAAGACATTACATAGAGCGCTACAAACATACAGGGTAACACAGCGCCCCATACCTCTTACATCCAGTGATGTCTCCAGTGATGTAGATGTTCTGTTTCCTTATCTTCTCCTGTCAGACCAGACCGCCATGATGATTTCTTTCAGCCATCTCTTCTCTCTGCAGAGTTTGACAAACAGACATCTTAGGTTCCTACTTCTCCATCATCCTCCCACCTTCTCATCATCTCTATCCTGCCACCCCCAATACTGTACCCGCTGTGCTTCTCAATACTACACTGCAGAAACAATACCCCTGAAAATACTAGTACCACACCGATAGTACCACCTTTAATAATTATTGGCACACAGTGACCTAAAAAATAACTGCATCCAGCAAATAGTGTCCCTGACACTAATAGTGTGAACATAATGTCCCCCAAGATAATTGTGCCAGCATCCCTCCAACCAATAGAAATAATTATCTCCCAGAGTACACACAGTGTTAACAGTGCCCCCAATAGTGATAACGTCCCTATTGTGCCCACACTAGTAATCATGTTCCCCATAGCCCACCCAGTTCTAATACTTCTCCTTATAATGTGTGGCAGTACAAAAATACCCCCTAATGTGTGCCAGGACAAAAATATCCCCTTATAATGTGCACCCGTACAAAAACTACCCACTTATAATGTGTGTCAGTGTAAATACCCCCTTACAATATGTGCGAGTACAATTAAAAAAAACATATTGTGTGCCAGTACAAAAAATACCCCCTTAACTTTCAGATCAGACCCCCATATTACACCTCAGATCAGACCCCCATATCAGATCCTCAAATCAGACCACCATATCAGATCCTAAGGTCCCCATATCTGATCCTCAGATCAAACCCCTATATCAAACCTCAGATGAGACCCCCATACCAGACCTCAGATCAGCTCTCCTTTAGACCTCCATGTCAGACCCCCATATCAGATCTCAAATCAGACCTCAGATCAGAACCCCTTTAGATCTCCATGTCAGACCCACACATCAGACCACAGATCAGGACTCCATATCAGAACCCCCATATCAGACCTCAGATCAGACCCCCATTAGAACTCTATGTCAGACCCCCCCCCCCAAGTATATGACCTCAGACCTTAAAATAAATAAATTCACTTAACCTCTCCTGCTCCGCTTCTCCTCACCAGGTCTAACGGTTTCCCCTGCATTTTTCGCTCCCTGATCTTCTCCGGGTGCGGTGCTGCACTGCCACCTGACTGCCTGCAGAGTTAGGTTATGTCCTGACGCTGTACGCAGTAAGGCAGTGCACCGCGGCACCTGGGGAAGATCAAGCAGGGAGAGGTGAGTGGCGACAGCGATTCACTCGCCGCTCCTCTTGCAGACTAATGAGCTCTTCCATAATGAAATCGCTTAATAGTATCCACTTTATAAGATGCAAAGCACCACCGACAAGGAGGGCCCTATGGGCCACCCTGGCATAGGAGCCCGGTCACATGTGCGACGCCTATGTCTTCGCCGCTGCATGGGAACAACACACATGGGTCAGTAGCTAAATCATAAAAGAAACCGTTCTTCCCGACATGGGTAGTTGTTGGGCAAGTGGCTATGACAGTACTGTTATTACTGTGACGGTTTGGTTCTACTAAAGGCCACAACATAGGAGGCGAACGTGTGGGCGCTGGTAGCTCGCGATGTCACAGTGCACAAATAATCTGCGAACCGGTGTCACAACACATGGATAATGCACACAGTAATGTCACAGCAGAAATCATCTGTCTAACGTTGCGCGCCTCTTCCTTTTGGTTAGACTAAAATAATGTTAGACATGTTTTAAAACGTTTTTTTTCAGATATAGGTAGCTGCCTATAAAGAGAGAAAGTTTTCTTCCTTCTGGAGGAGAGCTAGTTAGCACTGAAAAAAAATCACACAGTGATGCCACAGCACAGGGATAAGGCACACAGTGATGTCACTTTACAGGGATAATAAACACAGTGATGTCACAGTACAGGGATAATAAACACAGTGATGTCACAGTACAGGGATAAGGCACACAGTGATGTCACTTTACAGGGATTATAAACACAATGATGTCACAGCACAGGGATAATAAACACAGTGATGTCACAGTACAGGGATAATAATCACAGTGATGTCACAGCACAGGAATAATAAACAAAGTGATGTCACAGTACAGAGGTAATACACACAGTGATGTCACAGTACAGATTTAATAAATACAGTGATGTCACAGTACAGAGATAATAAACAGTGATGTCACAGTACAGAGATAATAAACACAGTGATGTCACAGTACAGAGATAATAAACACAGTGATGTCACAGTACAGAGATAATAAACACAGTGATGTCACAGTACAGGGATAATAAACACAGTGATGTCACAGTACAGGATAATAAACACAGTGATGTCACAGTACAGGATAATAAACACAGTGATGTCACAGTACAGGGATAATAAACACAGTGATGTCACAGTACAGGGATAATAAACACAGTGATGTCACAGTACAGAGATAATAAACACAGTGATGTCACAGTACAGGGATGATAGACACAGTGATGTCACAGTACAGGATAATAAACACAGTGATGTCACAGTACAGGATAATAAACACAGTGATGTCACAGTACAGGGATAAAAAACACAGTGATGTCACAGTACAGGGATAATAAACACAGTGATGTCACAGTACAGGGATAATAAACACAGTGATGTCACAGTACAGAGATAATAAACACAGTGATGTCACAGTACAGGGATAATAAACACAGTGATGTCACAGTACAGAGATAATAAACACAGTGATGTCACAGTACAGGGATAATACACACAGTGATGTCACAGTACAGGGATAATAAACACAGTGATGTCACAGTACAGGGATAATAAACACAGTGATGTCACAGTACAGGGATAATAAACACAGTGATGTCACAGTACAGGGATAATAAACACAGTGATGTCACAGTACAGGGATAATAAACACAGTGATGTCACAGTACAGAGATAATAAACACAGTGATGTCACAGCACAGGGATAATAAACACAGTGATGTCACAGTGCAGGGATAATAAACACAGTGATCTCACAGTACAGGGTTAATACACACAGTGATGTCACAGTACAGGGGTAATACACACAGTGATGTCATAGTACAGGGATAATAAACACAGTGATGTCACAGTACAGGGATAATATACACAGTGATGTCACAGTACAGGGATAATAAACACAGTGATGTCATAGTACAGGGATAATAAACACAGTGATGTCACAGTACAGGGATAATAAACACAGTGATGTCATAGTACAGGGATAATAAACACAGTGATGTCACAGTACAGGGATAATAAACACAGTGATGTCACAGTACAGAGATAATAAACACAGTGATGTCACAGCACAGGGACAATGCACACAGTGATGTCACAGTACAGGGATAATATACACAGTAATGTCACAGTACAGGGATAATAAACACAGTGATGTCACAGTACAGAGATGATAAACACAGTGATGTCACAGTACAGGGATAATAAACACAGTGATGTCACAGTACAGGGATAATAAACACAGTGATGTCACAGTACAGGGATAATATACACAGTAATGTCACAGTACAGGGATAATAAACATAGTGATGTCACAGTACAGGGAGAATAAACACAGTGATGTCACAGTACAGGAATAATATACACAGTGATGTCACAGTACAGGGATAATAAACACAGTGATATCACAGTACAGAGGTTATAAACACAGTGATGTCACAGTACAGAGATGATAAACACAGTGATGTCACAGTACAGGGATAATAAACACAGTGATGTCACAGTACAGAGGTAATAAACACAGTGATGTCACAGTACAGGGATAATAAACACAGTGATGTCACAGTACAGGGATAATAAACACAGTGATGTCACAGTACAGGGATAATAAACACAGTGATGTCACAGTACAGGGATAATAAACACAGTGATGTCACAGTACAGGGATAATATACACAGTAATGTCACAGTACAGGGAGAATAAACACAGTGATGTCACAGTACAGGAATAATATACACAGTGATGTCACAGTACAGGGATAATATACACAGTGATGTCACAGTACAGAGATAATAAACACAGTGATGTCACAGTACAGGGAGAATAAACACAGTGATGTCACAGTACAGGAATAATATACACAGTGATGTCACAGTACAGGGATAATAAACACAGTGATGTCACAGCACAGGGATAATAAACACAGTGATGTCACAGTACAGGGATAATAAACACAGTGATGTCACAGTACAGGGATAATAAACACAGTGATGTCACAGTACAGGGATAACAAACACAGTGATGTCACAGTACAGGGATAATAAACAGTGATGTCACAGTACAGGGATAATATGGCATATCTATCTATCTATCTATCTATCTATCTATCTATCTATCTATCTCTCTGCACAGTAATAAGGCACACAGTGATGTCACAATAATGCAACAGCCCCTCACTTTCGTGTAACAATGGGTCCTTTTAGTTGTCGGGGAGCAACCTGTTGTAAAGAATGAGGCAACATTTAAAAATGTTTAAAATATATTTTCTGGAGGTCCTTTGTGTGAACGGAGCAGAGAAGACAGTGCCCTCTGTTGTAAAACATACAGTTTGCCACATCTCATTCACCCAAAAAGGCCCTTATCAGACTGCGATGGTGTATTGACAGCCCGCGCCCCCTGCCGGGCACTCTATTCTGTCCCTATTGATTAGAGCCCAGTGTTCCCAGTGTCAGACCGTCTAAATGTCTGCACCGTCCTAATAGAAAGAGAAGGAGTGAGATTTGTACACAAGCCCGGAGATCTCTTGTGTTTGGTCGCTCAGCTGTCACTCTCATGCTAAGCAGGACAGTACATAGGACAGTCCTTGATAGGCCTGGACATCTGGGAATACGGCCTCAGACAGACCTGCTCATCTCGCTGCAGGCATCGCTGCCAGGGCCCCTGCTGTAACCCCCTTGACTCGCCCGTCCAGGGTGGGAAAGGGTTAAACGTCTCTGCATCTTGTAAACTTCTCTCAGGAGGGTGCAGTAAACTGTACAGCACAGAGATCCTTCCCCAGGGTCTCCCAGATCTTCTCATGAAATAACCGCTGATTTATGCCAGTCTCCCAGCGCCCAGCAGCGCTTTATTCCAGAGCGTAAAGCCAAATTATCACTAAAACGCACTTATGTCTAATTTACTACAAACATAATGCACTGGCAGGCTGCCTGCATCTTGTTTACAGGGTTACGTCATCTATCCATCTCTATCTATCCATCCATATCTATCTATTATATATTATCTATCTATCTATCCAATTATTATCTATCTATCTATTATCTATCTATCTCCTATCTATTATCTATCTATCTATCTATCTATTATCTATCTATCTATCTATCATAAATCTATCTACCTACTCTCAATTGATCTACTGATTAAATATCTATCTATGATCTACCATTTACTTTTCTAATATTTATCTATAGATCTATCAATCAATATGTCTAATATCTATCTGTCTAATTATATATCAATCTATATACTGATCTAATATCTATCTATGATCTATTCACCTCTTTGCTAGGTCTCTCTCTAGCTTGCGAGAGCCTCTAAAAGAGCCAGAATCCATTTGTCTGCCTGTGTAATGACTTCTTCCTGATCTCTGGATTCTGACTCTCTGCCACATGACCTGACCCATGCCTTTTTACCGTACTGATCCTGTACTGCCTGCCCTGATCTTTGGACTGTTTCTAGGATTCACAAGAACTCGTGTTTGCCTGTTCCCTCAGTGCCACGTACCTCTGTCTCTGATCCCTGTGGGTCAGCTGTCAACCATACGGAGACTACTCTAAGAGGTAGTCGCCTGGTGTGTTCCCTGCAGTGAAGACCTGTATATGGGTTAAAGGGTGAAACCAGAGGACCACCAGGATAACGCTCTTAGGACAAGCCTAAAGCCACATCCATTGACTAACAGAGTGGTTCCACAACCATTGTCTGTAAGACTATCTATCCATCCATCCAATATCTATCTCATATCTATCTAGACACCTCTCCATCTGTATGGAGGTATCATTAGGGCACTACATTGCTCTATTATGTGGGCACTGTACGGAGGCATTATTTGTTACTATATGGCAGTACTTAGTGGTCATACATTGCATATGGAGTCCAGACATTTTCCATCTCGTGATATAAATACTTAGAGGGTCATTTATTAATGTTTTTGTGCCACATTTTGGGGTATTTACGTTGCAGATTTTGTCGCAAAGGTGTTTTGAGGCAAAATATGTGACTTTTTCCTGCTCACACCACTTTTGCAAAGCGGTGAAAAAGGGGGCGAATCACGGGCGGGGAAGAGGGCAGGCCGGTAGGCCTGTCTCATTCATCATTTTCCACACCAGTTTTTGGTGTAGAAAATTACCTTAAACTATGCCAACAAGGTAGCTGGCGTAGATAGCATATTGCATGGCTGGCGGTAGCAAGCTCCAGAGTTAAGTAGAGGCCGCTCCTCAACATAGCTTTGGCGCATCCACCAGCAGTGCAGAGGAATTAAGTCCGGTCTTAATAAATGACTCCCTTAATATTTAAAATGTTTTGAGTCGGATAAAAGACGTCCTGGACTAATCCTCTAATGATTCCTTCTTTCTCCTACTCCTGGAAGCAAGGAGCAGATTGTATGGTAGTAAACACCAGATCCGACCAGCAAAGCATGTTTGCAAACTGGCATCTCTGCACATGTTCTGACATCTAATATTCGGAGGTGCCAGCCAACACAAACAGACTGCTCACCATCACACCACGTGCCGCAGTTCTTCTATATTAATGGCTGAAAGCCATGAAACCATTAGAGTTACCCGGTAATGACCATGCCTTCCCTCCAGCACAAGAAGGCCCTATACAAGAGCAACCAGGGTGGCGGGGGGTGTTTGGTTCGATGCCAGGGCTGGTTTTGTTGGTTTGGATAAACATGCCCCGCAGTGTTAAAGAGCAGCTGTCGGCAGGATCAGCCTCATTAGACCAGACATATTGCCTGGTAGGGTCCATCCTGCTGAGGGAAATGGCCCCTGTCTTGTATAAATCTGTGGCCCCATTTATAAGAAATCTGTTTTTTGCATTTGCTATGGAGATCTTCAGTGCACAGAAGAGCCTACCTAGCCCCTCAGAGAACCGCATCACCTCCAACTTTCCCACTTGGCTTCTCCCCCTCCCCTTGAGTGACCGGGTCAGTTATCCTTAGGGCTCGTTCACACGACCGTGGTTTTTGTCCGCATCCGAACCGCATTCTTTGCTGCTCAGGTGCAGACCCATTTACTTCTATGGGGCCGCAAAAGATGCGGACAGCACTCCGTTACTACTAATAGTCTGTGTATAAAGTGGCCAGTTTCTACTGGTTTCCCCAGATTGTGCTGGCCTGGGATGGGGCTGGGTTCTACTGGGACTGGGTAATAGTCACTGTGTGAGTGACACTGCTGTAATGTGGCAGCATGTCACCTCAGTTTGGGGGGTATAAGGCCACTACCTTGCCTTCTAATGTATACCTGTTTTAGAATTGACTAAAAGTGTCAACTACATTCACATGGCTGTGGTGCCACAGTCGCGCCATAGCCATGTGAACGTAGCAGCCTAACTTTAAGTCAATTATCCCTTTAAAGGGGTTGTCTCATCATAGACAATGGGGGCATATCGCTCGGATATGCCCCCATTGTCTTATAGGTGCGGGTCCCACCGCTGGGACCTACACCTATATTGAGAACGGAGCCCCGCAAGGTGGTGCCTGGAGGACTCCAGTCGGGCCACCACCAAGCCAGCTCCCCATGGAAGTGAGTGGGAGCATTCCGCGCATGACCGGCCACCACTCCCATTCACTTCTATGGGCTCAACAAAAATAGACGAGCCAGCGCTCGCCTATTTTCACCGGCCCCATAGAAAATGAATGGAGGGTAGCTGTGCATGCACTGTATTGGATTAAAATGTATTTTCTCGGTGAGATTTTAGTTCTGCCATTGGGCATGGTGGGCATGCAGGGGTCTGGTGGTTTTAGGAAACGGTATTGAGGTTGGGGGGCCCAAACTGAACTCTTGCAACAGGGCCCATGAGCCCATAGCTACGCCCCTGTCTATACCTCTAGTGGTAGCTACAGTTAATTATTATGAGACCAGCAAACTGTGGAGGCTGTACATAAGGAACATCACTGACCCCTAAGCTACAGTCCACCACCAGACCAATACTGTGAATGATGTAACATGGAGGAACCAAACTAATGAAGTAGCTGTAAAGCCAAGAACAGTCCTAGACTGAAGGTGGTGACCCATTGTTGTATATCTGAGATAGCAAATGTGGAGCCTAAGCCTCCTGAGAAACATAAAATTAAAATATAAAAACCCTAATAACCCCGGATTTACTGCATCCCCTTCCTTCCGGAAGTTTTCTCCTTGCTAGTAATATCTTCTGACATGTTCTCTTCCAGGTTGCATTCTATAATCATTAGGGGTCAGCTGCTGGGGGCTCTGGCCAATGCTCCTCTTATAGAAGATAAATGGTTTTCATCAACTAGGGTGGAAGGATTGTTACTGACAACATCAATGTACCTAATCCTTCTTAGGTCAGCCCCGTTCTCCTTATTTCCTGCTTGACATCACTCTCTCCTTGGTTATTACAGTTTCCTTCTGAGCCATATGGTATATCCATACGTCTCCGTATACTCCGAGTCAACTCCTTAATGTCCTGGACCAAGAGCTTTACAGGTACCTAAAAATAATGAAGTTCACATCTGTGAAGATGGTGATCCTCTGGGCTGAGATCTCATGGATTTCTTCTGTGGACTGAATCTGATAGTAAGGGGTCATGGTGCCAAATCCCCCACTAATCAGCTATTATCCTTTAGCATTAGACCGTCCCCATTGAAATCAACGTGTGTGTGACTATCTAATGTGTATGGGGTCTCCCAACTCCCTCCCGACAGTAGATGTCAGTGGAGTGAAGGGTCAGGCCGATGGAATTTGACATGTCTGATCAAGCGTCTGGCTGAACTAAGCGTGGGAGTCAGGAGAAATAGTCATTTTTGATAGCTATGTATCCTCTGGATAGGGCATGACTTCAAACAACTAGAATACCCCTTTAAGGGCCCCCATGTGCAATAATGATTGTCCTAGTCCTCTGGCTAGCCCCCTAGCTATTGTGTATGAGAAATCTGGGGAAAGAATTAATCGGGCACAATGAATTTTAGTGCCTGGCAGGAAATAAGCCACCACCAGAGGTGTCTCGCTATCGAAAACACATGCACACTCGGCTGAACTGAGGCGGTTGGGGAGAATAACTATCTGCCAATCAGGCTCATTCAGCCGACAACTATTGGAGGTCCATGGCCACCTACAGTCCAGAACTAAGATGCAGGGACATCCACAAGGGGAAGGATTATGGCGTGACTCCTCAGTCTTTGCCGATCTGATTTAAGCCAGTTTTACATATGCGGTATGAGGTTTCTGGTTCTGGCATTGCAGGACGTTACACCAATGCCATCCGGCCCCATTAACTATAATGGTGTCTGGAGGAGATCTAGCCGCTACCTGGAAAAATGCCAGAATTCAGCTAGAAAAAAAAATGCTGCATGCAGCCGTTTTTTCCGTCCAATTCTCGGCATCCTACACCAAAACAGCCTGCCGCATATGTGAAAGTGGTGAAATGAGCCTTACGGTTTTTCTACAGGCAGTCGCCACTTCTGGCTGTTTAGGGGAATAGTCCGATAGTGCTGTTATTGGTACTGTTATTGAGAACTGTACAGCAGCATTATTTATTTGTACAGTGTGGCAGTATTATTCATGTGTACTGTACAGTCACCTCAGTTATGTGAAAATATTATCTATGAGCACTGTATGGTGACATTATTTATTCCCTTTATAATGAGGGCACTGATTACATCGATTAGGTGATTGGGCATCTACTTGTATGTGTGTGCCTGGCATATGCCTTAACCGGACCAGAGAACACAGCTTTGACAACATCCTGCATATTTTCCTGCCATGTAATACATTATCACAGAATAAATCTAAAGCAGAGTAACAATATACAGTGTAATACGATATTACAAAGCTCTGCATAGAAGAGTGGTTTATATAGGACATAGGCTTCAAGATCTGCATCTCAGTTGGATTACAGAGGACCATGGGAGATAGTTGTTCTGGGTTTATGGTCATCCTAAGCGTTATCTCATTCTGTTGTGTGCTACCCTACTGCCGATATATATCCATCTGCGTATGTTATATGCAATATTAGAGGGGCTATGTACTTTATCAAATACCGTATTGGACATTACAGGAGAGTCCCTCATTCTGAAACTCTATCGATTAGCCGGCGTGGCTACTAAGATCATGTCCTGCTCTGGAGGACCTAGCAGGTTACACTGACAACCTGTTGATTTCAATGGTACTATGTAATGCTCAATTTTTCCTGTGGAGGCACTGTAGGGAAATTGAATACTCATCAGAGATAACAGCTCATGCCTGGGGTGAACCCTTTTATCTGCTTATCATGAGGGGAATCTTTTGACGAAAATTAAATGTCTAAAGCGTTGAACCCCTTTAAGCTATTGGCATCTACTACTATTGTTGGAGTTGGCCTCAATATTACCATAGATGTGCCAAACGTTGATGTGGACCTGTGCGGCCTCCCAACTGGACAACCAGTTGGTAGTTTATGGCGTTCAAGACGTGGTCAACAAGGTCAGTCATTTATTGTGTTTTTCAATATGCCCCAGCCAAGTCTGAAAGATCTCCTGTACATGGTAGCCATAATCTACAACACATATATGAAACTCATGGACCTTCAGCTGTTTCCTACTGTAACTACAACTTCCATCATGCTTAGACAGCCTACAGCTATCAGGGAATGCTGGGAGTTGTAGTTTTGCAACAGCTGGAGGGCCATACGTTTGACATCCCTGATCTAGAAGGTGATCTTGCATTAGCTGAAGGCTAGCCATACACCTTAGATAGCTGTTGGTCAACTGGCTAACCAACAGCTAACATACTCAGATGTGTATGGCCAGTTAAAGGGGTTAACCATTCCTTTACTACTGATGGCCTAGCCTCAGGATGCAACGGTGCCGAGTGTTGGACCCCTGCCGATCAGATATTAATGGCCTATCCTGAGGACAGGCCATCAATAGTAAAGACGTGGACAACCCCTGTAAGCTGCTTCCAGGCACCTTTGGCCTATCTTCAAAGAAATCCAACAAGACTAATCCTTCTTCCATCGAGGGGAAATTTAAGAAGCTCCCATACACATCGGAAATCTGTGTACCTCTACCTTAAACAGATGTACCTCTAATGTATATGACCACCTTAAAAAGTTAAAAACCTCTTCTTTATTAACTTCCATGACTGTGCTTAAGGCAATATTGATGAGTTGAACCATTCTTGATGGGGGAACTCTACATTTTTCCTTGAAGAAGAGGATCCATGTTTCTGCGCACGGCTCCCTTGACTGTGAAATCTTAGTACTACTTGAAGGGAATGAGATCTTTATCATGACATGAAGAGTAGGCAGGATGTGTTGAATCCAGCCACTGGAAGCTTCTGCAGAAACCCCACTGGGATGCCAACTTAATCTGGTAATTTTTCTTAACTCCTGCTGTGCTGGATGCCCTCAAGTGCACGCTCTTATGGCTGGGAGGGCTGCTCTGTTTACAGCCTTAAAGGAGTTTACCTCTTATCTGGAGGAGCTCAGAAAACCAGGAGTTGATGACATGAAGGACATAGGAATCCTTACACTGGACAGATATCCTGGGATAACATGAAGCTGGGGAGATAAGATGGATCTCCTATCACCGCTGTCTACAGGAGGGGGGATCTGAGGTATTAAAGACAAACAAAAACACAGTAAAAAACATATGACATTCATTCCCATCGGGAAATGAGACTGGTGTCCAGAGCTGTTCTTAGTGGTGAAGGACATACCAGCAGCAGTTCCCATGTCGAATATGCCTCAGACAGTGACTATATGGGGGCAGATTTATAAACCACTTCATTACCAGGCAATTTTCCATTTTTATGTTTTTGTTTTTTACTACCAGCCTTCCTGGAAGAAACAGTCAGTAGGTAATTTGTTCATAAACTTCGAGGAGGAATAGCAGAGGAACAACACAATGCAGAGTTGTAAGTAAAGACACCAAAGCATTGTTAGTTCATGGGGACTCCAAAGAAGATGGCTGGTCACCGCATCTCTGCTAACGAAGTTGTATTGACAGAAAAGGCTTCTATTTTCGTGGTGGTATTGGAATTGGACCTCCCCTGATTGGCAAAGGGTAGCCTTCTCAGATAAGTCATGTTTTCTGCTGCATCGAATGAATGGACGTTGGTCTTTTCAGGCAAGAAACATCAGGGAACAAGCATTAGTTTTTAAGGAATTCTCTGGGCCACTCATCCATGCGGAAGGCCTCTGCACTTGCACTGTAGAGAGTTTAGTGCAGGTGTGGTCTACAGTATTTTAATGGAGGAAATTGAGAGATTTGCCGGGTCACATGACCCTCCATCAGCAACCATTTTATGGACAGGACCTCTGTGTGGATAGCACAAGGGAGAATACCTTCAGAAATATAGCAAATGGCACAGAATATCAACAAAGAATCTATTAGTAAGTGCCATATAGTCATCTCACAAACACATTGCTCATTATTGGCCAGAAAGTAATCAACCCCTTTAACCATAAACAGGTTGGCGATTAGAGACTGAGAATCATTTAGGAAAGCTGTGGTCACGTCTCGTGATTTGTAGTTGTGCCTCATATGCACTGGGTATGCTTCTGGTGCATGTGCCGACTGCATCCATAGTCTTTAACTGACCCAATGTATGTCCTAAGGGTGCCCTTTTTGCATCCGTAATTTTTTGACAGTATTAAAAAAGGCAGAATGCACAACAATTTCAATACAAAAACAGTAAAAATATAAATCTTTTTTCGCACTGAGAGTCTATGGCATACAACTACATGGGGAAGATTTCCCAAAGAAAACGTTTCATAAATACGGCCAAACCCTGATCTAGATATCAACCCCTGATCTAAAAGACATCAACATCATAAATTTGCAACAAGACCCGAGGTTGTCATTTTTGCCATAATTTTGCAGCATTTAGCTTAGTAAATATCTTTTTAGTGGGTAGTGGTTCTCCATCACTCTAGAAGACTGGAAGGAAATGAACCCCCCACTGTCTTATCTCAGTATCTCAGAAACTGGATCTAGGACCAGAGAGGAATTAGGATCGAGTTACCACCATATTGAATGTCATAACCAGCTGGATATGTGGACCTTGTAGAAACCTGAGCACCCACACAATAAGATCATTATATGGCTGGACCACCGCTTCCTACGAGAAGATCCAATATGGTCTCAACATCTTGACTTAAATCGAGCTGCTTGGCACAGGAAGAACATGGTTTATTGACACCTAAGGCCGCTTTCACACTAGCGTTGTGAGGATCCAGCGTGCACTTCCGTCGCTGGAAATGCCCACCGGATCCGTCACAACGCAACACACCTGAAAGCATTTGAAGACTGATCAGACATGATCCATGCGACGTAGGGGCGCTGTGACATCATTGTGGAGCGCCCTGGGAGCCGCACGGACGGTAAGTAGCTTCTCCACTGCTCCCCACTACTTTTCCATGGCAGCCGAGACTTTAGTAGCGTCCTGGCTGCCATGGTAACCATTCAGAAAGCTAAACGTCAGATCCGGCGATGCGTTTAGCTTAAAGTTGGATCCGGATTAATGCTTTTCAATGGGCATTAATTCCGGATCCGTCCTTGCGGCATGCCTTCAGTTTTTTTGGCCCAAGGAAAATCCGCAGCATGCTGCGGATTTTTCAACGGCAAAAAAATGCTTGAATACTGAACTGAAGACATCCTGATGCATCCTGAACGGATTTCTTTCCATTCAGAATGCATTGGGATAATCCTGATCAGTATCTTTCCGTCTTAGAGCCCCGAGGACGGAACTCTAGGACGGAAAGGAACAACGCAAGTGTGAAAGATCCCTAAGAGAGAAAATCCAATAGGTATTCATCATTCTCTGCTATAAAAAGTTAATATCTACCAGTAAGCATTAATTTATTTTTTATGCATTGTGTCATGCTTTGTATGTGATATATGTCTATAGGTCGAGCCAGGGCCGGACTGGCCTACCGGGATACCGGGAAAATTCCCGGTAGGCCGGTAACCCTGACTGCCGCACGGCCGGCCGACCTGTGAGGAGGCTCAGGCAGTCTCATGTGATCATGCCTGCTGCGCCTGCAGTGTGCGCACTGGACCGCTCTGCTCTCCCCTGTGTTTCTGGCTGCCGGGTCGGCTGTGGCTGGCCCCTTACTTACTGCTGCTGATGGCCGTGCCCGGCGGCAGCCCCCGGCCGTGCAGTAATACCTGGCTGGTGTGGCTGCAGGCGCTGGGGGCGGGGCGGCCGCTGCAGAGCAGACATCTTCATTCATCCACATGGGGGGGGGTGGAGTCCCAGTGAGTCGTACCCGGCAGAGACACAGCACAGAGAGGTCAGGGGCTGTGTGTGGCGCCGCTCAAGACGTGCCTCGCGTGCTGCAGTGCCCTGCTAGATAGCTGGTCTAGTGTGAGGTGGTATGCTGAGGCCCTGTGTCCACTGGCCCCTGCCCCAGCCCCCAAAGACTAGAAGAATTATTTATTAATCTTCACCAATCCATCATCAAGTAAGTGACTGTTGCTGGCCGCTGCCATGATTCCATCCTGCCTCACAGTATAAGGCAGCCTTCCTTTTACAATTAATACATGTGATAAGTGCAAATGACGCACTGTTATGGGGGATCTGTGGATGACACACTGTTATGGGGATCTGTGGATGACACTGTTATGGGGGATCTGTGGATGACACACTGTTATGGGGGATCTGTGGATGACACACTGTTATGGGGGATCTGTGGATGACACACTGTTATGGGGGTACTTTCACACCTGCGGCACAGCTATCCGGCCTATCCGGGCTGTTCACCACCGGATCCGCCATGCCGCAAGTACCCGTGCACTGCCGTGCTGTTGCTCTATCCCCATTGACTATAATAGGGGCAGGGGATGGAGCTATGGCTCCACAGATCCCCCATAACAGTGTGTCATCCACAGATCCCCCCATAACAGTGTCAGCCACAGATCCCCCATAACAGAGTCATCCACAGATTCCCCCCATAACAGTGTCATCCACAGATCCCCCCATAACAGTGTCATCCAAAGATCCCCCATAATAGTGTCATCCACAGATCCCCCATAACAGTGTCATCCACAGATCCCCCATAACAGTGCCATTTACAGATCCCCCATAACAGCGTCATCCACAGATCCCCCATAACAGTGTCATCCACAGATCCCCCATAACAGTGTCATCCACAGATCCTCCATAACATTGTGTCATCCACAGATCCCCCATAACAGTGTCATCCACAGATCCCCCATAACAGTGTCATCCACCGATCCCCCATAACAGTGTCATCCACAGATCCCCCATAACAGTGCCATCTACAGATCCCCCATAACAGCGTCATCCACAGATCCCCCATAACAGTGTCATCCACAGATCCCCCATAACAGTGTCATCCACAGATCCTCCATAACATTGTGTCATCCACAGATCCCCATAACAGTGTCATCCACAGATCCCCCATAACAGTGTCACCCACAGATCCCCATAACAGTGTCATCCACAGATCCCCCATAACAGTGTCATCCACAGATCCCCCATAACAGTGTGTCATCCACAGATCCCCCATAACAGTGTCAGCCACAGATCCCCCATAACAGTGTGTCATCCACAGATCCCCCATAACAGTGTCAGCCACAGATCCCCCATAACAGTGTCACCCACAGATCCCCCATGACAGTGTCATCCACAGATCAACCATAACAGTGTGCCATCCACAGATCCCCCATGACAGTGTCATCCACAGATCAACCATAACATGTCTGGGCATGCTGAGAGTTGTAATTTTGCAACGGCTGGAGGCATCCTGGTTGGGAAAAGTTGGTCTACTGTGATAATATGAACATTGGGGGTTCTAAAAAAGAGCTATTGTGGGGCAAAGTTCATATTCTTGTTTACACACATGTTTTAAAATACACATGTTTTATAAACAAGTAAATAATGACGCAGTGCTGTGGGGCTGGTATGCAACTTTTTCCAGGGCTGGTTTTTATCCCCAGTCCGGCCCTGGGTCGAGCACCTTAGTTATCATGCCCTACTTAGCCAAGGGAAGGCTGGACCTTCCCCCTCTGAGGGAGGAGCTAGAGTAGTCTGATTGCATCAGTCAGAAAGTCTAGCCCTAGCTGCCAAAGTGAGAGAAGATGCATGTGCCTGTGCAGTGTGCGGCCTTCCTACAAGGATCCTCCATCCCTCTAAGCTTAGGACAAGTGCCAAACTGAGAGAGAAAGCAGGAAAGATATCTACCAAAAACAACACAGACGCCTATTGATCCACAAGGAAAACCTGTCAGATCAAACCATGTGTAGCCAGTCTCCCTGATCTCCTGCCACCTGTTGCGGGAACGTCCTTGACAGTACCCCACCTTCTCCGGGCACCCAGGACTGACCTTATCCCCGGGAGACCTGTGAAAAGCTTTCACCAAATGACTGGCATTCAAGTCAGATGTCTGTACCCACATCCTCTCCTCTAGTCTATAACCCTTCTGGTGAACAAGATACTGAAGAGATCTACGAGGAACTCGAGAGTCAATTATCTTGGCGATCTGAAATTCCAAACTACCGTCCACCATGACAGGAGCGGGTGGCAAGGAAGATGACTCCAAAGGTTCAACATATCTCTTCAACAAAGATTTATGAAACACATTATGAATTTTCAGGAGAGGAAGTTCAAGACGAGAAGCTACAGGATTAATAATGGCAGTGATCTTATATGGACCAATAAACCTTGAACCCAACTTCCAAGAAGGTACCTTCAACTTAATGTTTCTTGTGGACAGCCACACAGAACCACCAACTCTTAGTTCCAGACCATTCATACGTTTCCTGTCAGCCACACATATATACTTGTTTCCCATATTCCTCAAGTTATTTTGAAATTTCCGCCATATAGATGACAATGATGACGAAAAACGTTCCTCGTCAGGGATACCAGAATTATCAGAACCAGAAAATGTGCCAAACTGTGGGTGAAACCCACATGCCCCAAAATATGGCAACTTACCAGTGGACTCCTGTCTACGATTGTTTATGGCAAACTCTGCCAAAGACAAAAACGAAGACCACTCCTGGTTCTCAGAGACAAAATATCTCAAGTAAGTCTCCAAACTTTGATTAGTGCACTCCGTCTGTCTGTTCGACTGAGGATGAAAAGCCGAAGAAAAGGACAGTTGTACCCAGTTGTACAGAACGCCTTCCAGGATCTGGAAACAAACTGAGTCTCATTGATCAGCAGGGAGCGATGATGAGCAAATGGATGGCTCCTCCTACAGTCAGGGTCAGGAAAATATGTTAATTGCTCATCCACCCTGGAGCATGATGGGAGTGATGATCAGACTCATAAAATAAGATAATTTATCTTACTCATTTTTGTAAAATGTCTTTACCATGTGATTTTAATACATTTCCAGTATCAATTGTGAAGGAAACTGCACCATCATAGAAATGGGGCTCTAATTTCTCCATAACCCCAGCCTAATTTTTAGAGCGCCGCCTCTCGGGACTGGACTTTGAGGGGAGTCGCTCTGGTAGATAGCGGTGCGGGTGCAGTACAGAGGCAAAACAGGGAGTCCAGAAGGTGCAATGAACAGTGTTTTATTCACACTTGCACAAAAACAAACGATTTAAACAGTCTCTTGGTGTTTGTTCACACATACCAGAAATCATGAGGCAAAACAAAAACAGTCCAAATCAGGTTCTAGTCACCTGGGAGGTTTTAGGTGCAGGTTCGCACCTGGCTGTCAGTCCAGCCGCAAGACAGTCGCCGTCAGTCTTCCAGGTCGTCTGCACTCCTCCTTGCTGGGCTCTTGCTTCCAGCCCAGAGAACTTCCAAACACAAGTGACTCCACAGCCTAACAGCAGCTCCAGGACAATCACATCACACCTGCTGGTGCTGGCTGTCTTTTAAAGCCCGGCAAAGTCCGGCCTGGACCGTGGGGAGTAGGCACCCACCCAACTCTTTGCCTACTCCCAGTAAGAGCCGGCCCGGATTGGCTTTGCAGCCAAACTAACTATAAATGTCAAGCAGCACTAGCTGCTGCTGACACATAAAACCCGGCTCTCACCTCACCGAGGCCAGGAACCTCGGTGACACGTACCTCCCGTCGATAACGGTACCTTGCACCTTGCACAACTTATATAGAGCTGTGAACTCAGATGTCCCAAATATGTGACTACTTAACTGTATGAGAAGATTGCTGGTTTAAGCTGGTACCGCCCTAGGTATAAAGTCTGAATACTCCCCATCAGGATCAGGGGAGTGGCCAACACGAGTGGGCGGGGTCAATTAGGTGGGGCTAACATATGTAAATGGGGCCAGCAATACTATAGAGGGCAAGTAACAGATGCGGCTTTTGGTGCGGAACCGTATAGACATCCACAGGGAAGTTCATGTGCATCTTCTTGATGTGCAGGTACATTTTGGGCCTTCACGTTTGACAGGTCCACTACCATCATCCAGTATGACTGCTATACGCTGCCGTTCCATATGTGGTTTCGCTGCCTACGCCATGTAAATTTATTTCTAATCTATGAATTTTATAATCCTTGCACATCTGCTTCTCCTGGAGCGTTATTCCCAGAGTGAAGTGAATCCAGCACTTGAAGGGCCAGAAGAAAATTCTGAATGATGGGTGTATCCACTGCCACTCCGTCAGGTATACATTCGACACCCAGGTTAATTGGCAAATGTAAGACGTGCTAAGAAAGCGCGAGATAGAAGTAAGTGACAACAAAAGCACACTGGTGATAATTAGTTAAATACCGCTATTATGCAAATGACTACCTAAACTGATTTCACGTAATTTGTGCCAGAACGTGACGCACTGGTGCAGGTCTAGACGGCCTAAGCATACGCAATCTACAGGATTAGTAAATCTGCCCTGGTTTAATCATCTGGGGTTATGCCGACATTAAAAACATCAAAAACTTTACTTTCTTTTACAAGAATGCTCATTATACTCTGCTGATGATGCGAGTGGTAGTTATGACCCTGAGAGTGGTAGTGGTGTTTACAATTCGCGGTACCAATCTCCCCTCTGGCACTCCCTGGGACTGTGCAGTGACTGGAGGGCGCACCCTTTCTTCCCTCAGGGCACACCCTGGTATTGGGGCTGCTGTGCGTTAGCAATGTCCCTTCTCACCGCAGCAAAGTCTCTCTGCCATAAACGTGTACAATAGCTTGCTGGCTGATTTCAATCCATGGCCTTGTAGACTATGGACCTTCTGATTCTCCTTCTCTTTGGAGTACTTTTCATGATAAACTAGCTTCCTTGGCTGCAGAAGTCTCAGTCTAAGTTCACATGGCAAAATCGGCGGCAGAAAACTCAATAGCAGATTAGTTGCAGATTACTAGCTGAAAACATGTTGTTTTTTATAGCAGATTTCTACTTTGGTGAAAGTTTTAGAGGAGTTTTTACAACATTATTAGAAGGGTATTTGGTTGAGGTTTCTCTGCTTCTCCATTGACTCCTATTAAATTCACAATTAAATCTGCTTCCAAGAAGTAATGGTGGATTCACATGTGCGGATATTTGGGCAGATTGTCATAGACAAACAGTCCTGCAAACACTCGTTCTCGACAATCTGCCCGTCTAAATGTGCCGCCAATCAGCCGATTCACGAGTGAAACGTCACAGCAGAATGTAAGGGCACACCCTATTAGTAAGGGCATGTCCCTGAGCTCCTGCAGAAAGGAGCTTCAAGTCTGAAGAGAGTCTAACCGGACAGTTGGAACTATGAATGGGGAGACTTCTGGACCCATGTGAGGTACAAGAGATTGTCATATTCAGTCCCCCAGAACAGGGTAGTTGCAAACTGTTCTTGGTATATAATGCTATCTAATGTTATTTAATGTTCATATATGTTCATATCTTGTAATGTACCCAGCATAGGTTTTGTTCGGGAGAAAAAGTACTTTTGAGAAGTGCTTAAAGGTCAGGCCCAAGTCACTCTGTGCACCCTTGCTCCTTCTGCTTCCTATTCCAGACCCTCCCTCTCCTACTTGATTGGGGTCCAGGACAGTCATGTCGCCTGGACCTGTCAATTAACAAGGAAAGGGATGGGCGGGAAGAGGAAGGAGGACTGCAGCGACCCAGTGGTTCACTACTAAAGGGGGTTAAAAAATCTTTTATCCTGTTAGCTAGTCTATGAATATGGGGTTAATATCCCCTCCCTAGATTCAGTCGCTTGGGCAGGATTTCCCTTTTTTTTTTGTTAGTGGGAGAGAAGTGTGAGAAGTATAAGTAAGCTGCTTAAGCATCTCTCTGAGCAGGTAACAGCCAGCAGAAAGGGTGGTCAAGTCAGGAGGAAAGTAGCCCAGGTTTTTTTCTAGGTAGTAGAGCAGCCATAATATATATACAAGGCACTTACTAATGTATTGTGATTCTCCATATTGCTTCCTTTCCATCACATTATACACAGCTCGTATCCAGGGGCGTAGCTAAAGGCTCATGGGCCCTGGTGCAAGAGTTCAGCTTCAGCCCCCATTCCCTCAGTGCTTTGTGTGTCTTCTTATGCGCCACAAGTGTCTTTGGGCCCCTTTGGGCTCCTGGGACCGGTAGCGACTGCTACCTCTGCACCCCCTAGAGCTACGCCCCTGCTCGTATGCGTGGTTATCACCACCGTGTAATCCAGCAGCGGTGGCCGTGCTTACACACTATAGGGAAAGGCTGGAAGTGCACATAGGCCGACATCTTTACCTATAGTGTGCAAGCACGGCCGCCGCTGCTGGATGACACGGTGGTAATAACCACGGATACGTGCTGTGTATAATGTGATGGAAAAGAGTTAATATGGACAATCAGAATACATTAGTAAGTGCCTTGTAAGTTTCTTGTGTCCCACAACTGTCTAATGAGTGATTGGTGTGCGCTGCATGTGTCTTGTTTCTGACTGACTTAAAAAGGACCTCTCATGGGTCCAAACATAATAAAGTAAGTAGCAGGACATGTAGGGGTTAATGCAGGGATCTCCCTGCACTTACTATTTTTTCTCTCCGCTGCTCCCTTCGCCCGCTCTGGCCCCGTTAAATTCTCCCGCGCCGTATGCTAATCACTAGCATCGGAACACCGGGGAGGAGACATCAGCTTCTCTCCCTGGGCGTTCCTTCTCCCTGGCTGTCCAATCACAGCGCAGTGCTCACAGCCAGGGAGGTTCTGACGCTCTGCGCTGCGATTGGACAGCGCTACAGCCAGGGAGAAGGAACGCCCAGGGAGAGAAGCTGATGTCTCCTCCCTGGTGTTCCGATGCTAGTGATTAGCATGCGGTGCGGGAGAATTTAACTGGGCCAGAGCGGGCGAAGGGAGCAGCGGAGAGAAAAAATAGTAAGTGCAGGGAGATCCCTGCATTAACCCCTACATGTCCTGCTACTTACTTTATTATGTTTGGACCCATGAAAGGTCCTCTTTAAGTGCAGGATATCCATATATGTGTAAATTCTGACACATGTATGTTGGCTGTGAGTGTCTGCCCTCATACAGCATCTTTAATATTTCCGTTATCACTGTAAGTGCTCATGAACACGAGCGTTGGATGCAGTCTGCAAATTGCGGATCCGCAAAACATGGATACCGGGGGTGTGCACGCGGAACAGAACGGCCGGCCTCTAATAGAACCGTCCTATCTGTGTCTGCAATGTGCACAATAATAGGACATGTTCTATCATTTTGTAGAACGGCCATGCGAACATACCGACACGGAATGCACACGGAGTCTTTTTTGTTTTGTGGCCCCATTGAAGTGAACGGTACAGACATGGAAAAAATATAAGTTAGTGTGCAGGAGCCCTAAGGTGGGCCCCCAGAATCAGTTACACTGGTGGGCCCTAAGTACCCCAGTCCGACACTGGAACTATGGTATACTATGGATAATCGTACATCTCCACCAATCAGATAGTGAAGACCTATCAATATCTAGCTCATGGAAAAGCCCTTTAAGAGAATGAGAAGTAAAAAATGAACCATAAAACACAGTCCGGTTTCCTCATATCGGACCCGCCCCGTGTAATGGAAACTTAGATGTAAGGTGTGGCTGCTCTTAAAGATGTGCGAATCACTCCCCCAGCAAATGTTCTCTCCACAGCGCCAGATAGTTTCCACTGTGGGATATAGAAATGCTCATATTCATTGTGGAAAATGCAGCTGGGCGAATACAGGACCTCCATACACAAAATAGTGTGAAAAACAAGAAAAACCGGACAGAAATCTATCTATCTATTATCTATCTATCTATCTATCTATCTATCTATCTATCTATCTATCTATTATCTATCTATCTGTCTATCTATTATCTATCTATCTATCTATCTATCTATCTATTATCTATCTATCTATCTATCTATCTACCTATCTCTTCTATACAATATCTATTATCTATCTATCTATCTATCTATCTATATCTATCTATTATCTATCTATCTATCTACTATCTATCTATCTCCTATCTATCTATCTATCTATCTATCTGTCTGTCTGTCTGTCTGTCTGTCTGTCTGTCTATCTATCTATCTATCTGTCTATCTATCTATCACTTCTATACAATATCTATTTATCTATCTGTCTATTTATCTGTCTATCTATCTATCTATCTATCTATCTATCTATCTTAAGACCTGACCCGACCCTATAGAAGCAGGTGTCACACCAGAGTGTAACAGTCCAGATCTCTTTGGCCATTTTGCCTGAGGCTTCTCCTATAAATGGCTGACACGTGTAATGAGACATCTGTTGATGATATTGTGGAGATTATAGTGCGGTGGATATTGGGTGGTTTTCGTTCTGCAGCCACATGCGGTAACACTATAATTATCAGGTATTAGGTGGGTAATAGGTGTCAGGGGAGGAGTACTCTGACTTCTGTAGGGCCTGCACATCCTAAGGCCTGTACACATAGCAGTCTGTCTTCTCAGGCTGGAAGCAAAAAACGGAGGTTGTCTAAACTAGTCAGAAAGTTGTGACCGGAACTGAGAATGGGTCCACAGAATGACAGGTTGTCTAATCCCTGCCTTATGTAACGGGGCTTTGTGGAGAGGGTTGCGACAGATTTGGGCTTGCTACAGGGAATCCCCAGGTTACCACCCCGGGGTAGTCTCCATTACTGACGGCTGACATGAAACTGAGAGATGACACCAAGATGTGGTACCAAGTCAGCAGGTGCACGTGGCCCCAACGCCACGCTGGGTCCCCCGGACACCACTGATGTATCAGCACGTGTTGCTGCTCTCTGAAGGGGATGGCAAAGTGCGGTCCACCTCACAGAGGTGTAGCTGGGCTTTCCAGCCCCAGGGCCAAGGGTTCAGTATTATGCCCCCCCCCCCCCCATTCTGTTGGCACTTAAATTCACACAAAGATGGACAAATTCTGTGGCAAATTTTTTCCTATTAAGCCCAGTCCCACTTACCTAATAAAATCTATCACAGGGTACACGGCGTTACCAATTCACCTGGCAATAAATGAAAGAACCAACTGGTCCCACCTCATCCAGGGTGTCGCTGGCGTCGGGGTGATGTCCTCTAGATACGGAACAAGGTCCCTGTGGTGAGAGAGCAAAAGGAATAATCACATGAGGAAGGGATGGTAACTGCTCCTGTGAAATCCCCAGGGGCGCTGTGCCGGTCCTGTAAGACCGAGCCATCCCAAAGTATAACAGGGTAATCTAGGTCATTTCCCCTTAGTGCTACCACACAGTAGTAATGCCCACATTGTGTCTCCATCGCAGTAGTTATGCCCAAATTGTGCCTCCTTTACAGTAGAAATACCCACATTGTACCACCTCACTGCAGTTTTGCCCTTCACAGTAGATATACCCATCTTTGTGCCCCTTAACAGCAGTTATGCCCACCTTGTGGCCCTTCACAGTAGTGATGCCCGCCTTTGTGCCCCTTCACAGTATTATACCCACCTTTGTGCCCCTTCACAGTAGTTATGCTCACTTTTGTGCCTCTTCGCAGTAGTTAAGCCCACCGTTGTGCCCCTTCGCATTAGTGATGCCCACATTTGTGCCCCTTCATCATAGTTATACCCACCTTTGTGCCCATTCACAGTAATTATGCCCACCTTTGTGCCCCTTCACAGTAGTTATGCCCACCTTTGTGCCCCTTCACCATAGATTTGCCGATCTTTATGCCCATTCACAGTGATTATGCCCACCGTTGTGCCCCTTCACCGTAGTTATGCCCACCTTTGTGGCCATTCACAGTGATTATGCCTACCTTTGTGCCCCTTCACAGTAGTTATGCCCACCTTTGTGTCCATTCACAGTGATTATACCCGCCTTTGTGCCCCTTCACAGTAGTTATGCCCACCTTTGTGCCCCTTCACAGTAGTTATACCCACCTTTGTGCAGCAGCAGACGCGCTCTCACACACATGGCGCTGCTGGCTGTGCAGTAGGCCTATTCCCAGGCTTTCTCAGCTCCTGCCACACAGTCAGCAGAGCCATGGGGAGCGCCGGAGATCAGCTGAAGCGTGAAGCAGGGAGCGGGCGGCTCCCTGCTTCATCATGGAAATGGACCGTTCATAGAGTGAGTTTTGATGTGGTCTCATTGTATACTTCAATTGATCACTCATATGGTCTGAATGTCGTCGATGTGGCGCTTGCCAGCACGGGACTCTCTCCTGGGGCGCGCCGGTTGATCCTCGACCTCTTGGAGGTGGTCCTGAGGAGAAATTATTTTCTCTTCAGGGACACCTTCTACCAGCAGAAGCGTGGTGTGGCTATGGGGTCGAATGTGGCCCCGACCTACGCAAACATCTTCATGGCAGAGGTCGAGGATCGACTGGTGTATCAATCCCGTTTTTTTGAGAGGGTCCTATGTTGGTGGCGCTACATCGACGACATTTTCTTGATCTGGAATGGGACATCACTCGAGTTAGAGGAATTCCATGAGCACCTAAATGCGGGTGTCCGGGACCTGCGGTTCACTGTCACATATTCTGTGAGGGAACTGCAGTTCCTAGACGTACTGCGTGTACATTGAAGATGGAATTATTAAAAGTGATCTATTCCAAAACCTTCGGACAAAAATACTTTACTCATATATGACAGTAACCATCCACGTAAAATGGTTGATTCTCTTCCTTGGAGTCAGCTTCTCCGTGTACGACTGAATAGTCTCTGATGAGGGAATATTTGTCGACAGAGTAGAGGAGATGTGTAATAAATTCTTGACTAGGGGATACCCGAAAAGTCTGTTACGACGTAAAAGCAGAGGATCCTTGGTATGGACCGGGACTCCACTATGGTGGGAGCATCCCGGAATAAGGAAAATGTAAGGATCCCTTTGTATCCATCTATGGTGATGATAGTGGCAGGATAGCCAGAATACTTAGAGATGAGTGGCAAATCCTTCATCGAGGGATGCCCACGGTCAAGGAATTTACAGTATCACCAATGATGGCATACAAAAGGAGTCCTAATCTTAGAGACAGGATCGTGAAGGCAGACGTAGGAGGTGGTTTAGTAATGCAACAACGATTATTGGCCCCTAAGAAATGTGGCAATTTCCCATGCCTGTCTTGCTGCAATTGCAGCAATATAGTCAAAGGAGATAGCTTCACACACCCCTATAGTGGTAAAGTCTATAAAATTAGGGACTATTACACGTGTAGATCATCATACGTGATATATATAATACAGTGCCCATGTAGTTTGATCTACGTGGGTGAGACCACTATGGAATTACGTGAGCGTATCAATAAACATAAAAGTACTATCCGAACAGGGGCTCTGGATAAACCAGTGGCTAAACACTTTGTTGAATTCAAACATTCGGTGAATCAATTGCGATTTCGTGCAATCGATAATGTCAAAATTCCGAGAAGGGGTGGGGACAGATGTAAAATTCTCCGTAGAAAAGAGCTTAAATGGATTCATACATTAAGATCGTTACAACCTTATGGTTTGAATCTAGAATTCAATGTTTCCTCTATCGACTGAAATAAATATGTATATCCTCAGGTAATTCATGTATTTGTTGATTTTAATTGGTATGGCCAGGTTATAATGCGCCCTGATTGGACATATATCCCATTTTCATATGTATGACATGATATGTAATAACTTGATTACCTGTATATTTACAGTGGGAAGCATATATGAATGATTATTGGTATCGCTGGCTTCCGCCCCTTTTGAAACATCTTGTGTTGTTTAGGTTGTACGGGGTGGCGATCATGTGATTTGTCACGTAATCGCCACTCTGACGCATGCCGCTGTTGTGTGGCGCGGGTCGCATACCGCTGACGTCACAAGGGAGCGCAGTAACAGAGGCATGGTGTGATGCCCTGATGAAACAGGCGCGGATATGTGACGTCATTGGAATGGGACAGGTAACTTGGGGAGACGGGAGCCCAGCGTGGATCATGAAAGAGGTTGGTACCTTCTGAGATAATTTACATACAGGTGCACCAGATTATGCAAATGGGGTATTGAATTCTAACTTAGGGGATTGGTCCATTGCAAATTGGGGGGTGTACTAACTGGGAGTGTTTTTAGTATAAATATGTGCATTGCTGCTTGTAAAATGAGCTTGACAAAGGCTGTATACCAGCCGAAACGTTGCTGCTATCCTGTATGTGTACGTTGATGTCTTGGAGTCTGGAATAAAGAATTTTTGATGGAAGATGCTGCCGACAACCTGATTTTTATTTCGTTCATAGAGTGTGTCCTGCAGTCTCCCACCAAACACTGGTCCCTATCTGCAGACACTTAGGGGCTGATATAAAAAGTCATATGTCTCCCAACATGGTACCAATCTAACTGTCACCTTATTCCGCAAAAAATGAGACCCTTCCTAAGACCATCACTCAAAAAGTAAAAAAAATATGGCTCTCAGAAAATGGTAAAAAGATAAAAAAGATAAGATGTTTTTCTTGTCAAAAATACTTATTGTGTAAAACTTAACAAAAATAAAACTAATAGGCATATTATGTATCGCCGCGTCCGAAACAACCTGCCCTATAAAAATATCATATGACCTACCCAGTCAGGTGAACGCTGTAAAAATAAGTGAATAAAAACTATGCGGAAACAGCCATTTTTTGTCAACTCGCCTTACAAAATACGTAATATCGAGTGATCAAAAAGTCATGTGTCCTCCAAAAAGGTTCCAATTAAAACGTCACCTCATCCCACAAAAAATTAACCCTGACATAAGACAATCCCTTCAATCCATCAAAATCTGAGTTGCAAAAGCCATGTGGCCCTCCTTCCGTTCTGAGTCCTGCCATGTGCCCCTATAGCAGTTTACCACCACATATGGGGTGTTGCCGTATTCAGGAGAAAATGGGTAACAAATTATGGCATGCTTTTTTTCCTGTTGCTCCTTGTGAAAATGAAAAATTTGGGGCTAAATTAACATTTTATTGGAAGAAATAAAACTTTTCCTTTTCACAGCCAAGTGTTTCCAAATTCCGTAAAACGCTTATGGGGTAATAGTGCTTAGTACACCCCTAAATAAATTCTTTAAGGGGTTTAAGTTCCCAAATGTGGTCACTTTTTGAGGGTTTCTACTGTAGGGGTACGTCAGGGTCTCTTCAAATACAAACTGGTGCCTAAAGATTATTCTAGCAAAAATCTGCATCCAAAATCCATATGGCGCTCCTTTCCTTTTGACCACTGCCATGTGCCCATAGAGCAGTTTACCTCCACACATGGCAAACTGCAGGGTCAGAGTAATATTTATTGAGGTTTATTTTGCTGTTAACCCTTGCTGTGTTGCAAGAAAAATTAGATTAACATGACAAATCTGCAAAAAAAAAAGACATTTTGAAATTTCTCCTACAATTTCCTTTAATTCTTGTGGAACACCTAAAGGGTTAATAAAGTGTGTAACATCAGTTTTGAATAATTTGAGGGGTGTAGTTTCTAAAATAGGGTAATGTATGCGTGGTTTCCATTATCTAAGCCCCTCAAAATCACTTTATAACTGAATTGGTGCTTAAAAAAATGGTTTGGGAAATTTTCTTGAAAATTTGAAAAATGGCTTCTAAACTTCTAAGTAGGGATGAGCGAATCGACTTCGGATGAAACATCCGAAGTCGATTCGCAAAAAACTTTCAATACTGCACGGAGCGCTCCGTACAGTATTAGAATGTATTGGCTCAGATGAGCCGAAGTTATTACTTGGAACTGAACCCGAGTTCAGGAAATGTTTTTTTTTACAGTCTAAATCAATTTCTGAAGTTATTATGCGACATCTCATGAGACTTTGCAAAGTAATGACTTCGATTCATAGGAGCCAATACATTCTAATACTGTATGGAGCGCCTGTTTTATGCGAAACGACTTCGGATGTTTCATGATTCGCTCATCCCTGCTTCTAAGCCTTCTAACGTCCTAAAAAAATAAAATGACATTTAAAATTATGCCAACACAAAGTAGACATACTATCTGTACATCAGTACTTTACTATCTGTCTTAAAAGTAGAGAAATTCGAATTTAGAAAATTGTGAATTTAAAAAAAAAATTTGGGATTTTTTTAATAAATAAAGGAAAAATACATTGACTCAAATTTACCACTGTCATGAATTACAATGTGTCGTGAGAAAACAGTCTCAGAACGGCCTGGATAAGTAAAAGCGTTCCAAAGACATTACCACATAAAGTGACTCATGTCAGATTTGCAAAAAATGGCCTGGGCAGGAATAGGGTGGCCTGACATCCGGTTTTAGGCCGGACAGTCCGGTTTTCAGGCTCCCTGTCCTCTGTCCGGCTCAGTGCCTGGACGGACACAGGGATGTCCACCCTTTCAGTATCTCACGCTCAGACAGCAGCACTGTGCTGTCTGAGCGTGAGCTGCAGCTACTGACTGAGGGGTCTCTCACTCCCAATCAGTCACTAGAGCCGCAGACATGGCTCCCTGTGGCTGACTGAGGGGGAGAGAAGCGCCCCAGCTGCCCCCAGCTCACCTTCCCCTCAAAGGCTTTCCTCTCCTCCCCCAGTTTTTTTCGGGTCGACGGTGAGGGCGTCTTCACTGAGGTGGGTGTGGTTTATCGTTTGGGGGCGTGGCTGGCGAGGTCCGGCTTTCTTGGGTGAAGCCCCTGGCCACCCTAGGCAGGAAGGTGAAAACAGGCCTGGGGTAGAAAGGGTTAAACAAGATAAAACCGCATAAGTGTAAACAATGGCATAATCGCTGTGTACCTCAACCCTTCCAGCTGTAATAAAGTGACGGCTTTGCACAGCAGCAATAGGGCACATGTTCACATCCAGGCTCCAAACTATCTGTGCTCCAGGGCCCTACACAGGCAGAAGTCATAGTAAAGTGCAGCAGGGGTTGAGGCAGGCAGCAAAGGCAAGACATTTTTGCTTAGGCCTAGAGTGGAGGGAAGGGTCTCTAATATACCCTGGTCTCCTGGGCATTGGCTGAGAGCAAGTAGACTGGGCGTTACTGCCCCTTTAAGAAACTGGGAGTTTGGGCACATGCAGAAGTCCCCGACACTACAGTATTATGCAGCTGCGTGGAGGACACTGGACCCTGGAGGAGGTAAAAAAAAATAGATGGTCAGACTTTATACCATTATCCAGTAGTGCAGCAACTCAGGAAAATTCCTATCCTGGAAGCTGATTCCAGAAGGTTAATTTGAGCTGTTTTTGTTGAGGCTGACTATCCCATGGGTACTTTGAGATGATAAGTAGTACCTGGAGACCCTGTCTGAACAGCTGAGATAATATAGTTAAATAATAAAAAAATAAAAAAACACAGCTGCATACAGACATTTTACTGTATTCAGTGGGAGATATTTAAATCCCTTTGCAGTGAGCTCCCCCTAGTGGTGCCTGCAGAAGACAGAATTTTATCATGTAACTTCAAAGGTTTTCCGTGATCTGATCGGTGGGAGTTCGCCCACCGATCAGCTGTTTTGAGAAGGCACCAGTGCTCCTCTGAGCGCTGCTGCCTTCTCGCAGTTCACCAAGCACATCGCTGTACATTGTATAGTGGTTGTACTTGGTATCGCGCTCAGCCCCATTCACTTGAATGGGGCTGAGCTGTTCCTAGGCCACGTAACCGCTGATTGTGTCATCACCGGCCTAGGAAAAGCAGGGAGAAGGCCGTAGCACTCCCAGGAGAGCCGCTGCCTTCTCAAACAGCTGATCGGCGGGGGTCTCGGGTGTTGAACTGCCACTGATCAGATACTGATGAGGATGTCTCATCAATATAAAAATCTCAGAAAATCCCTTTCAAAGGAGATTATCTTCGTTCTATTCTCCATCAGAAATGTAAAAAATTCTGGGCCTATTTAGGTAAATTTCCCAGCAGGAGGCCTCCATTGTCAACCCCTTCAGCCTCTTATAATAGTTAGAATATCATCTAATATGGCTGGTAACCACCAAGCCGGCCTAGACTTCCTGGCATATTAGATATTAACCAACAGAGACCACCATAGATGAAATATTAGGCCCCCTTATCAGCCCTGATAACTAGAGCTATTACATACTGTTACCCCTTTCCCTATGTGCCCGCTTCATATGCAGTGGGTGTCAGCTGTAAAATACAGCAATGACCATGATAGGAGATAACTCTGATCCCGATCATTTTACCCGTTAGATGTCATGGTCAATAGAGACCTGGCATCTGAGAGTTTTGAAAGAGGGAAGGGGGCTCCCTCTGACCGCTAATAAAGTGACAAAAAATGTTATAAAAATATTTAAAAATACAAATCACCTCCTTTCCCTATTTTACATATTAAAATGAATAAATACCTCCACGAATGTCTGAACTATTAAAGTATTAAACAGTTTTTATCCCGTTGGGTGAATGGTGTAACAGAAAAAATTCCCTAAGTGCCGTGTTTTGGTCACCTCGTCTCCCGAAAAAAAGTTGATCAAAAAGTGATTAAAAGTCATACACCCCCAATGATACCAATAACACTTATAGAATTACTATATAACTATATATACTATTATTTTTAGATTTTTTATATAATATATAATTATTATATAATTATTATATAATTATATATAACATCACCATTTTTAGAATTATTATATAACTATATATACCATTCATTTTAGATTTTTTTTATATAACTAAGAATAATCTATCATTACTTATAGAATTATTATAACTATATATACCATTATTTTTAGAATTTTTATATAACTATACATAATATATAATTGTTTATAGAATTATTATATAACGATATATACCATCACTACTTTTAGAATTATTAAATACAGTAAATATTTGTAATATACCACTATTTTTAGAATTTTTATATACTTACATATAACATATGGTTATTTTTATAATTATTATATATATTTTAGATTATTTTAGTGTTATGCTATATTTTATATAATAGTATCATTATTTTATTCTACTTTTAATTATTTGATATATATAAAAAAATAACCTGTTAATAATATTAATAATAACTACCAATATTTTTTTTTTAATATTTATTCTAATCTTGCTTTCTGATAGATAATTATTTTGAATTATTATTATATATTAATAATTTATATGTGAAATATAAAACATTTTAACACATTGGATGAAGCGCAAGTTCAAGGCTGTGGAAAGTGAAGGGGCTGATACGTGAATTTTAGTGAAATTGCGCTTTGAAAACAATTAGAAACGTGAACAAAACATTAGATAAAATGATCAATTGTCATCTCTCAGTTGCTGGGATTTCATTGAGCCCAGAGGGGCATAAAAGATTCATTTTTCACAGAATAAGTGACAGGAAGCATTTATTTAAAAGGTGTTTGAAGCCAAAGCAGCTGACGACACAGAGGAATTAGCGTTTTTCTGCCCTGCTCTAATTGCTCCTGAAACGACAGAGCGCGGCAATCGTATTTCCAAAGGAATTGCATGAAATAGAGCAAAGCTTTCTAGAATAAGTGGTGTTAAAGGGATGGAAATAATTCTTAAAGGGATTGTCCAGTTTAGAAAAAAAAAAAAAACATTTCCATATACTTCTTTAGTAAAATATTCTGCAGTTTTCAAACCAGCTCTGGGATCTGAATACTTTTGTAATTGCATGTAATTAAAAATTTAGCATAGCCACTGAGCTATTCAATAAAATGTATGTGTATAGCGCCACCTGCTGTTTGTTCTTTCTAACTTCTCTGTCCACCTCGGTGAGAGGGTGGGTTGTCTGTTCAGGGTCCTTATCTTTTGGCCAGTGTCCAAAGTCTAAAAGCCCTTTTCTAATAATATATCACAGATCGAATATAATGAGGAAGATTGATTATTACTAGTTCCTCAACGGGAAAGAGGAGTAGCTGTCCACAGCAACCAATCACATTTTTCCTTTTATTATTTATTATCTGATGCGTGGAGGAGATTTTGGCACTTGATACTGGAGTGGAGGAAGAAATTTTGGCACTTAACGGGGGGGGGGGGGGCTGGAGATTTTGGCACTTGATACTGGGGGGGAAGAGATTTTGGCACTTGATACTGGCACATGGGGGGTGGTTGGCACTTGATACTGGCAAATGAGGGGGGGTTGGCACTTGATGCTGGCACATGGGGGGGTTGGCACTTGAACTTGATACTGGCACATGGGAGGTTTGGCACTTGAACTTGGTACTGGCACATGGGGAGGTTTGGCAGTCGTTACTGGCACATGATGATGGGGGGAGAAGCACTTATTATTGGGGGCACTATTGGGAACCACAGCGGCACAGTATTTGAGGTAGTGGGATGTTTTGTCCAGAAGATGGGAGCATGATGGAAAAGTAGTCAACTAAGATTTTTTTTTTTTGTTAAAGTGCAGAGACGAAAAACGGCGGAAAAATGGTGGTCTGGTCTGAAAGGAGAAGATGAGGAAAGAGAAGATCTACATCAAAGGAGACGTCACTGAATTTAAGGTATGGGTGCGATATATGGGTGGGGCTGTGGGTGTGGCTTGAGGGTGGGCGGGGACACAGGGGCCCCATAAGTGCTGTCCCCCCAGATTTTTGGGGCTTCCTACGCCCATGCCCCTCTCATGTTCAGCCTGGGACAGCCCAAATCTTGCGTGACTGTCTCTGAAAATTACTGACAATCCCTGAGAATTTGGGACTGTTGTGAAATATGGTTTTGATAGACGGGGCCCACTCTTTTTTGGACTGGTTGTATACGCTTGATCTCCACAACTTTATGTGAATAAAGGCTTGTTCACACCATATATGAAAAAAATCTCCTGCCCTCATACCACAGCGTATGTCACGCAGTCTGCCATATAACATGCAGTACACGGTGTTTACGGGGCGCCCTTCTATTGGAAATTAATCAAATCACAAAAGGGTGACATTTATTTACCACGAGTAGCCATTTTGGGGCATTTCCTGGTCGGGGATTAATAAACTGCAGTGGTGACATCACGTCAACATGTGACCACATTATAGCCAATCATTGGCCTTATTGGGTGCAGCCTGGTAAATCTGGAGAACTGGAGTGGCAACGTGGACTCTCTTAGGTAAGTACTTACCTTTTCTGTTGGATGGTGGATGGTTTTCTGTATACAAGTTCTGAAGCCACTCTACTTCTTGTCCTGACTACTTAACTTCCTTTTTCTTTCAGCACAGCAGACAGCCTTACTTAAAGGGGTTGTACCATCTTGGACATTGAGGGCATATCTCTAGGATATGCCCCCAATGTCCGATTGGGACCTGCACCTATACTTAGAATGGAGCCCGCAAAGTGCTGGAGGGCACAACGTGCACGCGCAGCCTCCCTACATTCATTCCTATGTGAGCGCCGGAAATATTGAGATATTTCCATGGAGCGGTGGCCGCCATTGCGTGGTGCACTTCCCATTTATTTCAATGGGACTTCAAGAGGTGGAACCCGCACCTATCAGACATTGAGGGCATATCCTAGAGATATGCCTCCCAATGTCCAAGATGGGAGTACCCTTTAACTCTCTCAGTCAGGCCATCAGTATGACCAGAGACGAAAAGGAGATGAGTAAATCAGGTATAGCATCATACATTACACTGATTAGTGCCATGCTCTTCTGTGGGTTTTCAGACCTATCAAGAGAACAACAGAGTAGGGATGAGGGGACCGGGTTCGGACGAACTTTGGGTCAAAGTTCAGGTTCGGGACCAAACTTGTCCCGAACTCGAACCCGAACCCCATTGAAGTCAATGGAGACCCGAACTTAGGTCCACTAAAATGATTGTAAAATAGTCATAGTAAGGGCTAGAGGGCTGGAAAAGGAAGCAAAATGGGGGTAAGAGCAGGAGAAGTGCCCTGCAAACAAATGTGGATAGGGAAATGACTTAAAATAACATAGAATATAAAAAAAATTAAAAATAATAATCTTGAACTAGGAGGCGCAGGTTAAAGTGGAGTAGGAGGTTGAGGAGGCGGTGGACCTGGCGGTGTAGGTGGAAGCCGTGGTGGAGGAGGTAGCCAATACAGTTTTTTTCTTTTCTTTTATTTATATATATATTTGGGAAGACCCCAAAACATTGGGAAATGGAAAAGAGAATGCAAAAAGAAAGTGCGCTGGAGTCTAACAATGGCTGGGTGCGGCCAGTATACTGCACAAGGTACAGACAAGTCTTGTGGGATCGATGCCTGATTCATTTAAATGAACGTGAGCTTGTCCACGTTGGTTGTGGACAGGCAGCTGCGCTTTTCTGTGATCCCCCCCCGCCATGCTAAACACACGTTCAGACAATACACTGGCCGCAGGGCATAGCAAGCTCAGGCCATGTGCCCAATTTGGAGACCCAGAAGTTGAATGGGGCCGAACCATCAGTCAGTACGTGTAGGCGTGTGCACACATACTGCTCCACCATGTTGCTGAAATGCTGCCTCCTGCTAAGACGTTCCATATTAGCTGGTGGTGCTGGTTGTTGTGGCGTGCTGACAAAGCTTTTCCACATTTTGGCCTTGCTAACCCCCCCTCCTGAGGTGCTGGCAGTGCCCCAGCTGCATTGACGACTTCTTCCTCCTCCTCTGCCTTCGCCTTGTGCTTCCACTGAGGCCCCGGTATCAGGTGGGAATGCCATCAGCAGCATGTCTACCAGCGTGCGCTTGTAGTCACACATTTTCCGATCACGCTCCAGTGAGGGAATTAAGGACGGCACGTTGTACTTGTAGCAGAGATCCAGCAGGGTGGCCACCCAGTAATCAGCACTGGTTAGAATGTGGACAACTCTGCGGTCGTTGCACAGGCACTGCAGCATGTAGTCGCTCATGTGCGCCAGACTGCCCAGAGGCAACGACAAGCTGTCCTCTGTGGGAGGTGTATCGTCTGGGTCCTTGGTATCCTCCCAGCCATGCTGCAGTGATGGCCCTGAGCTGCTTTGGGCTCCACCCTGCTGTGAACACGGTTCCTCACCCTCATCCTCCAGAACTGTGCCCTGGATGGACAGTTGTGTACCTGGCCTATGTTGGTGCAGGAACCCACCCTCTGAGCCACTTGTGAATGACTGGCCTGATAACCGTGGAAATGGTCCTTCTTCCTTCTCCTCTTCCTCCTGTGCCACATCCTCTTCCATCATCGGCCCGCACTTTCTGCCACAGCTCTGACATATCGGGGTAATTTTTCAGGAACCTCTGCACCACCAAATTCAGCACATGCACCAGGCAAGGGATGTGTGTCAAACCGGCTAGGCCAGAGCTGCTACGAGATTTCGCCCATTATCGTACACCACCAGGCCGGGCTTGAGGCTCAGTGGCACCAACCACTCATCGGTCTGTTGTTCCATGCCCATCCACAGCTCCTGCGCAGTGTGGAGTTTTTCCCCCAAACAGATGAGTTTCAAAACAGCCTGCTGTCGTTTCCCTCTGGCTGTGCTGAAGTTGGTGGTGAAGGTGTTATACTGACTGGATGAGGAGGCAGTAGCGGAGGAAGCGGAGGAAACAGGAGGCACAGAGAAACGTCCTGCAATCCTCGGTGGCAGAAGGACATGCGCCAAACTTCTATCCACCTCAGGCCCGGCTGCCACTGCATTTACCCCGTGTGCTGTTAGGGAGATATAGCGTCCCTTGCCGTGCTTACTGGTCCATGTCAACCTGCGGTGATGGGAGCTGATGTCCACAAGATAATATTTGAAACCGAAAATTCGAATAAAGATGAAGTAACTATTGGAATATGTGGTGCTGGAACTTCTTTCCTTTTTCTGACACATTTGAAGGATTTGTCTGTTTCGTTCCGTGCATGGAGAATATATGGTGAGCTGAAATTTTCTCTTTATTAGGGTAAGGGTCCATTCACACATCCACAGGTGTTTTGTCCGCAAATAGCGGATCCGCAAAACACGGACACCGGCCATGTGCATTCCGCATTTTGTGGACCGCACATGGCCGGCACTTTAATAGAAATGCCTTTTCTTGTCCGTGTCTGCGGACAAGAATAGAACATGTTCTTTTTTTTGCGGAACGGAAGTGCGGATGCGAAACGGAAGTGCGCTGTGCTCAGTGTGCTGTTCGCATCTTTTGCAGCCCCATTGAAAATGAATGAATGAATTTTGCGGAACGGATCCAGACACATTTTGCGGACGTGTGAATGGAGTCCTTCTCTCCAGCAACCACAGTTTTCTGACAGCAGGGAGGGCAGGAGGAAGACCAGACATGTTCTCTCCTCCTTCACTGCCAGCAGCCCCGGAAGTTTAGAAGATACTGCGGGGACTCCTGTATAATTTACACCAGTAGGAGGCTGCATCGCTGTGCGATACTGCCACCTAGTGACTACAATAAGAGAAACAAGAGAAATAATTACTCCTCCGTCTTATCTCCGGGCGCAGGAGACTGGGGGCCTACCGAGGAATCCCCCAACTCCCCGGTGGGCCAGTCCGAGCTTGGGTAGGGGGGTACTTCCTCTTTCTCTCCAGTGTTTGGAGGATGGATAGTGGAACACTTCCATGGGACAGTGTGGAGATGCTTGGTGACAGTGACGGTGGTGGAGGTATTACTGCCACATCCTCTGATTGCGGGGTGGCAGGTGCCACTGGCACTCCAGAGGGGGAGGAAGAGGCCGAGACTGCAGCAGAAGAGGGAGCAGGAGGAGTCTGAGATCTTTCGTGGTTTTTGAGTTGAGTACTCCACTGCAGCTCGTGCTTTGCATTTAGATGCCTGGTCATGCAGGTTGTGCTCAGGTTTAGAACATTTATGCCTCGCTTTAGGCTCCGACTGCACAGCGTGCAAACCACTCACGTCTTGTTGTCAGCACATCGTCTGAAGAACTTCCACGCCAGGCAACTCCTTGGAGCTGGCTTTGGTGTGCTAGGTCCCTGGGTGCGGTGGGCAGTTGCAGGCATACTGCTACTCTTTTGCTTTTGCACCCTGCTCCCTCTTTTGCTGTGTGGCTGGCGCTGTATGACCACTACCTCTTCCTTCGAACTGCACACGTCACTCGCATGACCTTGATTCTATGTGGGGTCTAGAACCTCATTATCTTCTACCCACTCTTCACCCCTGCCCTCCTTGTCGGTCTGCACACTGCAGAAAACTCCCATGGCCACATCCTGAAACATAAGCGGTTGGGCATCGGTGCACTCAATCTCTTCCACTTCTGGGGCAGGGCTATGTGGACGGCCCACGGAAACCCTGCCAGCAGAGTCATCTAAAAGCAAAAGAGACTGCTGCATGACTTGGGGCTCAGACCGCTTGGCTTATTTGCAAGGGAGTGAGGTGAAAGACAGATGCCCATGGGCTTCAAATGCCAACTCTGCGCTTTCTGCAGGGGACCGGGTGGGAGACAATGTGAAGGAACTAGAGGCACTGTCAGCCACCCAATCTACTACTGCCTGTACTTGTTCTGGCCTCACCATTCATACACCCATATTCGGGCCTACAAAATAACGCAGAACGTTCTGTCGCCTACGTGCCCTGAGAAAGGTGTTTCATTTGGGCGTGTAGCTGGCACAGATCGACCATGTCCTCTCCCAGAACCAAGAGCTCGACCGACACCAGCAACACCACGACCAGGGCCATGTCCCTTATTTGATACTTTCCTCATTCTTTGAGGTCACTGAACTAACAGACAGATTAACTACATAAATTTTTCCTGTCATGTATGCAGTGCAGATGTACCTCACACCAAAAATGAGTATATGTCATCCAACGATCTAACAGACAGATTAACTATATTAATTTCCCTATCAAGTATGCAGTGTAGTTGTACCTCACACAAAAATGGGTATATGTCACCCACTGAACTAGCAGACAGATTTTATATTTCTGTGTCAGGGGTACAAAGATGGTGCATTGCACCCACAAAAAAATCGCTATAGGTCATCGACAGAATTAACAGCCAAATTATTATATTTTTGTGCCAGGGGTGCAAAGCTGATGTATAGCACGCACAAACAAATCGCTATAGGTCACCCACAGAATAAATAGCCAGATGAGATTCCTAGCACTGTCCCTCACTTCAGCTGCTTCCTGTCCCTGCACTACTCAGAGCTGATGGGCGGTGCTACACGTGATCCAGCTTTTATAGAGGCTGGGTCACATGATGCACCGGCCAATCACTGCCATGCCTGTGATGGCTTCTAAGTGCCCACAGCTTAAAAGCTTGTTGATTGGCTGACCTGCAGCCTTTCAACAAGCTTTATTAAATGCCAGAACACCGAACTCGAACCCAAACTTTTGCTGCAAAGTTCGGGTCCAGGTTCCCGAACTCGCAAAGTTTGGTATGGACCCAAACTTTGCAGTTCTGGTTCGCTCAACACTACAACAGAGCTGTCACAGTGTTATACCAATTCTATACCCCCTTTCATCGTGAGGAGTACACTTCAGATAACATCTCCCCTCACCGCAGCAGTAAATAGACATTAGGTTACCTATCTTTATAGGAGTATTATTTCTCTGTGCTGACTACTGTAGAGAGACCATATGCTGTAATTAATCTTTAATGGGAAAAATGAAAAATTGTTAAATAGTTAAAAGATTAGTAATAATAAGTAAAATATTGAAAAATGAGATTGGTGGGGGTCCAGCTCCCAGCACTCCCTCCGATCAGCTGTTTCAGGAGGCCCTGGCACTTCGGTGAGCGCCGGCCGCAGCCTCCTTGCAGCTTACCAAGCACAGCGCCGCACATTGTATAGTGGCTGTGTTTGGTATTGCACTCAGCTCCATTCACTTGAAAGGAACTGAGCTGCACCTAAGCCATGTGACCGATGAATGTGACGTCACTGGTCTAGGAAGAGGCCTAACTGCTGACTCGAAACTAGGGCTAGGTGAAGTAGGCCACTGCCTAGGATGACATTGAGAAGGGGGCGCAATTTGCGTGTTTTAGGATATAGCACCTCTCACATACAATTAACCTTCTGACATACACCTTAGAGTAACCAGCCAACGCTTCCATATGGAGTTGTGCGTCAGTGTAAAGTATGGCACACTGAAAAGGATGGAGGTATTTTGCAACCCCCCAGCTATGAGCACCTAGAGAGTCCTATCTGTGCAGCAAGCAGATTTTGCACCCCAGTACAGAACATAAAGATGTGTATCCCTCCCCTCATTACAATAGATGTCAATTCTAATTAAATTTCAAACAATAATTTAATCAGCCAATGTAATTTAATTACTGGTTACTATGTATCTGTTATAATGCCGTCACGCGTCTTATTGACAGGATGGGGCCAAGTTGCGTATTCCAATATATTTTCAATTTTTTTTCCTCCCTCTTACCAGCTGTTTCTCCAGCGCACTCGTTTCCTACGTGACCCCCTGAGATATTCATCCATTTTATCTGAGTTTTGAAGGAACCTGACGTATGAATTGTAAATTAACTTATAACGCGTTTTAATAAATGCGTACCTATTTATACATGCATATGCGCGCATACATCGCAAGCCGCCTGAATGGAATTATTGAGTAGATATTTCAGTCGGTGGAATAGGAGAAATCATTTGTGGAACGTATCGGAGTCACGGCACGATGATATTCCAGATGTTGAATCCCAGAGCGGGGTGCCAACAAAATATCTTGTATTATGCGAAAAAAGATAATAGTGTAACCATTCTGGGAACAATGGGTAGGTAGGTAGGTAGGTAGGCCTCTGTCATTAGAAAATGATGTATTATTTAATTCAGGTGTTTATTATAAATATTGTTTTTATCATTTCTGTTGTTTTTTTTATATATATAACTATCAACATAAAAATATCTTGAAATATTTCAGTTTTCCTTTTCAAGGACAGCTTTCCTGTATACACTGGGGCAGGATGAGCAGAGTTATGTCATTAGAGATTCAGGCAGGTTAAAGACTATGAAGGTCATTTATTAGACTGGCATTTTCAGGCGCCGGTCTTAATAACCCCTATATCTGGCGGTGGATCCGCCGAAGTTATGAAGAGGCGCAGGGCTCTACATAACTTCGGTTCATCCAGCGCCAGTCTGAATGTAAACCATCTTCCGAAAAGGTAAATGAGACGGGGCTGCCAGCCCATCTTCTTCCCCGTCCACGCTATGCCCACTTTTTAGACCTGGCGACCTTTTTAGCAGGGAGAAGTCACAGATTGCGGCGCAATCTGCACCTGAAATACGCCTAATATTGGTGTAGTTCAGGAAAATAAATGACCCCCTATGTACACCTTCGGGGGCAAAACATTTTTAAGATTGCATTTTACTCATTTTAGGCTAAAAAATCATTTTTTCAGTTGGTCTTTATTAAAAAATTTAGCTGTTCTGTCACAAAGAGTTAACTGTTTATCTATCAGTGTGACTGGTACTTCCACTTTCACTTTGTGCTGTCACCTATTAACCCTTATCTCTAATTTACTAAGAGGTCATAAACACTTATTTAAGCCACATTCTTATCAGTAGGATAAGAACTGAGCTATAATAATGAGTCTTTATAATGTCAGAGGGCAGAGATAAGGAGCCGTCCGATTAGCTGGCTGACAGAACTGAGCAAAAATTCAGATCCCTCTATTAGAGTATCTCAGCCATGTACAGAGAAAAGGGCTCCATATTTGTAATAAAAAAAAACAATTTAAAAAATGATTTTCAGCTCAAAATGGTGTACATAGCCTTTAACGCTCTCTTGAACTGTTTCAGGTCTAAATAACACAGGATAATAAAAATATACACACAAAAAAGACTGTGTACGCAGCACCCCTCTCACTCCCCAGTCTCTGAAGAGGGGGCTGTACTCAAACTCACTTTCTGATCTATGAAATGATTGCTATTTAATTCAGGAATTGTATTATAAATATATTCTTTCTAAAACTAGTTATATGTTTAAACATTTCAGTTTTCACAAAATAGACCAGCTTTGCCGTATACACTGGGGCAGTATGAGCAGAGTTATGTCATTAGAGGTTAAGTAAAATTAAAGCTCTATTGAACCGCTGCAGTTCTAAATAACACAGGATAATAAGACTATACACACAGATAAGTCTCTGTACGCAGCTCTCTTGTCACCTTTGAAGAGAGGGGCTGTACTCAAGCTCACTTTCTGGAGATTAAAGGGGTTGTGCATTCGGTATATCCTCAGGATAGGCCATCAATATCTGATCGGCAGGGGTTCGACACCTGGCACCTTCCATGATCGCTACTTCCTCTTCATTACACTGCCCATCATCTCCGAAGTCTCAGCAGCACAGTGTAGTTACAGGTACTTACTCTATTCACTTGAGGGAGCAAGAAGACGACAAGAGGAAGCAGCCTCACATGGAGCGCCACCTCCTCTTCAAACAGCTGATCCGCAGGTTGGTCGGGTGTCGAACTCCTGTCGATCAGATATTGATGTCATTACTATATACTGCCTGCACAACCCCTTCAATAATCTATGTATACTTGTTATTTAATTCAGAATTTTTATTATAAATATATTGTTTATCAAACTATCTACGTAAAATATGATAAAACAGTTCAGTTTTCATGTAATAGGCCAGCTTTGCAGTATACTCTGGGGCAGTATAAGCAGAGTTATATCATTATAAAGTTAACAGGCTAAAGCTCTGTTGCAGCCTAGAAAACACAGGACAGTAGCACTATACAAACAAGGCTATGTACGCAGCTCCCTTGTCACTCCATGGTCTGTGAAGGGATGGGCTATATTTCAACTCACTTCCTGGTGACTAATAATCTATGGCATGATTGTTATTTAATTCAGGAATTTTATTAGAAATATATTCTTAATAAAGTATCTACATAAAATATATTGAAATCTTCACGTTTTTACATAATAGGCTGACATATCCTGTTTTCAGCAGCTCACTTTTCCGCTCTATAGACTAGGGCAGTATGAGAAGAGTCATCTCATAAGAGTATAAGGTAGGAGCACTGCGGCCTTCCTGCAGCTTACGAAGCGCAGCACCATACATTATATAGCGGCTGTGCTTGGTATCGTGCCTAGTTGCATTCATTGCAATGAGGCTGAGCTGCACCTAGGCCACGTGACCAATGAACATGTCGTCACTGAACTAAGAAAAGTTGTGATAAGGCCACGGCACTCACAGGAGCGCTGATGCCTTCTCAAACAGCGGGACACCTGGGTGTCGGACCCCCGCCGATCAGATCCTGAGGATAGGTCATTAGTAGTAAAATTACCGAAAACCCGTTTAATTTCAGCTGTCATAAGTTAACACTCTTTCACATCATAGTATATACTTTACAGTATAGACTGAAGTAGAAGGAGCAGAGCCATTTCATTATAGGTTTAGTGAATTCAGCACTCTATTGTACTTCTAGAGGCCTAGATAAAGCAGGTTAATAACATTATACACACAGATAAGGCTGGGTATGTACCTCTTCTGCCACTCCCTGGTCTCTTGATGAGGGGATGCACTTCAACTCACTTCCTGGAGACCAATAATCTGTGATATTCTCAATTTCAGCTGCCATCAGTCACATACTCTCTGCTATTTCCAATCCTAGGCTGAAACATCCTGTTTTCAGTAGCTCACTTGTCAGTTTTACTGTACAGACTGGGGTACTTTCAGCAGAGTCACCTCATTACAGATTTAGTAAAAACGCTCTTTTTTGTAGTGCTGGAGGCGTACATAAGACAGGCTGATTACACTATACCCACAGGTAAGTCTCTGTACACAGATCCCTTGTCGCTCCCTGGTCTCTGGAGGAAGGGCTGAACTCCAACTCACTTGTTGGAGACTAATAAATGTTTAATGTCAGCTGCCATAATATCAGCCCATTGGCTTTCCTGTGTATTATGTACTTCTAGCCTCTGACATCATGTGGTTGCTTCTTGACCTCCGTCAACTTCTCAGCGTTACTCACCATTGAGAATTCTGCAGTTCATTTTTTTCATACAGAGCTAATCACATTACATCTCCAATTTCCCACTTAACAGCCCCATGAAAAACACAGGCATAGCAGAGCTGAGTTTCTCTGGTTTTCTTAGAACTCAGTTAGCAGATATAATAAACAATATGTAGCCTATAACACCAAATACACAAAATGACCAACTCAGCTATGCTACTCATGTCATGGAGAACTCAACTCTCTGGAATACAAGTTCTTATGGATACTTGTTTGGATTGAAAGAGAACGACATTTAGGCTGGATTCACAAGTATCCCCCACCGCCATCATATGAGCCCCTTAATAATCTGTGCAGGTCCGTGCGCCAAAACCAAAATCTACGCCAGCAAGGGAGCTGGTGTAGCTTTCCGGTATAACCTGGCATAGATTATAATAAATGTGCTGCGCCGGCTATGGCCGCCCATGCAACGCCTCCTCCCTCCACTTCTTGGAAAGGTGAAGGGACACTAAATCCGAAAAAAGTCGCAGACCTTTCTGCAAGCATTGCATACGCCATACTTTTGCGGCTCGTTGATCCTGGTTTTCTGGTGTAAAATGGCTGATAAATGTTGCTAATAGGGTTTTTTTTTATGGTGTTTTGGTTGAGTTTTGCATTTTTGCATTTTTATTTTTTGTGGCTTTTTGATATTTAGGCTACGTTCACACGATGACATTTGTCGCGTGACAATAAGTCGCGCAACAAATAGGGCACAACTTCACTGCAACATTTGTCGCGTGACATTTTGTCGCACTATTGTCGCGCGACAATTTTTATAATGGGAGTCTATGTCATTGCGACATGCGACCGCGACGCGACAGTCACAGAAAAACCCAACTTGAATGGATTTTTTGCGACTGTCGCGTCGCAGTCACAGCATGTTGCATGTCGCAGTGCGACACCATAGACTCCCATTATAAAAATTGACGCGCGACAATAGTGCGACTTTTTGTCGTGCGACAAATGCCATTGTGTGAACGTAGCCTTATTGGTGTGGTTTTTTTTTTTGGGTGACAAGTCTGTCACAAATATGAAAAGCAGCACACCAGTTTTTTTTTAGTGGCATTTTTTTCCCCAATTGTAGTGTTTTTTTTTTTGCATCCATTCTTTCTCAAATTATGGCATGTTGTTTCACATGTGTGAATAAAATAAATACAACCACAAAAAAAAACGCATGAGAATAATTTTTTTAGTGGCAAAAAAACCACACACAGTCCAAATCTATGTGGGTAGTAGGTAGTAAATCATTACATTAAGGCCTCATGCACACGACTGTGTGTGTTTTGCTGTCCGCAAATTGCGGATCCCCCAAAAAACGGATGACGACCATATGGCATCCGTTTTTTTTTTGCGGATCCATTGTAATAAATAGGAAAAAAATAGGACATGCTCTATTTTTTTGAGGGGCTACGGAATGGACATACTGATGCAGACAGCATGGCCATGTGATTGATGAACGTGTCGCCACTCGGCCTAGGAAGAGGCCGCAGCGCTGGACCCCCACTGATCTGACAATGATGACCTATCCTGGTAATAGGCAATCAATACTACGATCTCAGACAACCCCTTTAAGCCAGATTTATCAACTTTTTAAAAAGTTACAAAAATTGTCCCCATCCTATGCAACAAAGGGGGATAATGAATAAACAGGATTGACCTAAAGATGCACCAAATTTATCAAACACTGTGCCGAATCTGATAAATTTGGTGAAAATTAAGGCAGCGCAGACCCCTGCAGAACTCCCTTTATGATAACCCTCCCCCCGTGTGTGAACACGACCGTATGTATTTTGCAGTCCACAAAACACGGATCCGCAAAAAAAAAAGGATGACATCCATGTGATGTCTGTGTTGCATATGCTTTTTTTTGCGGATCCATTGTAACAATGCCTGTCCTTGACCACAAAACAGATAAGAATAGGACATGTTCTATTTTTTTGCGGAACGGACATACGGAATAAATACTGAGTAATTTTTTTTTTTTTGTGGCCCCATTGAAATGAATGGCTCCTCATACAGACTGCAAAAAAAAAACGGAATGGACACAGACAAAAAAAAACATTCGTGTGCATGAGCCCTTGTATAGTCAATTGGAATCCCGTGTTGGATTTCTCTACTACCGTAGCATATTTTAGATGTAGCAGAGCTGAGTTTGATTTTGGCGCAGCTCATCATGATGTGTTATCTTTACATTATCCTGCGCACAAACCAAACTTGAGAGATAAAAACTAAAACAATAAAACAAATTCAGCTCTGCTACATCTGCACGCATTAATCTATAGCAAAGTGTAACGGACCCTGGGCACCGCAATCTGATCCTGTCTGCGACCCCCATGGGTGTAGTGTGGGACGGTATGGAGGAGTCGTATAAATGACAATGCGCCACACGTCGGGGGTGTTATAAATGACAATACAGGTGCCATCTGCCAGCGGCGTGTACAGTGATAGGGGCTTAGACGGCGTCTGCCCCTCCAGCGCTGAAAGGGTTGAGCGAAGGAATACAGGATTGGAAAGGAAGGGGAGCAATATCTCCATTTCTCTCTGGATGTTTGTGTGCGAAGCACAGCTCAGGTCCAGCCCCTCTGAGCATTGGGACAGCACAGCAACAGATGTGCACTTCTATATATAAAGCTTCTTCATTAGGGAGGTAACAATACCAACAGCAGTAATAATTCCCTTCAATATGAAGAGTCTTTAAAATACTGGCTTTAAATTACACTCTGCAATTAGTTTAATTGTTTGTAATCTAATGATTGCAGTGATTATCAGCAGGCAGAACTCGCTGGGCGTTGGCGCCACCTAGTGGACAGTGAGGAGGAATTGCAGTGAGCGAGAACAATGCACTCTGTTCTCAGCTTCACTAGCATTTGGGGTGTGCGGGGTAGGCATTTGCATTTCAGACACCGCATCTCTTAGGACTGGGCATCCCCTATACGTGCCGGATTTCCTGGGACAATACCAGGAGTCGGACCACAAAATGCGCAGTCCCCGTGCAAAAGTGGGTGTCCCTGGGCATTTTAGGGGCAGGGCTTAATTGTCCCGATTTTGCGTTTCAGATGTTGGCAATTAGGTCCCCCACCCCCTGCCGTATACAGTCAGTGGCAGACTATTACCGTGTCTCTCACTCTGGGACACAGAGGATAGGTGATATGTGCCTAATTGTTGGGGGCCCAAGCCCTGCAAGAATGGGGGTCCCCCGTTTGAATGGAACGTAGCATGCAAACTCCTGGGGGCGCTGTACGTGGCTACCTATGACATTCCCATAAAGATGGATGGAGCAACGGTGTGCATGCTCGACCAATGCTCCACTCAAATGGCGGACATGGTTTCCCTGTTATTGTGATCGGGGGGGGGGGGGTCACCATCAATCCAATGTATTAATAGCAATAAGTCACAGCAACTGGACTTCTTGAAGACATTTCGCTAGTCATCTGACAGTTTTCCTCAATTAGAACGACTTGTACGAGAAATCAACGGCATTAAATACTGGTGCTTCAGTCATGGAGGTAAGATGTTGATTGCATTGGCGTGCCTGAAGCGATTAGATGTGATTAAACTTCAGTGTTAGAACAGCATTGTAAGTGGCAGACAATAGATGTCGCACCCTTCCACCGCTATTCACATCTTATCTCCATGACTGAAGCACAAGTCTCCAGTATTTAATGCTGGAGATTTCTCGTACAGGCCATTTTAATATTGAAGGTGGAGAGGTGTAAGAACAGCATTGTAAGTGGCAGACAATAGACATCGAACCCCTCCATCGCTATTCATATCTAAGGCCACTTTCACACTAGCGTTTTAGTTTTCCGGTATTGAGATCCGTCATAGGGGCTCAATACCGGAAAAAAAAGCTTCAGCTTTGTCCCCATTCATTGTCAAAGGGGACAAAACTGAACTGAACAGAACGGAATGCTCCACAATACATTCCGTTCCATTTAGTTGTGTTCCCATACCAGGGAGCAAACCGCAACATGTTATAGTTTGCTTCCCGTCCTGGGATGCGGAGCAAGACGGATCCGGCATGACCCCCAATGCAAGTCAATGGGGACGGATCCGTTTTCTCTGACACAATCTGCCACAATAGGAAACGGATCCGTCCCCCATTGACTTTCAATGAAGTTCATGACGGATCCGTCTTGTCTATGTTAAAGATAATACAACCGGATCCGTTCAGAACATATGCAGATGGTTGTATTATCAGTAACGGAAGCGTTTTTTGTGAACCCTGCCGGATCCAGTAAAAACGCTAGGGAGAAAGTAGCCTTTTCTCCATGACTGAAGCATGAGTCACCAGTATTTAATGCTAGAGATTTCTCATACAGGTCATTCTAATGAAGTTACCAGTATTTAATGCTGGAGATTTCTCGTACAGGTCATTCTAATGAAGTTACCAGTATTTAATGCTGGAGATTTCTCATACAGGTCATTCTAATGAAGTCACCAGTATTTAATGCTGGAGATTTCTCGTACAGGTCATTCTAATGAAGTCACCAGTATTTAATGCTGGAGATTTCTCGTACAGGTCATTCTAATGAAGTTACCAATATTTAATGCTGGAGATTTCTCGTACAGGTCATTCTAATGAAGTCACCAGTATTTAATGCTGGAGATTTCTCGTACAGGTCATTCTAATGAAGTTACCAGTATTTAATGCTGGAGATTTCTTGTACAAGCTATTCTAATGGAGAAAGCCATTCCAATAAGTAGCAAAACAACTTCTAAAATCCAACAAGTCCAGTTGCTGTGACTTTTTACTACTGATATACCATGACCTGGATGAATGAGAACCTCCACAGACACAGAGATCCAAGGGACGGGAGGTGACTTGTTCTAACCGGGATACCCCTTTAAATGGTGCATACTGGTCATGCTATAGGAAAGGAGATGGTATGTCTGCTGCATTATGATTCTTATGGGGTATAGTAGATGTAGGGCAGAGTTCCGGGGGTGCTGGCCCTGTGACTGGCTGGGGCCCGCACATCTTTAATGGTTGCACCGTTACTATATGAGTCCATAGCTATAATAGACATGAATGTACATGAGGCTCCTTCCCTGTGGTGTACACTATACGGGAAGGAACAGCTCTGCGAGATGTGAACCAGGCCTTATAATTACCGAGGACAGATGGACCGTAAGTGGGAAATTACATCCAAAAATGACCTAGAATTAAAGCACAAAACAGACCATATGGAAGGCATTAACTGCACCACCTGAGAAACGGCTCCCTAATTATAACCTGGGAGGGTACCGGCATATGCCGGAGGTGGTGGAGAAGACATCTCACCGCCATCCCTCCACCGGAATCAGTCGTGTGTATTCTGTATTCTGATTCTAAGTTCATATAGAAAGTTTACCTGCAGTCCTATGTAAAGACGCAGATGATAGCATAAGGAGTGGTGCCAAATAGTAAACCTAGCTCTGCTACATCTGACACACTCAGCTCTGCTAATCACTGCATAATACAAAAAAATCAATTCCTAACCCCAAGCCTCCCCCCTTCCCACCATTAGGGTATGTTCAGACGACGACAATTGTCGCGCGACAAAAAGTCGCACTATTGTCGCGCGACAATTTTTATAATGGGAGTCTATGGTGTCGCAGTGCGACATGCGACATGCTGCGACTGCGACGCGACAGTCGCATGACGTGAGTTCTTGTCGGATTTTCTGTCGCAAGCCGCATGTCGCATGCGATATTTCGCCCATTGAATTCAATAGGAATCACGTGCGACTGCGACTTATATGCGACAGTCATGCGACAGAATGTTGTTTGGGTGTCTGGTTTGTGACCCAGACACAAGTTTATAAAAAGGAGTCATGGTCCCTTGTAATTTCACATGGCCTTTTTCTTTTGTGGAGGAAGCTTCCATCTCAGAAGAAATGTTTGTCACGCGACAAAACAAGCCAAAAAAGTCGCACGACACTCATGCGACTGCGTGTCGCCGCAAAGTCGCATCTAAAAATTGTCGCGCGACAATAGTGCCACTTTTTGTCGCGCGACAATTGTCGTCGTCTGAACATACCCTTAGGCCTTATTCACAGAGTCAGTGTGTGTTTTCCTTTACTCCAGTACTCCAGTACTCATGTACACAAACGTTTTTTTTTCCGTTTACGTTCCATTTTTTGCGTTCCGTACACGGTCCGTATACGGAACCATTCATTTCAATGGGTCCGCAAAAAAAACAAAAAACGTTTCCATATTTCTGTTTTTCCGTTCCAAGATAGAACATGTCCTATTATTGTCCGCAAAACGAACAAGGATAATACTGTTCTTCTAGGGGCCAGCTGTTCCGTAAAAAACGGAATGCACACGGACGTCATCCGTATCTTTTGCGGATTCGTTTTTTTGCGGGCCGCAAAATACTGAAAAAGCCATAAGGTCATGTGCATGAGGTTTGCAGATACATTGCAACCAGCTGCAGCTGTGTGTGCAGTGCCTAATGTCATTCTCGGAATCTGAATAAAATAAAAGCAAGCAGAGTTCTTGAAAAAAAAAGTGAGGAATCGAAAGGCAAAATATTTTAGAAATTTGCAGAACTGTTACCTGTGCAATAGCGAAGCTTGATTTATACAACTGGGTGACCCCCCCTCTTCCTGTGATCCAGTGCACCCCACCCATGCACTGCCGGTGCACTCACTGGTTTCGGCAAACCTGCCCACTTCTCCTAGCAGTGCATATTGAGCTCAGAGAAGTGGGTTCCCTATGTGTCCAGTAATGTCAGGTCTCCCAAGTTACAGCTTGTATTTTATCTCCTGGCTGCATTCACCATATCAATGATTTCTCCTGGAAACCATCAGCAAGCTTGTTGACAGACAAAGGCCAAATATCTGATATCCTATAGGGCAGTGATGCTCAACCTGCGGCCCTCCAGTTGTTGTAAAACTCCGACTCCCACAATGCCCTGCTGTAGGTTGATAGCTGTAGGCTGTCCGAGAATGCTGGGAGCTGTAGTCTTGAAACAGCTGGAGGGCCGCAGGTTGAGCATGCCTGCTATAGGGAATTTGGACAGTTTTATCCATGGAAAGAGTACTCTTCCCAACTCTTAGGCCCTATTCACACATCCGCAATGTAGTCCGCATGTATTCCGCAATTTTGCGGAATACATGCGGACCCATTGACTGTGAATGGGGCCGGGAACGATGCGGAGAGCACACACTGTGCTCTCCGCATCCGATTTTGCGGAGCGCGCCGCCGATCTTCCGGTCCGCGGCTCCGCAAAAAAAATAGAGCATGTCCTATTCTTGTCCGCAATTGCGGACAAGAAGAGGCATTTTCTATGGAGTTCGGGCAATGTGCGGTCCGCAAAAATGCGGAATGCACATTGCTGGTGTGTCCGTGTTTTGCGGATCCGCGGCTCCGTGGATCCGCAAAACACTTGCGGATGTGTGAATAAGGCCTTAGGCTAACACTGTGCAAATCTTGAGCCATCAGGGAATCCAGGGAGAGTTCAGCTCTGAAGCCTGCAGAATTGAGTATCGTTTACAAAGTAAGGGCCCATTCACACACAATTTTGCAAATCAGATGCGGACCCATTCATTTCAATGGGGACGGCACACAATCCGCAAAATATGAAACACACATGGCCGGTATCTGTGTTTTGCGGATCCCCAATTTGTGGGGCGGCGCATTCACACGGCCGTATGAACGGGTCCGCTTTTTAATGAAAAAAAAATAGAGCATGTACTATTTGTGTCCGCAATTGTAGACAAGAATAGGCATTTTCTATGCAAATTGCGGAACGCACACAGGCCGGCATCTATGTTTTGCGGTCGTCTGAATGAGCCCTTGCTTTGATTTTTTTCTGTAAATGGATTCTGTATGTCAATGGTCGTACAAGGTGACAACATGAAATCAGCCAGGAGGACTCCGGCAATAAGAGGGACTCTGGCTCCCTCTAGTGGCCAAACATAGAATTACCAGACAATGAATTAGTTCTTAATTTTTGGCAACAGTAATAGATGTGATAGATCTCAGGTAATGAAAGCTGGGGTTCACACATAGGGGTCATGATGTAAAGATTATAGAAGAACTCTGCTTATTAATTATGTCCCAATTTTCATCGGGTGATCCTGTCGTTCGTGCCGGCACTCCAATTATAATTCCTAGGCTGCAGATTGTGCGGTCTAAACGGGATCTAACGTCCGGAAACAAAGATTCTGTATGGGGACGAAGGATCTCAATAGCGACCTCTCGTCCTCATACTGTGGAGGAGATTGCTTAATGTAAACGTGCGTGCTGTCTCCTCCACCGAACGAGCAGCCGACTGTCGGCAAGGAACGCTGCTCATCTGTGTGTGTGAATGCGCCTTTAGTATTAGGAAAGGCTATCAGCGTTCGGTCAGTGCCGTCCTGACCACCACTGATGGTCTACAGGTAGGTCACATGACCTTTAGTTCCTGAAAGACGCTGCTCGGCAGTGTACTGTTCACGTTCTTCTCACTTATCTGGAAGGCTTTCTTCCCTTTTTGTGGGGTGGCAGCAGCTCTAGTAATGCAATCAAGCAAAATTGTCCAAGAGGCATTGTAATCACTTCTGGTTAACCCCTTCTTTCCCTACAATGGAAATAGTCCCTCACATATAGCCCCAGAGATACATATGACATATGAGATAGAGCTGCATATTTGTATGAATTTACAAGTAGAGGTTAATGAATGAATCTCTATGAGACCAGTACACCGCCACTGAGAGGAAGGGAGGCTACTGAGCATGTCAGTACGCCACTGAATGCAGGAGAAGGTGGACCTGAAGGATTCACAGCAGGGGGCGCTACCACGGAGGAAACTGTATTTCTTGCATGTATAATACTTGAATATAGGTGAAATGCCCTATATTACTTTACTGTTTGTGGGATCCCCCCCGGTTAAAACACATGTTTGATCATTGTTTCTCCTAGTAATAATGAGGAACATGGATTTCCAGGTTGTAATAAGCCAAATATTTTAAAAGGGCCAGCGTCCTGGTGCAGAGCTCCAAATCCCCTGCTTCTCTTCACACAGTGAGGTAATATAATTCTGTCTGACACCGGTCACCACTAGAGGGAGCTCATGGCATAGGGATTCAAACAGCTTCTATAATAAATCCTTGTGGTGGCAGAGGGGTATCCGGACCCCCACCAATCCAAACCTCTGACAAGTTAAAAGTTTTTCCTTTAACCTTTAAGGTGGATATGTACTATCTGGAGCTTTGTAGCTTGTAGAGGACGTCCCTAATTTGGGAAATCATTTCAATGAAGTTAAATACATCACAGCTCTCCCATCTGGACCTTGAGGGTCCACCGAAAAGAACATGGAGCAGGCGTGGGCAGTGTGCTTACACTGGAGATGGCAGCTGGTCGTGCAGATGTCTTGAGTAATCAGCTGCCATCCAGCAGGATCGTCTTCCGAACAAGCCCCCAAAAAACCCCAGGCGATCAAAATAAGAAGGCTCAACGCTGGGCCCGCCAGACAAAGAGAAGCAATGGGAACGCTCATCCCTAGTTGTGCCTGAGCTGTGTCCTATACGAAGCCGCCATAAGGGGGCGCTATCTGTTCGCATACAGGTTACAATAAGAGCTATTGGATAGCGGCAGGTCCTACAAATGCCTGTGTGACCCCACCAGGCCAGATCCTTCAGATTTCCATCGTCCACAGTCCGCCGGATGAGCCGCGCGGTCTGCACAGGGTAAATATACGCTTTTCCATTTCCTTATTAAATAAATCTATAAGCCCTATTGTACTAAACATGATCCAGTGAGGACGTGTCCACAGGGGGGCGCTGTCCTGGCTGAGGATGGCAGCTAGTATGTCATGCACTGTAGGACACAACCGCAGTGCCCATGAAATTGCGCAGGGAGGGACCCTACATTACGACTGGTGGGGGTCCGACTCCCCACAAAAAACGTCCAGCCCCATATTCAGCTGATTAAAGTGGTTTCTTTCTAGGCCAGTGACATCACGTTCATCAGTCACAAGTCCCATTCAAGTGAATAGGGCTGAGCTGCGGTACCAGGCACAGCCACTATACAATGAATGGCGCTGTGCTTGGAGGAGGCTGCAGTGCTCATCGGCCTCTTCAATCACTTGATCGGGGGGAGTGTCGGTAGTCAGCCCCCCACCAATCAGGATAGCTGATCAATATTCTGCTCCTGGAAAACCCCTTTAACTATTGATAGGCTATCCTCATAATAGGCTATCACTATCAGATGAGTGGGGGTCTGACTCCCGGCACCCCCCGCTGTTTTGAAGGGGCTGCATCACGTCTCCTGCTGTTATACTAATTTTTTTAAATGCCAGACAACCCAATTAAAGGAAGACAACGTATCCCCTATGCACAGTTTTTGATTGGCAGGGGGTCCGACCACTGGGGACCCCGCTGAACACGACACTGGGGTGCATTTAAAAGGATCGGCAAACATGCATGTTGTATGATCATGCTGTGGTGTCCTTCCATGCAAAGATAACTTCATTGGCAATTTAAATAGCTGCTCTTAGGGCCCACACTCTTAGGGCCCAGTGCATGTACGGTACTCTGCGTTCAACGCTGTAAGTATCAGTGCTAGGGGAGCTCAGAGCAAAGAGATGTTTACAGATTCCATTAATTTCAATGGTAACTGTATAAATCCCTATGCACTAGGCTCCCCCTAGTGGTGACTGCAGGCAGAAAGTGCCGTTACAAGGGAAGCAGTAGACATAGGTCTGTATGGCGGGGATTTATCAGTATATTTATGCAGTTGTATGGAGTAAATACATTGAGAAATATAGTGTTCAGATTGAGCGCCATATTTATGAAGCACCGGATAGAAGTCGGGTAGCGTGGGTGAGGCGAATGGCGACATTCTTCCACATAGAAAAAGAAATCTGATGGGGGGGGGGGGGTAATACATTTTGCTGTGCAGCCCTATGAGATCCGTGCACACCCCTGTCCTATCCATGACTCGATGACGCCCTGCCGCAGTCTATACCGATTTCTCAACGCTACGATAATCGGCCTTGCCCCCCCAACAACAGGATGAAGATGTCTGCTCCCTGGGGATCCTTCTGGTTGCGGTTTCTCTGCATTTCTGAGACGCCTGTCGGAGCGTGTGCCGGCCAGCAGGGGGCAGCCTGGACCTTCTATTTTACAATGTAGGAAGGGAATATTTGTAGCCATGCAATAACTTAATGAGGTCCATCCTTACACCTCACTTCTCTAATCCAGGGGCAAGTGACACAAAATGCAGCTGCCGAGGACACTGCGCCAAAAGAGGCGTCCATCAGACAGGGGGCGATACGTCTTATACATTATACAAACCTGCAGCCAGTAGGGTGAAATGCAAATCATAGGCTCAAATGCAGTCACCTCTCCTGACATCCCCCATGTCATAGCAATTCTTATGAGTCTATGATGTGCCATTCCTCTATTATTATTCCTGCTAGAAGTTTATGTATGAATTACTAGCAGTTTGCAACTAAGGTCCAGATGGGTGTCACCAAACGAATAACAAGCAATTGTACTGTTCATGTCTTCTACTGTGTAAATATCTGCAGTGCAGGGGGAAGTAAGTGAACCCTTGAATTTAATAGCCTGTAGTTTTCACTTTAGCAGCAATCACCTGCACCAAATACAATTTATACAACATTGAGGAGGAGTTTTGGACCGTTCCTCCCTGAAAACGTGTTTTTAGCTCCTCAGTAGAGTTGAGCGAACTTGTATTTTAAGTTCGGCGTCCAAAGTTTGGGTTGGGGTTATCGAAGAATCCCGTTATGGATTCCGCTACCACGGACCATAACGGCATTTGGAATCCATAAGGGGATTCTTCAAAGAACCCGAACCTTGGACAACACTAAGGACCTGGGGTGAGGTCATGTGATCAGTGCAGGGGGCGTGGCTCAGCACTGGATTGGATAAGAGGTGATCCAGTACTGAGCAACGCCCCCTGCACTAATCACATGAAGGTGTTATCATCCCAGGCCCTTAGTGTTGTCCAAGGTTCATTGAAGAATCCCCTTATGGATTCCAAATGCCGTTATGGTCCGTGGTAGCGGAATCCATAACGGGATGCTTCGATAACCCCAACCCGAACTTTGGACGCCGAACTTAAAATACAACTAGAGATGAGCGAACTTAAAAAAAAAGTTCGGCATTCGGGTTGTGGTAACTCGCGCATCCCGTTATGGATTTCACTATAGCGGCATATGGAATCCATAAGGAGCGGCTGCCACCAACCCGAACTGTTGAACAGCCGAAGGACCTGGCGTGATGTCACCGTCATGTGATCAGTGCAGGGGGCGTGGCTCAGCACTGGATTTGATCCCCCACTGAGCCACGCCCCCTGCACTGATCACATGACAGTGACGTCACCCCAGGTCCTTCGGCTGTTCAACAGTTCGGGTTGGTGGAAGCCGCCCCTTATGGATTCCATATGCCGCTATAGTGGAATCCATAACGGGATGCGCGACTTACCACAACCCGAACGCCGGACTTTTTTTTAAAGTTCGCTCATCTCTACTCAACACTACTCCTCAGTACTTGGGATGCCATTGTGTGCACAGCCCTCTTCAGGTCATGTCACAGCATCTCCATCTCCTGATCTCTTACGATCAGGACTGATACGGTCTTTCCAAAACACAAAACTTTTTTTTCAGCCATTCTTTAATTTACTTGTGGTCTTTGGGTCACTCTTATTACATCACCCAAAGTCTCTTCAGCTCCTGGTCATGGATGCTGCCCTCAGCTTCTCCTGTAAAATGCTTTCATGCACCTTAAAGGGGTCTTCTTGCTCCAGATGTTGAGGGTTGTCTGACATCTGGTACCTCCACCGATCAGTTCTTCCCTGCTAGTACTTTGAACAGACCCGGAAGAAGAGGTCCCAGCCATTGACTAGAATAGGTACTGAGCCGCTGTAACCCTGCAAAGCCCTACACTTGGAATGGAACCAGAGACTGGAGGGAGCAGCTGGTCAGTGGAGGTGCTGGGGGTTGAACCCCTTGAAAATTCATTGTTCCCTTAGTGATCACAAGGTGTCCAGGTCCTGAGGCAGCAAGGAACCCAGCCACCAGCCCAAATCCATGATGCTTCCTCCTCCAGCCCCGAACCAGCTCTACGCTATGATGTCCCCGTAGCCAGTTCCAAACCAGGATTCGTCCTCTTCCAGCCCCAAACCTTGAGTTTCACAGTTGGAATGAAGTTTTAGTGTTTAGTGTCCTTTATCCTTCAAGCATAGCATTGTGCATTTGTCTCATCTGTGGATAAAATATTTTCTCAGAAGCATCGTGGAACGTTCTGTTGGTCTCCAGCAAACTTGAGACAGGACCTCGGTGGCTTCTTTCATGGTGTCCTTCCTTAAAGATCATATTCTTGTTCCGTTTTTTTTCTAACAGAGGACACATGCACCGAGATTTCTGCGGTTTGTAGAGTCTTCTTTAGGTCTTTGGCAGTTACACTTGGGTTCTTTTCACCTCTTTCAGCAGTGCCCATTCTGCTCTTGGAGATCTTAAAAGGCTTTTCCAGACTTATAATCAGGATAGGTAATTAATATACAATTAGGGTCCCGACATCCCACCGACCAGCTGTTTCCTGCAGCCTCCGGCGCTGAACTAGCCCTTGAATGGAGCAGAAATTATAGCTCCATTCAAAGTGTAGTGGCCGTGGCAGGTTACTTCAGCCCAGCGCCCACTGAAGTGAAAGTGAGCGAGTGGCATTAATCCGCCACGGCCACAACACTGAAGGGAGCTGTAATTCCTGCTCCATTCAAAGTGCTTAGTTCCAACTCCGGAGGCTGCAGGGAACAGGTCTTCGTGGGGGTGTCGGACCCTCAATGATTGGATACAACTTTGTATTAATGACCTATCAATGTCAGGACCCCCGGAAAACCCCTTTAACAGGGAGAGAAGCAACAGTCATGAATTATCTCCCTTGGTCTAACTGTGGACTGACATAAACCCAGGTCCATCTCTATAATACGTCTAGGTGTTTGCATCTGGGTATGGTTTATAGTAACCCGTCTCTCCCGAACAGAACAGAATTGTCAGTAACCAGGCTTTGTGTGCCTTTGTTTAAGGCCTCTTGCACACGGCCGTTATGCTCCCGTGGGCGAATTGTGGGCCGCATACGCCGGTTCCGCAATACACAGGGCAACAGCCGTGTGCTTTCTGCATCACAGATGCAGACCTATTCACTTGAATGGTTCCGCAAATCTGGAGATGCGGAACGGAAGCACGGAACGGAGCGCCACGGAAGTACTACGGAGTGCTTCTGATCCGTGCTTCCGTTCCGAAAAAAAAATATTACTTATTCTATCTTTTTGCGGAACGGATGGATCACGGATCAATTCAAGTTGAATGGGCCTGGATCCGTCACGGGCGCCGCACAGATGTTGCCCGTGCATTGGGGACCGTTAATGCAAATAAGGTTTTTGGTGCACCGCGGGCAGGGCCGCTCCGTTTGACCAGTAACATCACCAAGGCCCTCCTTTTTTAGCTTGATTGACAATCCCTGAGATTTCAGAGTCAGTACCAATGACTGGGGGGAAGCCTGGTGCACTGAATGGAGAAGCTCCGCCCATGATGCACTTACGACCTTACTTCAAAAAAAAAAAAAAGCATTTCCTATCATTAGAGGGCTGAATTTTCACAAGAAAGGTATTGTTATGCTAGGAAGCACCAACCCTACATGGCGGTATGCTTACTTTCAAGCCAATTTTGCAGGTAACTAGCCCTATTAAGGTAATAGCGCATCAAAGTGCAGACCCGTCACTGCCTAAGGCCCTTGGTTTATGACTGTGTTACATGTAACAAGGGGTTAACCAGTATCAGCGTCCTGAACACCCATGTGGTGTACGGAAAAGGAATGACAGAGGCCACAAGTCTGAAAAACTCGAGGCCAATTTTAAAAAAAACAAAAAAACTGGCAGTCCTAAAGAAAACCCTGATGTTACTGAAGGACATGCCGAAACCAAGGATGCACACTCATTCTCCTGCAGTCTCTGCTCTTCACAAATCTTAGGTTTGTTCTTTTAAGGAGCATCTGTTAGCAGGATCAACCCTAGTAAACCAGACATACCATCTGGTGAGTTGATACTGCTGAGTGTAAGGACCCCTCTTTTGTAAGAATCAGATGTGTCTCTTTTGGAAAAATCCTTTTATTTTTATGCTAATGGCTGAAATGTGTCGGCGAGAGTTCGATCGGTGCAGTTTGGATCTCAAGAGCAGGGACAGCCTAATGAGATCTACTGCGCATGCGTTGATTGAACCCTCTCAGGGCCAGGCATCGGAACAGTGATGATGCCTGCCCCTGTCAATCACTGGGAGAGAGATAGCGGGTCTATGGCACAAAGAGGACAGTGAAGAGGTGCTCCAGGGGGTTAAGCCGGCCTCATGGTGCTCCAAGCACCTTATTAGATCCCACCTATCAGGAAAACAAGGGTCTCACCACCCCAGAGAGATACAGGAGACCATGCATGCATCCGACTCTTGACATTGAACTACGATGGAAAGGGCTACATGCAAGGACACCCAACGCATTTACTACCCATTACCAAACAGGTCAAGGGACCCCATACTCCTGATATTTGAGGATCCAGATATGGCTACATAGTGGTCCATGGATACTTGCCCATCCCTGCTGCCGAGCTGGGTGTCGCTCCTCATCCCTTTAAAGGGGTTGACCCATCTCACACATTGGTGGAATATCACTAGGATACGACACCAATGTCAGGCTACTTTCACACCAGCGTTTTTGTTGGATCCGTCATGGATCTGCAAAAACGCTTCCGTTACAATAATACAACCGCCTGCATCCGTCATAAACAGATCCGGTTAAATTATATATTCTATAGCCATGACGGATCCGTCCCCATCGACTTACATTGTGTGCCAGGATGGATCCGTCTTGCTCCGCACCACATTGCAGATAGAAAAACGCTGCTTGCAGCTTTATTCTGTCCGCGATGGGAGCGCAACCAAATGAAACAGAAGGCAAACGCTAGTGTGAAAGTGGCCTCAGATAGGTGTGGGTATCTCTAGAACAGGACCCCAAAGGGAAGAAAACACAGTGCAAGCGCAGCCCTCCTTCATTGACTTCTATGGTAGTGCTGAAAATAGCAGAGGCTACTGGCTTGGCTATTTCTGGTACACACATAGAGGTGAATAGAGAGGTGGCAGCGCTTGCGCAGTGCGCTCTCTATTCACTTCTATGGGAGTTCTGGAAATAGTCAAATGCGCTCGCTCAGCTCTTTTAGGCACTTCCACAGAAGTGAATGGAGATCACCTTGGAGGCCAGTTCTAGAGATAGGTGCAGGAACAGCGAGAATAAAAGTTATGTTTCAAACAAAAAAAAAGCGCGTGTAAAAATGTGGCGTCTTGTAGTCTTATGACTAAATGTAAATAAAGATATTTGATAAATACGCCAATACATGCGTTAGTGGGGTCAACATTTATAAATATAGACTGCCTGACCTCTGCCTGTTTACCCATATTGACCCTATACTGCCTGACCTCTGCCTGTTTACCCATATTAACCCTATACTGCCTGTTTACCCATATTAACCCTATACTGCCTGACCTCTGCCTGTTTACCCATATTAACCCTATACTGCCTGACCTCTGCCTGTTTACCCATATTAACCCTATACTGCCTGACCTCTGCCTGTTTACCCATATTGACCCTATACAGCCTGACCTCTGCCTGTTTACCCATATTAACCCTAAACTGCCTGACCTCTGCCTGTTTATCCATATTAACCCTATACTGCCTGACCTCTGTCTGTTTACCCATATTAACCCTATACTGTCTGACCTCTGCCTGTTTACCCATATTGACCCTACACAGCCTGACCTCTGCCTGTTTACCCATATTAACCCTATACTGCCTGACCTCTGCCTGTTTACCCATATTAACCCTATACTGCCTGACCTCTGCCTGTTTACCCATATTAACCCAATACTGCCTGATCTCTGCCTGTTTACCCATATTGACCGTATATGGCCTGTTTACCCATATTGACCCTATACTGCCTGACCTGCCTCTTTACCCATATTAACCCTATACTGCCTGACATCTGCCTGTTTACCCATATTAACTCTATACTGTCTGACCTCTGCCTGTTTACCCATATTAACCCTATACTGACTGACCTCTGCCTGTTTACCCATATTGACCCTATACTGCCTGACCTCTGCCTGTTTACCCATATTAACCCAATACTGCCTGATCTCTGCCTGTTTACCCATATTGACCGTATATGGCCTGTTTACCCATATTGACCCTATACTGCCTGACCTGCCTCTTTACCCATATTAACCCTATACTGCCTGACATATGCCTGTTTACCCATATTAACTCTATACTGTCTGACCTCTGCCTGTTTACCCATATTAACCCTATACTGACTGACCTCTGCCTGTTTACCCATATTGACCCTATACTGCCTGACCTCTGCCTGTTTACCCATATTAACCCAATACTGCCTGATCTCTGCCTGTTTACCCATATTGACCGTATATGGCCTGTTTACCCATATTGACCCTATACTGCCTGACCTGCCTCTTTACCCATATTAACCCTATACTGCCTGACCTCTGCCTGTTTACCCATATTAACTCTATACTGTCTGACCTCTGCCTGTTTACCCATATTAACCCTATACTGACTGACCTCTGCCTGTTTACCCATATTGACCCTATACTGCCTGTTTACCCATATTGACCCTATACTGCCCGACCTGCCTGTTTACCCATATTAACCCTATACTGCCTGACCTCTGCCTGTTTACCCATATTAACCCTATACTGCCTGTTTACCCATATTGACCCTATACTGCCTGACCTCTGCCTGTTTACCCATATTGATGCTTCGCTGCCTGCCCTGACCTCAGACTTATAACCATATTGCCCAAACTCTGCCTGCCCTGAGTATGATTCTACTTAACCCCTCGGTGCCCTGCACAGGCGTCTCTGACCCCCCATAGGACAGCCGTTAACCACACATGGCTTACTCCAGGAGGTGGCGGCCTGATGGCTCCCCTGCAGATATGTCCAGATCCCTGTATAGAGGTTAATGGTACATCTACACAGCAATTTTGGGCACAACACGTGTTGCCCGCCCATTTAGCGCCCAAGTTTCGGTGTAGCAGGGCTGCCATAGGAATAAATTGGGTTGCAGTGCGACTTGCACATTTACTGTGGCAGCGACACGCAGAAAATCCAACACTGCTGGACTTTATGCGATTTGTGTGTCGCAGCAGACACGTGAGTCACGCTGCCACCCCATTCATTCCTATGGCAGCTCTGACACTAATATTTGTTGCGGCCAAAATCATTCTGTAGTCGTACCCTTAAAGCTGAATATCAGGTGACACTGCCGTGACAATGGGAACATCAGAAGGACACACTCCCATCCGCCTCTATGGCTCGCGGTGGTCCGGATCTCTGGCACACAACTGGTATTCAGCGTCCCTTGTTCTCAGTAAGGGCTCTTGCACACGGCCGTGGCCGTTTCTGCGGTCTGCAAATTGCGGATCCAAAACACGGATATTAGCCGAGTGTGTTCCGCATTTTGCAGAACGAAAGGTCCTGTCCTCTATAGAACTGTCCTATCCTTGTCTATTTTTTTTGCGGGGCCGCGGAACAGACAGACGAATGCACAGTGTATTGTCCGGGTTTTTTGTGGCCCCATTGAAGTGAATGTGTGTCTTTACCCGAAAATGGGACCAAAAGAAGGGGAAGCTAGTCCCGCAGAAAACCATAGAAACTATAAAAATGTAGGCTAGCTCATAGGCTAAAACACCAAAAAAACTTTGGTTCTTAAAGGGGTAGCCCCAAAATATAAACAAAATCCCAATCCGTAGGATAGGGCATAAGAAACTGCTGGGGACAGAGTGCTGGGACCCCCACTGAGCACAGAAGCGGGGGTCCTCAGTTCCCTGAATGAATGTAGCGAGGGTCGAGCATGTGCTCTGCTTCTCCGTTCAGCTGAGCGCTGTTTTATATCTTGGGGCAACCCCTTTAAGGTGAAAAATGGCCGACTCTTTGAGGGGTTAGGCGCTGCAGCTTTTTATTCTGAGGATTAGAATTACAATCTCAGCAGTCACACCTGTAAGGAAGAGATGGTCCAGCCTAACCATACTCAATTACTATTTCGGGCTATAGACACCTTCGGGGGCATTTTTTTTAGTTATTGCATTTTACTTATTTTGGGCTATAAATCGTTATTTTTTCATGTGCTCTTTCTTAAAAATGTTTCAAATTTTTTTCTTCTACAGCTTTTCCTTTCAGTGCATCTGAATCTGCAATCTTCCCCGGCTCGCTCTGTAGTCCTTACCTCTGGACTTCTGACGGCTCCTAAGCACCGATAGGGGTTCTCCACGTTCTAATATTGATGACCCATACTCAGGATAGGTTACCAATATCAGAACGGTGGGGGTCCACTTCATTACACTGCGCGTTGTCTCCTGTGGGGCGGCAGCGTAGTGTAACTCAAGTGAATGAAGCAAGTACTCGTCATGACACTGCACTTCCAAGACGACAGGCAGTGTAATGAAGAGGACGTTGCGCTCGCATGGAGCGCCTCCTCCTCCTTAAACTGCTGATCGGGGGGCTGCCGGGTGTCGGACCCCCGCAGATCTGATATTGATGATAGATCATCAATATGAATGGCCGGCACAACCCCTTTAAGGTTGGCGTCACACTTTTTTTTTGTGTTTTGAAGGGTCTTGACGTTTTAAGTGCAATTTCTTGGCGTTTAGGCAAACAATGCCCGCTCCACACAGCATAGAAGTCTGTGGGGAGTATCAAACGCAGGACATAGTGGGGTATTTCAGTTTTGCAATTTTTAATTATCGTGGGTACATACTTTCTGACAAAAAAAAAAAAAAGCAAGGCATACAAAAAAAAACTGTACAAACATGGCATGTGCTAAAACACACTATAAAAGACTATAGATACAATAAAAAATGCAAAGCAAGTCAGGCTTCGGTGGCATTAAAGGGGTTTTCCAGGTCTTTCATAGCGATGACCTATCCTCCATATCAGATCAGTGGGGGTCTGACACCTCCGCCGATCTGCTGTTTGAAGAAGCTGTAGGGGCCCTCCGGACCGGTGACATCACGGCTCCCTTCAGACCAGTAACATCACGGCTCCCTCCAGACCAGTGACATCACGGCTCCATCCATACCAGTGACATCACGGCTCGATCCAGACCAGTGACATCCCGGCTCGATCCAGACCAGTGACATCCCGGCTCGATCCATACCAGTGACATCACGGCTCCCTCCAGACTGGTGACATCACGACTCACTCCAGACTGGTGACATCACGGCTCGATCCAGACCAGTGACATCACGACTCGATCCAGACCAGTGACATCACGACTCCCTCCAGACCGGTGACGTCATGGCTCCCTCCGGACCAGTGACATCACGGCTCGATCCAGACCAGTGACATCATGGCTCCCTCCAGACCAGTGACATCACGGCTCGATCCACACCAGTGACATCATGGCTCCCTCCGGACCAGTGACATCTTGGCTCCCTCCAGACCAGTGACATCACAGCTCCCTCCAGACCAGTGACATCATGGCTCACTACAGACCAGTGACATCACGGCTCACTCCGGACCAGTGACATCATGGCTCCCTCCAGACCAGTGACATCACGGCTCACTACAGACCAGTGACATCATGGCTCTCTCCGGACCAGTGACATCTTGACTCCCTCCAGACCAGTGACATCACGGCTCCTCCAGACCAGTGACATCACGGCTCGATCCAGACCAGTGACATCACGGCTCACTCCAGACCGGTGACATCATGGCTCCGTCCAGACCAGTGACATCATGGCTCCCACCGGACCAGTGACATCATGGTGTCAACAACGTATGCGTATCTAAAAACATTTTATTGATGTATCAGTTCATATTATCTAATCACATGATTGACAATACACAACAATTAAAAATGACTGGTGCTGCCTGATGGATGACAGGACAGTAAAGTGCTAATGCATGTTTGTCATAGTGGATAAGCTGCTCAACACCAAACTGTGTATCCGGCTCACAGGGTACTGTATAATTGGAATATTTGCAGCCCAGTTAGATGACTGATAAATACCCAAACTGAATACATAAATGCTAAAGGAATAAATCACAGCGTATGATAATTAACCAAGCTGAATGCATAAATAGCATATAGCATATAGATAAGTCACGGCAGGGGCCAAAACAGTTCTCCAGCTGATTACATGGGAAGTATGTGAGTACAGCACAACAATGAGCAGATGGTAAGTGTCCAGGCTGAGTACATGACTAGCAGATAGGGGAATCCAACAATAAGCGATGTATACTGAGCCACAAAGATGCAGCACCAGTCCAAACCCCGACGCGAGTTTCGCGTGCTGCTTCTTCAACCCTTGAGTTTTGTTCTATCAGTGACATCACGGCTCACTCCAGACCAGTAACATCATGGCTCACTCCAGACCAGTGACATCATGGCTCCCTCCAGACTAGTGACATCACGGCTCACTCCAGACCAGTGACATCACGGCTCACTCCAGACCAGTGACATCACGGCTCACTACGGACCAGTGACATCACGGCTCCCTCCAGACTAGTGACATCACGGCTCACTCCAGACCAGTGACATCACGGCTCACTACGGACCAGTGACATCACGGCTCCCTCCAGACTAGTGACATCACGGCTCACTCCAGACTAGTGACATCACGGCTCACTCCGGACCAGTGACATCACGGCTCCCTCCAGACTAGTGACATCACGGCTCACTCCGGACCAGTGACATCATGGCTCACTCCAGACCAGTAACATCATGGCTCACTCCGGACCAGTGACATCACGGCTCCCTCCAGACTAGTGACATCACGGCTCACTCCAGACTAGTGACATCACGGCTCACTACGGACCAGTGACATCATGGCTCTCTCCGAACCAGTGACATCACGGCTCCCTCCAGACCAGTGACATCACGGCTCCCTCCAGACTAGTGACATCACGGCTCCCTCCAGACTAGTGACATCACGGCTCACTACGGACCAGTGACATCACGGCTCACTCCGAACCAGTGACATCACGGCTCCCTCCAGACCAGTGACATCACGGCTCACTCCAGACCTGTGACATCATGGCTCACTCCAGACCAGTGACATCACGGCTCACTCCGGACCAGTGACATCACGGCTCCCTCCAGACTAGTGACATCACGGCTCACTCCAGACTAGTGACATCACGGCTCACTCCGGACCAGTGACATCACGGCTCCCTCCAGACTAGTGACATCACGGCTCACTCCGGACCAGTGACATCACGGCTCCCTCCAGACTAGTGACATCACGGCTCACTCCAGACTAGTGACATCACGGCTCACTCCGGACCAGTGACATCACGGCTCCCTCCAGACTAGTGACATCACGGCTCACTACGGACCAGTGACATCACGGCTCACTCCGAACCAGTGACATCACGGCTCCCTCCAGACCAGTGACATCATGGCTCACTCCAGACCAGTGACATCACGGCTCACTCCGGACCAGTGACATCACGGCTCCCTCCAGACTAGTGACATCACGGCTCCCTCCGGACCTGTGACATCATGGCTCCCTCCAGACCAGTCATAAAAATGCAATTAAAAACGCACCACAAACTCATCTTCAAAATGTTCTTTTTTTTAACATTTGGATGCCTCTTATCGGCTGCTGCGGTTTCTAAATGCATTTTAGCAAAAACGCTGAAAACGCCTCCAGAAATAGGAAAACCGCAGCCATATGTGAAATCCCGTTCTAACGCGGTTTTAAGCGGGACTCCATTCATGCGGTAGGTGACCAGCAGTGACAGCGGTCGGTAGTCGGGAAGTCACCATGACCCGCCTGTCCTCCCCTCAGACGTACTGACCTCCCGTCACACTAGACCCGCCCACTCCCGTCAAGCCCCGCCTCCGGTCCTTGCCCAGTGACGTCACCGATCTTGCGGCCTCCATCTTGAAGCCGCGGCCTCAGAGTCCGGTCCCCCCGCCCCGGGCAGCGGCCTCCCCGGTATCCGCCTCCATCTGGAGCCCGGGACCAGCAGTGGCCAGGGGGCAGCATGGCGGGTGAGAGAGGAGCTCGGGCTGGGGGGAATGGCGGGGGCATTGTGCGGGAGGACTGAGGGCTAGTGCTGAGTGCGGGCACGCTGGGTACCGGCTTCCTACCTACCTATCTGCGGTGTGTACCGGGGGTGACCGCCGCCTGCAGCATCGGGAGGAGGATGAAAGCTACTCCGCTGTAGGGGCTGTGTGTGCGGGGGGTGAGCGGGTGTCTATAGGGTGTGTTTATATATACAGGGTGTCTATAGGGTGTGTATATCTATAGGGTGTGTGTATGTATACACGGTGTCTATAGGGTGTGTGTATATACACAGGGTGTCTATAGGGGTCTGTGTGTATATACAGGGTGTCTATAGGGTGTGTATATCTATAGGGTGTGTGTGTATGTATACACGGTGTCTATAGGGTGTGTGTATATACACAGGGTGTCTATAGGGGTGTGTGTGTGTGTGTATACAGGGTGTCTATGGGGTGTGTATATCTATAGGGTGTGTGTGTATATATATACATACACGGTGTCTATAGGGTGTGTGTATATACACAGGGTGTCTATAGGGGTGTGTGTGTATATACAGGGTGTCTATAGGGGTGTGTGTATATACAGGGTGTCTATAGGGGTGTGTGTATATACAGGGTGTCTATAGGGTGTGTGTATATACAGGGTGTCTATAGGGTGTGTGTATATACACAGGGTGTCTATAGGGGTGTGTGTATATACACGGTGTCTATAGGGTGTGTATATACATGGTGTCTATAGGGTGTGTGTATATACACAGGGTTTCTATAGGGGTGTGTGTATACACAGGGTGTCTATAGGGGTGTGTGTATATACAGGGTGTCTATAGGGGTGTGTGTATATACAGGGTGTCTATAGGGGTGTGTATATACAGGGTGTCTATAGGGGTGTGTGTGTATATATAGGGTGTGTGTGTATATATAGGGTGTGTGTGTGTATGTATGTATATATATATATATATATATATAGGGTGAGTGTATATACAGGGTGTCTATAGGGTGAGTGTATATACAGGGTGTCTATAGGGTGTGTGCGTATATACAGGGTGTCTATAGGGTGTGCGCGTATATACAGGGTGTCTATAGGGTGTGTGTGCGTATATACAGGGTGTCTATAGGGTGTGTGCGCGTATATACAGGGTGTCTATAGGGTGTGTGCGCGTATATACAGGGTGTCTATAGGGTGTGTGCGCGTATATACAGGGTGTCTATAGGGTGTGTGCGCGTATATACAGGGTGTCTATAGGGTGTGTCTGCGTATATACAGGGTGTCTATAGGGTGTGTGCGCGTATATACAGGGTGTCTATAGGGTGTGTGCGCGTATATACAGGGTGTCTATAGGGTGTGTGCGCGTATATACAGGGTGTCTATAGGGTGTGTGCGCGTATATACAGGGTGTCTATAGGGTGTGTGCGCGTATATACAGGGTGTCTATAGGGTGTGTGCGCGTATATACAGGGTGTCTATAGGGTGTGTGCGCGTATATACAGGGTGTCTATAGGGTGTGTGTATATACAGGGTGTGTATATACAGTCTGTATACAGTGTATGTATAGTGTCTATAGGGTGTATATGTTGTGTGTGTACATATAGTATGTATACAGGGTGTATATAGTGTTTGTATGTAAGCTGTATATGTAATGCACGTATAGGGTGTGTATATAGTGTCTGTGTCCGGTGTATACAATATGTGAGTATAGGGGGAATATATTGTGTGTACATTGTATATATAGTGTGTGCATTGTATATATGGTATATGTGTACAGGGTGTATATAGTGTGCTTTGTATATACGGTATATGTGTACAGGGTGTATATAGTGTGTGCATTGTATATACGGTATATGTGTACAGGGTGTATATAGTGTGTGCATTGTATATACGGTATATGTGTACAGGGTGTATATAGTGTGTGCATTGTATATACGGTATATGTGTACAGGGTGTATATAGTGTGTGCATTGTATATACGGTATATGTGTACAGGGTGTATATAGTGTGTGCATTGTATATACGGTATATGTGTACAGGGTGTATATAGTGTGTGCATTGTATATACAGTATGTGTACAGGGTGTATATAGTGTGTGCATTGTATATATGGTATATGTGTACAGGGTGTATATAGTGTGCATTGTATATACAGTATATGTGTACAGGGTGTATATAGTGTGTGCATTGTATATACGGAATATGTGTACAGGGTGTATATAGTGTGTGCATTGTATATACGGTATATGTGTACAGGGTGTATATAGTGTGCATTGTATATACGGTATATGTGTACAGGGTGTATATAGTGTGCATTGTATATACAGTATATGTGTACAGGGTGTATATAGTGTGTGCATTGTATATATGGTATATGTGTACAGGGTGTATATAGTGTGTGCATTGTATATACGGTATATGTGTACAGGGTGTATATAGTGTGCATTGTATATACGGAATATGTGTACAGGGTGTATATAGTGTGCATTGTATATACAGTATATGTGTACAGGGTGTATATAGTGTGTGCATTGTATATACAGTATATGTGTACAGGGTGTATATAGTGTGTGCATTGTATATATGGTATATGTGTACAGGGTGTATATAGTGTGTGCATTGTATATACGGTATATGTGTACAGGGTGTGTATAGTGTGCATTGTATATACAGTATATGTGTACAGGGTGTGTATAGTGTGCATTGTATATACGGTATATGTGTACAGGGTGTGTATAGTGTGTGCATTGTATATAGGGTATATGTGTACAGGGTGTATATAGTGTGTGCATTGTATATACGGTATATGTGTACAGGGTGTATATAGTGTGTGCATTGTATATACGGTATGTGTACAGGGTGTGTATAGTGTGTGCATTGTATATACGGTATATGTGTACAGGGTGTATATAGTGTGTGCATCGTATATACGGTATATGTGTACAGGGTGTATATAGTGTGCATTGTATATAGGGTATATGTGTACAGGGTGTATATAGTGTGCATTGTATATACGGTATATGTGTACAGGGTGTATATAGTGTGCATTGTATATACGGTATATGTGTACAGGGTGTATATAGTGTGCATTGTATATACGGTATATGTGTACAGGGTGTATATAGTGTGCATTGTATATACGGTATATGTGTACAGGGTGTATATAGTGTGCATTGTATATACGGTATATGTGTACAGGGTGTATATAGTGTGCATTGTATATACGGTATATGTGTACAGGGTGTATATAGTGTGCATTGTATATACGGTATATGTGTACAGGGTGTATATAGTGTGTGCATTGTATATACGGTATATGTGTACAGGGTGTATATAGTGTGTGCATTGTATATATGGTATATGTGTACAGGGTGTATATAGTGTGTGCATTGTATATACGGTATATGTGTACAGGGTGTATATAGTGTGTGCATTGTATATACGGTATATGTGTACAGGGTGTATATAGTGTGCATTGTATATAGGGTATATGTGTACAGGGTGTATATAGTGTGCATTGTATATACGGTATATGTGTACAGGTTGTATATAGTGTGTGCATTGTATATATGGTATATGTGTACAGGGTGTATATAGTGTGCATTGTATATACGGTATATGTGTACAGGGTGTGTATAGTGTGTGCATTGTATATACGGTATATGTGTACAGGGTGTGTATAGTGTGTGCATTGTATATACGGTATATGTGTACAGGGTGTGTATAGTGTGTGCATTGTATATAGGGTATATGTGTACAGGGTGTATATAGTGTGTGCATTGTATATAGGGTATATGTGTACAGGGTGTATATAGTGTGCATTGTATATACGGTATATGTGTACAGGGTGTATATAGTGTGTGCATTGTATATAGGGTATATGTGTACAGGGTGTATATAGTGTGCATTGTATATACGGTATATGTGTACAGGGTGTATATAGTGTGCATTGTATATACGGTATATGTGTACAGGGTGTATATACAGTGTGTGCAGTGTGTATATGGGGCTGTATGAGTATAGAAGCCCACACTGCTGTGTACGGTATATACATCTCAGCATGGCTGCCATATACAGACTGTATACTCCTGTGTGTACATATATATAGTATGTATATTATACTCCAGTACCGCTTGCGCTTGTACAACTCCTCCTGGCAGCATGCGCCGTCTGCACTGCCTTTTTTTTTTTTTTTTTTTTCACGCTGCGTACAGTTGTCTGGTCCAGTGCTGGTGACGCGGTGCGTTCTCAAATTCACGTATAAACCACAAAGCCCGTCCTCAGCGTTAGGATCGGCTGTGTAATGACGCATCTACAGCGCGGGGATGGCGGTGGATGTGAGCGCTCTTGGAGCGCAATAGCCGCATTGGATGGCGGTGGATGTGAGCGCTCTTGGAGCGCAATAGCCGCATTGGATGGCGGTGGATGTGAGCGCTCTTGGAGCGCAATAGCCGCAGTGGATGGCGGTGGATGTGAGCGCTCTTGGGCGCAATAGCCGATTGGATGGCGGTGGATGTGAGCGCTCTTGGAGCGCAATAGCCGCATTGGATGGCGGTGGATGTGAGCGCTCTTGGAGCGCAATAGCCGCATTGGATGGCGGTGGATGTGAGCGCTCTTGGAGCGCAATAGCCGCATTGGATGGCGGTGGATGTGAGCGCTCTTGGAGCGCAATAGCCGCATTGGATGGCGGTGGATGTGAGCGCTCTTGGAGCGCAATAGCCGCATTGGATGGCGGTGGATGTGAGCGCTCTTGGAGCGCAATAGCCGCATTGGATGGCGGTTCACAGACCTGCCTTGGATTTCTGCTGCGCATTCACGGCAGCAATCCACTTCATGTGAACAGGTCCTTACTGTGAGGGATATGACCCCTGCGTTCTCTAGACAGGTAGAGAAGCGTTCTACGTAAACCACCTGATGATCTTCAGCTGCTGAGGGACCACAAGTCCCAGCAGTCTATTTTCCCAGAAAAGCAAGAGGTGAGACTCTGATGGACTTTAGCAGAGCCGTGGAGCTCCTGGTCCTGTGGGGAGTCAGTGGTTAATAAGAGCGGCGAGTCCTAGAGATCAGGAACTGTGAAGGGCTGGCTGCCACCAGGAAGACCCACTGACACATACAGGGCGTCTCAGGCTGGAAATGTCACCTAGGTGCCTGGAGCCTAAAAATATAGGATCCGAGTGATCTATTGTGTGTGCCAAAATGACCAGTGGTGGCAGCGGTTACTCTAGGCTCCGGGCCGACCAGTGGTGGCAGCGGTTACTCCAGGCTGCGGGCCGACCAGTGGTGGCAGCGGTTACTCCAGGCTGCGGGCCGACCAGTGGTGGCAGCAGTTACTCTAGGCTCGGGGCCGACCAGTGGTGGCAGCGGTTACTCCAGGCTGCGGGCCGATCAGTGGTGGCAGCGGTTACTCCAGGCTGCGGACCGCCCAGTGGTGGCAGCGGTTACTCCAGGCTGCGGGCCGCCCAGTGGTGGCAGCGGTTACTCCAGGCTGTGGGCTGACCAGTGGTGGCAGCGGTTACTCCAGGCTGCGGGCCGACCAGTGGTGGCAGTGGTTGCTCCAGGCTGCGGGCCGACCAGTGGTGGCAGTGGTTGCTCCAGGCTGCGGGCCGACCGGTGGTGGCAGTGGTTGCTCCAGGCTGCGGGCCGACCGGTGGTGGCAGTGGTTGCTCCAGGCTGCGGGCTGACCAGCGGTTGCTCCAGGCTGTGGGGGACCAGTGGTGGCAGCAGTTGCTCCAGGCTGCGGGCCGACCAGTGGTGGCAGTGGTTGCTCCAGGCTGTGGGGTGACCAGTGGTGGCAGCGGTTACTCCAGGCTGCGGGCCGCCCAGTGGTGGCAGCGGTTACTCCAGGCTGTGGGCTGACCAGTGGTGGCAGCGGTTACTCCAGGCTGCGGGCCGACCAGTGGTGGCAGCGGTTGCTCCAGGCTGTGGGGTGACCAGTGGTGGCAGCGGTTGCTCCAGGCTGCGGGCCGACCAGTGGTGGCAGCGGTTGCTCCAGGCTGCGGGCCGACCAGTGGTGGCTGCGGTTACTCCAGGCTGTGGGCCAATCAGTGGTGGCAGCGGTTACTCTAGGCCAGGGCTGGCCAACCTGCTGCTCTCCAGCTGTTGCAAAACTACAACTCCCAGCATGCCTAGTCTGCCTATCAGCCTACAGCAGGGCATGGTGGGAGTTGTAGTTTTGAAACAGCTAGAGAGCCGCAGGTTGGCCAGCCCTGCTCTATGCTGTGGGCCAACCAGTGGTGGCAGCGGTTACTCCAGGCTGCGGGCTGACCAGTGGTGGCACTGTGGCAGCGGTTACTCTAGGCTGTGGGCCGACCAGTGGTGGCAGTGGTTACTCTAGGCTCCGGGCCGACCAGTGGTGGCAGCGGTTATTCTAGGCTCCGGGCCGACCAGTGGTGGCAGCGGTTACGCTAGGCTGTGGGCCGACCAGTGGTGGCAGCGGTTACTCTAGGCTGCGGGCCGACCAGTGGTGGCAGCAGTTACTCCAGCCTATGGGCTGATCAGTGGTAGCAGCGGTTACTCTAGGCTGTGGGCTGACCAGTGACGGCAGCGGTTACTCCAGGCTGTGGGCTGACCAGTGGTGGCAGCGCTTACCTGCAGCCACCACTAGATGGAGCTTTCTGCGTGCTGTCACATGTTGCCGTTAATGACCACAGTGTGCAGTGAGCTCCCTCTAGTGGTGGCTGCGCACAGCCATTGTTATGTATGGCGTTGGGCTCCTCAGTCTAGGAATGTCTCTTCTGTTGTGCGCTGTGTTCTGGGGTCTGCAGACATTTGGTTGGGGGAGACGATATGGCCAGTGGTGCGGTGTCATCTTCTAGAGCCTCTCATACAGATGGTACAAGTGAGACCCGCAGGGTGTGATGGGAGTGATTGTCCTGGTGAGGGTTGCCCATTTCGGCTGGCGCTTCCGTCAGTATAGCCCACCCATGGCTGCCCCCTCCCTAAGAAGCAGCAGGACTTCCCGTCTCCTCTGACCCCTTTTCCCAGGATTTCCCTCCCCTTTTTTGGGACCGGATGCCTGCTCCCCACACCCTGCCTTGTCTTCCTGCGGGGGGAGGGGGGGGATCCAGCCTTTATGTGCTCGTACATTGTGTTGGTTCTCCCCCTTCCCTCCAGAAGTAAATCTGACAAAGCACATCAGTCACGGAGCTGGTTTAACCCCCTGTTAGCTGGAGGACTTTTCAGGTGCCGGGCATGTTACCACATGGCAGCAGAGTTCAGGGGCGAGGAGATTGAGACACAGCTCCTTCCTGTGCCAGCGGAACCAGGAACTGTCTGTGGCCAGGGGCGGTCCTGGGTTTCCGTGAATGGCAGCCGCGGTCCCAGGAGCAATCCATGTTTCTGAAGTTTTCTCCGAGAGCCGTCTTCCTAGGTAGTGTGTCCGGTAGGAGTGGTAGTGTGAGGACTAGGAAATGCTTGCTGCGATGGCTCCAGCTCCATAAAAACTGAGGTGTGGCGCCACAGGCTTTTCGCTTTCTGTATCGCCTTGGCACAGAGCGATTCCTGGCGGCACGGCTGGGGGTTGTAGTCTCTCCATGTGGTGCCAGAGTTTCACTCTGTCGCTGGTTGGGTTCCTCTCTGTAATGGAGCTTTATGGCTATAGATCGTCATTGGGTTCAGTGCGGGGGTCGGACCCCCGCCCATCGTAACATCGTGGCGTTCAGCCATCACTACGAAAAAGGAATCGGCGTGTAATTCTGCAGGACATTACGGTGGTGTCGATACGTAAGAAGTGTAGGGTTGTCTTTTACGTAATGTGCGCGCAGGAAACTGTGTGTTATACTACATCGTAGCGGTTTTGTGACTTTTGTGGTCACTTTTAAACCGTGGAGCTGTTGTCCTGCCTGGCACCCCCAGCCGATCACCAGAGCGCTGCGGCCTTTTCCTAGGCAAGCGACGACACGTTTATCAGTCACGTGGGCCTAGGCTGCAGTACCAAGCGCAGCCACTATACGGTGGGTGGCGCTAGACTCAGTAAGCTGTGAGGAGGTAGCCTGGGGATAGCAGAGTACAAGTGCTCGGCTTTCTCCAGCAACTTCATAGAGTGCGCGTCCGCCTTGCCATTCAAACAGGGCAACACGGGCCCCCATTCTCTTAATCTGTGGGGCCCCAGCGCTTCTGTGGGTCGGGGATAACCCCTTTAACTTGATTTCTGTGAGAATGACAGAACAGAGCGGCTGTCATCTGAATGTCTGTCTATCCTTTATACAGAAGGACTGCATGGAGGGAGGTGGGTTTATGGACCACTAGGGGGCACTGCACCCGCAAGTGCTGGCGCTGGACTCTCCAGCATGGAGGCGCTCCTAACCCACAGATTACATATGGCTGAGGTTGTATAGATAATTCTGTCTCCTGTCCATTGTAGTCCCTGGTGGCTCCTGTGAAGCCCATCTCTAAATCCTGTTAAGGACAGCTCGGGCAAGATGGCCGCCCCCGTAATGTTCAGGAGACAGAATAAGGCTGCATGCACACGACAGTGAAAAAAAACGTCGGTTAAAAACGGACATTTTTAACGGACGTTTGTTTCACTGATGCCTTTCTGAGAGACGGACGTTAAAAATGGACCCATTTAATTGTATGGGGTCAGTCTGTCAGTGAAAAACGGAAAAGATAGAGCATGTTCTATTTTTTGACGTCCTTTTTTCACTGACAGTCAAAAAAACTGCCATGTGAATAACCCCATAGACGACCATTGGTCTTAAAATATACATTAAAATATACAATGTACATCACATGTCCGTTTTTCACTGTCGTGTGCATGTAGCCTAAAGAACAAAGGATGTGTGTTACTATCTGGTTTTAACTGGTGACACCTTCCCATTAAAGGGTCGTGCAGCCTGTCCTCCGGTCTGTCTGCAGCGTGCAGACTGTAGTACGGTATTTTGGTCTCTTCTAATGGACGCTTTTCTTCTTTCCCCAGGAGCTGGTGGAGGCAATGATATTCAGTGGTGTTTTTCTCAGGTGAAGGGAGCTGTGGAAGACGATGTCTCAGAAGGTAAGACTAAGCTGCTAGCACCCCTGCGGCCCCATCTATGACACTTGCAGTGGGCCGTGGGCTAAACTCGTGGTCTTCGACGTGCCGGACCGCCAAAAGGTGTGTCACTGGGAATTGTCACTGGAGGTGAGGTGACTAAGAAGCGGTGCGGGTGGCCACTGTCCCCGGAGTTCTCCTGTCACCCCATGTAATTATAGGAGGGAACCTGTCGGGTCACATTACTGTGCCTCTTCTGCGCCCGCTTCCCAGGGTGTTGGGTGGAGGGACTGCGCCACGCTGAATTTGTCAGTGGCAGATGCTACTTGTTGTGTTGCATCGAGCAGAATTGGGGTCCATTCACACGTCCGCAATTCTGTTCGGCATCTTGCGGAACGGAATTGCGGACCCATTCATTTCTATGGAGACACACTATGTCCTGCCGGCATCCGCAATTGTGTTCCCGAAAAACCGAAAAAAAAAAAATAGAACTTGTCCTATTCTTGTCCACAATTGCTGACAAGAAAAGGCATTTTCTATTATAGTGACGGCGATGTGCGGTCCGCAAAATGTGGAACGCACATTGCCGGTGTCCGTGTTTTGCGGATCTGAGGATCTGCAGATCCACAAAACACACACGGACGTGTGAATGGACCCTTAGACTACTCCCCTCAGCATTTGTGGATATGTCATCCGCGTGTTTCCTGCGGGGACAGCGGGGGTCCTGCATACATTGAGGTGCCAATATCCATCGTCCTGCCTTTGGTCTTGTGCGGTCCTCCACATCAGAGACCATCAGCAAGCAGGCCTCTACTGCCGGATCCTGCTGTCAGTGGAAACCAGTCTGGCGCTGAATGGGGGTAGAGCGGTCTGGCGCTGAATGACGTCCGTGCCCCACTCCAGCGGCATTTTCTAGTGCTGCTCCTAGGAAGTGGCAGTTCACTTTTCGTCTTCTCTCTCGCAGTAAGGCGCTGGTAAGCGGCGCGCGCCTGACTTTCAGGTTTTTCCGTGATTACTTTGGCGTTTTGCAGGATAACTTTGGCTTCTCCACCCAGAAGTAAACTCCCAGACCTGTTCTCCCAGACTTGCCTGCACAGGTTTGGACTTGGCAGCGGTATGTAGTGCAGCACACTCGGCGGGGTTCTTCTCACAACTGCTCCAGGTCCAAGATATCACTGATGGACCCCCTCCCCCCCTGCAGGGCTGGCGGGGCGATGATCCTGGCTGTAGACCAGGGATGCCCAATCCGCGGCCCTCCAGCTGTTGCCAAACAACAATTCCCAACATGCTCTGATATCTGTAAGCTGTCCAGGCATGATGGGAGTTGTAGTTCTCCAACAACTGGAGGGCCGCTGGTTGGACATCCCTGGTCTAGAGTGTTGCATCATCCATAGCTGTATAAATGAACGCAGGCAACGCCTGCATGCCCCCCGGTAATCTGCCACTGCTGTCAGAATTGTACAGTAGCTGCTGGGATTTGTAGTTCTCCCTCATACTGGTGGAGGTAACGAGCGTTCTCCCTACACATGTACTTTACCTTCAGAGAGCCGGGACACCACACGACCCTGAATCCTGCGGCAGGACAGGGCTCTGCAACCCCAGCCACTCCAGCTGTTGTGGAACTACAACTCCCAGGATGTATGCGACTTTCCTGAACCACCGTGCTGGGCGTCGGAGTTTCACCGGAAGTTGCTCTGCCCTTGTATAACTTATATTCTCCATATCTATTTGTCCTTATGGCAGCCCTCCCCGCCCGGCACTCTTTCCTGCCAGTGTTGTCATGGGGAACACGGATGTGGATCAGACAGTAATGTGCACCATGGCATCGTTAGCTTTATGGGGGTGTTGGTGGTGGGGGCACAATCGAACTGTATTGATTTTAGACTGTACTCCTCTCTGACAATTAAATGTGCATGAATGTTGGCGGTTTTCGACACTGCGTGTGTGAGTGCACCGATCCGCTCCTTGTAAAGTTGGGTGCTGCAGATAAAAATTGGGGTGCACTGGTCTTATTGACAGAGGGCTCCCTCGTCGCCTTATCTATAGGACCCCAGGTGCCGGTGCAGAGTCCGCAGCGAGGACTCTACTGGTCACATGATTGGTAGGTGATGTTGGCTACGAAGGTGCACATGACCGGTATGACACAATATGCCGGTTATAAATTAAGGGGTGACCGTCTAGTGATAGCCCCCACTATGTTCATTTCATAGGGGGGGGGGTCAGCTTCTCCTTAATTCCAGCCTACTGCAGACTTAAAGGGCCAGGCCCATCTCGCACATTGGTGGCATATCGCTAGGGTCTGCCACCAATGTCTGATGGGTGCGGGTCGCACCTCTAGAACGGAGCCCGCCAAGTGAAGGGGAGCGCGGGGCATGTTCGGCCACCCTCCATTAATTTCCGTGGGAGTGCCAAAAATAGCCTAACGGCATGCTCGGCTATTTTACAGAGTCCGATAGAAATGAATGGGAAGAGCACTGCGCAAGTGCGGCCGCTCTCCATTCACTTCTATAGGGCTGACGGAAATAGCGGAGCCAGCGCTCAGCTGTTTCCGGCCCTCCCATAGAGATGAATGGAGAGCGGCTGCACATGCCCTGTGCTCCCCTTCACTTGGCAGGCTCTGTTCTAGAGATAGGTGCGGGGACATTAGTGGAATACCCTAGCGCAGTGAAGGTTAACCTCCGGCACTCCAGCTGTGGTGAAACTACAACTCCCAGCATGCTCCATTCATTTCTGTGGAGTTCGGAAGACAGCCAAGCAAGTGTACATCTTGGGGGTTGTAGTTTCACCACCAGAGGTTAGCCATCACAGCCCTAGCGATATGCCAGCAATGTGTGAGGGGGTCAGCCCCTTTAAAACTGACGGTTTCTCGTAGCTCCGCCGTAAGGCTGTATTCGGAATGGGTTTGTAGAAATCCACGGGCTTTTGCTGCTGGATCAACCTCATTCACATGTTCAAATCTGCCGTGTGTGAATATACCCCAGTGAACGTGCCATTGAGCGAGCGTGTGTCATGGTCCCTAGAGACATCGCTGCTCTGCATAGCACAGTAATGAACTTGCATCAGCCATGTTCACCTCCACCTTCCCATATCTATTACATACGTGTGTGATGCTTCTGTCGTTGCAGCCGATATCATATCTACAGTAGAATTTAATCATTCTGGAGAATTATTGGCCACTGGAGATAAAGGAGGACGTGTGGTCATCTTCCAGCAGGAGGTAAGTATGCTCGTTTTTACTGTGAGTACTGCTCCTGCCCATACTGCGGTGAATATAGTAACCTGATCACCCCCGTCCTCTGCTGCACTGCTGAGCCGCGGGCGTCTGGGGGGCGTTCCCGGCCCTGGAGCCGCTAGCTGAGACAAGGGGACTGCTGCCATCTAGTGGTGCCGAGCAGACTTGCACGTGAGTTGTGAAAACCTATACCAAGCTGACTGTTCCCATGTGTTGTTCCCTACAGAGCAAAAGCCCTTATCATAGAGGGGAGTATAGTGTCTATAGCACTTTCCAGAGCCACGAGCCTGAATTTGACTACTTGAAGAGTTTAGAAATTGAAGAAAAGATCAACAAGATCCGATGGTTACCGCAGAAGAACGCGGCACAGTTCCTGTTGTCTACAAACGGTTAGTCTCCGCTTTGCTGCTTCACATTTTAACCCAAATACAAGCTGAACTCTTAAGGTGGAGATTTAGCAAGACTGCGACAGTCTTTATATCCGCTGCACTGCTGGAGGATGCGCCAAATTTATCAGGTGGCACATGCTTCGGCTGTCCGTGCGCCTAAACAGAACTCTGCGGCCGATCTGAGCTGCCGTACGTTTCTGGCTTCATTGATGATAAATCGCCCTCTAAAAGTGATACCCGTACGATGAGTGTAGATGCCTGGCGCCTTGTGAAAAGTTGTCCGGAGCCTTACGCCTACAGGCACCTTCATGCAACTTTTATCAGTTCAAATTTGTAGCCTGACTAAAGAAGAGGCTTAGACACACCACCTACTGAAAGATTCAGGAAGCACATAGCTTCACGTATTCTCCAGAACTGAACAGCCCAAAAAAAAACGCCTGTGCCTCGGCATCAAAAAGTGTCCAGTTTAGTAAAAGGCAGTGAGTAGATGTCACCGCTTTCCTTCCTTTACTAGAGAGATCCCTCACCCAAATGTGACAAGTACAGAGCATATATCCTGTACGATTGGTAAGAGGGGGTGATGACTGGAAGAAAAGTTCCGGTATTCATGATAAAGCCAGCCGTAGAGCTCCGTTGATGGACCGTCATCGAGGTGACATCCCAGTCACCATATCGGCGTGTGAAGTGGGGGTGCCGTACTTCTGGGCTGTAATGATACAGTGACTTTAAGGGTCCATTCACACGACCATGATTCCGCAACACTGCGGACCCGTTCTTTTCAGTGGGGCTGCAAAAGATGCAGACGCCACACCATGTGCTTTCCGCATCCGTAGTTCCGTTCTGCGGCCCCGCAAAAGAGAGAGCATGTCCTATTCTTGTCCGCAATTTCAAAATGCGGAATGCACACATGCCTGTACCCGTGTTTTGCGGGCTGCAAAACACTTAGTCGTGTGAATGGACCCTGACAGTGCCTAAACCATGAGAAGAGAGGCAGTAAGCCTGTGTATAGCTAGTCCTGGATATAGGAGTGGATACTATTGTAACCAGTCTCGGACAATGTGAGCGGAACGCAGCAGCTGTCTCTCTGCTGGTTTGCTACAGTGTATCAGTCCAGGCCGTTCAGTTCGCAGAGCATTGTCTAGATCAGGCATGCTCAACCTGCGGCCCTCCAGCTGTTGCAAAACTACAACTCCCAGCATGCCCAAACAGCCTACAGCTATCCGCCTACAGCAGGGCATTGTGGGAGTTGTAGTTTTATAACAGCTGGAGGGCCGCAGGTTGAACCTGCCTGATCTAGATGGTACACTACTGTATTCACTTCTCAGCTGAGAGCAGAACTGGCTATGGACTGCCTCTGGGTGTAAACAAGGGTTTTCATTCACTGACACAAACGTATATCTTGATAATGGAGCCAGAACATAAAGTATGTTAGTAAATTGTAGAACTTTTTATCTATAAAGTGGTTAACCTCGCCAGTTTTTTATTCCTTCCCTCACAGATAAAACTATCAAGCTGTGGAAAATCAGTGAACGTGACAAAAGACCAGAAGGTTACAACCTTAAAGAGGAGAATGGGAGGTATAGGGATCCGACCACTGTGACCACTCTCAGGGTACGTTCTTCTCTCCTCCGTGTTAATGTTCTGTGCGCTGTGTAACCGGTTCTGTGGTACCTGGAATGAGCCTGTGTGGTCTTCTGTTTTAGGTGCCAGTTTTCCGCCCCATGGACCTGATGGTTGAAGCTAGTCCTCGTAGAATCTTCGCCAACGCTCATACGTATCACATCAATTCCATCTCTGTCAACAGCGACTATGAGACGTATCTGTCGGCAGACGACCTTCGGGTCAATCTTTGGCACTTGGAGATCACAGACAGGAGCTTTAGTATCCTTTTCCAAATATCTAAAAACTTTTCTGCTCCAACAGCTCGTTTTGCTGAGTGAAGGCTGGTCGTTTTCATGCAGTGGCTGCTACAGGGTTAACTAAAAGGGTTATTTGTGACATTGATGGTCTGTCCGTAGCATAGGTGATCAATGTCAGGTCAGTGGGGTGTCTGACTCTGCACCCATGTCGTCATCTGTTTGAAGGGGCACCCCTGCTACTGTGAATACCCCATTCGCCTTTAGGTACCGGACTGTGCCCGCGCCCATTCATTTGGGCTGTATTGAATTGAAATTCCCTATAAACGACGGATGGGCAGAGGGGCTGAGGGCTGCACCCCACCGATCTAAAATTGATCTAGCTTAAGAATAGGCCATCAGTTTTTAAGGGGGATTCCGGTTATTAGATTGGTGGGGGTCCCAGCAGTAGGATTGCAAGGACTGGGGGCCCCGTCCCTCCTGCAGCCAACTTGAAATGAGTGGCGCGGTCATGCGTGCAGCCGCTCCATTCATTTCTGTGGGAGTTCCGGAGATAGCCGAGCGCTGTACTCTCGAACTCCCATAGAAATTAATCGAGCAGCCACACGCATGTGCGACCAGCTCTCCGCTGTGACACGGTCTCTTTTGTAGGACATGAAAAATGCATCCGTTTATACTCCACCTCTGCACGTGTTTCCTTTACTCCCTGCTCCAGATATCGTAGATATTAAACCTACCAATATGGAAGAGTTAACAGAAGTGATCACAGCCGCTGAGTTCCACCCGCATCACTGCAACACTTTTGTATACAGCAGCAGCAAAGGCACCATCCGCCTGTGTGATATGCGCGAGTCGGCGCTGTGCGATCGCCACTCCAAGTGTAAGTTATAAAACGTGAGGCGCCACGGTTGTAAAAAAATATGCCTTTTTTACAGCATTTGTAGAATAAGCCCTGCATGGGGGTCCTGTGCCGCTTTAAACTGAAGCTTAGCTTAGTGGCATGATGAAAGGCTGCCCCCTCCTCCGCCAGGCTTCCCGCTGACACAGTTGGGGACTGGAGAACCCCTGGGGACCTAGAAGGGACCCCAGGACTGTCTGTACACCAATGTGTTGGCATACAGGGGTGTGAGACTCCATTAGAAGTATAAAATAAAGCTGTAAGGCGGTAAACACTTAAAAGGGTTTCTGATAGCCTATCTTCTGGATAGGTCACTATCTGATCGGTGGGGGTCCTGCACTCCTGTGAGTCCCACGGCCTTCTCGCAGCTCACCAAGCGCAGCACCGGACATTGTATAACGGCTGTGCTTGGTGTCGCTCTCAGCCACATGACGGATAAACGTGTCGTCACTTGACCTAGGAAGAGCTGAGAGAATGCCGCGGTGCTCACAGGAGAGCCGCTGCTTTCTCAAACGGCTGATTGGTGGGGGTCCCGGGTGTCGGACCCCCACCGTTAAGATACTGATGACCTATCCAAAGGATAGTTTTCCGTTTTGTAAGTTCAGGTATGTATATGCATTCCGTCATATTAGAAGTCTATGGCCAGCAGAACAGATCCGTATGGTTTCCGTTATGCAGGCGTCATCTCCAAAACTGAAGTTCGCTCATCACTAGTCATCAGTATTAAAATCTCGGAAAATCCGATTATAGACTTGACACCTTCTGGGCAATTTTTCATATTTTTTTTTTTTTTTTTTTGCATTTTACTTATTTTGCGCTAAATCTTTTTTTCAGTTGCTCTTTATTAAAAATGTTCAGCTGTTTTTGAGATACAGGGGTTAAGTCTGTTTGCAGTGTGTCACTTCTGGGTTGGCTCCTGTGTAGCTCTTATCTCTGATCTCTTGACCTCATAAACACTGGTTAAGCTGTATTCTTATCAGTTTGATAAGAGTTTATCTATAATCAGTGTTTATGTTGTGAATTTGTCTTTATTAAAAATGATCTTTAGCCCAAAATGAGTAGAAACTGCCCCAAAGGTGTCCACAGCCTTTAGCCCCTTAGAGACCACCCACTGTCTTTTGTCATCGCTGCACTCCTCCGCCACAAAGGAACATCCTTGATTCTTTGAGCAGCTGTTTGCTCTACAGACCGAATCGGGGGTATCTCCGATCCCAACTATTAACCCGTTGATTGCCACAGTCTGTGACCACAGCATGATCAAAGAGGATTTCTATTTCTGATTGGGTCCCAGTGGTCTGACTGGAGCCTGGGTAAGCCCCCTGCAGTGGGGAACTAGAAAGGACCACTGGACTGTAAATTCCATCCTGCTGTCGTGGGGGGGGGGGGGGGTTTGCCGTGGAGACTCACTGCCAACTTTCTGCAACTGAGAACCCGTTCCAGTCATCTGAATGGACCTTGCAGAAATCCACATGCTTCGCGCCCCATTTGAATGGAGCGGATTTTTAAATTGCGGAAATTTCTGCAACAAAATCCACAGCGTGCGGAGGCTCCCTTATAAGTATAAAGTAGTTTTATCAAATAGTAATTTCTTAATGGGATATTAAAAATAAGGAATAAAAAAAAGTAATAGTTTCATAAAATACATTTTACAGCGCATACTTTACATAAAAGCAAGAAAAACTAGACCGATTAAGTGTCCACATGGCCTAAAGTGTGCAGTGTAAATGTGTACGGTATAAACAATAAAGTGAAAAAAGCAATGTCAGAAACGGCTTTTTCTAGATAGGCAAAAAAAGTGTAGAATTGACAGTATGTTATACGTACCCTGAAGCAGCACCAAAATGCAGTTTTTCTTCTATAAAGCTAGGCCTTGGGCTACTTTCACACTTGCAGCAGCAGGGTCCGGCGGATGAACAGCCGGCCGGATCCGTGCTAACGCTAGCCCCCCATGCCGCCGGAAGTCCGGCCTCAGCACAACAAACAAGCTGAGAGGCGGCTGGACAAAAAATACAGCATCCAATGGCAGGCATGAGCCTCCGTAGCGTCACCCACGATACTAGGGAGGCTCGTCATTGGCTGCTCCCCCTGACACCGGATGTTTTCATCCGCGTGCGGGCAGCCTGGTAAGTAGAATCAGTGTGAAGGGGTAGGGGGGTAGCGACATTTCTAGCCTCGGATAACCCCTTTAGGAGAAAAAAGATTCTTCCCATTCCCCTTCAGTCCTAAACATTAAGAGCAAGATGGCTGTATCCAAGAAAAGCTCTGGTCTCTGATATTCCCGGATATTGGAGGGGTTAACATTGCTTTCTTCTTTCCAGTGTTCGAGGAGCCGGAAGATCCCAGCAATCGGTCCTTCTTCTCCGAGATCATCTCTTCCATTTCTGATGTGAAGTTCAGCCACAATGGGCGATACATGATGACCAGGGACTACTTGTCTGTCAAAATCTGGGACTTGAACATGGAGAGCCGTCCCGTGGAAACCTATCAGGTGACTGGGAAGCTGCAGGGGGTCGGGGGAGATGTAAACGCTTCACCTAGATGGACAGGAGGGCCTCCTAAAATGCAGAGCGCAAAGTAGAAGCCTTTCAGTTTCCCTCTTCCGTTCAGCAATTTCTTGGTTACAACCTTACGCCAGGGCAGTTAAAAAAATGCGCACAATATGACCGCGACTCGCTGCTGCATTGAGGTCATGTGTGTGTTTTTGGGTATAATTTGGATGAGTCCAAGGCGTTTTATTGCCCCTGGTGTGATTATATGAAACTGTGTCCATGACTATTGTAAAAGAAATGGTTTTTGGTAGTAGATTGCAACTTTCCGCATGGAGCTCAATCTAAATTGCATGCAACTTTTTAACCGTGTTGTAAATCTTAAAGGGGTCCTCTACATGTATCATGTAGGGAAAGTTAATACACTGCACTTACTAATGTATTGTGATTGTCCATGTTGCCTCCTTTGCTGGCCGGATTCATTTTTCCATCACATACACTGCCCGTTTCCGTGGTAATGCCCACCACCACTACAGGAAAGGGAGCTGCTGCGCATGCGTGTCTATGCGCACTTCCACTGTCACGCTTGCTCTTTTTTTCCTATAGTGTGCAAGCGTGTCCACCGCTGCTGGATTGCAGGGTGGTTGTACCCATGGAAACAAGAAGTGTATAATGAAATGGAAAAAGGGGTAAAGGAAGCAATATGGACAATCACAATACGTTAGTAAGAGCCTTGTAACTTTCTCTGCATGGTGCCTGCCGTGTGCTGAAGTGAGACGACCCCATCAGCATGCCGCAGACAAACCAGAGGCATTTTCTTGGGCGTGCAACAAAAGCTGCGGTGGAGCTCTGCACCCCAGTCCTCAGGTGCTCCCAGCAGGTCATGATTTCAGCACCCCAGCTACTCCATCAGATTCCATCGGCCCCATACTGCCCTGTACGGTTATGGTCGGGTGTCGAGAATTCCTCCATATACTGCCGACCCTCTGGCATCCCATTGCCGATGAGAAATGTAATGTTGCCAGGTTCCCTTGGAGAACTATGCAATTCATTGCGTCCGCGGGAGAGAGAGGGCTGCTTTTCGGAGCAGTCTCCATCCTATAGCACCCGGGTTTGAACCACAGGCAGCATCTGCGTGGTCATTGTATGTTTGCTGCCACTTTCTACTTTTCATAAATGTGCCCTAGTGCCTATTGCTGTGATGGATGCCACCCAGCAGTCCGTACTAATAGCGCTCTGCTTCCACAGGTACATGAATACCTCAGGAGTAAGCTCTGCTCCTTATACGAGAACGACTGCATCTTCGACAAGTTTGAGTGCTGTTGGAACGGGCCTGACAAGTAAGTAGAGCCCAGTGCGCCCCTTGTACCCTGTGGCACTTCGCACCCGCTGTTGTATAACTCGTCCCGCTCTTCCCCTCTCAGTGTCGTCATGACCGGCTCCTACAACAACTTTTTCCGAATGTTTGACCGCAACACCAAACGCGACATTACCCTTGAGGCCTCACGGGAGAACAGCAAGCCACGTATGGTGCTGAAACCGCGCAAGGTGTGCGCCAGCGGCAAGCGGAAGAAGGACGAGATCACGGTGGACAGTCTGGACTTCAACAAGAAGATCCTGCACACAGCCTGGCACCCTAAAGAGAACATCATTGCCGTGGCCACCACCAATAACCTGTATATATTCCAGGACCGGGTCAATTAGTACTGGCCTCTTCCATACAGGACAGTCCTTTAGTCCAGCTAGTTCCAATAGTCGAGCCTAGAATTCGTACCCCGATCCAAAACTGAAGAAAACTTCTGACCGTGCGGGAACTCTTGGCAGTCCCTCCCCGTCTGACTTTTCCAGTGTTTAAGGTGCCATCGATTTATCCTTTTTTTTTTTATAGCTGCGCAGGGTGCACCCTGCTTCTGCTGTCTTCTCGCCCTGTGGGGGTCACAGCAGGAATTACTGTATTTTTATTTTATTATTTTTTTTCTCTTTTTAACCATCTTGCCTGATTTGTAGGTTTCATTTTGTCAGTTTTTTTGTATTATGTTCGGATGTCAATTGCAGTACCAGCCTGCACTCCTGTACGGTTCCTTCTGTAGGACCTTGAGTGATTGGGGTGGGATTAATCTGTGCATTTGTTTTTCCCCTCTTCACTTCATATTTTTTTTTCCCGCTGTTGTATTTTTTACACCCTCCCTTCCCCCTTTCGTTTATGTCCTTCTTGCAGTCTTCGAAGTTCATTCTTCTGTACCTAAACGTCCCGTTCCCTGCTCTTCTTCCTCACCTTGCCCTGCGCTGGTGTAAATCCAACTGCTAGGAAAGCACACAGGGAATTTGGGTTGACCCGTGGCAGGGTTGGAGGGGTGGGGGGCAAGGCTATGACTATGAGAGTTGTCTTGGTCACTCATTTTTAATGACGACCTGACTGTAATCACTTCTTGCCTTGTCTGGCGGCGAAAAAGGGGAGGGGGGAAAAAACAAAAGGACTTTAAAAAATAAAATAAAAAAATAATGAAAAAAAAATCCAAAAAACTAAGGATAAAAAACTACTGAATAAATGACAATTTAAAAAAAAATGTGTTGGAGTCATTCAAAAACGGTCATCGCTTTATCATTATCTTGACAAGAAAAAATCACTATAAGGTGCGCTCTCTGCTAAGTGTAATAGTTTAGGGTCTCTCCTCTACATTAAAGGGGGTCTCCAGACTACAGGTATTGATGACCTATCCTCTGGAATAGTGTTGAGCGAACTTGTGTTTTAAGTTCTGCGTCCAAAGTTCAGGTTATCAAAGAATCGCGTTATGGATTCCGCTACCACGGAGCATAACGGAATTTGGAATCCATAACGGGATTCTTCGATAACGTGAACCATGGACGCCGAACTTAAACAAGTTCGCTCAACACTACTCAGGAATAGTAATCAATTTCAGATCGGTGGGGGTCCGACTCCTGGCATCCCTGCTTCTGTGATCGCCAGATCCCTTCCCTACAGAGTAATTACAGAATGATTGGGACAAACAGCACTAATTACACCGCCACTACAGTGTAGAGCAGGGGTAGGCAACCTCTGGCACTCCAGCTGTTGTGAAACTACCACTCCCAGCATGTACACTTGCTCTGCTTTTCTTAGAACTCTCATAGACATGAATGGAACATGCTGGGAATTGTAGTTTCACAACAGCTGGAGGGCCGAAGGTTGCTGACCCCTGGTGTAGGTGTGCAGCACTCGCACGATGGGCGGCGGAGGTGCTGGACATCAGACCCCCACCGATCTGATGGGCAATCTATATGCCATCACTAGAGAACCCCTTTAAAATCCTCTGCAGAAATCCTCAACAGAACGGAAAATCTGCAACATGAGAAAACTTCCGCCCCATCCATGTGCGCTGCGGAATCCAGAGCCAGCTTTTCTTTGCCTGAACTTACCGTAAGAGAGATTCACACGCGGCCGATTTTTGTGGTAATTTCTGCCAATGAGAAATCCGTTGCGCTCATCTGAATGAGGTGGTTTCTCGAGCGTGTGAATATCTGCAGGCCCCGTTCAGATGAATGAGGCGGTCACAGAAAATTCTCCGAATCTGTCGCCTGCGTGTGCGTACACCCCTAAGCTGTGTTCACATGTGGCGCATGCGCTGCAGATTTGCATGTGGAAATTCCACAGTGTGTAATAGTCGGAGCAAAGGGTGAGATCGGCCGTAACTCATCCATGCGTCCAGAAAATCTGCCCGTAACGTGGCTTCTAGATCCTCAGCAAGTCAATGTATGGAGCAGATTTCACCCTGCGGTCACTTCTCTCAACATGTCTGTTTTAGTACATACATGTATTCACTCTGAAATAACATTCTGGAACATCTGTTCCTCTGATATTCCTCCTGGAATTGTATGTAAATTTACAGTTGGATTCGTCTGTCTCCTCGCACACTGTTAGGGCTCATGCACACGACCGTATGTATTTTGTGGTCTGCAAAATGACCGTGTTACATCTCTTTTTTCTGTGGATCCTTTGTAACAATCGTATATCAAGGGGAGAAACGGTACTGGATTGCACAACCACAATGCTATGCTTCGATCTAATTAAATGCGCCATCTCAGCGTAATATTAAAGTGTACAGCCCCCTATACTGCATGCTGTACAAGAGGCATTAGTGTACATTTTGAACAAAAGGCATAAGCCCACTCACCACGCCAAGGTTGCCTCTTTGAGTGAGACCTACTCTGACAAAAAAAAGCGTTTTTGTGGTGTTGTGCTGGTGATGTCACCAGGCTTCCTGGCAGCCCCATAGAAAAGCCCGGTTTGTCATCAGAACTCTTGAAAATGCCTTTGCCCTGCTCTGATGCTCCTGTCACGGGGGCTGCCTGGGACAAAATGGAAACGCCATCCGCTGCCTACTGACTGCACTACGGTCGTGAACAAGGTCCAGGTTGGACCGAAACGTTGGCCAGATTATAAAGCATGTATCAGTGTATACTAGAGTAATGTGGAGGGATGACAAATAAATCATTCTTACTTGCATCGACAATTTGAGTGCCGTGGTACTTTTTGAATTATACGACAACCCTTTACCACTGAGCACCACCAACAAAATAAGGAGTGCCGTTCAATACTATATAATACATGGGACAAAATGGAGGTATGTCCGGGTCCAGCTCTGCACCCAGACAACCCCTTTAACTTCCGCTTATAACAAAGAACACATACAATACGTCATATGTCCAAACAGAAAGGTGAAAAAGAAAAATATAAACCCTGTAAGCCTACAGCGCTCCAGAGAGAATGCTTGCAAAAACCGCATCGTGCGAATAGCATTTTGTGCCCAAATGGGAATTGTTACCATTGCTCTATGGACATTTGTCTCTGGTGCACGGGGCCACTCGTCCTAAACTAGGAAGGCACGACCTTTGCTGCTGATATTGAACTTTTGTGCATATATATAGATCTGGAAAGATGTGTTGTGAATTCCACCAATTAATATTTTTTTTTACATTTTTTAAAATATTTTTTTGGACACCACAAAACGATAAACGTACTGATATAAATAAAGCTCTTTCTTCTAAATAAAGGGCTTATGTCTCATTTTTCCTTTTTGGGCTTACTAAAATCCTTATAGTGCGATTATTCAATATATAGTGTTCTTACCTTTTTCTGTGGATTATTTTCCTTAAAAATTGCACTTTTACAATATGTTGATTACCTCGCTACCAGCTAGTAGGGCGGTTACTTGCTGATAGCCGCCGCAGCCTCCTTTCAAAAAAACGCCCCTTCCTCCTGTTGATTGATGGGGCCAGCGAGCGCTCTCTTCCTTCCTATGCAAAACACATATAGACATGTGAATGGAGCCTTACAGGGGGGTGATCAGGGGTTAACAAGGGGGGGGGGTGTAGTGTGGTGCTTGGTGCAACTTTACATAGCTACCTGGTCCTCTGGTGGTCGATCCCAGCAAATGGGACCAAATCTTGCCTCTCGCGAGATGACGCGCGGATGCGTCCAGGAGGAACAAGCCTGCCGCCGCCTGGACGCATCCGTGCGTATAGCGGTCGGCAGGCGGTTAAGGTGCATACTACACGATGATGGCATTTTGTATAATGCTCTCAGGAATAGATGCCGGATTGTCTCACGACGGCCTTGTTTTTTAGCAAATTCATTGTCTCCTTTCTTTACACGGATCCCAAGTAGAGTTAAAAACACTCACATGAAGTACCAGGGGTCACCAAATATGTAAAACGTGTGGGTTTGCGTACCCAGCTACCAAATTTAAAAATTCCGCACGCACAGAAACCTTCACAATATAAAGCTATTTGAATTGTAATTCAGTGGCGGTGACATATGTCATAGAATGCGCCAGATGTGACATCGTGTATGTGGGCCGCACGAGTAGACAGTTTAAAGCTAGGATACGTGAGCACCTCTAGTGCAGCCATTTTATTGAGAACCGTAACAGAAAGGTGGACACCTTCCGTACTTACGCAATTTAAAAGGTGTTAGTCCCGTCTAGGGGAGGCGACCTAAAGAAGATTTGATTGCGTGAAGCATTCTGGATCTGCAGATTGAATACCCGTTTTTCGTCAAGACTGAATCAGAAGAAAGAGCTAATTTATTTATATCAGTAGGTTTTTCATGTAGGGATGTGTCTAAAAAAATTACAAAAAAATATTAATAAGTAATAACATTGGTGGAATTCACAACACATATTTCCAGATCTATATATATATAGGTATAGGACGAGTGGCCCCGTGCACCAGAGACAAAGGTTTATGGAGCAATGGTAACAATTCCCATTTGGGCACACGATGCTATAGGCTTACTTTTTAACCGGGTTTATATTTTTCTTTTGCCGTTTTTTCTTTTTCACCTTTCTGTTTGGACATATGACGTATTGTATGTGTTCTTTGTTATAAGCTGAAGTTAAAGGTGTTGTCCGGGATCAGAGCTGGACCCGGATATGCCTCCATTTTCTCCCAGGCAGCCCCCCTGACAGGAGCATCGGAGCAGGGCAAAGGCATTTTCAGGAGTTCCGGTGATGAACCGGGCTCTCCATGGGGCTGCCAGGAAGCCCGGTGACGTCACCAGCACTGATGGGCGGGCTTTAGCGCTGCCCTAGCCTGTAAAATGGCTAGGGCAGCGCTAAAGCCCGACCATCAGAGCCGGTGACGTCACTGAACACACTGCCGGGCGGAATTTCCTCACAAAAGAGTCCTTACCCTGAGCGATTCAGCGCATGGCTAAGGAGAGCATCGGAGTCTGAACTGCTCCGGTACTCAAGTCAGGGGGCTGCCTGGGGGAAAATGGGGATATGTTCGGGTTCAGCTCTGATCCCGGACAACCCCTTTAAGCATGCAATATAAATGAAGAGAAATATGAGTCAATGAACTGACTGCGAGGTGTCCAGGCCAGGGATGATTTTTACTCCGTCCCCTGCACCCGATTCCTTTTCACCGGATTGGTGGACGATGGTTACTTCTACCCTCGGGCAGTACACCTCACAAGGTTATGATTAAGGCCTTATTCACACGTCCGTAGTGTTTACGGATCCGCAAATTGCGGATCCATAAACACACCCGGCCGGCAGCCCCATAGAAATGTCTATTCTTGTCCGCAATTGCGGGCAAGAATAGGACATGCTCTACTTTTTTGCGGAGCTGCGGCCGTAAGATCGGTGGAGCGCTCCGCAAAAACTGATGCGGACACGGGTGAAAAAATGCGTGTGTGTGCATAAACTGGGTTCACATGGAGGATAATGGCGGTTCACCGCACACACACCCCCCCCCCCCACACACACACAAAAAAAATAAAAAATCTTGTAATAACTGTATACACATACTGCACCACAACTCCCAGCATGCACACTTGCTCAGCAGTTTTTAGAACTCCCACAGTAGTGAATGGTGCATTCTGGGGGTTGTAGTTTCGGTACACACAGGGCGTCACAGATTGACGATCCCTGCTCTATAGGACTTGTTTTATGCTTTTTTTCCTGACATTTGTGGCACAAAAAAAAAAGGTTTGGAATGTGTAGCCTTTAAATGCTGACGCTTAGTCTGCAAGTCCGGCCAGGGGCTGCTTGTGTGTGAGGAGCGCTTGGTGAATAGTAACACCCAGCCATCGGTTTATTCATTCATTTCCAGGAAGAATATCAGAGGGACCGCGCACCGTTCTGGGAAGAGATACACAATCGTTATTTTACGGGGCATTACACAGACGAAGTTGCACTGGTATTTTTCTTTTTTAGGGGAGGGGCGGTCTGCAGTAGCGCTAGAATACGCTCATGCAGGTTTTCTTTACGGTAGTTTTTCGGGAATGTTTTTAATTTTTTTTTTTTGCAGACAGTTGCCCAGATTTAGGCCTCCTTCACACGAACGTATTGGTTCCGTTCCATGCATTGGTGACTGCAATTTGCAGTCCCCAATGTACGGGCAACGTCCATGCGGCGGCACGGGATGGATCCAGACCCATTCAACTTGAATGGGTCCGTGATCCGTCCGTTCCGCAAAAAGATAGAACAAGTTCTATCTTTTGTGGAACGGAAGCACTCCGTAGTGCTTCCGTTCCGCACCGCAATTCTGGATTTGCGGACTCATTCAAGTGAATAAGTCCGCATCCGAAGTGAATGGGGCTGCGGGAAAATCGCAAGCATCTGCAAGCAAGCAAGACGATCGGGATGGGGACCTGATCTTTATTATTTTCCCTTATAACATAGTTATAAAGGAAAATAATAGCATTCTCAATAGAGAATGCAAAGTAAAAAGGGCAATAGAGGGTTAAAAATAATTAAAAAAACTAACTCACCTCTTCCATTTGATCGCGTAGCTGCCGGTTACCGGTCTCCTGTTCTGTCTTCAGCCGGGAAGGGGTTGAAAGACCTTCAGTGACGTCATCATGGAAGCAGGTGATTGGACCATATGACCCAGTGACGTCACTGAAGGTCCTTCACCCCCTGCCCAGCTGAATACAGAACAGAACACCGGCAGCTACGCAATCAAATGGAAGAGGTGAGTTTATTTTTAACCCTCTATTGTCTTTTTTACTTTGCATTCTGTATTTAGAATGCTTTTATTTTCCTTTATAACTATGTTATATGGGAAAATAATAAAATATACAGAACACTCAACCCGAAACCAGACTTCAGGTCTGGGTACCAAACATGCCGATTTTTCCCACGAGAGTGCAAAATGCATTAAAACGCTTTGCACTCACACGGGAAAATCGCGCATCTTCCCGCAACGCACCCGCCTCTTATCCGGGCGTCAAACGTGACGCCCGTGTGAAAGAGGCCTAAGGGCAGAAAAAAAATGGTGTGTCCTGCATCTCATATTTCCCATAGACCTTCAGCTAACATCTGGAGTTGGCATTTTGTACCGCAGAACGCTAAAAACACAAGCAAAAACAAAAATACCAGCAAAAACCTGTGTGAATTCACCCCATTTATTTCACGGAGTGAGCGCTTCCGCCAGTCTGCGCAGAGCTCAGGGATGTTGGGGTCACAGCTGCCTACTGATGCCGTCGGGCCAGGTGGACTTGCATGGTAAAGGTTTGGTGTGGGTTGCGATCTCTGGGATCGGGCACCATAAGAGTACTTGGATATACCAGTCAGTATACACCGCTCAGCCGTAGACCTGATGAGTGTGTATATATAAGCCCCCCCATACAACGCCTGTGCTTTAAAGGCGATGTACACCTTCAGAGGCAATTTTTTTTTTTTATGATTGCATTTTACTCATTTTGGGCTCAAAATAGTTTTTTCAACTGGTCTTTGTCAAAAATATTGAGTCGTTCTGTCACAAAGGGTTAACTGTTTTTCTAGTGGTGTGACGGGTACTTTCACTTTGTGCCTCAACTACTAAGAGGTCATAAGCAATTATTTAAAGGTCCCTTTACACGGGATGATATTACAGCAGACTGTCGGGGAGAAAGCGTTCCTTCCCGTCAATCTGCTGATCGCTAGAGGAGGAGAACGCTGCTATTACATGCAGTGATCTCCTCCACAGTATGGGGAGCAGTGATCGCTAACGCAATCGCTCTTCCCTACACTGGGTGTTTGCCGGCAGCAGAATGTGATTACACAGCACGATGTAACACTGGTAAACGTTTTGGGTGCACACAAGCAATCGGATTACCTGATGAACAAGTGTAATGTCCCAGAGTGACAATTCAACTCTTTTCTACACCTCGCTACCACTGTCCATAACCTAATACATATCCTGCAAATATATCCTGTAATGTTCATAATTGTGACTATTCATTTCTATGTAATGTTATGTTCAAGTGTAATAACCTGGTTGACCACTTGGTGGCAGCAACACAACTGGCAGTGCTGTGCAGCAGAGTCTGGAAATCCCCCTTCCAGCCTCTAAGAGAGAGGAGGAGCTAGCTTAGAGACAGTCAGTTTAGCTTTCCCCCTCTTGGGGAGAGGTTGTGAGCAGTTTAGTTTCCCCCCTAGTGGGAGAAGGTTGTGCAGGAGCCTTGTCCGTGCCAGGCAAAGGTTTCCAGGCTTCCATTAGGCCCTGTCTGGCAGTCCAACCTTACAACTCGAGGTCGAGCACGAATATTCGAATTGCAAATTTTAATTGCGATTATCGCCATTTTGAAAATTCGTGAATATTTAGAATATAGTCTATATATTCGTATTCGTGAATAGCGTTGATTGCGAATATTCTAATGGCGAATTTATCGCGAATATTAGCACTTAGCAACATCCCTAGCAACCAATAGGAAAGTTGCCTACCCCTTAGTGTTGATCGCGAATATTCTAATTGCGATTTTTTATTGCAAAAATATTACATTGCCGATTCTCGCAATCAAGTAAATAATGACTGAAGATCATGAATTCTCAAATTTATGGCAAATATTTGGTGAAATATTGTGAATTCGAATATTGCCTATGCCGCTCATCACTATTGAGCACCTGGTGGCATCCCCTACCTTGGTTTACATTGCCTTCCTAGTTGAAGCTGTGCCGAAGCTTGCTATATTTTAAGCCAGTACAGAAGCTGAAAGGATTGCCTAAAGAATGATCATCTACTACGGACATAGCTGAGCTGAAAGAGCTACAGAGAGAACACAGCAGAGACGTGTTTGTGAGCAGAGTAAGGCTACTTTCACACTCGGGTTTTGTGCGGATCTGTCAGGAACGGATCCGTTCAGATAATACAACCGTCTGCATCCGTTCTTTAACATAGACAAGACGGATCCGTCATGAACACCAGTGAAAGTCAATGGAGGACGGATCCGTTTTCTGTTGTGTCAGAGAAAACGAATCCGTCCCCATTGACCTACATTGTGTGCCAGGACGGATCCGTTTGGCTCAGTTTCATCAGACTGACACCAAAACTCTGTGTCCGTCTCCAAAGCATAATGGAGACTGAACTGATGCAAACTGATGCATTCTGAGCGGATCCTTTTCCATTAGAATGCATACTGATCCATTTTGGACGGCTTGTGAGAGCCCTGAACGGATCTCGCAAACTGAAAGCCATAACGCGAGTGTAAAAGTAGACTAAGAGTTTGCCTGCCAGAAGTGTTTTGCTAATACCTGCTGGAGACCAAGATAATTCAAGTTACTGTAAACCGTTTGGATTACAATGTTACTGCAAGTAAAAGCAACTGTTCAACGTTTATTCAAGTCTGGACTCAAATTCATTCCTTCATCATCCAAGTTAACCCCTTCCCCTTTGCACTGCTTCGGACCACCGCACCTGGAATTCCAACCATCAACAAAGTAGGAACCCCGCGACAAGTGTATCCATCATCCACCAGGGATTTTGGGGCCTATTCAACACCACTCTGGCCGACCCTATCTTTGGCACATTCCATCATACAAAGGAAGCCGTCAGTCTCCGTGTGAGAGAGGGATTGTGCGGTCTGGACTACAGAAGCGATTCCGTTACAGAAAGCTCAGGCAGAGGCACACAGCAGTATCAATCTGTAGTCCAGACCACACAATCCTTCTTTCACATGGAGCGTGATACCTGCAATGAGGGTTTAGGAGGTCAGAGAGCAGAGATAAGGAGCCCTCAGATTAGCTTGCTACTAGAGGAACTCAGCCCTGTACAGAGAAAAGGGCTCCACATTTGTAATAAAGATCAATTGAAAAAATTATTTTTAGCTCAAAATGAGTACAATGCAGTAATAAAGGTGTACATAGCCAATAAAATCTCCTCTCTGTCCCAAAAGTTCCAGAAATGTCTTAGACTGAAAATCCATCTGCCATGTGTGAACACACACCGTAGTAGCTCACACTGTCACCCTAAGGGCTCATGCACACAACTGTATGTATTTTGAGGTCCGAAAAAAATACGCATGACGTCTGTGTGTATTCCGTATTTTGTGGAACAGCTGGCCCCTAATAGTCCTATCCTTGTCCGTAATGCGGACAATAAAAGGACATGTTCTATTAATTTGCGGAAAGGACATACGGAAACAGAATGCACTCGGAGTGACTTTCATTTTTTTTGCGGACCTATTGAAATGAATGGTTCCGCATACGGTCCGCAAAAAAAAACTCGGAACGGACACGGAAAGAAAATGCATTCGTGTGCATGAGGCACTCCAATTAAGGACACAGGTTGTGACAGTATGATTAGTGGGGGATTGACTGCTCACACGCTCTCCAATCATGACAACGGGGATCCCACCGGGTGACCCCCGCTCCATTCACTCAGCGCTCAGCTTTCTGGCGGTACTACAAAAGTGATGCTTCTGCACTACTGCACCTATGACACAGGATGGTGGGGTGTCCTCGGACAGGACCCCCAGTGATCGTAGGAGTGTTCCGACTGTAGACATTTCCATCATATCCATCAGGTCGGCTTCTAGTTGGAGATGGATGCGGCAGCTGATCGGGGGGTGTGCCATCGATGCCTAGGGGGGAGAACCCCTTTGAATGCCCCTGTGCTGATTATAGATTCCCAGAGCAGCCGTCTGATCTATTCCTCTTCTCTACAGACCGCTCAGGTGGCCCCGCACCCCCCCAATCAGCTTACAGTCCAATTAGGTAATGGGCGGCCTCGTTACGGTCTTAGTGATTAGATGTGCTGAGCCGTTGATGATCCAGGACACGGCGTCTCAGTGTGGTAGTGCCACGACTAGCCCTTAGGGGGCGTGCTTCTTGTGTCATGTATTGTGGAGGTCCTTAGTTCAGCACATATAATGTATAGGATCGGGATGTTCATCCTGTATAGGATTTGTACGTAGGGTCTCAGGTGTAGATATAGGATGGACACTTGACTTCCTTCTGATGGGTGGTCCTGAAGGTCGGACCTCCACCGTTAAAATATTTATGGTTTATTCTTAGGCAAAGAAGTACAAGAGAACCAGCTCACCAGCGCCATCTTGTGGAAGTGGCTCCCTAGGAGTCAAAATCCCATCTTTTAACAAATCTTATCCCAAGGCTTGTTAAAAATTAAGATTTTGACTCATAGGGAGCCACTTCCACAAGATGGCGCCGGCGAGCTGGTTCTCTTTTCTTCAGAGATATTATTTTTCCATAGGGCACTTCCAGTAAGTCTCCATACAGGTCTGGGCTCCTTCAGGAGGGGTGATACCCTGGTCTGTTCTTAAAGCTGGAAGTCCCGACTCCTGGGACTCCCGACGAGTAGCTGTTTGCGGTGAGGTCACCTTCAATGGGGCTAGGCTGCAATACCAAGCACGACCACTATGCAATGGACGGCGCTGTGAGGAGGCTGTGGCTCTTTCTAACTGCTGATCGGCGGGGGCGTCGTCTGTCGGACCCCCACCCATCTCAGCTGCTCTATGGAGTGTCAAATGCCCCAAACAGCTCCTCGTACCTCAGGTTCCTGAGAGGAAAGTGGAAAACACGGGTTAACTGCTGTCCAGCCACGATTTTTAGGTTTTCAGTGGCATCAGACTTTCCTAGGAGGGGTGTAATACTCTGCGGGCTTTCTGTGTTTGGAAAATCCGCAGCAACGGGTTGAGATTTGGAGGAGCGGTGTCTGCTGCATCCCCCGTGTAATAACAATTCTGGAGCATCTATTCTCAGGACTCTATGTTCTGCCGTTCCTCTATTATTCCTAATAAAAGTTGCCAGCAGTCAGTAATATAGGTCCAGCTGGCTGGGGGCGTGTCCCTGCACAGCCTGTCTCTATCCCATCAGCATTTTTGCTGCAGTTTTTCCAGTTTGAATTCCTGCCCCATTGAATGGAGCGCCACGACTTCCGCCTGCATCCGTCCGGACACTGTGCCGCTCGCGGCGGTCTGTTTGGTGCGGAATCCATGTGAACAGGGGCTTAACACCGCATTTTTTTTTTTCAAAAATCACAGCAAAATAGATTCTGATAAACCAGTATATATTCAGATGAATGTGAATTGCTCCCAGCAGATGCAACAAATGCCGCATGTGCTAAATCAAACACATAGGGCATGATGCACATGTATGTAAAAAAAATAAATCGCAGGATTTGCTAAAATCCTTGCCTATGTCTTCGAAGATCGCTGCAAAACCGCACCCTAAACGCAACACACAAGACCGTTCCGCCTCTCCGCGCTGCCACGTAACTTTACAGCCATCAAAGAGTTAAACTAGTTCTGAGAATCATCTGACCACTTGACCCCGCCCCAATCCTCAGGTGATGCTGCGGGGTGACGTCAGACGGGGCGTGGCTACGCAGTGCGGCGCCTTCTACCCTGACGGACAGAAGCTGCCGCCGTCATGTCGGACAACAACAACGGGGAGGATCCCGCGTTGCACGGTGAGTGCTCTCCGGTCTCCCCGGTAGCTGGCCGCGGTGTCCAGTCTGGAGGGAGGAGGCGGCGGAAATAGACGTTCAGTCCCCGCTCAGCGTCTGCGAGATAGAGACGGGGACAAGGCAGCCGGACAAACACGAGGAGTAGCCAATCAGGGCCGAGCACGGGGTGTATGGGCGGGGTTTAAGGGAAAGAATGTTCGAATTTGGCCAATGGGCAAGCAGGGGCGGGCAGGACTGGGCGGGGCCGTGAGGAGGATGTACACAGTGTTGTTATTGTCATGTCTGGGCTGGTGTTCCTGGGTCTTGTAGTCCTCCCGTCACGTGACCTCCCCTCCCTACTGATCCCATAGTGTTTATCTCTGCTCTTCACACTGTGGCCCTCCAGTTATGGTGCTACTACAACTCCCATTAGGCACCACAACAGTTGGGCGGGCCACAGGTTTATCAGCCTCAGGCGCTATTCACACATCCCAATTTTTAATGCAGTTTTTGTCGCCTGGGGAATGTAATGCCGGCCAAGTACTGTACAGTAGAACCCTCCATCCTCGTGACATGGCTGCATCGGACATGACATTCCCAGATTTGATAGGAGGTATGTCTCGCCGCGCAGGCGCACAACGACGGGGGGGTAGGGAAATTTCACACCAGAGTTGCTGAGAACGGGCCACCGAATGCGCTTGCGCCTTACCTCTCAGCTGGACGCCAGGCGACAATGCGCTTCCATCTGGCCTTCAGATCTCCCTACCCCCACACTGTGCAGGCGCGGTGATCGGATGGATCTTCGGTATAAGAGATCTCCCTGTTCGCTGGTGCGCACGCGCGGTGTATCCCGACAGGAGTACTTAGCCGCGCTTGCGCACTGGCCCGTCATTTTTCCCTACCCTCTAACCGCTGCTGGTGTCCTGCTGAGAGGTAAGGCGCAAGCGCATCAGGTGGCCCGTTCTCAACAACTCTGGTGTGAAATTTTCCTACCCCGTCGTTGTGCACCTGCGCAGCGAGACATACCTCCTTCAAAACCTGGGAACGTCATGTCCGGTGCGGCCACGTCACAACAGGAAGTGACGAGGATAGGGAAATATAACGGAACACCGGCTCCCTCTCATTTAAGGCTCCATTCACACGTCTGCATTTTGCAAAACGGAATTGCGGTCCCATTAATTTCTATGGGGACACACTATGTCCCCCCGGATCCGCACTTCTGTTCCGCAAAAAAATAGAACATGTCTTATTCTTGTCCGCAATTGCGGACAAGAAAAGTCATTTTCTATGAGAGTGATGGCGATGTGCGGTCCGCAAAATGTGAGACGCACACTGCCGTTGTTCGTGTTTTGTGGATCCGCAAAACACACACGGATGTGTGAATGGTCCCTAAAGGGCTTTATTTTGAATCTACTCCTGAATTTAGCAAAATAAAAACAAAAACTGCACCAAAAACGCCATGTGTGATGCCTGCCTGTCACCTGCAGCGCCTCACTGTGGTGAATGTGGGTAATGGGACTGGTCAGTGCTCAGAGATCATCATAATGAAGACACAATGTGATGACATCACGTAACTACTGATTGTGTCATGTGGAGGGGGAGGAGTCTGTCTATTATCTATCATCTATCTCAAATAAGCTTTGTTGGCAGGACTAAACACATAATAGCTAAATCTGACCTGTTATGGGCCATGACAGCCACAGGCTGGTTTTAATCAGAGTGAGTATAAAGCTGAAGGTGCATTCACAGTACCTGCTAGTAGCCATCTGGCTCCAGGAGGAGTGCACAGTGGGCTCAGCATGCATGTTGGTACCTGCATCCCTAGATCTAATAGAGGCTGTTACAGCACCAGAAGGGGTTAATAAGTATGGTTTATCCCAGCATACATGCTGGGTCCACCCTCCCTGGATTTTATGTGTTAGGACCACTCACGGGACAGCCTTGGCGTGGCGAGTGGCTTATTACCTTTTGATCAAAACGTACACTAATGTCCTCTTATAGCTTCTATCTTGGGCAGAGTTCTGGTTGCAGGGTCCTGTTGCATTTTTTTGTTTGTATGTATAATTGCCATAGCTACGTGCACCTGCATACAAGGACGTGCTGACTGACCCCCCCTTGTGTTTCTAAACACATAATAGCATTACCAAAGCAAGTGGGGATAATTGGGGAGGTTGGAGGATGGGGACACGTCCAGGGTGGGGGTATAGGAGTCCATGGCATATCAGGCTCCTCTATGGAAAACGTGTGAATCAGTTGGTAGTTAGGTGTTACTGTTTCATAAGCCAAGCCCCGGTATGGAGAGTCTTTCTTCCTCATCCATGGATGTGACGTCTGAGCAGAGATCAGTCAGTCTCCTGAAGTGGGTGTCTCTCACTGCTGAGTATTTGGGGCACTGCAGCAGAACGTGCGCCTCATCCTCCACGATCTCCTGGTCACACTGCTCTCCCTGGGCTTGTAGTTCTGTCGGTGCTGCCCCGATTCGATGAGCAGGCTCTGGGGCTCAGTCTGTACTGGCTGTTGGTCTCTGTTGTTGGGGAGTTTCTCCAGATACGGGGCCGGTTTGTACTCCCTCTGCAGGCTCTGGTATACCGCCGGCTTCTGTGATGTTCTTATGTAGTTCCTCCAGACGCTGAGCTATTTGCTCTTTTGTATTGTCTTCTGAATTTCCCCTTGGTCAGGCCGGGCTGGTTGGTGCGCGCCCCCGGTCAGGCCGGGCTGGTTGGTGCGCGCCCCCGGTCAGGCCGGGCTGGTTGGTGCGCGCCCCCGGTCAGGCCGGGCTGGTTGGTGCGCGCCCCCGGTCAGGCCGGGCTGGTTGGTGCGCGCCCCCGGTCAGGCCGGGCTGGTTGGCGCGCCCCGGTCAGGCCGGGCTGGTTGGCGCGCCCGGTCAGGCCGGGCTGGTTGGTGCGCGCCCGGTCAGGCCGGGCTGGTTGGCGCGCCCGGTCAGGCCGGGCTGGTTGGCGCGCCCCCGGTCAGGCCGGGCTGGTTGGCGCGCCCCCGGTCAGGCCGGGCTGGTTGGCGCGCCCCCGGTCAGGCCGGGCTGGTTTTCCTGGGGCTTCTTGGTGTAGCGAGGCTTTGTGATGGTAGGAGCTTCGATAGTCGGCTGGCTGCTCATTCAGTGGAGGAGATAGCCAATTGACATGCAGCGATCACCTCCACAGTATGAGGACGAGGGATCGCTATTGCATACAGAATCATGGCTTCTGGGCAGCAGATCCCTGTTTAGACCACACGATCCACTGCCTGGAAACGATGACGGGATCACCCGATGAATGACGGGATCGGGTAGACTGTCGGGATCGAGCGCTCGCAGGAACGTCCGTCCCCAGTAATCTGCCTGATTATGTAAATCCACCTGTAGGTCCCATTCACATGACTGTGTGTGGGCCGTGGCCCCGGATCCACAAAACACGGGCACCGGCCGTGTACACCCCACGATGCGGTGCAGACTTCAATGAATCCGGAAGACAGGACATGTCCACGGCGGAGGGACTAGGAAGCCCTTCAGAAGCGGTTTGCGGTCCGTAAAAGGGACACGTCACGTGACTAGGGCTTTACAGACATGATATCCACAGTGGTCACTCGCATCCGGCCTTCTTAAACCTGACGGCGGTAGATTTGTGCCGCCGCTGTCTGTAAGGCGGAAGAAGAGTAGATACATTGTAGCAGACTCTCAGCTGTGGGTTTGCACAGGTTGAGACCCCTAGGTACTCTGTAACCTGCTGTACCCCACAAGTGATTTCTATAAGGGCAACACGAGTGTCATGTCTCTTGATCCCCCTTTAAAACCGCCTGTGCTTTTGCAGCTGCTGCTTGGCATTGAGCGCCCGGTCCTTCCCCTGCGCAGGGCACCTGTATCAGGTATTCTATATAGGTGGGGTCTAGAAATCCTATCCTACGCCTGGATGCGTCATGCGGAGTGGACTGTGTAGTCATCCAGGTGCAGCAGCGGGCGGCCCCCGGCTGATGTTAGTGGGGCAGGTCACTCCGTTGTGTCTGGCAGCCATTAACCTGCGTCCCCCCTTAAGATCCTTTGTGCTGAGCGGCGTATAAATAGTGTCTGACCGCACTGAGAGGATTAGCGGGATCTCCGGGGCGAATGTGGCAGAGATGCCGGCGTGCGTGCAGAACTGCACATTGTAGGAGCCGTGTGTCGCTCTGCCCACACCCCGAGGTCTCCGCAGGCCGCCCTCGCCCCCTCCTCCATCGCTGGCTGTCTGGGAGTATTTCAGGACAGAGATTTACAGAGGAAAGCAGGACAGATTATGTGGAGACTGGGGGGAGGAATGGTTGTCAGAGTTGTCAGGTCTACCCAGCGCCTGTCTGGTGGGTCAGGATACCAGTCAGTCACATAGGACAGTAGAGCGCTACGTCTTTTGGCGACGCTCAATTAAAAAGATATACCCGCTGAACATATGCCAGGGGGCGCTCTTAATGGACACCTATGGGATCAGCACCTGAACCTGACTGTGGGGCTGAGCTGCAGTACCGGGTACAGCCTATGCAGAGGTGTGGCGCTGTTTGGAGGAAAGCAGCCATGTTTTTTTCTAATTCTATACAACCCCTTTAACCGATGCGTGAAGTTGGGATTAAAACATTATTATTTTGCTTTTGTGGCAGCTATATGAGAGTTCATACTCCTGGATGAAACATAGTACCAGGTCACATGACCTGCGTTACGTGCTGCTGAGCCATATTTCACCCACGGTTACCCCATAAATCCTGTGCGCAACATTAGAGCGGGGCAGAGGCATCCAATAATGAAATCTGTCTAACAGAGATGTCTTTGATACCCATATCAACCAATCACAGCGCTGCTTTCATTTTTCCAAAGCACTATAAGAAATTAAAGCTGCAATGTGGTTGGTTGCTACGGGCAACAAAGTCAGTTTCTCTTTTCATGAATCTCATATGAAGGGCCTTGCTGGACATGGCAGCCAATCACCGTGCTGCTTTCATTTTCTCCAGAGCAGTATAGGAAATGGGAGCTGAGCTGTGATTGGCTGCTTCAGGCAACCAAGACAGTTTCTCTTCATTTGTGAAGGACCTTGGTGCGCATGACAACCAATCGCAGCACTGCTTTCCTTCTTCTGACTGGTTGCTATGAGCAACAGTGGCAGTTTTGCTGTGTGGCTTGATTTATGCTCCGCATTTTGTTGCGTTTTCTGTGGCATTTTAATGGTGTTTTTTTAGCGTGGGGGGAAAAAAGTTACAAAGCATGTTTTATTTCTGGTATTTTGTGGCATTTTTGGGGTCAGTGTTTTTTTTTCCAAAAGCAGCACTCCCTGGGTATGGCATTTTTTTTAGATGTTTTTTCCTGTAGGCCTCTCTATAGGCCTTCAAATATGGCAAATTTAAAAAAAAAAAAAAAAATACCCGCATTTTTCGAACATTAGACGATAAAAAAAAGCCATGAAAAACACTTTTTTAGAAGTGCATTAAAACGGTAAAAAATAGTGGTCTTGAATGATGTCTTAGACCGCTTTTACACGAGCGTGTCCGGATTAGGTTCGGATGCGTTGCGAATGCGTTCAGTGAAAACTGTGCGATTTCACAGGCAAAGCCATTCAGTTTCGCCTGCGATTGCGTTCAGTTGTTCAGTTTTTATCGCGCGGGTGCAATGCGTTTTGTTGCGTTTTTCACGCGCGTGATGAAAAACTGAAGGTTTACAAACATATTCTAGCAACCATCAGTGAATAACGCATCGCACCCGTACTTGCTTGCGGATGCAATGCGTTTTTCACTGAAGCCCCATTCACTTCTATGGGGTCAGGGCTGCGTGAAGAACGCAGAATATAGAACGTGCTGCGATTTTCACGCAATGCAGAACTGATGCGTGAAAAAAAAGCTCATGTACACAGACCCATTGAAATGAATGGGTCCAGTGCGGATCCTTCTTCCTTCATGTCATGCATTGCACCCGCGCGGAAAACTCGCCCGTGTGAAAGGGGCCTTAGGCCCCATTCACACAATGGCTTTTGACATTGGAAATATGCCTCGGATTCCGCGCCAAAAAGCCACCGCTGACCACCGGAATCTGCCTCCCATTGTTCTCAGTGGGTGGTCGAGCTGCTGTGTATGCGGATACAGGTTATAGCGGCAACTGCGCCAAGAGCAGACATGTCCGTCTTGGTCGTATAGCGCAGCTGTATGGACAACAGCACCGCCTTCCATTTAAAATTGCACGGTTCCGTGAGGCCGGTGGTGCATTTTTGATGTGCAATCCGCACATCTAATGAAAAAAAAAAAAAAACCTTTGTGAACAGGGCTTTAGACAGTGTTGATAATTGAGGCCCATTATTTATTTGTCTGCGTCCATCTTTTTTGAGAAGAAAACCGCTACATACGGCGTAACTTTTACTGGTGAAATGACGCACACGGTGGTAGAAGTGAGTGGGGTCTGTCGGGCAGCAGGTCTGGGTTTCCTCCATGATGTAAACCACATCAGAGGTGTGAACAGAGCCTTACTGTGGTGCCATTGTGTTGTAGAGGTTACCGGCCCGGGTGGGTCTGAGGAAGGGTCCGCCTGTTGGAACGTGTGAACTGTCAGCATGGCGGCTGCGGTGTACATTCCTGGCAGCAGCGTCTGAATCATCAGGTTTACTGCAGCGGCTTTACATAGTAATCAGCAATTAGCAGCCATTTTTAATAAGAGGTATAGTTTCCGTGCACCAGGCACTGCTTTTGGCCTCTTGCACATGACAAGGGCAGCAGCTGGGACCCACAACTACAATGAGAATGGAGTGGGGAAATGAACGGAGGGTGCCCTGCGCATGCGCAGCTGCCCTCTATTCATTTCTATGGGGTCGCCGAAAATAGCTGAGTGCTGGCTCGGCTATTTCCGTCTGCGTCATAGAAATGAATGGGAGGGTGGGCCGCGCATGTGCGGTGCGCTCCCATTCACTTCTATGGGAGCAGCGCTTGGTGGTGGACGGACCCTGGGAAATCCGGGGTCCTCCAGCCACAGCTCTCCCCACTCCGTTCTCGTGGGTGCGGGTCCCACCTAGCGATATGCCCCCAGAGGGGAATACTCTTTAAAAACTTCCACTTGTCCGGCAAAAAATGAGTTATAGCTCTTGGAAGGCAACGATGAAAAATATCTCCTAGTCATTCAAGGCTATGTACACCTTCATAGGTAATTTTCGTTTTATGATTGCATTTTACTTATTTTGGGCAAAAAGTCATTTTCTCAAATGGCCTTTATTAAAAATATTGAGCCGTTGTGTCATAAAGAGTTAATTGTTTTTCTAACTGTGTGACTGCTGCTTTCACTTTCACTTTGTGCTTCATCTCCCTTTATCTCTAAACTACTGAGAGGTCATAAACACTTATTTAAGGCCACGTTCTTATCAGTAAGAAAAGAACTGAGCTATAATGAGTCTTTATAATGTCAGAGATCAGAGATAAGGAGTCTGTCTGCTCCTGGTCTTACTGAAAAGACAGAAAATCCAGAGGCTGCTACTAGAGCATCTCGGCTCTGTACAGAAAAAATGGCTCCACATTTTATTTTTTATAAAGATCAATTGAAAAAATTATTTTTAGCTCAAAAGGAGTACAATGAAATAATAAAAGAAAAAGAATTGTCCCCAAGGGTGTACATAGTCTTTAAGTCCCAAACCAGGAAGGGGTTAAAGGTTTCATTTCATACCCTTAGAAGGGGCTGCTCCATAGGGATGTCACCTTAGGACAGTGGTCGTGGGCCTATAAGAGTACAACTCCCAGCATGTGTAAGCAGGAAGCTATAGCCATGTCTATGTGATCTATTATGTCATATGGACACCACAGAGGAGAAGTCCTCGGCTCGGGCCCTCCGCCTGAGCTGCCATGAACAGATACTTGAAACGGCGCAGGGAGCGTAAAAAATCCATGGACAAATACGTGTATGTGACGGAAATGGAGCGGATTTTCGCTGTATGGGGTGTAATCCTCTGTGAATCCACAGCAAAATCACCTCAGATTTGCGGTGAGATCCACAGAGGCGGCTCTAGATGTCTCAGAAGTGACTGTGGAGCTGAGCTGCAGTACCGGGTACAGCCCACGGACAGGTGCGGCGCTGTTTGGAAGAAAGCAGCCATGTTGTTTTTTTCTAACTCCGCACAACCCCTTTACGTGAATGCGTGAATTTGGGACTTAAATATTATTATTTTGCTTTCGCGGCAGCCATATGAACGATCAAATCCGTGGATGAAACGCGACGCCTGGTCACATGACCTAATGCGACAAGACCCAGGTTTCTGCGTTGCACGCTGCCACGCCATAGTTCGCCCATGGAAGCTGTAGGACCTGCCACCCAGCTTTCCTAGACTCCGGATTGTGTCGTAGTACACGTTGTCAGACTCTGACAACTTCAGGATTTCTGAGGTGTTGAGTTAGAAACGTTGTGTGCCGCATAGTGATCCCATGATGCAGCAGTTACATCAGGTACGTGGCCCCCGGCAAGGGTTAAACCCGGCATAGCTGTAACGTCACGCTGCTGCAGGGTCAGGACGTTGTGTGGAGCTGGTACACGTGAGGCCGGCCTCTGGGCATGTTCTAGACGTGTCACACAGCAGCTGGGACTGTGTGTTGCTGGGCTGCTGTGTCACGTAGTTCGGGCGCAGCCGCTCAGGAGGTTTATCTGGAGCTCCGGCCCGGTGCCTGCTGCGTGTGATAAGGGTAGACGCTCACTGCTCTCATCCTGGCTGACCAGACGAGTCCGTATCTCCTCACAGGTTCCTGGGTGGAGCTCCAAATGAACAGCAACGGGAACAACCTGGACAGCAACAGGAATGGAGGTCTGGAGCATGTCCCCTCATCCTCCTCCATCCACAATGGGGACATGGAGAAGATCCTCCTGGACGCCCAGCACGAGTCCGGACAGAGCAGTTCCCGGAGTAGCTCGCAGTGCGAGAGGTGAGTGCTCCTCCGTCCTGGCCCTCCACCTCCGATTGCTTGGGGTCCACTAGTCATTCTTGGCCAGTTAACCACTTAACCAGTGTTTTGGTTTTTTTTATGACCGGACGCTTTTCAGCGATTTGTGCGCTAGCTTTTATTTCTTGCTGCCTTTTCATTGTGACACGTTGCACTGGTTTTGATAACACTTTTTATGGTAGTTTTTTACATTTTTTTTTTTTTCAGTTTTTATTATTTAACATACCATACTATATTACAAAATAGTAAATAATACCAGATCCGGTATTTTTTTTTTTTTTTTTTTTTTTTACAGACGGCGAAACCGGATCCGGTTTTCCGGAGCACTTGGTACCAGATCCAGCATTAGTACATTTCAATGGATACGGCATTCCAGCAAGTGTTCCGGAATTTTGGCCGGGGAAAATACAGCAGCACACTGCGGTATTTTCTCCGGCTAAATACCGTAAGAGGGACTGAACTGAAGACATCCTGAACTGAAGTCTTTCCATTCAGAATGCATTGGGATAAAACCAAAGCGTTTTTTTTTCCCGGTATTGAGCCCCTAGGACGGTACTCAATACCGGAAAACTTTAACGCTAGTGTGAAAGTACCCTAACATGATATATTCATTTTTTGGATCATTTTTGAGAAGTGGCGATACAAATTATTTTTTTAATACTGGGAAAAGGTTATTTTGAAAAATGGTAATATTTGTAGTAGTTTTTTTTTTTACCTTAAGTCCGCCTTAGGGGGCTTAAATCTATGATTGCTTATATAATTCAACCTATTACCACAAAATTCAATGCAGGCGGCATGTTATAGAGCAGGAGGAGTGGAGCTGGTCTCTAATCGGTGGCTGGTCTCTAAGAGGAACGGCTGTCAATCACTGATAGGACCGCCTCCTTGACTCCTAAGCTCAGAAAGAGCAGAGATTTAGATGAGTACATTTCACGTTTTACTGAATCTTTTCCCATAGAACTACATATCGATCTGCTCTATAACATTCTGCCCTCGGATTGCACTGTATGTCATGACGACAGGTTCCCTTTAAATGTAACAGTCATGATAATGCCGACAGACGGCAGGTGGTACAAGCGCTCATCTCCCTACAGCTTGCTGTATTGTCGGCAGTACATCGCTGCTCACACGAGGAGATGTGCTGCTGAAAATCAGGCAACCTGGATGCGGAAGTGAAGCTGGTTAGCCTATTGAGCGGATTTAAAGGGGTTATCCTCAGGATAGGTCGTCAATATCTTATTGGTGGGGTCCGACTCCCAGAACCCCACCGATCAGATGTACGAAGAGGCCGCAGTGCTCTGCTCATTTCTATTCAAGTGAATGGGACTGAGCTGCAATACCAAGCACGGCCACTATACGAAGGATGGCGCTGAAATCCAACATCTCGATCCTTCTCTTCCCCATCACCTGCCATGAGCGGGGAGTCAGGAGGCCCGCACCCATAGAGAGGGTCGGCTGCTGAAGACCTCTCACGTGTACCCTCAGCCTCTGATGTCCTCCTACCATGGATATTACACCGCTTCGTCTCCCTCTAGTACTCCTCGCAGTATGTAATTCCTGACTTGTGCTTTTCTTCCCCCCTCCTGCAGCCCCTCGCCTGAAGAAGGTCAGATAACCTTTGATGTGGAGATGCACACCAGTAAAGACAGCTTCCAGGTAATGATCCGTCCACGCTGCGCCCGTAAACGTCTCCCGTGTCTCTGAGAAGCGGCGCCTGTTTCTAGTACTCAATGTGCCGCCTCGTCACTGTCAGCGCCCAGCGCATGGGACATCTGAGGTTCTCGTCTCTACTTGCCCTTCTTTACTGCCATTGATATGGGCTCGCCCCTCTACTGCATGAGGACAGGGGGCGAGCACCCTGTGGAGACATGACAGGGGAGGCTAGCCTTCATATCAGGGGTTAAGCAGTCTTAAAGAGAGGTGGAGCTTTACTACTGAGGGTTTTGAGATGTACTTGGTACCAAGTTGTGCCCGGATCATTAAGGGGAATGTCGTGTAAAATCAGGGGCGTCACTGGGGTCTTAAAAGACGCTGTCCCTGGATATTACTTCATAAGCTAAACTCATCGCTATTGAATATACAGCAGAATAGAGCACTGATCAGACTCGCAGGTGACGCCTTCTCTGACTGTAGACATTCTCTTTCCTTATGTTCTCCATTCTGTCCATACCACCATGACAACTTCTTCCGGGCACATGTGGCCTCTGTAGAGTTCGCTGTCCGGACATCTAGTGTTCCTCACTTTTCCATTATCCTCATCACCTGTACAACATCAGCTACCTATCCCGGGGGCCTAAAGGGGTCCTCTCACTTCAGCAAATAGCATTTAGACAAAGTTGATACAAGGCACTTACTAATGTATTGTGATTCTCCATATTGCTTCCTTTTCTGGCTGGATTCATTTTTCCATCACATTATACGCTGCTCGTTTCTGTGGTTATGACCACCCTACAATCCATCAGCAGTGGTCGTGCTTGCACACTATAGGAAAAAAGCCGGTCTGTCTGGTGACGGAGACCGCGGGAGCTCACATAGGCCGGTGCTTTTTCCTATGGTGTCCAAGCACGACCACCACCAATGGATTGCAGGGCGGTCATAACCATGGTAACGAGCAGTGTATAATGTGATGGAAAAATGAATCTAGCCAGCAAAGGAGGCAATATGGACAATCCCAATACATTAGTAAGTGGCTTGTATTAACTTTCTCTACATCATAAATGCCACTTCCTGAAGTGAGACAACCCCTTTAACAGTGCCATCCATCTGCTACCCCCCCATTACTGTGCCCACCATGCTGACCAGTGCCCAGAATACTGTACTGCAGAAATATTAGCTCCTTACAGATAGTCCCCCTAAAAATACTACACATAGTCCCCTCAAAAATAGTTCCACACTGTCCTGAAAAATATTTTTGCCAAGCGTATGATGCCAGTGACAGTAATAATGCCCATAAAGTCTGCTGAAAAACAATGGGGCACGTATATAGCGTCCCTAACAGAAGCAGTGCTTCCAGAAAGTGCCAGGACAGTAATAATGATTCCAAAAAACAACCATGCCACTCCGAGTGCCCTCTAAAATAAATGTCCCCCCTACAGTGCCCCCAAAATGACTGTGCCAGGGTGTTCTCCCGTAGTAATAGTGCCCCCATAAGTAAGTGAGCCCCTCATAGGGCCACTAATAGTAATGCTCTCCAGAAGTAGCCCCTTTAGTAATAGTGCTCCCCCAGTAGCGGTGTCGTCTGGTAGCGGCTTTCTCCTCTCTCGGCACTTAGAACACCTGCATGCTCGGTACCAAGCATGTATGTGTATCTGGGTTATAGTACTAGGTGTCAGCCGACTGCCATTGAAGGTGTATTGGCACCCTAACTCTTGTCCCATGTCGCCTTCGTGGTGTGGAGCAGATCACATGCCCCTTCCGGCACGGTGCAGACAGAACCGATGACATCATCATTCTACCTGTATAGCAGGTTGGCGCACACGGGCACAGAACCAGGCTCCATGGGCCCAGGATAAACTGTATTCCGCAGATCTGATACCACCCCTCAGAGATGGACTTGTCGCCAATCAGTTCCATATTATTAGTGTTAACCCTTTAATAGACGGGACACTGTCCTCTAAATAGGTCCTCATTAAGTTCATTCCAGAGCTGCCGCTCACGGATGTAATTACAGTCGTTTAACCGGAATTTCTGTATCTGATGAAATATTCTTACCGGTAAGAAGCGACTCATCAAACGTGTCTACCGTTACGTTACTTGCCAGTTTGATGTAGGACCTAGTCCTGGACTGAAGGACCTCCCCTAAACATGAGTCCCATGCCCCCCTTGTGGGTATAGCGGAGCTTCAGCATATTCACGGCTGCGCCATTTAAAGTCTATTGGACTGATGCGGATAGCTGACTCTATACTGGAACTCCTGAACGGTGGTGGTCCCAGCAGATCCGGGTACGGTTAGATTACAGGGAAACCCCTTTAAAGGGGGTTTTCTGGTTCTAATGATTTTTACGCGGCAAGTGCCAGCAGTCTGCCCCTTGAAACAGAAGATTCACACCTACCTGCTCCATGCCACTCCGCTTCTCCGCGCTGTCCACATGTGGTTGTCCATGGGCACAGTCACATGCAACGCGCCAGCCAGTGACGTGGTGTATGGGTGGCCACATCACCGCTGAAGCCGCTCGTTTTTTGTCACCATGCCCCGCCGGGTGTAAACAGCGCAGTGACCGGAGAATGGAGGCAGAGCGGCATGGAGCCGACGAGCATGAATCTTCCATTTCAGGAGGCAGACATCTTAATTACCGGAAAACCTCTTTAAGGAGGTTGTAAAGATGATTTGGGAATTTCCTAGGAGGGAAGGTCCTCTATGTGCTTTATACGAGGAAGGGTTTCTACATAGGAATGACATTAAACACCTCGCACAGTCATTAAGACAATGCCGGAAATCGGTAATTAAAGGGGCGCATCCAAGCCTTGACTAACACTGACGGAGCCTATTTATGGAGCAGAAGAACCTGTCCGGTGACCATTCCTCACCCCGGCTCCCGTGCTCCTTATGGTGCGTATCCATTGGTATATGATGGTGTATGCAGCACAAGGGATCGGCCCTACTGGGGCAACACATTATTCCTTCCCCCCCCATCAAAATTAGTAATGCCGCTCTGTGCCCCCGGCGTCCATAGCAGCTTCCTCCTACGGTCAGCCTGCTATGTATGGGAATGAAGTAGGTGAAACGCATTAGCAATCCTAATGGCGGGTTTACACCGCCCGCCGAGCAGACCATCATCGGGCACATTCCTGATAATTACCTGCTCATCAGCGGAGGAAAGAGCTGCATTTACGTGTACCGATCACCTCCACTGTATGAGGACGAGCGATGGCGGCTGCTATCATACAGGTATATTGTTCCTGGGCAGCAGATCCCTGTTCACACCGCACCATCTGCTGCCCAGAAATGATGATTGAGGCGTCCGCACCAAAGATCTCTTAACACGATGAACAAACGTTTCACTCATTCATCAGGTGATCCGCGGCACCTTTACAGGGGCAGATTATCTGGAATTAAAGTTCGTTCCCGATAATCGACCGCAACGTCGGGCTGTGTAAACCCGCCATAAAAGACGCGTTCCAGTCTAATCCGTTTATCCGGAGATCTCGCCATCTGTCCTGGGTAGCTGCCTCCAGCATGGAGAAACCGGAATGAAGGTAGGTGGCCTCTTAAAGGGGATTTTCCCGCAATCAACACATCCTTTATCCGAAGCTTAGCAGATGGGACGCCAGCGATCATAAGAACGAGTGAATGGAGCCCGACCACCGCTCCATTCCCTTCTAAGGGACTGCAGGGTGCAGAGCTCTATCAGCTCTCCCATAGAAATGAGTGGAGCAGTGGTCAGGTGTGTGTAGAATTGCTCCAATCGCATGGGGCCTCTGTTCTAGTGATCGCTGGGGGTCCCAGCCGTCGGCTCCTCTGTCTTATGGTGTTTGTGGAAAACCCCCTTTAGGACCGCCATCCCACTGATCTCACAACTCCCAGGAGGCTGAGATAGGGGAGCTGTTTGCGGAGTCTTCACACTGTAGAGCTGCTTTATCGGTTCCTGCCGGTGACCCTGACAACTCTGTGATCCTGGAGCTCTGTGGGGGTTACAAAATATAAGCCAAGGGCCCAATGTCTGCCACTGATCTCTCTGCAAAGCTGCGGCGGATGGGCAGCAAAAATGTGTGAATTCAGGGAATAATCGGTGACCTCGGTGTTCCCTCCACGTCACAGGCAGATATAGGGAAAGCCCCTATAGACCCAGCTCCCCGAGTCTCAGCTTCCTGTAAGTTGTCCTCATAGGCCCACCCTGGAGAATAATAGTAATACTGCCATCACTCTGTGTAGATCTGCTATCTTACCGCAGCTGCGCCTTTCTTTCAGTCTGAAGAAGAAGACGGAGAGGCCGAGAAAGAAGAAGAAGTGCTGAAGAAGAGCGCAGACTGGGTATCCGACTGGTCGAGTAGACCCGAAAACATCCCCCCAAAGTAAGCTGCTCAGCCATGTGTCGTCCTAGCGGGCGGAAATAGTCAGCATATTTGTGTGATTTCCCCCTGGCCAGGCCTCGCCACATCGTCCCCCTGTCGTCCTCCAGCAAAGCTTTCACGTGGGGTGTGAAGACGTAGGTCTAGTGTTTCCAGAGCAGGGCCACGTGAGGACATTACAGGCGCAGAACCGTGCACTTTTTATTGGAAACTGCAGGGATTGCGGCATTTTTTATTCTGCGCAAAGTGGGAAATGCACCCTTGGACACGTGGCTGTAATCTGGCTTTATGACCGTTACATGGAGTTAGAATATGGCAGCCATAGAAATCTACACAGGCCGTACCTCAGTATTCACCCCTAGAAACGTTGGAGGCTCCGTATGCTGGCATAGGGACTGCGGTGCGTGAGACCTGAAGGCTATGTTCACATCTAACTTTTTTTTATCTACATTGAGAAAGCTCCTGAACATATCCATTAACCCCACTGAGGTTGTAAGAGTGCCCCTTTAGTCTCTTCAGAGATGGTTGAATTTATAGAAAAGTGCAGTGTATAGCGGGCGATGGCTGCTGCTGTATGCCTGTACCATGGCATCCATCTAAGGCTACTGTCACACTTGCGTTTCAGAGGATCTCAATACCGGAAAAAAGTTTCCGTTTGGTTTTCATGCATTCTGAATGCCTCAGGACGTCTTCCGTTCCAGGAGAATTCCGCTTTGTGAGCGGACACAAAACCGCCGCGGCAAGCTGCTGTTTTGTGTCCGGTCATAAAAACGGATCCGACATTGAAAACAATGTAAGTCAATAGTGACAGATCTGTTATTTTAGAAGCCTAAAAAACCGGATCCGCCGCCCATTGACTTTCAATGTATTTATTGACGGATCTATTTTTTTTCCATTTTGATTTCACGCTGCCGCGTCCTCACGGAACGGATGCCTCCTGATGTGCAAAATCAAAACGGATCCGTTTAATTCCGGTATTAAGATAATCTCCCGGATCTCAATACCAGAATTAACAGCGCAAGTGCGAAAGTAGCCTAAGCCTTCCGTCAGAGGTATGTGTTGGGAACACTTCCGATGTATACATCTGACGGAGGCGCAGACGTGTGAACAGAGGCTTAGTCTTGGGCTGGTGGATTTGCGTCACAGACCTTTTGGAGCAAGTTTAAAGGGATCTGTCAACTCTCCTGAAATAGCAGTTCTGGGGCATCTTTCACATAGAACTTTGCATTGTGCTATTCCTTTATTATTCCTATTGGAAATATATGAATGCATTGAAAAGTAGGTGTCAGCTGAAACGGTCCAGTCAGTGCTGACAGTGTGAGGGCTCATTCAGACGGCCCAATGAATGAGTCCGCATCCATTCCGCAATCTTGCGAAAGATGCGGACAGCACACCGTAGGCAGCAGAATCCGCCTGTAATAAGTTATAAGGTCCTCCAATGACACCTTTAGTATAGGCCCTGTGATAACGTCTCTGCTGTTTCTTGTCTCGCCAGGGAATTTCATTTCCGACACCCCAAGAGGTCCGTGTCTCTGAGTATGAGGAAGACGGGAGCCATGAAGAAAGGAGGCATTTTCTCGGCAGAATTCCTGAAAGTTTTCATCCCCTCTCTTTTCATCTCCCATGTCCTGGCCCTGGGGCTGGGGTAAGTCTCACCGGCGGGGGTGTTGATTTTGGATTGACTACTGCATGTTACTAACGTGCGCACTGACAACCACCAGTCCATAGAGATTACTGGGGACTTTGCAAAGATGTAACGTGGCTCACAGAAGATAACCGCTGCCCTGTGGAAAGTAAATCTGCAGGCGTAGCTCCCCAGTGATCTGACTAGTACTAGTCCCATATGGTGTCCGTGAGGTATCTGACTAGTACTAGTGCCATATGGTGTCCGTGAGGTATCTGACTAGTCCTAGTCTCATATGGTGTCCGTGATGTATAGAACTAGTACTAGTCCCATATGGTGTCCGTGAGGTATCTGACTAGTACTAGTCCCATATGGTATCCGTGATGTAAATAACTAGTACTAGTCCCATATGGTGTCAGTGATGTATCTGACTAGTACTAGTCCCATATGGTGTCAGTGATGTATCTGACTAGTACTGGTCCCATATGGTGTCAGTTATGTATATGACTAGTACTAGTCCCATATGGTGTCAGTGATGTATATGACTAGTCCTAGTCTCATATGGTGTCCATGAGGTATCTGACTAGTACTAGTCCCATATGGTGTCCGTGAGGTATCTGACTAGTACTAGTCCCATATGGTGTCCGTCATGTATCTGACTAGTACTGGTCCCATATGGTGTCAGTGATGTATATGACTAGTACTAGTCCCATATGGTGTCAGTGATGTATATAACTAGTACTAGTCCCATATGGTGTCAGTGAGGTATCTGACTAGTACTAGTCCCATATGGTGTCAGTGATGTATCTGACTAGTACTAGTCCCATATGGTGTCAGTGATGTATATAACTAGTACTAGTCCCATATGGTGTCAGTGAGGTATCTGACTAGTACTAGTCCCATATGGTGTCAGTGATGTATCTGACTAGTACTAGTCCCATATGGTGTCAGTGATGTATCTGACTAGTACTAGTCTCATATGGTGTCCGTGAGGTATCTGACTAGTACTAGTCCCATATGGTGTCCGTCATGTATCTGACTACAGGGGTGTGGAAATAAAAAAAAAAACTACTTGTCGAAGGACTAAAGCGGAGGCTCAATCTACCCTCATGACAATCTACTTGTCCTGAACTTCTACTGTATGGGGGCGGGGGCCACAAGGAGATGTTCTACTGTATGGGGCGAGGACCACAAGGAGACGTTCTACTGTATGGGGGCGGGGGCCACAAGGAGACGTTCTACTGTATGGGGGCGGGGGCCACAAGAAGACTTTCTACTGTATGGGGGCGGGGGCCACAAGGAGATGTTCTACTGTATGGGGCGAGGACCACAAGGAGACGTTCTACTGTATGGGGGCGGGGGCCACAAGGAGACGTTCTACTGTATGGGGGCGGGGGCCACAAGGAGACGTTCTACTGTATGGGGGCGGGGGCCACAAGGAGACGTTCTACTGTATGGGGGCGGGGGCCACAAGGTGACGTTCTACTGTATGGGGGCGGGGGCCACACGGTGACGTTCTACTGTATGGGGGCGGGGGCCACAAGGTGATGTTCTACTGTATGGGGGCAGGGGCCACAAGGAGACGTTCTAGTGTATGGGAGTGGGGGCCACAAGGAGACGTTCTACTGTATGGGGGCAGCCACGCCATACTGGGGCAGTGAATGAGTATGGCATGTACATTAAAGGGATTCACTGCCCCTATTATACTATATTGCATACTGGGGCAGTGAATCCCTTTAATGTATATGCCATAATGCATGTCCCGGGTGTCGGGCGATAGGAATTCCACACCCCTGGACTAGTACTAGTCCCATATGGTGTCAGTGATGTATATGACTAGTCCTAGTCTCATATGGTGTCCGTGAGGTATCTGACTAGTACTAGTCCCATATGGTGTCCGTGAGGTATCTGACTAGTACTAGTCCCATATGGTGTCCGTCATGTATCTGACTAGTACTAGTCCTATATGGTGTCAGTGATGTATATGACTAGTCCTAGTCTCATATGGTGTCCATGAGGTATCTGACTAGTACTAGTCCCATATGGTGTCCGTCATGTATCTGACTAGTACTGGTCCCAAATGGTGTCAGTGATGTATCTGACTAGTACTAGTCCTATATGGTGTCAGTGATGTATCTGACTAGTACTAGTCCTATATGGTGTCAGTGATGTATCTGACTAGTACCAGTGCCCATGTGGTGATATTGCTGACTAATACTAGATTCTCTTATATATCTTATTAGCGCTGCCGCTCAGATGATCATTAATGTGTCTGATCCCTGGAGATCAGATGATCAGTGATGTGTGTGATCCCTGGTGATCCACTGTGTATATGGAGGAACCTGCCGGTCAGCGGTTGGAGGGCAGGAAAGACCACATAAATACTCCTTCCACAGGATTAACCACACCATAATCCTACATACAGACTGTACATCGCTGCTGCTACTGCATGCTGCGTTCTGGGGTTACCACCAGCTTGCTGACAGGTTCCTTTAAAAGTGAATCTGTGATCATAATAACATGATTCAGTAGCCTGCTCAGAGACCTCTGTAGACAGCAGCGTTCAGAGTCGTTGCCCCTCGGTACAAAGTATGATTCTGGTTTGTTGCCTGTCGCATCCACCTTACCAGTAGCCGGAGTAGTTGATTTCAGGTGAGCTGATATCAGCGTTCTGTCATTTATAAGTTAAAAGTAAGTGGTTACCGAGAACCAACATCACAATCATTGCAGACTGGGCCTGAAAAAGAGTCACGGCCACCTGAGAAGAGTCCTGGTTATTCATGACTTCCTGCTCTCCGTCCCCCCCCCCCCCCCCCGACCTGCTGATGACTGACAGGCTTCTACCTAGTTTTCTCCCTAGGAGAGAACTGCCAATCATCAGCAGATGAGCAGGAGATTAGGAATAACCAGGACTCTTCTCAGGTAGCTCTAACTCTCTTCCAGGCCTGGGCTGCAGTGATTACGATGCTGGTTTTCGGCAACCACTTACTTTTAGCTCATGAGTGACACACCACTGACATCAGCATTTCAGTCACTGTTTTATGCTGACCTTACTGAGGTTGATGACAGGTTCCCTTTAAGCCCTGACTGATCACTTTGGAAGGCTCTCTGAGGCCACCTAGTGGTAGCCTGAAGGCACGTACAACATGATTTTCATGGTATTTTTTTACGTTTTTTTTTTAAAACCTAACATATAGTTTGTGCACTTTATGTACTCACCCAGTTAGGTGTCCTGACGCCGATGGCATCCACGAAAGTCTCCATTTCTGTGCGATGTATTTATATATAGACCTGAATAGAAGGCCTGCATTATTTTAGTACACTGAGAAGCCAGTCCCCCTCGTTGACAAAGGCTTTTTTTGCTCTGATTTTTAAAGAGGTTATCCAACCCCTATAATGTCCCCCCTAATGCCCGGGCCCCTCATACTGGTCATACTTACCGTGCTCCCTGACACCCATGTCGCTTCTGATGCCCGCATGGCCGTCACTGTATTTCCACTGCATGGATCAAAACATCTGGTGACGAGGGGGCAGCCAATTGCAGGCCGCGACGGGGACAAGCATTCGAGATGATGTTTTGATCCCCACGACGGGGAAATGCGGCGGCGGCGGGCATTAGAAGTTAAACCTTTGAAAAGTACTCAGTGAGTTTATGTACGCTTTAATTATAAAAAATTGCTCAAAAGTTTCCTTTAAAGCACAACTGTCGTTGCAGATAATTTTTAGGAATAGGCTTCCATATGTATGTACATGAGTCCTGGCACTATTTCTGACCATTATATGACTTGTATATAGCATTTATTAGCAGTTTCCCCTCTGTAGGCTCCATCTGTAGTTGTCAGTTCTTCCTGAGCCAGTAGGTATAGACTAGCCGCTATGATGTCTCTCATACACAGCACACACACGGAAGAGGAGATCCTGCTCCCCTGTCTCACTGTAGCTCCCCCACAGAACACACAGCAGCAGTGATAGAGGACATTATACAGAAATAATAAGCAGTGTAGCTGTGTATCCAGCACGGGGGCGAGACAGAAAAGCAGAAGCAACATCTCTGTCTGTCTGTGCCTGTTTTTGTACGGCAGAAGCAGAATCGGACTGAAGTCTCCTGGGCCCACCAGAGGAAATGATTGAGGGCCCACCCTCTTATATACAGCACCTGTTTTATTAGGGGTCCATTAATGTCAGAGCTTGGGCCCATTGGTACTCTGGTGGGCCAGTCCTGCCCTGCATGTAACCTGATCTCTCAGTGAAGCTGAAAATCTGTCTAGTCTCTGCCTCTCACTAGATGCAGCTGATAAGTGGAGAAAGAGGTATTTTCTCTAAGATCTATTACAAAGTTTCTTATTTCCACTTGTACCATTGACTTGTGCAAAGTTTGTTGACCACATGAATACTACTTGCACGGAAATATAATACTTAAACAACTCACTGTTATCCATGTTTTGTCATTGCAGCATTTATATTGGGAAAAGATTGACCCTCCCATCCACCAGTTCTTATTGATGGAGCATGATCTGGAATTGATCCCCCGACCCCGTGAAGGTGTGTTCCTGTCACATTTGTGCATTTTGAACTTTGCACCATGTTAAGCATGACTTAAAGCACCCTCTTCTCGTCACCCATCTTTACAAACCTGGGAGCCCTTTCTAGCAACCTCGGGGAGGTTCAGAGCACTGAGCTCAACGTGAAGAACCCAACTCCACAAGCAATCGGCTCATCTCCTGATCCTCCCATTTGAGAGTCCCTCAGAGAAGAAGTGTCTGACTGCAGCCAGCCATGTTGATATGGTCACTGGCTCAGACCAGAAATGTTCTCTTTGCGGACAACCCTTGCAAGCGACGAAAAACCCACCAGGTCATGTCTACCACGGGCCCCAGTGCAAACAACAAGAGCCCCAGATGTTTAACTTGATCACCCTGTAGCCTTCCGGTGAGAGCACCTTCACCATCAGAGAGGTGACCGCGTATCTGGCCCCATCAAAGCCCGTGGGGCTTATCGACCGTTCTATTTGGATTGCATCATGTGGGGACTTGAGACTTGGCTAAGAAACGTTAATTTTTTTATTTCTTTTTTAGATTGTGTGATTTCAAAAAAGAAAATAATTAGCCTGCCAATTCACAGAGAAAGCGTCAAGTAGAAGCAATTCCAAGTGTGAATTGTGCCGATGATCATCTCATAGATACACGGCTCTCCCTGGAGACTAGACACACTGCCCTCTGGGGTATATATACTGACACATAGCAGTATTTGTATGTAGAGATACTAATCACACTGAACACCCCTCCTAACCCTGATATCGGCTAGGACCTGGATGACACTCTGCCCCCTATTAGTATGGTCAGGTCCTACTCATGCTCCCTCATAATGTCACCAGTCTTTACCTTTTGTGGCCTGGATGCCAAGATAGTGATTTTTTTTCTCTCTTTCTCCTGAAGTTTATGTCTTTGTTGTTCGTCTGTAACATACAAAATGTGAATTTGTATTGAGTAGAAGATACGGAGGAGCGTTTAATGGTAGGATATCCATCCCGCGTGCCCCCCCCCCCCCCCTAACTTCATGTAGCTGTATAATACACGATCACAAGCCAGTATGGAAAGTAATAATAGACTGTTTGGAGGAGAAGGCGAGATGAAGACCGCAAATGTGAAAAACTGGAGGTCTGGCTTGTGACGTGGAGAGTTCTCTGGGGGGCCTTGTGAAGGAACGTAGGGTGGACTAACATTGAGCGTGTTAACAGTATACTGCTGGCTACTGTTAGTCATGGGACTCTTCAGTGCAAGCGTTGAAACTTTCATGTCCATGACTGTGTAATGCCACCAGTTATCAGGGTCCTATAATATACATATACAGTAATATATGCAAATGAAGACTAGTGGCCAATGTAGCAAATATAGGAGACCAGCTGATCTCCAGTAGAGGGTATCAGCACTGATGCCCATATGTCTGGGTTGGCAGATGTGCCAGTAATCCAATGTCTACCCAGGGATTGGCAAACTCTGCCCTCCAGCTGTTGTAAAACTACAATTCCCACCATGCCCTGCTGTAGGCTGATAGCTGTAACCAGTCTTTGCATGCTGGGAGTTGTAGTTTTGCAACAGCTGGAGGGCCGAGTTTGCCCATCCCTGGTCTAGACAGATTTGATGATTATATTTTGTCCTGTCCAATCCTTTTATGGTTCCAAAGACCCCACTTCACTTGTCCTGCCCCCTAGGAACCAGAGGACCAGTCACAGGGGTCGGCGCCCGTTAAACTGAGGTTATCTGTATGATGTCCTAACTAGGCAGAACTCGGGGAATAATTATGCTGGTAAACCTTATGCTTTTATAGAGCAATCATTAAAGGGGTTCTCCAGGAACGATTTGAAATAAGGGGAGGAGCCTTACTACGCTCTGGGACTTGCGTATACTGCACACTTGGTGAGCGTTCCTGTCAGGCTGCTCAGCCATGATGACATAGGCAGGATCACATCATTACATCTATTGTGGAGCAGTGTAGTGAGATTCTTCAGGCTGCTCAGCCATGATGACATAGGCAGGATCACATCTTTACATCTATTGTGGAGCAGTGTAGTGAGATTCTTCAGGCTGCTCAGCCATGATGACATAGGCAGGATCACATCTTTACATCTATTGTGGAGCAGTGTAGTGAGATTTTTCAGGCTGCTCAGCCATGACATATAGGCAGGATCACAGGATTACATCTATTGTAGATCAGTGCAGTGAGATTCTTCAGGCTGTTCAGCCATGATGACATAGGCAGGATCACATCTTTACATCTATTGTGGAGCAGTGTAGTAAGATTCTTCAGGCTGCTCAGCCATGACATATAGGCAGGATCACAGGATTACATCTATTGTAGATCAGTACAGTGTGTAGTGAGATTCTTCAGGCTGCTCAGCCATGACATATAGGCAGGATCACAGGATTACATCTATTGTAGATCAGTGCAGTGTGTAGTGAGACCCTCCAGGCTGCTCAGCCATGATGGCATATTATAGGCAGGATCACATCATTATAGCTATTGTAGAGCAGTAAAGTGAGGCTCAGCCCCCTAGGCAGTGAAGCAACCAGTCCTCAAATTCTAGGACATTTTTCTGGCGGCCTTTTAAAATTATATCCGGAGGAGCCTTATTCTACAACGGTGTAAAAAGAAACAAACCATGTACTAGTTATTTACACGTAAAGGATTAATTTAACAGGTCATTTAGGGGAGATTTATCAAGATCGGCGCTTTCTGCACCAGTCTTGATCTACCCTGCACCGCCGAAGCATGTGCCTTATTTTTGACGACCCTCACACCTTGTCATAAATTAGGCGCATCCTCCGGCAGTCCAAGCGTCTAAACAGAAATGTACGGCAGCTTGGAGCTGCCGTAGATTTATGGCTTAATTTGCGCTAGGAAACGTGCGTAAATGAAGATAGATTTGTTGGGGGTCTGGTCACGCCCCCTTACCGCTCTTAACAAGCCCTCTTTAGTCAAAATGATGAAGACCTCGTAAAATGAGAGTTTTGCAACTTTTTAACACCAATTTTCAGGTGCAAGAGAAATCTCCCGTTTAGTGTGAAATGTAAACGGTAAAAAAAAAAAAAAAAATGCTGAAAAAAATTTTTTCTCTATATTCGCTCCTCCATACATTTTTATACATTTCACAAATGTTGCCAAAAAATGATTACAATTGTTCCCGCAAAAAACATGGCCTTCTCATAGGGCGATGGAAATGAAAAAATTATGGTTACTGAAGTTAGAAGAAAAAAAATGAAGCCTGGTCATTTAGGCTCAGTTAGAGCAGGTCATTAAAGGGGTTCTCCGGGAATTTAGAAAATAAAAATAAATCTTACTTTATTATAAACATAGTACCAAATACCTTTCATTAGTTAGAATTGCTAGTTTTGTCTGGGGAGCAATTATTAGGAGAAAAAAAAAGGCCGTCATCCAATTGGTACACACAAAACCTGTCCTAATCACACAGCAGGACAAGGTACTTCACAACACTGAGCTAAAGGGCTGCCTCATCCTCCTCTCTGCTTTGCTTGTCAGGGCTAATTATCCTGAATACAGATGATAAGACCTTTATCTATATCTCTGTAGGAATGGAGTCCATGAGGAGACACAGAGAGGACGGACAGGACAGACTGTGGTAATGTGGAGCTGTGGTAATGGAGGCTGCATACAAGTGCTGCTGCTCACCAGCCACATCTCCACATCCTCTCTGTACTTCATCTGTCTCCTCATGAACTCCATTCCTACAGAGATTCAGCTGAAGATCTTATGATCTGTATTCAGGATCATAATTCCTGACAAGTAGGAGAGGAGGATGAGGCAGCGCTTTACCTCAGTGTTCTGAAGTAACTTGTCCTGCTGTGTGATTAGGACAGGTTTTGTAAGTACTAATAGGACGGCGGCCATTTTATTTCTCCCAATGATTGCTCCCTAGTAAAATACATCCATTATAACTAATGAACGGTATTTGTTAATATATTTATAATAAAGTAATATTTTTAAGTATTTTCATTTTCTGAATTCCTGGAGAACCCCTTTAACCCTTTGCCAACATTTGATGTCGTAATGCCAGAAGGGTTGCATGCAGTGGGCTCGGGGACTAAGCTCTCTCCATAGGCAGTGGGTGCCGGCTAGGCTCTGATCCTAGTCATTTAACCCCTCAGATGTCATAGTCTGTAAATATTTTTTCCCATAAAAGGATATATATCATTCTGCTCAGCTCCTCCTGCTCTTTAACCTGCTGCACTGAATTGTCATGCTGACAGTTCTCTTTAACGGAAAGCCGTCACTAGCACAATGGACTGCAGTACTATAGCACTGTATCGCATGTTCACGTTCCCTAGGGGGGCTAAAAATAAAAGAAAAGTAAATTAAAAAAATAAAATTATAATCACCCCACCTCCTTCCCAATTTTACTAATAAAAATAAACAAAAATGATACATAATTGTTATCGCCATGGCCAAAAAGTCAGGACTGTTAAAATCTAAAACTATTTATCACTCATGGTGGAAAAAATTCTACAACAGTGATCAAAAGCAGTATTTACCCCAAAATGGTATCTATACAAACTACAGCTCGCCCCGCGAAAAAACAAGCACCCCTACAGCTCTGCAGACAGAAATATTAAAATATGGGTATCAGAATATGGTGATGCAAAGTAATTTTTTTAAAAAGTTTATTTTATTTTATTTTTTTAAATTGTAAAGCATAAGAAAAACTCTATAAATCTGGCATCACTGTAATCGTACCGACCCGAAGAATAGAAGTAACTGGTCATTTTGACTCACAGTGAACACCGTAAAATGTAACCCTAAAAAACCCTAAAAAAGGTGTTTTTTTTCCCTTTTTCCATTAAAAAGCAAGTCACAGGGAAGTGCCGCCATGTGACACCTCTCAAATCTGCTGATTGGCCAAGAGGGCTTGTAGGGAGGGAGGGGCATATACAGGAAGCTATTTTGCTGCCCCCAGTCAGCACTGCAGGTCATCATACAGATCTAATGGGCCTGTCTAGAGGTGATGTGTCGTCACATTGCCAGCCCTAGGACAATACACCAGTCTCCCCCGATAACATGATGGATAAACCCAGACATAAAGGAAAGCTGGCCCTAATAATTATTAAAGCGTAACCCTTCTCACTGTATCTGATATGACCGGGGTTCCGCAGTCCAGTGTTATATTTATATCTCCATAGATTTTATGTTTACAGGACAAAATCAATATGGCTGCCGTGATGGTTTGCGCTCAGCAGAGCCCTTTCAGTGCCGTGTTTACCTTCCCCCCCCCCCCCTCAATACCCATTAATAAGGGGTTAAATAGGTAGTTTGGTATCTGGTTTTATATCTTCATCTATTAGAATGACAAATTTAGAAGTTAAATCCATGCCCCCGATGCTTACGACTTGCGGAGGCAGCCATGTTGGAGACCACGCGCATATGAATGAGGAGGCTTTTTGTCCACTCCGACAGGGCGCTGTCACTGGCTTCTCCCACAAACAAAATGTCTGCCTCCGTGCTGTGTAACCATCAGGCGCTGTGTACATGACGAGGCATGTACTGAAATGGACCTTACAGAGTTTCCAGGGAAATGCCTAAATTGTAGCTGTACTCATTTTGTACCATTAAAGCTCTCACTATAACCCCTTGTTTGTGTCTCGTGATTTATGGCAACAGAAGTCCTAAAATATCCAGTTCTGTCCTGAGTCCAGGGCGTTTCTTCATGTCCCACTAGGACAAGGTCTTTATGTGCATATGGATGCCGTAGATGAGGGACCCATGCTCAGGACCCCCCTATATAATCCATGGAGAACTCAATACAACCAATGACATGGGAGGTCATTCATATAAATAGGCAGCGTGCAATACCATATTTCTCCTGTAGTGGCCGCTGTAGGAAAAAGGAATGGCCACAATCAGCTCTCCATAACCACTGATCGACGGGGATTTCAGCTTCTGGATGGTATCCTTGATATTAATTGCTATTTAAGGATTAGTTTCAACTAAAAGGCCCCTTTCACACGGGCGAGTTTTCCGCGCGGGTGCAATGCGTGAGGAGGACGCATTGCACCCGCACTGAATCCGGACCCATTCATTTCTATGGGGCTGGGCACATGAGCGGTGATTTTCACGCATCACTTCTGCGTTGCGTAAAAAAAAAGTTAACTTACCTTAGCCACTTGATCGCGTAGTTGCGATCTCTCCTTTCTTTCCCTGCAGCATCTAAGATCTAAAGGACCTGTGATGACGTCACATCACATGGTCCATCTTACCATGGTGATGGACCATGTGATTGGACCATGTGATGTGACGTCATCACAGGTCCTAGATCTTAGATGCTGCAGAAAAGGAGAGATCTAACTACGCGATCAAGTGGCAAGTAAGTTAACTTTATTATTTTAACCCCTTCCTCTTCATTTAACAATGCATTCTTTATTAAGAATGCTATTATTTCCCCTTATAACCATGTTATAAGGGAAAATAATCAATTCTCCAGAGGACCCGAAACCGGACTTCAGTGATGAAGTCCGGCTTCGGGTTGGGTACCAAACATGGCGTTTTTTCTCACGCGCGTGCAAAACGCGTTACAAACGTTTGCACCCGCGCGGGAAAAACGTGCATATTCCCGCAACGCACCCGCCTCTTATCCGGGCGTCAAACATGACGCCCGTGTGAAAGAGGCCAAACTCTTTGACTTCTAATTAAGGTAAGTCGGGTCTCATTTCTAATTAGTCCTAAATTGAGACAGCTTGACCTTGCAGGCTTAAGGTGGAGCAAATTTGGCATAGTGGTGCAGGGTGCATTTTGATCAGCACTGAGGTGGCAGAATTGTGGGGCATCTGTCAGCAGATCTGTCCCTATGACACTGGCTGACCTGTTACATGTGCACTTGGCAGCTGAAGACATCTGTGTTGGTCCCATATTCACATGTGCCTGCATTGCTGGGAAAAATTATGTTTGAATATATGCAAATTAGCCTCTAGGAGCAATGAGGGCATTGCTGTTGCACCTAGAGGCTCCGCTCTCTCTGCACTTTGATTGACAGGCCAGGCGGTGAACACATGATCACGCCTGGTCCTGTCAGTCAAAGTACAGAGGGCACGGCAGTTGCAGAGATTCTAAGGCCTCTTTCACACGAGCGTGTCCGGATGCGTTCAGTGAAAACTGATTTCACAGGCAAAGCCATTCAGTTTTTGCTGCGATTGCGTTCAGTTCAGTTTTTATCGCGCGGGTGCAATGCGTTTTAATGCGTTTTTTACGCGCCTGATAAAAAAAACTGAAGTTTTACAAACAACATCTAGCAACCATCAGTGAAAAACGCATCGCACCCGCATTTGCTTCCGGGTGCAATGCGTTTTCACGCAGTGAAAAACGCTGAATATAGAACATGCTGCGATTTTCACGCAACGCAGAACCGATGCGTGAAAAAAAAACGCTGATGTACACAGGCCCATTGAAATGAATGGGTCAGGATTCAGTGCGGGTGCAATGCGTTCACATCACGCATTGTACCGGCGCGGAAAACTCGCTTGTGTGAAAGGGGCCTTAAGGGTGGTTAGAACATGGAGATACAAAGAAAAATGTTATTTTTTAATCATACCAACCCATGTCACTGTTACTGCATTGTGAACACTGTCAAAACCACACCCAAAAACCAGTGGCACAATTGCTTGTTTTTTCCATCCCACCCCACAAATAATTACTTTTTACATTTTCTTAATACAATATGCGGAACATTAAATGAGCCATTAAAAAATAAAACTTTCTGCAAAAAACAAAAAACAAAACCTCATATTTCTTTGTCTACAGAAAAATAAAAAAAGATATGGCTCTTGAAAAATCAAAATTGGCTTGTGCTTCCAAAGGTTAATAAATTTGGCCCATTATAGGACTCCCCTGACACCCACTTTCCTAGACCCTTTTGAAATGTGTTTAGAAAGGTGTCAGAAACGCGCCAAAAATAGGCAAATTTCTCTTAGTAAATGACCCCTAAGTGTTTTATGTCTTTAAAAAATATGATTTAAATTATTGAAATTAATAATTTTAGGAGTTAAAAATAATTTTTACACATAAATGTTTGTGGGATTACTACCGGGCTTGGCCACTAGAGGGCAGATAAATAATGTTTTACAGCAGGGATGCTCAACCTGCGGCCCTCCAGCTGTTGTAAAACTACAACCCCCATCATGCTCGGCTGTAGGCTTACCGGGCATGCTGGGAGTTCTAGTTTTGCAACAGCTGGAGGGCCGCAGGTTGAGCATGCCTGTTTTACAGCTATTTGCAGCTTGCGTTTCCCTGCAATCACCTCTTGTAGAAATGAAGGGGCCTGGAGGAGGAGACCATTTACACCAGTGTTTGAACTTGGTATTACTTTTTAATAATTCTAATACCATTGCATTCAGGAAAATGCTTGCTTTTGACAACCCCTTTAGCTCCCTTTCACACGGGCAAGTTTTCCGTGCGGGTGCAATGCGTGAGGTGAACGCATAGCACCCGCACTGAATCCGGACCCATTCATTTCTATGGGGCTGTGCAGATGAGCGGAAATTTTCCCGCATCACTTTTGCGTTGCGTGAAAATCGCAGCATGTTCTATATTCTGCGTTTTTCACGCAATGCAGGTCCCATAGAAGTGAATGGGACTGCGGGAAAATCGCAAGCATGTGCGGATGCGGTGCGATTTTCCCGCATGGTTTCTAGGAGATGGGGATCCAATCTATTATTTCCCCTTATAACATGGTTATAAGGGAAAATAATAGCATTCTTTAATACAGAATGCTTAGTAAAAGGACAATTGAGGGTTAAAAAAAATAAATTAACTCACCTCCTCCAATTGATCGCATAGGTGCCGGTCTCCTGTTCTCTCTTCAGCTGTGGGTAAAGGACCTGTGGTTATGTCACTGAGCTCATCGCAAGGTCCATCACATGATCCATCACCATGCAGAATGCACATGGCCGATATCCATAATTTTTGGACTGCAAAAACGGCTTCAGCCGTGTGCGTGAGCCCTTAGGCCTCTTTTACACGGGCGTGATTTCTGCGCGGGTGCAATGCGTGAGGTGAACGCATTGCACCCGCACTGAATCCGGACCCATTCATTTCTATGGGGCTATGCACATGAGCGGTGATTTTCTGCGTTGTGTGAAAATCGCAGCATGCTCTATATTGTGCGTTTTTCACGCAACGCAAGCCTCATAGAAGTGAATGGGGCTGTGTGAAAATCGCAAGCATCCGCAATCAAGTGCGGATGCAGTGTGATTTTCCCGCGAGGTTGCTAATAGACAGGACCGATCTTTATTATTTTCCCTTATAACATAGTTATAAGGGAAAATAATAGCATTTTAATACAGAATGCTTAGTAAAATGTGGATGGAGGGGTTAAAAAAAAAAATAACTCACCTTATCCACTTGATCGCGTAGTTGCGATCTCTTCTGTCTTCTTCAAGCATTAGCTGCCGGCTAAAGGACCTTTGGTGATGTCACATCACATGGTCCAATCACATGCTCCATCACCATGGTGATGGACCATGTGATGAGCTCAGTGACATCATCACAGGTCCTTTAGCCGGCAGCTAATGATTGAAGAAGACAGAAGAGATCACGAACTAACCATGTTATAAGGGAAAATAATAAAATCTACAGAATACTGAACCCAAAACCGGACTTCAGTGATGAAGTCCGGGTTCGGGTCTGGGTACCAAACATGCCGATTTTTCCCACGCGCGTGCAAAATGCATTAAAACGCTTTGCACTCGCGTGGAAAAATCGTGCATTTTCCCACAACGCACCCGCCTCTTGGGCCCCTTTCACACGAGCGAGTTTTCCACGCGGTGCAATGCGTGACGTGAACGCATAGCACCCGCACTGAATCCTGACCTATTCATTTCAATGGGTCTGTGTACATGAGCGTTATTTTTCACGCATCACTTCTGCGCTGCATTAAAATCGCAGCATGTTCCATATTCAGCGTTTTTCTCGCAGCTCTGGCCCCATAGAAGTGAATGGGGCTGTTGAAAAACGCATTGTGTGCGCAAGCAAGTGCGGGTGCATTGCGTTTTTCACTGATGGTTGCTAGGAGATGTTTGTAAACCTTCAGTTTTTATCGCGCGGGTGCAATGCGTTTTGATGCATTTTTCACGCGTGTGATAAAAAACTGAACAACTAAACGCAATCGCAGGCGAAACTGAATGGCTTTGCCTGTGAAATCGCACCGTTTTCACTGAACGCATCTGGACCTAATCCGGACCATATCCGGACACGCTCGTGTGAAAGAGGCCTTAGAGTCAGATAAGAGTTTAGAAAGCCCTTTTACACGGTGCCGGGGCTGCTCCATTTTCTTCATGAAGCTGAATTTCTAGACTTCTATCCACATTGGGTGTGGTTTTGCACCAAGACAATTTCGCTCACATTTAGTTTCCATGACAACTGCAAAATCACTTGTGAGATGCTCCGACATACTTCCAGATTTCTTGCCGTAGGACGCTGCATCAGAAATTCTTAGAAAATGCAGATCTAATGGGTGAGACTAAGTACGGGGGCTGCGATGACTATTATATTAGTGATCTTCCCGGTATACAATGTGAAATGTGCAGCTGGTAGGAGACCATTCACACATTCCTGTATGTCACATAGACTGAGATGTATGGCTAGGTGAAGAATCAGCAATTTATTTTGCCAGAAAGTCTATAAAATAAAATCCACCAACAATAATACACTGGGGAGATTTATTAAAACTGGTGTAAAGTAGAACTGGCTCACTTTCCCATAGCAACCAATCAGATTCCACCTTTCATTTTTCACAGCTCCTTTAAAAATGAAAGGTGGAATCTGATTGGTTGCTATGGGCAACAAAGCCAGTTTTCTATTACTCAAGTAATACCACCATATAGTGACCAAGTAACAGCTCCATAGATAATGGATGAACTAATCCTATAGATGGCGGCAGTTTAGGCCAGATCTATCCCCGGGGCTCAGGCTGGTGCAGGGACAGACCCTTTTCTCTGACTCGATATCAGCTGTTCGTTGGATTCATTTCAGATGCAATTTTTTTCTGACAGAATTTTGGCGCTAAATGGTGCTTCTCAGACGACACCCATCTCCCACGAAGCTCTGGCCCGATCTGCTAAGCCCTACCCCCTTGGTTGGCAAGTTAGAAGTGTAAAAACTAGTTGCGCCAATTTGCACCACTTTTTGGGCTACCTGCACAATACTTGTGCTTTTTGTACACGGATTCTTGTGTGGAAACAGCGCAGCCTAAGGCTACATTCACACGACCGTATGGGTTTTGCGGTCCGCAAATTGCGGACCCGCAAAACACAGATACCGGCCGTGTGAACGTAGCCGGCCCCATGATAGAAATGCCTATACTTGTCCGCGATCGCGGACAAGTATAGGACATGCTTTATCTTTTTTGCAGGGCCGCGGATCGGATCAACGGATGCGGACAGCACACTGTGTGCTGTCTGCATCTTTTGCGGCCCCATTGAAATGAATGGGTCCGCACCCGTTCCGCAAAATTGCGGAACGGATGCGGAACCATTTATACGGTCGTGTGAATGTAGCCTAATACAGTACCAGCGAAGTGTATGGGATTAGACACTTTTGGGGTCATTTATCAAATTGGTGTAAAGTAGAACTGGCTTAGTTGCCCATAGCAACCAATCAGATTCGTTATTTTATTTTACAAAGGAGCTATCAAAAATCAAAGGTGGGATCTGATTGGTTGCTATGGGCAACTAAGCCAGTTCTGCTCAACACCAGTTTGGTGACCCCGTTTTCTTTTTTGTCCAGCGCAGAGCTTGAGCTATTGCATGTTTGTGTGATTGATGGTGTGGATTTCACCCTTTTCAATGGAGGGGTGAGATCTGCGACAAAACCGTATCAAATACACACCAAAAACAACAATTAAAACCTGCTAGTAAACCTGCACCCATGTGCGGACAGCCTTGTACTAGATTTGAGCCAGTAAATGATATTACTATACCCTGAATATTAACATTTGAGCAGTTGCAAGCCTTGAAAATCCTGCTAGAAGCATTTATGCAGAAGGATTAGGATTCCCAAAGGGGTATTCCCTTCCGGGACATTGATGGCATATCTCTAGGAAACGTCCTGGAGTCCCAGAAGAGATGGCGAAACTACGGAAGCCTCCAGGAACGTCCCAGAAAGCAGCATTATAGGACTGTTTCTTGTGTATGACGTCGGCTGACCAAGCCCAAGTGTCCAAATGCACATTCAGGGGCTGCTAGTATCCTGCTAAGGTGTGTGTCCGACTGTTTCCTGGGTTGTGATCTTCTGCTGCCTGACCTGACCTGTGCTTGACTTCTATTTTAACCCATCGCTGCCCGCCCTGACCTCAGACTATTTACTGTATAGCTCGTACTCCATCTGCCCTGACCTCGGACAGTTTACCGGCCGCTAATTCTCTTCCTGCATTGACCTAGGCTTGTCCCTGACTATAATTTTGCCTTATTTAGACCCTCAGGACTCTAACAACAGTGTCTCTGACCCCCAGGTGTCAGCTTTTAATCAAACAGCTACTACTCTAGGAGATAGCGGCCTGGTGGTTCCCCTGCAGCGAAGTCCGGAGGTTAAAGGGTGAATATCGGGGACTGCCAGGAAAGTGTCCTTGGGAGCAGTCCTAAGTCAAGTCTGTTGGTTGACACAGTCATTCCACACCCATAGCCAAAACGGTCATCTACTACTGTATATAAATGACCGATACCACAGCGCCAATGGCAGAAAATAGCAGTAAATTCTTCTACATTTCTATTCTTCTTGCAGAAGATCTACGATTCGGTGCTCTCGTGTAGAATCAGACTGACATCCCCTCACATTTCTCCACCCTACAATTAGAACTGAACCAAATATTTCCCCGGCACTTCAGCCGGCGACCACTTCCCACAACGTGCTGGTGGAGTGTATCCAGCATCAATTAGCCTCCTGGAACTCCAGACTCGTGGGACCAAAGGCTTCCTAAGTGGGCTGGAAACAGCATTAGATGCCAGCCGGCTCGCCGCATCAGCCACAGATAATGGAGAGAGTGAAGCCTGGGGAAGACACAGTCATACATACAACATGTAACATACACACAGGATGTACAATGTCAAGTTTGGCCAACATTTACACGCTTGCCATGTCGAGACTTTGCTGGGATGATTCCTCAAATTGATTTTGCAAGCCCTACCCAAGCTTGGGTGCTTTGTTGGCGTTCCCCGGTGGTCCTATTGGTGGGGCTTAATTATTACTTTTCATATGTTGGCAATCATTTAGGGGGGGGAAGAAGAAGTCTTCCAACTGGAGGTTTCCTTTCAGACTTAAAGGGGCTGTCAAGGTTTCGAAAAAAAGGATTGCTTCATTTCTACAAACAGTGCCTCATCTGTCCACAGGTTGTGTCTGGTATTGCAACTCATCCCCAGCTCACGTGTCACTGGGGGGGTGGAAGCAAAACTTTTTTCTAATCTATTTTGGTTACCTAGAGCAGTGTTTCCCAACCAGTGTGCCTCCAGCTGTTGCAAAACTACAACTCCCAGCATGCCCGGACAGCCTTTGGCTGTGCGGGCATGCTGGGAGTTGTAGTTTTGCAACAGCTGGAGGCACACTGGTTGGGAAACACTGACCTAGAGTACAAGCAAATCCTCCACTGGGACCTGATTCAGAAACAGCAACGGGCTTCATAGGTCAGCCAGAAAACCCCACTTGCAGCAGGAGACATAACCCTGATTCTGAGCATTCAACCCTTTAGATGCCGCAGTCAATATCAACCACAGCATCTAAATAGACAGAAGGAGGGTGTTCCCTCTCTGACCTAACCCTTGCAACACCCCCGCAGGGTGACGATAGGTTGTCTTGGCAGCCAAGGGCCTATAGGATCAGCAGTAAAACAGGGTATAATACGCTGCAAGATGGAATGACAAAAAACACAGCAAACCTCCTTTTCCCAATTAAAATAATTTGTTATGTCAAAAACTATAGAAAAAAAGCACAAATGCGATAATTGATATTTCTGCCCATGTTAATGGCCAAAAGTATAAAATGACCAAGTTATTTAACCTGCGCATATAACAAAAATGATAATTTTAATAATTTTTTGTTCATCCCACCTCCCTAAAAAACAAGTGTGAAATAAGTACCCCTATAAAAACTGCAAGTCATCCCGAAAAAAAACTAGCTTTTATAATTTAGGGCTTGTTCACACGACCGTATGGTTTTGTGGTCTGTTTTTCACGGATCCGTTGTTCCGTTTTTTTTTACCCGTTGTGTTTCCGTTCCATTTCCATTCCGTTTTTCCGCAAAAACAGGAACTTTGTAATCATTGCAAACACATAAATGGGCTGGGCGTAGCATTTCTACAGCATGGATCCGCAAAAAACGGATGACATACGGACATGTGTTCCGTATGCATTCCGTTTTTTATATGGACTCATTGACTTGAATGGAGCCACTAAACGTGATTTGCGGACAATAATAGGACTTGTGTCAAAATGCACACGGAGTGCATTCCGTTTTTTTTGCAAACCCATTGAAATAAATGGTTCCGTATAAGGACTTTATACGGAACGCAAAAAACGGCCATCTGTAGAAAAAAAAATGATGTCTCTCAGAATACGTTAAGAAAAAAAAATAAAAAACTAGAACTATACCAATCTGGCATCGCTGTAATCACACCGACTGCAGAATAAAGTAAACGTAAAACGTAACTCAAAAAAATAAACCCAAACCCTAAAAATTTTTTTTTTAAATCCTCCCTGCAAAAAATTCATAGGGCTCATGCACACAAATGTTTTTTTTGTCCGTGTCTATTCCTTTTTGTTTTGCGGACCGTAAAAGGAACCATTCATTTCAATGCGTCTGCAAAAAAAATGGAAAATAAAAAAACGGAAATAACTTAGTGGGCATTCCGTGTCCGTATGTCTGCAAGTCCGTTACACAAAAAATAGACCATTATTGTCCGTTTTGTGGACAGGCATGGATCTGCAAAAAAAAAACGGATGTAACACGAACGTCACACGGATGTCATCCGTTTTTCTTTGTGGATCTGTGTTTTGCAGACAGCAAAATTCATACGGTCATGTGCATGAGCCCTTATACAGTTAAAAAAAAGTCCTAAAGGCCAAAATAAGTTGCGTCCCTGAGGGGTTAACGACGTGACCTGTGTGCACGATGGTAACTTAGAGGAATGGTGGGCGCTGGTGCCTTGCAGTGCCACCAGTACGATGCTGGTCTTGCCTGCAGTGTAATGCACCCTGCCTGGTACCGAGCACTGTGTATGCTCATGCTATGTATTGTGCCCTGCGATTGGCTGCCTGTTCGGTGGCCTGACAGCAGATGTCACTACGTCTGGGCCATTGCAGCGTTCTGCTGCTCCGTGCTTATGCTAATGCTGGAGAAGGCATCTGCTGTACATCTCCTGTCTCCCGCCTGCGTGCCTGGGAAAGCTCCTATGGCATTAGGTTACAATATACCGTAATAAGGCGGTGACCGCTTTGTGAGATCACGGCCCATTACACCATGCCTTTATTTGCATTTTCTTATGGTTTCCAGACCTTGTTTCTCTCCATGGGAGCTTCTCTGGTCATTAGCATGCCTCCCACAGACCACATGGCTGGAGATCAATGCTGTATGGCGCTGAGCTATAGCGAGTAACACAATGCGAGGCGGGGACCGAGGACATGGCTGCATCTTGTCGGGGTAGCTCCCGGGCCATAATACAAAATCTGTCACCATCATGTGCCATTTATAATACTGACGTCTTCTTAAAGGCTATGGACGACTCCGGGCAATTTTTTTTTTATGATTGCATTTGACTCATTCTGGGCTAAAAATCTTTATTTCAATTGGTCTTTATTAAAAATGTTCAGTAGTTTTTGTGATACGTGAGGTTCAAATTCAGTCTATTTGGAGACTGTCCCTCCTGAGTTCCGTCAGCTGACTGCTTATGTAAAGCTTTACGACTAGGGATGAGCGAATCGACTTCGGATGAAACTTCCGAATTCGATTCGCATAAAACTTTGTTCCAATACTGCATGGAGCAGGAGCGCCGTACAGTATTAGAATGTATTGGCTCCGATGAGCTGAAGGGAGACTTCGGGTAATAACTTTATAAATTAATTTGTACTGTAAAAAAACATTTCCCGAATTCGGGTTCGGTTCCAAGTGGCTCCTGCTCCGTACAGTGTTGGAACAAAGTTTTATGCGAATCGACTTCGGATATTTCATCCGAAGTCGATTCGCTCATCCCTAGCTATGACCTCATAAACACATTATAGTCTGGCAATAAACTGATTTTTAACCGCCTGTATCACAAAAACTGCTGTAAAGTCCAATTGAAAAAATATATATTTTTTGCCCAAAATGAGTAAAATGCAATAATAATAAATTGTCCTGAACGTGTAAATAGCCTTTAAGGGCTTTTGAGCTTCCCAAGGGACCAGTTGTGCTGTACATTTCTCACCTCTGCCTGTAGGGGGCACCATTTCCCTTTTCAACTCAGAAAGATGGCTCATTGGGAACCCTATGCCACATGCCCTATGAGCTACAAAATCTGGGAGACATTCCTACACGAGCAGTCAGGACTGATTCTTAACTTCAGGTGAAGGCCTTGCTATGCCTCTATTTGACAGACCAGTGATTATTACGGATGAGTACATTTCTTGAAAACGGTCTCAAATTGCCTTGAAGAGTCATGTATGACACTCTGGGGTCTCCTAGGACTGGATCCAACCTCAACCTCAAACCCTTTAACCTTAGCACAGCATTAGTAATGTCAGAGTGACAGTGGCGTATATGGCTATGGGTAAACGCATGGTTGGCGGTGGGAACATGCAGCTTGTTTAATAACACATGGCGCTGTCATATTTCCTAAAGCTTTTTAAACTTAAAAAATGGGCCAAAAATTCTCTTTTTCAGGGCAGCTGTCTGCCGGTCTTTTACACACATGGTGGTATTGGAAGAAGCAATCACTTGTATTAAACAAGCAATCCAAAAATGATTCCTTTTTGGGGAGTAGTAACAGGTTTGGTGTCATTTTAAAGAAAATATATTTTGTCATAAAAAATAAAGAAGCAATGACTTTATAAAATCTATCAAAAATATTCCTTTTTTGGGAGCAGTTTCAGGTTTCTTATAGTAAGAAGGGTACGGCTGCATTCACACGTCCGTGGAACATGGACCTTGTGATACTGGACTGGCACCCTGCTTAGTGCAGGAGCGCACAGCGTCATTCCTGCTGCCGCCGCTGCACGCTACTGCACTCCTATGATCTATACGAGTGTATTACTGCGGCGGCGGCAGCAGGAAGCGCACGACGTCATAGCAACCAATTACGCCATGTGCTTCTGCACTAAGCAGAGTGCCAGTCCAATATCAAATGGTCCGCGTTCCACGGACGTGTGAATGCAGCCTAAGATTCCAAGCTGCAGCAGTGGATTATAGAACATAATGGACAAGGCCGGAGATGTGTGAATGTGTAGGGGTAGTCGTAGCGGCAACAGAAGCACAGTATGAAACATGATGGGCAAATTTGCTGAATATTATAAAATATTTCTGCTTCTTATTATGAATTATGTGATATAGATTGGGCTGATACGCATTAATAAAAAAATTGAGTACTATATCTTTAAATATTGCTGTGGCAGCCTAGCATTCACTACAATTGGGTCAATGACATACTCACTACACTGATTCTGTCTTGTCCATAGAGAAAACCTCTATTTTGCGCTCTCTCTTTGTCAGATGTCCATTTACAAGCCCAGAATACATATGGATTTCCTGGTTGGGATCTTATATACTGTCTATAATGCATATCAGTATCGTCCCTGCTGAGTGGCTGAGGCTGACTGCATGGCGATATAGACAAGCCAGTCAGCCAGGGCACCAACCAGGGTCTTGTGATCCTCCGTCTTCATCCTCCCTGCTGTGTAGTCATCCTATCTGTAATGTGTCGAAAGACATTTTGATCAGTTTGTTTGAATCTTAAAAGTTTGGGATTTTCTGGATCTGAATTTTTAGAAAATTTTTGATGAATTTGATTAATTTACACCCGATTCACTCAACTTCACTGATCATGAGATATATATGAGTGGCCTAAGACAAGATGATCTGTCTGTATTCTTAACATCCTGAAAGCTCCCATTTATACCCAACCCTTCTGTCTATATACCGTATTTCTACCCTGTGGTAAGTTTTGCTAGTTTTTGAAGGTTATTTCTTCAGGACTCTTTTTACCAGCAAACAGGTAATGAGAGGCGATGGATGGATTTCAGTAAATCCTGTCATCTTCCACGTACAGATGATCTCTTGTTTGATCGTTTCCTCAGGAGAGTTTAGACTCCAGAATCCATTATCCATAAGAGGAGGGGAAAGAGGCGTCAATGTGAGGCAAAATGCTGAGCAATGGTAAGCATGGCTGATGCTGGAACCATGGTTGTCACATCCAGCACTGCATGACCTTCATACGAGTAGAAATGATGCCAGTGCTCGGCTATCTCTGACGTTCCCATACAGATAAATGTTGTGGTGGCCGCAATTGCACGGTGCACTCTCATTTATTTCTGTGGAACTACTGAAAATAGCTCAGAGCACTCACTCAGCTATTTTTGGAACTCCCATATAAATTAATGGAGAGCATGCCACACTTTGGAGATCGGTGTGCGTCTCAGTGGTGGGACCTGTAGCTATCTGACATTGTTGGCATATCCTATAGAAAGTCCGAGATGACACAACCCCTTTAAGGTCAAGACTCTTACTTGACGATTACAAAACACAACTCTTCTCCTTTTTCAACCCAAGAGTGCTTTGGGTTATTGTCTTGTTGCATCACTCAACATCTCTATAGCTTGAGGTCATGGACTGATACCGTTACATTCTCCTGGCAAAATGTTTCCATACACTTCAGAATTCACTATTCCCTCGATGGTCAGAAGGTATCCAGGACCTTGGTTTGGGGCAGCAAAGCAGCCCCAAACCATGATGCCCCCTCCACCAGCTCCAAACCTGTATGTTCCACCATACTGCACAGTTGGGATGAGGTTTTGGTGTTGGTATGTAGTGTTCTTTTACCACCAAACATAGTTTTGCATTTGTGCTAAAAAGTTCCACTTTTCTCTCATCTGTCCATAGTACATTTTCCCAGAAGCATTGTGGAACAATTAGGTGGTCTTGGTCAAACTCAAGACGGGCCACAATGTATTTTACTTGGACAGCAGCAGCAGCAGCCTCTTTCATGGTGTCCTTCAATGACCATTATTCATGTTCAACATTCTCTAATAGTGGAGGTTACCTAGGGTTTTGCTGTTTGTAGAGTCTTCTGCTGTTATCCATTGTTTTTTTTCTCACCTCTTTCAGGTTTACACATTGCACTCTTGGAGTGATCTTAAAGTGGTTGTCCAGCCTAGGAGCCAACAACTGCAACAGATAGAAATGGTGCCCATTTGAAAAAAAAAAAAAAAACACTCACCTGTCCGTAGTCCAACCATTCACACACTGCTACCCCATTCCTGGCTGCCATCGGTCTTCTCCCGACCAAAATTGACTTTTCCCGTGACCACTGTTGCCAGTTACTGGCCTCTGCATTCACATGTGCTTGAACGGCATGCTAGTGATGTGCTAGTAAGGTGTCAGGCAAGTACATGAGACTGCTGAGGACAGTGATTGGTCGCAGCTGTTAAGGGACCAACCAGCGAGGACCAGAAGAAGCCAGAAATGTTTTTTTTGTTTTTTTTCAACTGGGCACCAGTTCCCTCCATGGGGCTTGTTGGCTCCTAGGTTGGACAAACACTTTAACAGGATGCTTACTTCTAGGGACAGTAGAAACATTCCTGAGTTCTTTCGGATAGTAGATAATTTGTCCCACTATGGATCAATGTACCCCCAAGTCCTTAGCAATGCTTTTATAGCCTTCACCAGCTTCACGCATCTCTATAACATGTCTTCTGAAACTTGTTTGCACCTAGGTATGGTTCACAGGAACTAATCTTTCTTGAGAAGAACAGATTTGTCAGTAACCAGGCTTTGTGTGCCTTTGTTTAAAGGGCTGCAAATCCACACTTTCAGTCTCTTTTCCTTGACTGAAACTCCTGTTGCCAACTAGCTCTTGAAGAAGTCATTAAAGGGGATCCGTCATTAGATATGTCACGATAAAACCCATCTCACCTGAAACATGTAGACTGGACAGTTGAAAATCATGAGTTTTTTGTAATCCAGTTGGCACCACGTTACCAGTTGCTTGCTGTGCTCACGTCTAGGGACTGCAACCCAGGTACATTAGTTGCAGAAGGACCGGCACGAGCTTCTTGCAATTCAATGCTTTATTATCACATCAATGTGCATACATGTAACGCGTTTCGACTCAGACACAAGCCTTCCTTAGACATACATTCTGAGGATGGCTTATGTCTAAACAGAAACGTGTTACATGTATTCACATTGATGCGATAATAAAGCATTGAATTGCAAAAAGCTGGTGCAGGGCTTTCTGCAACTAGTTAAACATCATGGTCTTGGTCTCATCTTTCCACATTCTTGAGAAAATTGATGTTTTATAACATGGAAATGAGCCCCATCCCTGTACAGTGAGTGCACTGAACGAGCTCCCACAAGACTTCAGGGCCATGTGTGAGAAGGTCTTCACTGCCTGGCCTGTCATTCAGTGGTGGGGGGCGCGACATGAAGAGCAGTGAGCAGAGCCTCTGGGAGCAACGTGATGCAACGGCACTGCCCTCATTGCTCCAAGGGGCTCATTCGCATATTATAAATCATTAATTTGCTCAAGAAGGCAGGAACCTAGGAAGATAGGACGAAGACCATGATGTTCACCAGTCAAGCACAGGTATCTCAGGTGTGACGGTTCTATTGAAACGTATCTGATGACAGAACCCCTTGAAGGCACAGCTTTGTGTTTGCCTACGGTTGTGACTTGGATAACAACCAGACCACGTTTTATTAGCATTTAATGCAGAAATCCAGGTCATTCCATGTATTGCATATGCCCGTTCTCAGTGCATTGTAGCTGGTTCATGCTTTCGGTTTAAGATATTGTCAGTGGCATGGAGTATCTAATGCCAGCTCTCTTGCCCATTCACTGGCGGGCACTGTCCTTCCTGCACATGTCTAGACCGTGCCACCCAGTGACCTAAGATATGTGTGGCAGATTGGCTGCTGGCAAAGCGTGGTGTCAGGGTTGGCTGGCACATTAGAGAGGACTGTGGGTGACAAGGCTGAGTCCTGGTGTCCAGCCCCTCCTATCCTTCGCTGGGTCTTCGGCCTCTTCTTTAATGAAAGACATAAAAAAAAAATAGCATTAGATGTCAAATGACATTGGTTTTCAGTGGAATGAATGACCCGGCATTCACGCGTTTCAGCTGTTCCTTTTTGCTTTTTAATCTCCTTGTTTTTGAACGGCATGACAAACAGTGGTTTACGTGTGCAGGGCATGGAGGGCAATACACGGGCACAGACGTAGCTTGAAACCTTGGGACCCTGTACAAAATCTGTACCACCGTTCCCACAAAATTAACAGTTCTGCTTGCATCGGGCCCTTAGATTTCAAGCTCAGCCATTACATGCAGTCACCTCTTGAAGGGCTCACAGGTGGCCCTATGAGAATTTTGCCCTTTCCCACTGCTTATGTATATAGTGCCAACATATCCAGCACAGAGCTTGTCATCGCTAATTGCCCAAAATGAGGCATTTCCCTATGAACCTCCTATACACACTAGAAGAGGTGGATAGACCATGGACTCTACAGGAGAAAATCCCGGTGGGCCACCCAAGGTCATGACGACATAGGGTTGGAGGCCCTTATAAACAATTCATTAGCCCTTTATTCCGGCTCCTCATCCATACTGACATTACATTATTTATATGCCTGGTCACATGATGTAATAACTCAGCTCCTATTGGATAACAGTAATGCATATAGGGTGCTATGTAGTACTATGGGGCTGTATGTGTACTAATAGTGCCCCAGATATAACTATAGGGCTGTATGTATAATACTAGTGTTCTATACATCACTATAGGGCTGTATATATATATATATATATAATACTAGTGCTCCATACATCACTATAGGGCTGTATATATAATACTAGTGATCTATACATCACTATAGGGCTGTATATATAATACTAGTGCTCTATACATCACTATAGGGCTGTATATATAATACTAGTGCTCTATACATCGCTATAAGGCTGTATATATAATACTAGTGCTCTATACATCGCTATAGGGCTGTATATATAATACTAGTGCTCTGTATATCACTATAGGGCTGTATGTATAATACTAGTGCTCTATACATCGCTATAAGGCTGTATATATAATACTAGTGCTCTATACATCGCTATAGGGCTGTATATATAATACTAGTGCTCTGTATATCACTATAGGGCTGTATGTATAATACTAGTGCTCTATACATCAGTATAGGGCTGTATATATATAATACTAGTGCTCTATACATCACTATAGGGCTGTATGTATAATACTAGTGCTCTATACATCACTATAGGGCTGTATATATAATACTAGTGCTCTATACATCACTATAGGGCTGTATATATAATACTAGTGCTCAATACATCACTATAAGGCTGTATATATAACACTATTGCTCCATACATCACTGTAGGGCTGTATATATAATACTAGTTCTCTATACATCACTATAGGGCTGTATATATAATACCAGTGCTCTATACATCACTATAGGGCTGTATATATAATACCGGTGCTCCATACATCACTATAGGGCTATATATATAATACTAGTGCTCTATACATCACTATAGAGCTGTATATATAATAGTAGTGCTCTATACATCACTATAGGGCTGTATATATAATACTAGTGCTCCATACAGCACTATAGGGCTGTATATATAATACTAGTGCTCTATACATCACTATAGGGCTGTATATATAATACTAGTGCTCTATACATCACTATAGGGCTGTATATATAATACCGGTGCTCCATACATCACTATAGGGCTGTATATATAATACTAGTGCTCTATACATCACTATAGAGCTGTATATATAATAGTAGTGCTCTATACATCACTATAGAGCTGTATGTATAATACTAGTGCTCCATACATCACTATAGGGCTGTATATATAATACGAGTGCTCTATACATCACTATAGGGCTGTATATATAATACGTGTGCTCTATATATCACTATAGGGCTGTATATATAATACTAGTGCTCTATACATCCCTATAGGGCTGTATATATAATACCGGTGCTCTATATATCACTATAGGGCTGTATATATAATACTAGTGCTCTATACATCACTATAGGGCTGTATATATAATACTAGTGCTCTATACATCCCTATAGGGCTGTATATATAATACCGGTGCTCTATATATCACTATAGGGCTGTATATATAATACTAGTGCTCCATACATCACTATAGGGCTGTATATATAATAGTAGTGCTCTATACATCACTATAGGGCTGTATATATAATACTAGTGCTCCATACAGCACTATAGGGCTGTATATTGTGGGGAGTCGCTCTGGTAGATAGCGGTGCGGGTGCAGTACAGAGGCAAAAGGGAGTCCAGAAAGTGCAGTAAACAGTGTTTTATTCACACTTGCACAAAACAAACAGTAAACAGTCTCTTGGTGTTAATTCACACACAGCAGAAAAACGTGATGCAAAACCAAACAGTCCAATGCAGGTTACAATCACCTGGGAGGTTTTAGGTGCAGGTTCGCACCTGGCTGTCAGCCCAGCCGCAGGACAAACCACCTCCTTGCTGGGGCTCTTGCTTCCAGCCCAGAGAACTCCACATAGCACAGAATGGATCAGAATTCCCAAACGCAAATGATTCCACAGCCTAACAGCAGCTCCAGGACAATCACCACACACACACCCAGCTGCTGGCTGTGTTATAAAAGGCCCGGGAAAACCCGGCCTGGACCGTGGGGAGTAGGCACCCACCCAACTCTTTGCCTACTCCCAGTAAGAGCCGGCCCGGATTGGCTTTGCAGCCAAACTAAATAGCAATGTGTCAAAACAGCACTAGCTGCTGCTGACACGCAAGAAAACCCGGCTCTTACCTCACCGAGGCCAGGAACCTCGGTGACACGTACCTGCCATCGACCACGGTACCTTGCACCTTACTACAATATATAGTACTAGTGCTCTATACATCACTATAGGGCTGTATATATAATAGTAGTGCTCTATATATTACTATAGGGCTGTATATATAATACTAGTGCTCTATACATCACTATAGGGCTGTATATATAATACTAGTGCTCCACATATCACTATAGGGCTGTATATATAATACCAGTGCTCTATACATCACTATAGGGCTGTATATATAATACTAGTGCTCCATACATCACTATAGGGCTGTATATATAATACTAGTGCTCCATATATCACTATAGGGCTGTATATATAATAGTAGTGCTCTATACATCACTATAGGGCTGTATATATAATACTAGTGCTCAATACATCACTATAGGGCTGTATATATAATACTAGTGTTCTATACATCACTATAGGGCTGTATATATAATACCAGTGCTCTATACATCACTATAGGGCTGTATATATAATACTAGTGCTCTATACATCACTATAGGGCTGTATATATAATAGTAGTGCTCTATACATCACTATAGGGCTGTATATATAATACTAGTGCTCAATACATCATTATAGGGCTGTATATATAATACTAGTGCTCTATACATCACTATAGGGCTGTATATATAATACTAGTGCTCTATACATCACTATAGGGCTGTATATATAATACTAGTGCTCCACATATCACTATAGGGCTGTATATATAATACTAGTGCTCTATACATCACTATATGGCTGTATATATAATACTAGTGCTCTATACATCACTATAGGGCTGTATATATAATACTAGTGCTCTACACATCACTATATGGCTGTATATATAATACTAGTGCTCTATACATCACTATAGGGCTGTATATATAATACTAGTGATCTATACATTACTATAGGGCTGTATATATAATACTAGTGCTCTATACATCACTATAGGGCTGTATATATAATACTAGTGCTCTATACTGTACATCACTATAGGGCTGTATATATAATACTAGTGCTCTATACATCACTATAGGGCTGTATATATAATACTAGTGCTCTATACATCACTATAGGGCTGTATATATAATTACTAGTACTGCTATACATCACTATAGGGCTGTATATATAGTTACTAGTGCTCTATACATCACTATAGGGCTGTATATATAATACTAGTGCTCTATACATCACTATAGGGCTGTATATATAATACTAGTGCTCTATACATCACTATAGGGCTGTATATATAATACTAGTGCTCTATACATCAGTATAGGGCTGTATATATATAATACTAGTGCTCTATACATCACTATAGGGCTGTATATATAATACCGGTGCTTCATACATCACTATAGGGCTGTATATATAATACTAGTGCTCCATACATCACTATAGGGCTATATATATAATACTAGTGCTCCATACATCACTATAGGGCTGTATATATAATACTAGTACTGCATACATCCCTATAGGGCTGTATATATAATACCGGTGCTCTATATATCACTATAGGGCTGTATATATAATACTAGTGCTCCATACATCACTATAGGGCTGTATATATAATAGTAGTGCTCTATACATCACTATAGGGCTGTATATATAATACTAGTGCTCCATATATCACTATAGGGCTGTATATATAATACTAGTGCTCTATACATCACTATAGGGCTGTATATATAATACTAGTGCTCTATACTGTACATCACTATATGGCTGTATATATAATACTAGTGCTCTATACATCACTATAGGGCTGTATATATAATACTAGTGCTCTATACATCACTATAGGGCTGTATATATAATACTAGTGCTCTATACATCACTATAGGGCTGTATATATAATACTAGTGCTCTATACATCACTATAGGGCTGTATATATAATACTAGTGCTCTGTACATCACTATAGGGCTGTATATATAATACTAGTGCTCCATACATCACTATAGGGCTGTATATATAATACTAGTGCTCTATACATCACTATAGGGCTGTATATATAATACTAGTGCTCTATACATCACTATAGGGCTATATATATAATACTAGTGCTCCATACATCACTATAGGGCTGTATATATAATACTAGTGCTCTATACATCCCTATAGGGCTGTATATATAATACCGGTGCTCTATATATCACTATAGGGCTGTATATATAATACTAGTGCTCCATACATCACTATAGGGCTGTATATATAATAGTAGTGCTCTATACATCACTATAGGGCTGTATATATAATACTAGTGCTCCATATATCACTATAGGGCTGTATATATAATACTAGTGCTCTATACATCACTATAGGGCTGTATATATAATACTAGTGCTCTATATATCACTATCACACTATTGGGCTCTGTATATAGTTAAGGTTCTCCAATATCTGTAATGACTGGGCTCCACCTGCCGCTCCCTGTACTTGAAATGTAGTGTCCCTCACAATGTATTTAGCTCGATTTGCCATGATGGGTGGTCAGATCACATAGATCAGGAGCTTCCAAATTAGGGCTCGTTCACACAAACGTTTTTTGCGTTCCGTATCCGGGCTGTGTTTTGCGTTCCGTATCCGAACTGTATACTAAACGTTCATTTCAATGGGTCCGGAAATAAAAATGGAATGTACTCCGTATGCATTGCGTTTCCATATTTCCGTTCCGCTTCCTACTATTGCCCGCAAATCACGTTCCGTGGCTGCATTCAAGTCAATGGGGCTGTAAAAAAAACGGAATGCATCCGTATGTCTTCCGTATCCGTTCCATTTTTTCGGAAGCATCTATTGAAAATTTTATGCACAGCCGAATTTATCAATGTACTTACTGTTAAAACATTATATGCTTCTGTTTCCGTTCCACAAAAAAACGGATCACAAACAGAAACGGAACTGAAGCGGAATCACTACTGAAACCAAAAACGGAAAAACGGATCAGTTAAAAATGGACCGCAAAACCATACGGTCGTGTGAATGAGCCCTTATGTGGAGGATACTGAAGGGACAGAGATGAAGGTCCAAGGCACAGGAGAGGGTGGAGTCTGCGCTTGTGCAGCAGCATGCAAGTCACAGGCAGTGTACAATCTCCTGCAGGGAGAGGAGGCAGAGATGACCGTACCCTATCTACAGGACGATTTATTCCCTCAGTCTGGACTCTAGAACGTTCTGCCATCTCTAGCAAGTGAACTTCTTCAATGCATTGGACATATTTTAAATTTGAATTTGTAAATCTTGCAATGGGAATAATTTATTGATCTTCCCTCCTCCTGGAAGAGCTCAGCTCACGGGAAAATCATTTGTGAAATAGACTCAACCTTGAGTGTAGAACAGATCCCCCTTGTCTCTTACATAGAGATTTACTGCAAAAAATGCAAACCTCAGCTTACCATGGCAACTGTGAATACCAACCATACAGAGCCGGCGGCGGAGGGAGGCTGATATAGAGCATAGATGCTGGATAGCCGTTATGCCGCTGTAATTTAGCGTGTGTATTGCGGTCGCAAGACCTGGTCTCCCTTCAATTCAAGTCAACTATGATCATTGTGGAGGCAATCTATGTATGGTTCACTGGGAACTGCGGGGGTCATGGACTGAGGTGGTCCAGGTTTTGAGTCCGCAGTATGAACAGTAATATAGTACTGCCCTTCAGACTGAATGCAGCCTTAAAGGGGTTCTGTCATCAGATACGTCGCAATAAAACCGTCTCACCCAATACATGTGCGCTTGACAGATGAACGTCATGGTCCTGGTCTCAGGGGCGTAGCTAACGGCTCATGGTCCTGGTGCAAGAGTTCAGCTTGGGCCCCCTTCCCTCAGTGCTTTGTGTGTCTTCTTATGCGGCACAAGTGTCTTTGGGCCCCCTCAAGCTCCTGGGCCCGGTAGCGACTGCTACCTCTGCGCCCGCTATAGCTACGCCCATGCTTGGTCCCATCTTTCTAGGTGCCTGCATTCTTGAGAAAATTGATGTTTTACACTATGCAAATAAGCTAGGAGCAACGAGGGCGGCGGCGTTGCACCTAGCTACTGCCAGAGACTCTGCTCACTGCCCTTCATGCCGTGCCCCCACCAGGGCTGGGCAATGAAGACATACGCCTGGCCCTCAGGTCTCATAGGAGCTTGTTCAGCACACGTGCTGTACAAGGATAGAGCCTGTGAGTCAGTGGTGGGGCGGTGAGTGGAACCTCTGGGAGCGATGGGGTGCAACGGTACCACCTTTGTTGCTCCTAGTGGCTTATTTACATATTATAAAACACCAGATTTCTCAAGAATGCAGGCACCTAAAAAACTGGCACTAAGACAATGATGTTCAACGGTGAAACGCACATGTCTCATGGGAGACTTTTTTTTAGTCACATATGTGATGACAGAACCCCTTTAAAGGGTATGGACACTTTTGGGGTAATTTTGGGTGTTAAAAATCATTTTGTAAATTTTTCTCTACAGCTTTCATTGACACCTCATGGTGAATCCAGCAGGGAGCTCGATTTTTAGCCCTTTTCTCTGAACTCCTGACAGCTCCTAAACACATATTTCTGTTTTAGCTATACTAGGTGATTAGGAGCTGTCAGGAGTTCAGAGATAAGGGCTACAGACGAGCTGTCAGAGCAACTCCCTGACAGATGCATTCTGAGGCAGGTGTTCAGTGAAAACTATAGAGAAAAAACTGTTGAACATTGACAAAAAAAATTCTTTGTCCCACGTGATTAAAATGCAATCGTAAAAAAACCCGCACCCAAAGGTGTCCATACCCTTTCTGGGGCCATACGCATTAGATAAACCTGCCAATTTTCTCAGGACTGGTCGATCATTCAATGTGTATGGGGGTGTACCAAAGGATCAGGCTGCTGGATTTCAACACGTCCCATCATTTTTGTTCTCAGAGTCACTGGGTTACTACTCATTCACAGCACATGCACTCTCGACCAAGCTAAGTGTGCATGTATACTTGTGTGTTGAGATGGTGCAACCCTTTCTCTCCCATTTAAAACATATGATCAGAAATTTTTTACAGCATTTTTCCCTTTTCTGAAACTTTTGGGCATCTAAGACACATGACTGGCATATTTAGAGGTTTTTTTTTTTGGTAAGGATCACTTTGCTTATCTGCAGATGCATGTGTTTCTGTCACAGAGGGGAGTGGGGGAAACTCCCCACCGTACAATGACGGGAAGACAAAAATGCCAGGAAAAAGGAGCAGGTCACCTCCTGATGTATCCCTAACACCATCCTTGGTCTCCTGACTGCATGAGTCAACCCTAATGGTGGGAGGGCTCATACACTGGAACCTAGAACTCTACAGACGCCCTAAGCCTCCCTGATAGTATTGTCAGGAGTAAGAGACGACCGGTTCATCCAAGTCACGGGTGAACCGGAGTCTCCCACAGGTCAAGCAACAGTGAAGGATAAGACAGAAAGCAAACAACATAATGGCAGGCAAGAGTACAGTGCAAACAACACACACTGGCACAACCAGCACTTACCTTCCAAAACGATGGAACAGCAACTGCTAGCTGTCCTGTGGTTTCCCCTCCGAGAAACCAGGGACCCCCTCGCGGAGGTTCAGACAAACAGGGAGATGTCTAGCATCCATGTTGGAACCATACACCAAACATACCAGACATGGAACACAACACTAGACATGACAACTAATCCCCAAATCAAACCCACACCAAACATACAGACAAGTAAGGTAGGGAACAAGGAGGACACATGAGGGAAGCATTGCCGAAGACCTTGATGTTCCACAAGGAGGCCCTCACGGACAGGTGTCACAATCAGCATGGAGCAGAGCTCCTTCACCAACAAAGGCAAACATACAACTGACCTCCGGCTCAACAACTCCAGAATAAGAAGAGCCAAGAGGCCACACCCAGCTCCACCTAACACACACCTTCATCCACCTCAGCCAGATAATTAACCCCTCCGGCAACAGACAGCAAGGTGCCCAGGGGAAAGTAGGAGCCATCTGCATGCTGCAACAAGTTGCCGCTGGCAACCGCATGCACGGCAACCGTGTCACGGCGCACACAACAGAGGCCGTGACAGTTTCCATGGTAACAGACTACAAACAATCCCTGTGTAGTCTGATCTTGGAGTCACACTGCTGTCTGTCTCCTACTTTTTGCTAAACTACCAAAAGTATGATCGGAAAAACGCAGAACGGCATATGAGCTGTAGACGCGGTTAGTTCATTTTTTATTTTAAACGCATTAAAAAAAGGAAACATTATTGTGTAAATCTCCACTGCATTTAATGGGTTAAAGAACATTTACATTTCAGACACTGATATTACGTCCTGTTTCTCTGCAGTCCAAAGTCATTTCCAGTATCTCTGCCAGGCCTCTGTTCAGCTGTCAGCAGTCCATTGACTGCCCAGCAGCCTAGTATGTGCTATGCAGATTCCTGGGTGGCTCAGCTTCACTTGGGAGTGTGGTACGGCTGACAACCAACCTGAACAGTCAAGATTTCTGGAATGGTGGCATGTCAGACGTACAAGAGCTGATAGAGGGGACCAAATTTGGACAAAAGACCATCGTTTTGCCATGAATCTGCAGAAAAATTCATCATGGATGGCCAGCTGGATACCGCCCCAACAGAAGCAAATACCACAGTGCAGCACAAAATACTGCCACCCCCGCTGCAGTATTCAACAGTATCTCTGTCTTAAGGATCAATTTAGGAAGGCCCCTTCAGCCATTGGCCTGGTGCATTATTACATATATAATAGGAGACAGAGGGGTAATGGGTGATATTCATCATAGACAGATACAAGATGGAGGATAGATATACAGATAACACATAGATAACAGAGATAGGAGCCAGACAGCAGACGTGATTGATCATAGATATATAGATAATAGATAGGGGCAGTATTTTGTGCTGCACTGTGGTATTTGGGTCTGCTAGGGCGGTATTTTGTGCTGCACTGTGGTTTTGCTGGCCCCGCCTAGAAATTTGGACCCGTCTACAACATGGGGCCTCTTTTAAGTTTTTTCCAGGGCCACTTTAAGCTTCCAGTCCGCCCCGGTCCATTTCCAAGCCAAGTACTGCACCCCCGCCCCCCCCCCCAACCCATGGCCAACCTTTTTACAGATAATGTAGTAGACATCACCTGCAGTCCTATGTAACATCACAGATAACACAGTGATAACTCTCTGAGGTATATAGGTATATAAAGGACCCTACAGGGCAGTGGCGTAGCGTGTATGTATGTGTGTGTGGGGTGGGGGGCGGGGGCGCTGTTGTCCTGGGCGAAAAATCTCAGGGGGCGCCAGCAGGACCTCACCGTCAATTAGGCCAAGTGAGGGGCGATTGCCCCAGGCGGTGTGGCCCTGCTGACAAGTGGGGGGCGGCGGCAGGGCACAGTCATCTTTATCGCCGTCCTCAGGACAATGATACAGATGGATGCTGCGGGGCAGGGGAGAGGCGTCTCCCTTCCCTGCTCCTCTAATAGGCTGCAGGCACTAGACCTGCAGCCTATCAGAGGCCAATGCAGGCGGCGCGATGACGTCATCGCGCTGCCTGAGCCGTACAGTGCAGGACACAGGCCAGAAGAGGCCTGCATCGCATTGCTACCAGTGTGATAGAGGTAAGTATGTGAGTTTATTTTTTTTATATGGTACAATACTTCTTACTGGCACATGATTGGGGGGCATCTATGGGGGCACATCTTACTGGCACATTATTTTGGGGCACTGTGGGGTCATCTATGGGGACACTTCTTACTGGCACATTATTGGGAGGCACTATGGGGGCATCTATTGGGGAACTTCTTACTGGCACATTATTGGGGGCACTATGGGGACATCTACTGAGGCCACAAAGATGGGATATTTTATATGGGGGGCTCTGTATAGGAGCATTTTATACTGGGACACATTATGGTGGGTACTATGGGGAAGGGGGGAGAGGAGTACTATGGGGGCACTAAGAAGGGGTATTTTATACTTGCAAATTATGGGGGACACTTACTGGGGCACTATATAGGGGGCATTTTATACTGTGGGGCACTAGGAGGAAGGGGGGAGAGGAGCACTATGGGGGAATTTACTGGGGGCACTATATAAGGGTATTTTATACTGGCACATTATGGGGGCACTATGGAGACATTAGCTCAACTGAGGGCATTAAAAGGGGGTATTTTTTGCACTGGCACACATCATAAGGGGGCATTTTTGTACTGTCACATTATAAGGAGAATTATTACCACTGGGGGGCATTATGGTGGGCTTTATTACTACTAGGGGGTCTATGGGGAACATGATTACTGGTATGGGCACTATGAGAGCATTCTTACTTCTGGGTCACAGTGGGGACATGTTGGGGGCACTGCAGGGGCACTAATACTACCATGTGTGCTCTAGCACAGAATTATTACTATTGGTGGGACATTTGGGAGCACTATTACTGTGGGGGCACCTTGCCACAGTATCAGCTTACCACAATCATCTTTGGGGGACGTTATGTTTACACTGTTAGTGTCAGGGGCACTATTTGCTGGGCGCAGTTATTTTAGGGCACTGTGTGCCAATAGTTATTGAAGGGCACTATCTGCATGGCACTAGTATTATCAGGGGGTTTATCTGTTTCTGCAGTGTAGTATTAGGGAGCACAGCGGCAGAGTATTGGGGGTGGTAGGATGATTTGTCCAGAAGATGAGAGGATGATAGAAAAGTAGTAAACTAAGATTTTTTTTTTGTCAAACTGCAGAAATGAGAAATGGCTGAAAAATGGCGGTCTGGTCTGAAGGTCTGTAAGGAGAAGATGAGGAAAGAGAACATCTACATCAAAGGAGACGTCACTGGATGTAAGAGGTATGGGGCGCTGTATTACCCTGTATGTAAGAGGTATGGGGCGCTGTATTACCCTGTATGTAAGAGGTATGGGGCGCTGTATTACCCTGTATGTAAGAGGTATGGGGCGCTGTATTACCCTGTATGTAAGAGGTATGGGGCGCTGTATTACCCTGTATGTAAGAGGTATGGAGCGCTGTATTACCCTGTATGTAAGAGGTATGGGGCGCTGTATTACCCTGTATGTAAGAGGTATGGGGCGCTGTATTACCCTGTATGTAAGAGGTATGGGGCGCTGTATTACCCTGTATGTAAGAGGTATGGGGCGCTGTATTACCCTGTATGTAAGAGGTATGGGGCGCTGTATTACCCTGTATGTAAGAGGTATGGGGCGCTGTATTACCCTGTATGTAAGAGGTATGGGGCGCTGTATTACCCTGTATGTAAGAGGTATGGGGCGCTGTATTACCCTGTATGTAAGAGGTATGGGGCGCTGTATTACCCTGTATGTAAGAGGTATGGGGCGCTGTATTACCCTGTATGTAAGAGGTATGGGGCGCTGTATTACCCTGTATGTAAGAGGTATGGAGCGCTGTATTACCCTGTATGTAAGAGGTATGGGGCGCTGTATTACCCTGTATGTAAGAGGTATGGGGCGCTGTATTACCCTGTATGTAAGAGGTATGGGGCGCTGTATTACCCTGTATGTAAGAGGTATGGGGCGCTGTATTACCCTGTATGTAAGAGGTATGGGGCGCTGTATTACCCTGATGTAAGAGGTATGGGCGCTGTATTACCCTGTATGTAAGAGGTATGGGGCGCTGTATTACCCTGTATGTAAGAGGTATGGGGCGCTGTATTACCCTGTATGTAAGAGGTATGGAGCGCTGTATTACCCTGTATGTAAGAGGTATGGGGCGCTGTATTACCCTGTATGTAAGAGGTATGGAGCGCTGTATTACCCTGTATGTAAGCGGTATGGAGCGCTGTATTACCCTGTATGTAAGCGGTATGGAGCGCTGTATTACCCTGTATGTAAGAGGTATGGAGCGCTGTATTACCCTGTATGTAAGAGGTATGGGGCGCTGTATTACCCTGTATGTAAGAGGTATGGGGCGCTGTATTACCCTGTATGTAAGAGGTATGGGGCGCTGTATTACCCTGTATGTAAGAGGTATGGGCGCTGTATTACCCTGTATGTAAGAGGTATGGGGCGCTGTATTACCCTGTATGTAAGAGGTATGGGCGCTGTATTACCCTGTATGTAAGAGGTATGGGGCGCTGTATTACCCTGTATGTAAGAGGTATGGGGCGCTGTATTACCCTGTATGTAAGAGGTATGGGGCGCTGTATTACCCTGTATGTAAGAGGTATGGGGCGCTGTATTACCCTGTATGTAAGAGGTATGGGGCGCTGTATTACCCTGTATGTAAGAGGTATGGGCGCTGTATTACCCTGTATGTAAGAGGTATGGGGCGCTGTATTACCCTGTATGTAAGAGGTATGGGGCGCTGTATTACCCTGTATGTAAGAGGTATGGGGCGCTGTATTACCCTGTATGTAAGAGGTATGGAGCGCTGTATTACCCTGTATGTAAGCGGTATGGAGCGCTGTATTACCCTGTATGTAAGAGGTATGGGGCGCTGTATTACCCTGTATGTAAGAGGTATGGGGCGCTGTATTACCCTGTATGTAAGAGGTATGGGGCGCTGTATTACCCTGGATGTAAGAGGTATGGGGCGCTGTATTACCCTGTATGTAAGAGGTATGGAGCGCTGTATTACCCTGTATGTAAGAGGTATGGAGCGCTGTATTACCCTGTATGTAAGAGGTATGGAGCGCTGTATTACCCTGTATGTAAGAGGTATGGAGCGCTGTATTACCCTGTATGTTCTGTAGTGATGGGAGGGTGGATATAGAATTTGGCCCACCCTGCCGCATCCTGGCCCCAGTTCTGGGGCCTCACACCCATCTATTATCTGTACTCAGAGAGTTATCACTGTGTTATCTGTGGTGTTACATAGGACTGCAGGTGACATCTACTACATTATCTGTACTCAGAGAGTTATCACTGTGTTATCGGTGGTGTTACATAGGACTGCAGGTGACATCTACTACATTATCTGTACTCAGAGAGTTATCACTGTGTTATCTGTGGTGTTACATAGGACTGCAGGTGACATCTACTACATTATCTATACTCAGAGAGTTATCACTGTGTTATCTGAGGTGTTACATAGGACTGCAGGTGACATCTACTACATTATCTATACTCAGAGAGTTATCACTGTGTTATCGGTGGTGTTACATAGGACTGCAGGTGACATCTACTACATTATCTGTACTCAGAGAGTTATCACTGTGTTATCTGTGGTGTTACATAGGACTGCAGGTGACATCTACTACATTATCTGTACTCAGAGAGTTATCACTGTGTTATCTGTGGTGTTACATAGGACTGCAGGTGACATCTACTACATTATCTATACTCAGAGAGTTATCACTGTGTTATCTGTGGTGTTACATAGGACTGCAGGTGACATCTACTACATTATCTATACTCAGAGAGTTATCACTGTGTTATCTGTGGTGTTACATAGGACTGCAGGTGACATCTACTACATTATCTGTACTCAGAGAGTTATCACTGTGTTATCTGTGGTGTTACATAGGACTGCAGGTGACATCTACTACATTATCTGTACTCAGAGAGTTATCACTGTGTTATCTGTGGTGTTACATAGGACTGCAGGTGACATCTACTACATTATCTGTACTCAGAGAGTTATCACTGTGTTATCTGTGGTGTTACATAGGACTGCAGGTGACATCTACTACATTATCTATACTTAGAGAGTTAATACTGTGTTATCTGTGGTGTTACATAGGACTGCAGGTGACATCTACTACATTCTCTATACTTAGAGAGTTATTACTGTGTTATCTGTGGTGTTACATAGGACTGCAGGTAACATCTACTACATTCTCTGTACTCAGAGAGTTATCACTGTGTTATCTGTGGTGTTACATAGGACTGCAGGTGACATCTACTACATTCTCTGTACTCAGAGAGTTATTACTGTGTTATCTGTGGTGTTACATAGGACTGCGGGTGACATCTACTACATTATCTGTACTCAGAGAGTTATTACTGTGTTATCTGTGGTGTTACATAGGACTGCAGGTAACATCTACTACATTCTCTATACTCAGGGAGTTATCACTGTGTTATCTGTGGTGTTACATAGGACTGCAGGTGACATCTACTACATTATCTATACTCAGAGAGTTATCACTGTGTTATCGGTGGTGTTACATAGGACTGCAGGTGACATCTACTACATTATCTATACTCAGAGAGTTATCACTGTGTTATCTGTGGTGTTACATAGGACTGCGGGTGACATCTACTACATTATCTATACTCAGAGAGTTATCACTGTGTTATCTGAGGTGTTACATAGGACTGCAGGTGACATCTACTACATTATCTATACTCAGAGAGTTATCACTGTGTTATCTGTGGTGTTACATAGGACTGCAGGTAACATCTACTACATTATCTATACTCAGAGAGTTATCACTGTGTTATCTGTGGTGTTACATAGGACTGCAGGTAACATCTACTACATTCTCTATACTCAGGAAGTTATCACTATGTTATCTGTGGTGTTACATAGGACTGCAGGTGACATCTACTACATTCTCTATACTTAGAGAGTTATTACTGTGTTATCTGTGGTGTTACATAGGACTGCAGGTAACATCTACTACATTCTCTGTACTCAGAGAGTTATCACTGTGTTATCTGTGGTGTTACATAGGACTGCAGGTAACATCTACTACATTATCTGTACTCAGAGAGTTATCACTGTGTTATCTGTGGTGTTACATAGGACTGCAGGTGACATCTACTACATTATCTGTACTCAGAGAGTTATCACTGTGTTATCTGTGGTGTTACATAGGACTGCAGGTGACATCTACTACATTATCTGTACTCAGAGAGTTATCACTGTGTTATCTGTGGTGTTACATAGGACTGCAGGTGACATCTACTACATTATCTGTACTCAGAGAGTTATCACTGTGTTATCTGTGGTGTTACATAGGACTGCAGGTAACATCTACTACATTATCTGTACTCAGAGAGTTATCACTGTGTTATCTGTGGTGTTACATAGGACTGCAGGTAACATCTACTACATTCTCTATACTCAGGAAGTTATCACTGTGTTATCTGTGGTGTTACATAGGACTGCAGGTAACATCTACTACATTATCTATACTCAGAGAGTTATCACTGTGTTATCTGTGGTGTTACATAGGACTGCAGGTGACATCTACTACATTATCTATACTCAGAGAGTTATCACTGTGTTATCTGTGGTGTTACATAGGACTGCAGGTGACATCTACTACATTATCTATACTCAGAGAGTTATCACTGTGTTATCTGTGGTGTTACATAGGACTGCAGGTGACATCTACTACATTATCTATACTCAGAGAGTTATCACTGTGTTATCTGTGGTGTTACATAGGACTGCAGGTGACATCTACTACATTATCTATACTCAGAGAGTTATCACTGTGTTATCTGTGGTGTTACATAGGACTGCAGGTGACATCTACTACATTATCTGTACTCAGAGAGTTATCACTGTGTTATCTGTGGTGTTACATAGGACTGCAGGTGACATCTACTACATTATCTGTACTCAGAGAGTTATCACTGTGTTATCTGTGGTGTTACATAGGACTGCAGGTGACATCTACTACATTATCTGTACTCAGAGAGTTATCACTGTGTTATCTGTGGTGTTACATAGGACTGCAGGTGACATCTACTACATTATCTGTACTCAGAGAGTTATCACTGTGTTATCTGTGGTGTTACATAGGACTGCAGGTGACATCTACTACATTATCTGTACTCAGAGAGTTATCACTGTGTTATCTGTGGTGTTACATAGGACTGCAGGTGACATCTACTACATTATCTGTACTCAGAGAGTTATCACTGTGTTATCTGTGGTGTTACATAGGACTGCAGGTGACATCTACTACATTATCTGTACTCAGAGAGTTATCACTGTGTTATCTGTGGTGTTACATAGGACTGCAGGTGACATCTACTACATTATCTGTACTCAGAGAGTTATCACTGTGTTATCTGTGGTGTTACATAGGACTGCAGGTGACATCTACTACATTATCTGTACTCAGAGAGTTATCACTGTGTTATCTGTGGTGTTACATAGGACTGCAGGTGACATCTACTACATTATCTGTACTCAGAGAGTTATCACTGTGTTATCTGTGGTGTTACATAGGACTGCAGGTGACATCTACTACATTATCTGTACTCAGAGAGTTATCACTGTGTTATCTGTGGTGTTACATAGGACTGCAGGTGACATCTACTACATTATCTGTACTCAGAGAGTTATCACTGTGTTATCTGTGGTGTTACATAGGACTGCAGGTGACATCTACTACATTATCTGTACTCAGAGAGTTATCACTGTGTTATCTGTGGTGTTACATAGGACTGCAGGTGACATCTACTACATTATCTGTACTCAGAGAGTTATCACTGTGTTATCTGTGGTGTTACATAGGACTGCAGGTGACATCTACTACATTATCTGTACTCAGAGAGTTATCACTGTGTTATCTGTGGTGTTACATAGGACTGCAGGTGACATCTACTACATTATCTGTACTCAGAGAGTTATCACTGTGTTATCTGTGGTGTTACATAGGACTGCAGGTGACATCTACTACATTATCTGTACTCAGAGAGTTATCACTGTGTTATCTGTGGTGTTACATAGGACTGCAGGTGACATCTACTACATTATCTGTACTCAGAGAGTTATCACTGTGTTATCTGTGGTGTTACATAGGACTGCAGGTGACATCTACTACATTATCTGTACTCAGAGAGTTATCACTGTGTTATCTGTGGTGTTACATAGGACTGCAGGTGACATCTACTACATTATCTGTACTCAGAGAGTTATCACTGTGTTATCTGTGGTGTTACATAGGACTGCAGGTGACATCTACTACATTATCTGTACTCAGAGAGCTATCACTGTGTTATCTGTGGTGTTACATAGGACTGCAGGTGACATCTACTACATTATCTGTACTCAGAGAGTTATCACTGTGTTATCTGTGGTGTTACATAGGACTGCAGGTGACATCTACTGCATTATCTGTACTCAGAGAGCTATCACTGTGTTATCTGTGGTGTTACATAGGACTGCAGGTGACATCTACTACATTATCTGTACTCAGAGAGCTATCACTGTGTTATCTGTGGTGTTACATAGGACTGCAGGTGACATCTACTACATTATCTGTACTCAGAGAGCTATCACTGTGTTATCGGTGGTGTTACATAGGACTGCAGGTGACATCTACTACATTATCTGTACTCAGAGAGCTATCACTGTGTTATCTGTGGTGTTACATAGGACTGCAGGTAACATCTACTACATTATCTGTACTCAGAGAGCTATCACTGTGTTATCGGTGGTGTTACATAGGACTGCAGGTGACATCTACTGCATTATCTGTAAAAAAAAAAGGGCGTGGCCACAGGTTGGGGGGGTGCAATACTTGGCTTGCCCAGGTGCTGGCAACCCACCCTACACCACTAGTCCTGTATATACCTACCCTGTAGGGTCCTTTATACACCTATATTCTAGTGCTATTATTCCTCCATGTACAAATATTGTTTCAGCCCATATATTGGGGCTTTCCTCAAGATAGACAAGAGACAGGAATATAGATATGAGATAGATAGAGAGACAGATAGATAGATAATATAGATAGATAGATGATAAATAGATAGATATGAGATAGATAGATAATAGATAGATAGATAGATAATACAAATGAGATAGATAATAGATATGAGATAGATAGATAATAGATGGACTGATAGATAATAGATAGATAGATAAATAATAGATAGATAATAGATAGATATGAGATAGATAATAGATAGAGAGATAGATAGATAATAGATGGATGGACTGATAGATAATAGATGGATAGACTGACAGATAATAGATGGATGGATGGACTGATAGATAGATAGATAATAGATGGATGGACTGACAGATAGATAATAGATGGATGGACTGACAGATAGATAATAGATGGACTGACAGATGGCAGACAGACACAGGGTCCCTGCTCCCGTCAGTGGCGCTGCTCGCCCTTGTCCTCCGGCAGCAGTGCTGGGTGGTGCTGAAGGGACAGCGCCCGGTAGCACAGCCGGTCCCTGCTCCATGTGCCGTCCTCCTCCATTGTTCCTTCCCGCACCCCCCGCACTCAGCGCTGCGGGCTCCCCGACCCGTGCGCCCACCGGCTGACCCCGGCCACTTGTCGGTTCGGCTCTGGTTAATCCATTTGTCCTCATCACTTCCGGATCTCAGGAGCTTTCAGCTGCAGAACCCCCACCCCCCACCCACACTCTTCCTCCCCTCCCTGCTTCTTAATTCTGCTAAGTTGAGGAGCAGGCTGTGCACTTGTGAGCTGAGGAGGATCCCAGCAGATGAGAAGTATCCGGTGGACTCAGCATGGTGTGAGGAATAGTCCCTTCTTTTGTTTGCTCCTAACCTGCAGTGCCTTCTCCTCCCACCTCATCACAGTCCTCCCCCTGCAGACTCTTATTTTCTCCTCATTTTCAATCTTTTTGGGGATTTTTGTTGGTCCTGATCCCTAGGGGGGTTGCAGGATGGCTGACAAGAGGCAACAAGAAGGGGAAGAGGTCCCAGCCTTCTTCAAGAACATGGGATCTGGAAGTCCCAAGCCCAGGCAGAAATTCTGTGGGATGTTCTGCCCAGTGGAGGGTTCTTTTGAGAACAAGACCATTAATTTTGACTCTCTATCTGCTTGTCGGGGGTCAGGGAAAGTCATTGAGCAGCAGAAGGATGTGACACCCTCAGACATGGGGAGGAAGATTGAGATCAAGTGTTCTTCTGGCAAGGAAGCTCTTCAGTACCTCAATGACAAGGTGGGTGATGTCTTGATACACCAGGGGAGGGGGTAATAGAGCAGACTAGGTAGGGCATTAACCCTTCTTTTGCTGCAGCCATCAGAAACTGGGAGTCTCCTTTCCTATGTAAAGTTGATTGACATGATAGGAACCGAGGTGTGAGGGCCCTTTTTTGTGGCTCAGTTCAGTGCATCTCTATGGCAATGCTGAGGTCCCAGCCGTATCCATAAGGCTTTCCATGTGGACTCCACCCTATAGGTGGACACAGATTTACTGCAGATCTGCATATGCCATAGTCAATGGCTCTATAGATCCACCAGGATCCATCACCCATAGAATCCATCCAGTATCATTAAGAATCCTGTTCATTCCTTAAGATCCTGTTTGTAGACCTCCGAGAAAAGTTTCTGATGGGTGGGAAGTATTGACTTTGGGGCATCCCCCTTCACAATTACACCCCCTGCAGAGCTGCTTTAATATTTACTTCATGTCTGGATGGGACATTATTCTCTGTTTATCTTGAACAGAATGCCAGAGTGCCAGTTGAGACTGACACATGACCTTAACCGAGGAAGGAGTGCCATTCTGCATAATAGTACAGACCATTCGGTTCTGCAGAAATCTGTGTGATGATATATATAGGACTCCCCAGTAGGAATAGGTTAGTACATGGCTTTAGACAGCTCAGGAACCTATGTTTTACACTTTCAAACAGCTTTGTGTATTTGCCAAACCTAGAACTCAGCTTGTCTACTGGTTCATGAATAGAATGCCAGAGCTGCAGTAAATACTGACAAAGATGGCATGGTACACTAAAATGGGAGAATATAGGGATTTTTCTTTTAATTATTGGGGGGGGGGGGTATATATTTTGAGTTCTTCTAGTAGCTGACTTTATGTCTGAATGAGATAGAGAACAGATTATTGGTTGGCTAGCTGAATATTAAAGGGGGGCTCCTCCTATACTGATTGACAGCCAAGTGATCCTTGGGGCACCCAGCAGGAGAGCACACAACCAAGTCTATATAAATGACTGTAAAAAGCATGGCCACCTCTAGAAATTTGCATATGTCTCCCTCCACCGCACCCCAAAATGAATACAGACCTCAGGCCAGGACTTCTAAACTAATGCAAACTTTAGACCCCCAAAACTAAGAAAGACCTCATGCAGGACACCCAGACCACATAAACAAATACAGACCCCATAAGCAAATGCATACCCTAGCCCAGACCCCATAAACTCAGATCAAAGACTAGACCCCAAAAACAAACAGACACCAGATCGCACCCCATAAACAAATACAGACCCCCATAAACAAATACAGACCGAAAACCAGACCCCATAAACAATTACAGACCGAAAACCAGACCCCATAAACAAATACAGACTGAAGACCAGACCCCATGAACAAATAAAGACTCCAGACCAGACCTCCGTAAACAAATGCATAGCCCAAACCAGACCCCCTAAACAAATACAGACCCCACACCAGACCTTAGGAACAAAAACAGACCCATAGACTAGACCCTATAAACAAATACAGACCCCCTAGACCAGACCCTATAAACAAATACAGACCACTAGACAAGACACAATAAAAAATACAGACCCCCATAAACAAATACCAAACCTATAAAAAAATAAAGATTTCAGAGCAGACCCCAAACCAGACCTCCATAAACAAATACAAACCACATAAGCAAATACAGATCCCAGACCAAACCCTATAAGCAAACACAGATCCCAGACCTGACCCCATAAACAAATAGACCCCCAGACCACGGGCCATAAACAAATACAGACCCAAGACAAAGCCCCAAAAACAAATAGACTCCCAGACCTGACCCCAAAAACAAATAGACTCCCAGACCAGACACCATAAACATATAAAGACCCAAGATCAGACCTTATGAACAAATATATATCCCAGACCAGACCCCATAAAAAAATGCAGACCCCAGAACAGACCCCACAAACAAATGCAGACCCCAGAACAGATCCCACAAACAAATGCAGACCCCAGAACAGATCCCACAAACAAATACAAACCACAGACCAAACCCCATAAACAAATACAGACCTGTCACGTTCGGGTGTGGGAGGGAAACACCACACCGAATAAGAGGGAAAGGGGTGAGAGACTAAGGCCTGGAAACTAGGGAAAAACCCTAATCAAAGTCCTGACTAACTACCAGTATGAACAGACCCCAGAGGTAGGTGAGTTCATACACAGGAATACCTAATGTCCTAACTCATCCTATAGGACCCTGGTACTAATGTCAGGACTGAGACAACCTGTTCCTCTAAAAGAAAGGACGAATAGAAGTCTCCCTCAGGCCTTAATACAAAAGACAGGGAAATGCAACACACAGAACTCAGACAAAATACAAAAGGGAAAGAAAGACTTAACTTCAAAGGAGAAATGGAAGCACCCGGAACTCCAGCTATCCAAAACTGAAACTGAAGCTATAAACCGCGCAGCATTGTGGGAGAAGCAACTATAAATAAGGAAGGTTAAATTACCACATTAGCAACACCTGAGGCAAGAGTTGTGGGCATTACAGAAACAACACAGACCCCAAGGAAACCTGTCAGATCAAACACGCGTTGCCAGTCTCACCGATCTCCTGCCACCTGTCACTGGGACGTCCGTGACAGTACCCCCCTTTCTATGGATGACCTTCGGGCACCCAGGACCGACCCTATCCAGGTGAGACCTGTGAAAAGCTTTCACCAGACGACTGGCATTCACGTCAGATGCTGGTACCCACGTCCTCTCCTCTGGTCCATAACCCTTCCAGTGAACAAGATACTGAAGAGATCTACGGAGAACTTGAGAGTCAATTATCTTGGCGATCTGAAATTCAAAACTACCATCTACCAGGACAGGAGCGGGTGGCAAGGCAAGACGGCTCCGAAGGTTCAACATATCTCTTCAACAAAGATTTATCAGAATCTACGAGAGATGAGGTCGGCGGTGGATCTGCTCCCAGGGTGTCCTGTAAGAACCGTACAGTGATGTTCCTCAAACACCTTGTGACGCAATTCCGAAGGCTCAAACAGTTTCCCAGAGGGACAAGAATCCAGTGCATCTCCCTGGGCCTCTAACACCTTCACCTCTAGGTCAGGGTAAAGAGCGGATATCACCACCCCTTCCGACAGTATAGGACTCGGATTTTCAAAATCACCACCACCAGGAAAACTACGTGACAAGGCATCTGCCTTGACTTTCTTAACCCCAAGACGATAGGTGACAATGAAATTAAATCTGGTGAAAAACAAAGACCATCTAGCTTGCCTCGGGTTCAGTCGTTTAGCCGACTCCAGGTAAGCCAGGTTTTTGTGAACACCGTGATCGGATGAATCGCCCCTTCCAACCAATGGCGCCATTCCTCAAAAGCCTCTCTGTTACCCACATCATAATTTCTCTCTGCGGAAGAGAGTTTTTTTTAGAGGAAAAGGCACATGGGCGCCATTTACCTGGTGACGGGCCCTGCGATAAAACTTCTCCTACCCCCACCACGGATGGGTCCACTTCCACAATGAAAGGTTGTGATACATCCGGCTGCACCATTATAGGGGCAGAAGAGAAGCATTCTTTAATCGCAGAAAGGCTTGCAATGCCGAATCAGACCAGACTGAGACATTTTCGATAATAGTTGGTGAACCCCAAAAAACGCATGAAAGCCTTCAGATTTTGGGGTCGATCCCAGTCCAATACAGCACGGACTTTCTCTGGATCCATTCGAAAACCTGAAAAATAACAGCAGGTAGCCCAAAAACTGCACCTCGTGCACAGCAAAAACACACTTCACTCATTTTGCATACAATTTATTGTCCATTAGCAACACCTGAGGCAAGGGGTGTGACCATTACCAGAAACAACACAGACCACAAGGAAACTTGTCACATCAAACCACGTGTTGCCAGTCTCGCCGATGTCCTGCCACCTGTCACTGGAACGTCCGTGACAAGACCCCAGACCAGGCCACCATAAATAAATGCAGACAACATAAACCAATACAGACCCCAGACCAGACCTCCATAAACAAATGCAGACCCCAGACCAGACCCCATAAACAAATAGACCCCAAACTGCTCCCTTTAGCTAAATACGGACCCCAGACCAGACCTCCATAAACAAATGCAGACCCCAGACCAGACCCCATAAACAAATAGACCCCAAACTGCTCTCTTTAGCTAAATACAGACCCAAGACCAGACCTCCATAAACAAATGCAGACCCCAGACCAGACCTCCATAAACAAATAGACCCAGACTGCACACTATAAATACAGACAAGACCTCCATAAACAAATGCAGATCCCAGACAAGACCACAGAAATACAAGACCAGACCACCTAAACAAATAGACCCCAGACCAAAACCATAAACAAATACAGACCCCAGACCAGGCCACCATAAATAAATACAGACCCTATAAACTAATACAGATCCCAGACCAGACCCTGTAAACAAATACAGACTCCAGAACAGACTCCATAAACAAATAGAGACCCCAGAGCAGACCTCCATAAACAAATACAGAGCCCATATACAAATAGAGACCCCAGACAAGACCACAGAAATACAAGACCAGACCACCTAAACAAATAGACCCCAGACCAAAACCATAAACAAATACAGAGCCCATATACAAATAGAGACCCCAGACAAGACCACAGAAATACAAGACCAGACCACCTAAACAAATAGACCCCAGACCAAATCTACAAACAAATACAGACCCCAGACCAGGCCTCATAAATAAATACAGACCCTATGAACTAATACAGATCCCAGACCAGACCCCGTAAACAAATACAGACTCCAGAACAGACTCCATAAACAAATACAGCGCCCATATACAAATAGAGACCCCAGGCTTGACTTCATAAACAAAGACAGACCCCACACCAAACCCCATAAACAAATACAGACACCAGATCTACATAAACAAATACAGACCTCAGACCAGACCTCATAAACAAGTACAGACCCCCAGACCAGGCCTCATAAACAAGTACAGACCGCAGATACAGACCCCATAAACAAATAAAGATCCATAGACCAGACACTATAAACAAATACAGACCATTAGACAATACACAATGAACAAATACAGACCCCATAAACAAATACCGAAGCCATAAACAAATAAAGATTCCAGACCAGACCCCATAAACAAATACAGATTTCTGACCCCATAAACAAATAGACCCCCAGACCAAACCCCATAAACAAATACAGACCCCCAGACCACAAATACAGACCTCAGACCAGACCTCATAAACAAGTACAGACCCCAGACTAAAGCCCATAAACAAATAGAGATCCCAGACAAGACCCCATAAACAAGTACATACCCAACACCAGACCTCTGTAAAAAATTACTGACCCCATAAAGAAATACAGACCCCCAGAGCATATCCCATTAACAAATACAGACCCCATAAAGTAATACAGACCACAGACCAGACCACCCTAAAAAGTACAGACTTCAGACCAGATCACCTAAATAGAAACCTGCAGATTCTCACTACTCCAGGTTCCTGCAGGGCTCCTCATCTGTCTTCTTGGAGTCTGGGGGTGTCTCCTGTTTTTCTGGGATCTATCAGACATTCTGAGAGCTGATAACTCTGTGACAGCAGTAGCTGTACGGTTCAAACATGGAGATGACGAGCACCAGTTTGACAATAGTCACCCCATACTGTTCTTCCTCCTTACTGAAACCACTGAAGGTAGCAAGGTCCACCAGAGCGTCCAGCACGTCCACATATTTACAGGGCCACATATATGGATGTAACAGCGTGCTCCAAAAACGGACATCACAGGGTGATCTAGGACAGAGAATATCCTTGTCTCTGAAGACTCTGGTGGCTGGGAAAATCCTGATTCATGATGATTTGCTTCCAGAAAGCCTATTGAAGCTGAATTTTTAAGACTAGTAAATGTTGGAGTTGGTAGATGTTGACCTCACCTGTGTGACCCTCTGAGAGGGTCTTTTCAGGGTCCATATTGGAGTTTTGAAGACATTGGGCTCAGAAGCTCTTGAGCTATCCCCATCACATCTCTGGGGAATCTTTCCATACCTGAGAAGCTCTTCAAGTCCATAAAATGGTTATGATTGGTCGGCCACAGCTTACTGGTTTAAACAGGATTCCATCTGGGGACTTTGGATTTATCATCACCAACTGGCACTGGTAAAGTGCCACGAGGAAAAAAAAATAAGATGGCAAAAGCGTGTGAGGTTACTGCATACTTGAAATGGGACCTTAGTTGGTTTGAGGCTTGGTGACCCCACATGTCCAAGAGTGATGTAATAAGTGTAGAGTGTGGTCCCTTGATGGGGGGCGTTAAAGAGGTATTCCGGTTTTAATCATTACATGTATTTATTTAGAGCCATTCTAACATTCCTCTATTTGAAATTTTGCTCACAGTTATTATATCCGTTTAGTAGCCTCTTCCTAAAGAAGAAAAATATGGTATGACCCATTTTAGCCCTGTAAAATGCATCCATAGGAGATCTGGAACGGACTAAACATGGCGCCAGTCATGTGAACCATCATGTGACACTCACAAGTATCATGTGACCTGGCTTTTAGTTACCTGCCCAGGTGAATAGTAGTGTAATGAGGAGCAGAACCTATATAGTATATACAGTATGGCTACCTGGAATAGATTTATCAACACTGGTGTAAAGGATATGCCAATAGCAACCGATCAGATGCCACCTTTAGTTTTTCAGAGCTCCTTTGTCTCTCTCTGGGTTTATTTACACTAAACTTTAGTACCATATTTTTCACTCTATAAGACGCACTTTTTCCCCCCAAAGTGGGTTGAAAATGTCAGTGGGTCTTATGGGCCGAATACGAATCATTGCTTCCATTATGGAAGAGCTCATTAGTACAGGAGGAAGCAGTGAATGCAGCGCTCCCCGGGCTCTGTACTCACCGATTCCTGATCCTCAGCCACTCGATGTGCTGTTACTGTGCACCGCATGAGGATGTTGTCGCGCTGTGACCTCACGCTATGTGTGTTCGGTCACAGCACAGCGCGCAGCAGGAGGAGCTGGAAGAGCAGGAGCCGGATCCCCGGAGCGGCGGTGGCGTCCAGACCAGGAGAGTTAAGTTGATTTATTGTTTTTGTCTGATCAGAGGTCTTAATAGTGGTCTTAACATTGGGGTCTAATCTGAGTGTCTGAATTGGGGTCTTATTAGCATGCTGGTCCCATCAGAGGTCCGAATGGTGGTCTTAACATTGGGCGTCTGATCTGAGTGTCTGAATTGGGGTCTTATTAACATAGGGGGTCTAATCTGAGGTCCGAATAGGGGTCCTAACATTGGGGGTCTGATCTGAGTGTCTAAATGAGGGGTCTTATTAACACGGGGGTCTAATCTGAGGTCTTATTGGGGGTCTTATTAACATTAGGAGTCTGATAAAACCTAAGGTGCTTCTTATGGGCAGGTGCGTCTTCTAGGGTGAAAAATACGATGACAACATCACCTAGAGACAGGCAGCCATTTTGTAACATCAACTACAGACAGGCAGCCATGTACATTCACACAGTGATGTAATTACTGTAACAGCCACAATAACAATCATGATTCCACCAGTAGTCCTATTTACTTATCACATGGATGTGTCCCGTGTGCTGAACCCAGCACATATACTTCAGGTAACAGTGCTGCTTACTGAGTTAATGTCAGAAATCACATGATGTGAGGAGTGTCACATGACAGGTGCTATGTTCCAGTTAGGCCATGGATAGGTTACACAGGACTGATACATGGGCGGTACCATTCTACGGCATATAGGTCTCAATTGCCCGATATCCCCCCGATGTCTGACAAGTGCAGATAGGTACAAAGCCTGTAAAGTGCCGGAGGGTCCACTGCGCATCTGCGGCCGCCCTTCATTCATTTCTATGGGACTGCCTAAAATAGGCGATCGCTGTGTTCGGCTATTTTCGAAAGTACCAAACGCGGCCACCGCTTCATTCACTTCTATGGGGTTAATGGAAAAAGCTTATTTTCGGCAGTCCCACAGGAATGAATGGAGGGCCACAGCACATGTGCAGTACGCCCTCCAGCACTTTGCAGGCTCCATTCTAAGTATAAGTGCAGGTCTCACACCTGTCAGACATTGAGGCATATCCTAGCGATATACCCCCAACTTCCAAGATAGGACAACCCCATTAAGGGTATGCCCCAATGAACCCCTTTAGTCATAAGACCTACTGAGAAGAATTATAGGTATAGGCATAGGTGAACGGAGGAGGGATATGAGGGTCAGTTATAGTGATGGTGACCCCTACACGGCGGACTGCACACATCTGACATGTATGTATTATGTATGTCCTCACCCATTCCTGTACATAACGGTTATCCATTACTCCCCAGTACTGATGCTGGTAAATGGGATGTAATCAGGACATAATAGATTATAATGGCTGACATAATCCTATTTCTGCTTGTCTTGCAATCACTAATGAGTGCGCACCCGGCTCCGGCTAATGGGTAGATAGCTAAATACTTTATGGCAGATATCACAAAACCTCCCTGCTCTATTATCGGAGACCGCTTCTCATGCAGGCACTGTAGGCCTGTGCCTATGGGTGGCCCTGGCTGGGGGACGCCTGCTGAATGGAGAATTTACACAGGAATACTGAACAGTGGGTATTAATAAGTACATTATTCGGGAGATTTATTAAAACTGGTGTAAAGGAAAACTGGCTTAGTTGCCCATAGCAACCAATCAGATTCCACCTTTAATTTTCCAACGGAGCTGTAAAAGATAAAAGATAGCCTTTTGATAAATCTCCTCCATAGTATATTACTGCCTGGATTGCAATTTAATGAAAGAGGCAACGGCAACTTGGGGATCACGACATGACCCCATCTGCTTCCATAAACTGACATCCGTATAGCCACATAGGGCCATCTTTAGCCATGCCACATCATACTTACCAGTACTGTAGTTGGTAAATTCAGGGCATGTAAGCCCCGTTCTGGGAACGCCCCCAAATCTACTATCGGCCATGTATAGGCCACAACACAGTGTACGGAGATGCGGTGTTTTGGATCTGTACACCCCCATCAATTGGCTGCCGCTAACTGCCGATTGACGGGGGTCCTGGGTGATAGACCGCCACCAATCCATGGGATAGGTGATCAGTACGATGATCCCTGAAAGCCCGTTTGAGCTGCGGCCTACTTGATGGTTTTAGTCTAAGGTGCCAAACAAAGGACCTCATTTATCGACAGTAAGACTGTCCCTGTTGCCCATAGCAACCAATCAGAGTTCAGCTTCCATTTTTCCAAAGCAGTTTAGGAAATGAAAGCTGAGCTGTGATTGGTTGCTCATAATCACACCAACATAGCCAGGAATACCCCCCAAACCCACCCGGGACTGTCCACTTATGGGCAGGGCTTACATAAGCCACACCTATTTGGATAGCCCAAATTTGCGAAGACTGTCTCTGAAAATTAGGGGACAGTCCCTGCAACCTCGGGATTGTTGACAACTATGGTTTCTATGGGCAACAAAGCCAGTATATATGAAGGCTATATGTGTCTATAGGCTCCTCAGATCTGTCAGGGGATTGCTATTTATGCACTTCCCTTACAAACAAGTCTGTGCTTACCCTGGACTCACTAAAAGTGAATGGACATTTTATTTGGGACCAGTAACCACCAGTAGCTGCCCATAGCAACAAACCTGAGGCCTGTGACCATCACGAACCTTAATAATATTTGTATGTAGTGTGGGGAGTCGCTCTGGTAGACAGCGGTGCGGGTGCAGTTTAGAGGCAAAACAAGGAGTCCAGATTGTGCAACAAACAGTGTTTTATTCACACTTGCACACAAAATGAAAAACAGTCTCTTGGTGACAGTTCACACACAACGGAAATAACGTAGCCAAACAAAAACAGTCCAACACAGGTTCAGTCACCTGGGAGGTGTAGGTGCAGGTTCGCACCACGCTGTCGGCCCAGCCGCAGGAGAATCCAGCTTCAGGTAGCCAGGAACAAAATACCTCCTTGCTGAGCTCTTTCCTCCTGGACAGAGAACTCCCAGCCCTGTCAGCAGCTCCAGGATAATCACACTCCTCAGACACAGCTGCTGGCTGCGTTTTATATCCAGCCCAAAACATGGACTGGACCGTGGGGAGCAGCCACCCACCCTACTCTTTAGCTGCTCCCAGTAAGAGCCGGCCCGGATCGGCTTTGCAGCCATGCTATTTAACAAAGTCAAGCAGCACTAGCTGCTGCAGACAAAAACCCGGCTCTCACCTCACCGAGGCCAGCAACCTCGGTGACACGTACCTGCCATCACATATGACACCTTGCACCTTACCACATACCCCCTTTGTTCAACCCTGAGGGGTGAACACACGTGAGGCAGTGGACGCGGGACAGGGCATCTGCGTTGCCCTGCAAGCGGCCTGCCCTGTGTTCCACGGAAAACTTGAAATTTTGAAGAGATAGGAACCACCTGGTGACCCGAGCATTCCTCTCCTTGGCCTGACTCATCCATTTGAGGGGGAATGGTCGGTCACCAGACGGAACCTCCTCCCTAACAGGTAGTAGCGGAGAGATTCGAGTGCCCACTTGATAGCCAGGCACTCCCTCTCCACTATACTATACCTGGACTCGGCGGGACTGAGCTTACGGCTCAGGAAGACAACGGGATGTTCTTCCCCGTTGACCTCCTGCGACAGTACCGCACCGAGGCCTACCTCCGAGGCGTCGGTCTGTACGACAAACTCCTTGTTGAAGTCGGGTGTCACCAAAACCGGGGACCCACACAGGGCCGACTTCAACGCGGAGAAAGCCTCCTCCGCCTTCTCACTCCAGCTAACCCTCCCAGACTTTCGCCCCTTCAACAGGTCTGTCAATGGCGCTGCTATTGTGGCAAAGTGGGGCACAAACCTCATGTAGTAACCTACAATCCCCAGGAACGACTTTACCTGCCTGGTGGTGACCGGTCGGGGCCAGTTACGAATGGCCTCTACCTTAGTTACCTGAGGTTTGATGACTCCCGCCCAATTACATATCCCAGATATTTTGTCTCCTCTAACCCTATGGAGCACTTCTTTGGGTTAGCGGTCAGTCCGGCTTTCCTCAGGGCATCCACTACCGCCTGCACCTTGGGTAAATGGCTTTCCCAGTCGGTGCTGTGGATGACTACATCATCCAAGTAGGCCGAGGCGCACCGACGATGTGGTCGCAGCACTATGTCCATTAACCTTGGAAAGTGGCGGGGCGCCATGCAGGCCAAAGGGTAACACCTTGTAGTGATACAGGCCCCGCGGGTAACAAATGCGGTTTTTTCCTTAGCCGACTCGTTAAGGGTACCTGCCAGTACCCTTTAGTGAGGTCCAGCACAGAAAAATAACGGGCTTGTCCTAAACTTTCAACCAGCTCGTCTACTCGGGCATGGGATACGCGCCAAACTTGGATACTTCATTTAACTTGCGAAAGTCGTTGCAGAACCGCAACGTCCCATCCGGCTTGGGTATTAGGACTATGGGACTGGCCCACTCACTTTTCGACTCCTCAATGACCTCGAGCTTCAACATTAACTGTACTTCCTCCGCGATGGTCCGCCGCCGAGCCTCGGGTACCCGGTATGGTTTTAACCGGATCTTGGCCTGAGGCTCAGTGACGATGTCATGTTGGATGAGAGACGTGCGGCCAGGGAGGTCCGAGAACACATCCGTGTTCCGACTGATGAACTCCCTGACTTCCTGAACTTGTTTGGAAGACAGGCTGTCTGCAATTTTTACCGTGGTTACTGCTTCACAGGCCTCGAACTGTGGGGCTGGACCCTTTTCACCTAGAAGCCCTGGCCGGGGGCTGTGGTCGTCGGCTGTGTCCCTATCTTTCCACGGCTTAAGTAAATTCACGTGGTACACCTGCTCGGCTTGCGCCGCCCTGGCTGGTGTACTTTGTAATTTACTTCCCTACCTTCTCGATCACCTCATAGGGGCCCTGCCACCTAGCTAGGAATTTGCTGTCAAGGGTGGGTACCAGAACCAAAACCCGATCTCCCGGATTGAAGTCCCGCACCCGAGCCTGACGATTGTACACCCTACTCTGGGCTTGTTGCGCTGCCTCCATATGCTCCCGGACCAAGGGCAACACCCTTTCCATCCGGTCCTGCATTTGGGCGACATACTCAATGACACTTTTGTGGGGGACAGGCTGTTGTTCCCACGCTTCCTTGGCGATATCCAACAGGCCCCGAGGGTGTCTGCCATAAAGCAGTTCGAAGGGCGAGAACCCAGTAGAGGCCTGGGGCACCTCTCGCACTGCGAACATGAGATAGGGCAGAAGCAGATCCCAGTCCTTCCCATCTCTAGACACCACCCTCTTTAACATATTTTTTAGAGTTTGGTTAAACCTCTCCACAAGACCGTCTGTTTGCGGATGGTAAACGGACGTCCGTAACTGCTTTATACGCAACAATTTACACAGTTCCCTCATTACTTTGGACATAAAAGGGGTCCCTTGGTCTGTCAGAACCTCTTTTGGCAGGCCCACACGGGAAAACATCTCCATTAACTCTTTGGCAATGAGCTTAGCTGAGGTATGTCGCAGAGGCACCGCCTCCGGATACCGAGTGGCATAGTCGAGAACTACCAGAATGTGTTGGTGGCCCCTGGCAGACTTTGGTACAGGCCCACTAAATCCATCGCGATTCGCTCAAACGGTACTTCAATAATTGGCAGAGGCACCAGGGGACTACGGAAATGTGGCTGGGGGCTAGTTATCTGACAGGTCGGACAGGACTTACAATAATTCTCTACCTCCTTGAACACACTGGGCCAATAAAATCGCTGCAGTATGCGGTCCTGGGTTTTCTGCCACCCCAGGTGTCCCCAAGAACATGTTGGTGGGCAAGCTCCATGACAAGCTTACGATACGCTGTGGGCACCACCAACTGTTCAACAGGTTCGCCTCGGATTTGGTTCACCCGATACAACATATCCTGCAGAACAATAAACCGTGGGAACATTAATTCAGCCCCTGGTTTCTGGGGTTTCCCATCAATTTCCAGCACATTCTCCCAGGCCCTGGTTAGGGTTTGGTCCCGGTGTTGTGCGGTCCCAAAATTTTCCCCGGAGACATTGAGGTCTGCCAACTCAGGTCCCGGTGGCAAGTCCTCCGTGTCTCCCACCATTACACTCAGTGGGGTTGTCTCCCTCTACCGCTGGAGCAGTGGTCACCCCTACCGCCGGCCCTTCAGACTCGGGCTCCCAGGGTTCTGGCCTTCCAGCGGTATCAGGCCACTCTACTAGGGTCACCCTGTCTCGGGTCCCTCAGATACCTTTATTGCCGGCCACAGCGCCGGAAAACCGGGAAGTCCCTCCCAAGTATTAGTTCGTGTGGGAGTTTAGTAGCGACAGCCACCTCGTGGGTCCACCTACCAGCCGCTGTGGACAAAGTCACTAGTGCAGTGGGATAGTCTTTCAGGTCTCCGTGGATGCACAGGACCCCGACTTTACGGCCAGTATACTCCGCAGGCCGTACAAGTGCAGCCCTTACCAGGGAGACTAAACTCCCGGAGTCCAGCAGAGCCACCGCCAGAGAGTCTCCCACCTCTACCTGACACAGGTGGTTATGGTCCTGCACCTCACGGGTGCCAGTTGCGCACAGCTTCCGTGCATACAGGGAGTGACGACCCTCGTAGTTCATATCCATCGGCTCATCCCGATGCGGACAGTCGGCCCTGATGTGGCCTGGCTCCTGACACCTCCAGCATACCACGGGAGGCGGACTCGCAGGGGGTATATTCCGGGCAGGCCGCTCTGTCGCCGGACGTCGGAACTGGGGCAGAGGCCTCCGGGTTTGACTGACCCCTTCCCCGCAAGAGTCCCCTGCAGGTTTCTGGTGGCCTCGTAGCGCTCCACCAGGTCGACCATCTCCAGGGCATTGGTGGGCGATACCTGGCCGATCCAGTGCTGGAGGGGATAAGGCAGGGCCCTCCAAAAGATGTCCGCCAACAGCCGATCCAGCATGGCAGTGGGACTTAGTAGATCGGGCTGCAGCCACTTTTGCAGCCTGTGCAGCAGATCGTAGAACTGCGGCCTAGCGGGTTCAGTCATTTTAAAGTCCCACTGGTGGACTCTTTGGGCGCGGACCAGCACGTTCACGCCCAGTCTGGCTAGGACCTCTCCTTTCACAGTGTCATAGTCTGCCGCTTGGTCGTCCGACAAGTCGAAAAACACCTGCTGGGGTCCGAAGCCAGGAACGGAGCGACCACCTCAGCCCACTGGTCACGGGTAACTTTTCCCTCACGGCGACCTTCTCAAAACCGCCAGGTACGCCTCAACGCCGTCTGCGGGGGTCATTTTTGGGATCGCCGCACGGACCGCTTCCGGGCATCTTGGACGTGGTGGGACGCTCCTGCCGCCTGTAACGCCATCACATGTTGTAGCAGTAGTTGGTTGGTCTCCCGCTGCTGCACGTTAGCCTCTATGAGAGCCTTCACAGCAGCCTCCATGTTGCCAGAAACTCCTGCTTGCAGCTTTGCTGGCTTAATATATTCCATACACTTTAGAAAAACAAAACTTCGGCGCTCACGCCAGCCTCACTGCGCATGCCCGCATCCGCCACCAAATGTGGGGAGTCGCTCTGGTAGACAGCGGTGCGGGTGCAGTTTAGAGGCAAAACAAGGAGTCCAGATTGTGCAACAAACAGTGTTTTATTCACACTTGCACACAAAATGAAAAACAGTCTCTTGGTGACAGTTCACACACAACGGAAATAACGTAGCCAAACAAAAACAGTCCAACACAGGTTCAGTCACCTGGGAGGTGTAGGTGCAGGTTCGCACCACGCTGTCGGCCCAGCCGCAGGAGAATCCAGCTTCAGGTAGCCAGGAACAAAATACCTCCTTGCTGAGCTCTTTCCTCCTGGACAGAGAACTCCCAGCCCTGTCAGCAGCTCCAGGATAATCACACTCCTCAGACACAGCTGCTGGCTGCGTTTTATATCCAGCCCAAAACATGGACTGGACCGTGGGGAGCAGCCACCCACCCTACTCTTTAGCTGCTCCCAGTAAGAGCCGGCCCGGATCGGCTTTGCAGCCATGCTATTTAACAAAGTCAAGCAGCACTAGTTGCTGCAGACAAAAACCCGGCTCTCACCTCACCGAGGCCAGCAACCTCGGTGACACGTACCTGCCATCACATATGACACCTTGCACCTTACCACAGTAGTAATAGGGATGTGTATCACCCATCACTACTGAAGGGGGCGTCACTTGCCTTGCGCGCCTGAGCACCCTGCCCCTGCGCCTTGAACACATGCCTATGGAAATGCGGCTGCACAGGATCCACCACATTGCTTAGCTTGTGGATTGGTCACCATATAGTTCTCCATAAGGGGCAGAACATTCTGCGTATGGCACCACCCACCGACACATATATCACAGCCCAGCACTGGATGATACTGTGACAATGGAACTGGAACACTGGATCGCACTGCGACAAAAGAACAGAATGTAGCATGTATTGTCCTACTCCAGCATGGCTGTGTAATACAGAAAACAGGTCCTTGATTGGACCCTATGATAATAGCATCATTAGAGCCTGGCACTGGATGGTGCTGGAAAACCAGAGCCTGGCACTGGAGTGCACTGTAATATGAGTCTAGCACACACTGGTATGTACTAGTCATCACTGGATAATACTGTAATACCAGAGCCCAGTTCACACAATACATAAATGTCTGATACTGTAGGGTAATATAATATTACACCACTGAATGATATTGCAGTACCAGAGTCCAGCATTGGCTCACGCTATAATATCACATTTCAGCACTGGAAACACTGTAATATCAGAACCTGACACTGAAAAGTACAGTAATAGAACCCAGGACAGAACTGTCCAGGAATATCAGAATCACCATCTAGATCTGACAGGCTGACACTGAGCTGTCAGATACTGCCACCATCCTACACTATAGCACCAAAGCCTGGAGATATTAGAGCCCATCACTGGACCACACAGTTATATCGTTATATTAGAGCCCATCACTGGATCACACTGTTATATCACAGCCCATCACTGGATTACACTGTTAAATAGCACATCCCATCACTGGATCACACTGTTATATCACAGCCCATCACTGGATCACACTGGTCTATCACATCCCATCACTGGATCACACTGGTCTATCACAGCCCATCACTGGATCACACAGTTATATCAGGGGCCATCACTGGATTATGCAGTTATATCAGAGTCCATTACTGGATCACACTGTTATATCAGAGCCCATCACTGGTTCACACAGTTATATCAGAGCCCATCACTGGATCACACAGTTATATCAGAGCCCATCACTGGATTACACTGTTATATGACAGTCCATCACTGAATGACATTGCTATGTCAGAACCCATCACTGGATCAGGCAGTTATATCAGAGCCCATCACTGGATCACACTGTTATATCACAGCCCATCACTGGATCACACTGCTCTATCACATCCCATCACTGGATCACACTGGTCTATCACCGCCCATCACTGGATCACACTGGTCTATCACAGCCCATCAATGGATCACAAGATAATATCAAAGCCCATCACTGGATCACGCAGTTATATCACAGTCCATCAGTGGATAACACTGGTCTATCACAGCCCATCACTGCATTACAGTGTTATATCACAGCCCATCACTGGATTACACTGTTATATCACAGCCCATCACTGAATGACATTGCTATATCAGAGCTCATCACTGGATCACAGTGTTATATCACAGCCCATCACTGGATCACGCTGTTATATCAGAGGCCATCACTGGATCACGCAGTTATATCACAGTCCATTACTGGATCATGCAGTTATATCAGAGCCCATCACTGCATTACACTGTTATATCAGTGCCCATCACTGGATTACGATGTTATATCACAGCCCATCACTGAATGACGTTGTTTTATCAGAGCCCATTACTGGATCACAGTGTTATAATCACAGCCCATCACTGGATCACGCTGTTATATCAGAGCCCATCACTAGATCCCGCAGTTATATAAGAGCCCATCACTGGATCACACAGTTATATCACAGCCCATCACTGGATTACACTGTTATATCAGAGCCCATCACTGGATCACACTGTTATATCAGAGCCCATCACTGGATCACACTGTTATATCACAGCCCATCACTGGATCACACTGTTAAATCACAGCCCATCACTGGATCACACTGTTAAATCACAGCCCATCACTGAATGACGTTGTTATATCAGGGCCCATCACTGGATCACAGTGTTATATCACAGCCCATCACTGGATCACGCAGTTATATCAGAGCGCATCACTGGATCACAGTGTTATATCACAGCCCATCACTGGATCACACTGTTGTATCAGAGCCCATCACTGGATTACAATGTTATATCAATGCCCATCAGTGAATGACGTTGTTATATCAGAGCCCATCACTGGATCACAGTGTTATATCACAGCCCATTACTGGATCACGCAGTTATATCAGAGCCCATCACTAGATCCCGCAGTTATATACGAGTCCATTACTGGATCACACTGTTATATCAGAGCCAATCACTGGATCACGCAGTTATATCAGATCCCATCACTGGATCACACAGTTATATCAGAGCCCATCACTGGATTACACTGTTATATCACAGCCCATCACTTAATGACATTGCTATGTCAGAGCCCATCACTGGATCAGGCAGTTATATCAGAGCCCATCACTGGATCACACTGTTATATCACAGCCCATCACTGGATCACACTGGTCTATCACATCCCATCACTGGATCACACTAGTCTATCACAGCCCATCACTGGATCACACTGGTCTATCACAGCCCATCTCTGGATCACAAGATAATATCGCAGCCCATCACTGGATCACGCAGTTATATCAGAGTCCATCACTGGATCACACTGTTATATCACAGTCCATCACTGGATCACACAGTTATATCAGAGCCCATCACTGGATTACACTGTTATATCACAGCCCATCACTGAATGACATTGCTATATCAGAGCTCATCACTGGATCACAGTGTTATATCACAGCCCATCAATAGATCACGCAGTTATATCAGAGGCCATCACTGGATCACGCAGTTATATCACAGTCCATTACTGGATCATGCAGTTATATCAGAGCCCATCACTGCATCACACTGTTATATCAGAGCCCATCACTGGATCACACTGTTATATCACAGCCCATCACTGGATTATAATGTTATATCAAAGCCCATCACTGGATCACAGTGTTATATCACAGCCCATCACTGGATCACGCAGTTATATCAGAGCCCATCACTAGATCCCGCAGTTATATCAGAGTCCATTACTGGATCACACTGTTATATCAGAGCCCATCACTGGATCACGCAGTTATATCAGAGCCCATCACTGGATCACACTGTTATATCAAAGCCCATCACTGGATCACACAGTTATATCAGAGCCCATCACTGGATTACACTGTTATATCAGAGCCCATCACTGCATCACGCTGTTATATCAGAGCCCATTACTGGATCACACTGTTATATCAGAGCCCATCACTGCATCACACTGTTATATCACAGCCCATCCCTGGATTACACTGTTATATCACAGCCCATCACTGGATCACACTGTTAAATCACAGCCCATCACTGGATTACAATGTTATATCACAGCCCATCACTGAATGACATTGTTATATCAGGGCCCATCACTGGATCACAGTGTTATATCACAGCCCATCACTGGATCACGCAGTTATATCAGAGCCCATCACTGGATCACAGTGTTATATCACAGCCCATCACAGGATTACACTGTTGTATCAGAGCCCATCACTGGATCACTGCAAAAAAGTCACCTTTTTTATAGACTCTCCAGGAATTTCTGGATGGTTGGCAACCATAACCCTAGAGGGAAACCTCTGGGGGGAGAGTGATGCCCAGGATGCCACCTGAGCCCTCATGATCGCCAGCCAGGTTGACACCCTCAGAATTATTAACGCTAAGAGCGCCTAGTACTTATGTACTTAGCCAGCGTCTGCGGGTGCTCTCCTGACTCCTGTATTCAACCGAATTGCCATCCTCAGGCAACTGGAGTCGGAAGACAGTATGGCAACTAGCTCTGACCATCATCGAGGAGCAGCTTTTGTGAAGGAATATGGTGCTGCTGTTGCAGTATATTGTGCTGCAGTGTGGTATTTGGTTCTGCTGGGGCGGTATATTGTGCTGCAGTGTGGTATTTGGTTCTGCTGGGGCAGTGTTTTGAGCTGTACTGTGACATTTGGTTCTGCTGGGGCAGTATTTTGTGCTGCACTGCGGTATTTGGATCTGCTGGGGAAGTATATTATGCTGCACTGTGGTGTTTGGTTCTGCTGGGGCAGTATATTGTGCTGCACTGTTATATTTAGTTCTGCTAGTGCAGTATATTGTTCTGCACTGTAGTATTTGGTTCTGCTGGGGCAGTATATTGTGCTGCACTGTGGTATTTGGTTCAGCTGAGGCAGTATATTATGCTGCACTGTGGTATTTGGTTCTGCTGGGACAGTATATTGCGCTGCAATGTGGTATTTGGTTCTGCTGGGGCAATATATTGTGCTGCAATGTGGTATCTGGTTATGCTGAGGCAGTATATTGTGCTGCACTGTGGTATTTGGATCTTCTGGGGCAGTATATTGTGCTGCACTGTGGTATTTGGTTCTGCTGAGGCAGTATATTGTGCTGCAGTGATATTTGGTTCTGCTGGGGCAATATATTGTGCTGCACTGTGTTATTTGGTTTTGCTGGGGCAGTATATTGTGCTGTACTGTGGTATTTGGATCTGCTGGGGCGGTATATTGTGCTGTACTGTGGTATTTGGTTCTGCTGGGGCAGTATATTGTGCTGCACTGTGGTATTTTGTTCTGCTGGGCAGTATATTGTGCTGCACTGTTATATTTAGTTCTGCTAGTGCAGTATATTGTTCTGCACTGTAGTATTTGGTTCTGCTGGGGCAGTATATTGTGCTGCACTGTGGTATTTGGTTCAGCTGAGGCAGTATATTGTGCTGCACTGTGGTATTTGGTTCTGCTGGGGCAGTATATTGTGCTGCACTGTGGTATTTGGTTCTGCTGGGGCAGTATATTGTGCTGCACTGTGGTATTTGGTTCTGCTGGGGCAGTATATTGTGCTGCACTGTGGTATATGGTTCTACTGGGCCGATATAATGTGCTGCACTATGGTATCTGGTTCTGCTGGGGCAGTATATTGTGCTGCACTGTAGTATTTGGTTCTGCTGAGGCAGCATATTGTGCTGCACTGTGGTATTTGGTTCTGCTGAGGCAGTATATTGTGCTGCACTGTGGTATTTGGTTCTGCTGGGGCAGTATATTGTGCTGCACTGTGGTATTTGGTTCTGCTGGGGCAGTATATTGTGCTGCACTGTGGTATTTGGTTCTGCTGGGGCAGTATATTGTGCTGCACTGTGGTATTTGGTTCTGCTGGGGCAGTATATTGTGCTGCACTGTGGTATTTGGTTCTGCTGGGGCAGTATATTGTGCTGCACTGTGGTATTTGGTTCTGCTGGGGCAGTATATTGTGCTGCACTGTGGTATTTGGTTCTGCTGGGGCAGTATATTGTGCTGCACTGTGGTATTTGGTTCTGCTGGGGCAGTATATTGTGCTGCACTGTGGTATTTGGTTCTGCTGAGGCAGTATATTATGCTGCACTGTGGTATTTGGTTCTGCTGGGGCAGTATATTGTGCTGCACTGTGGTATTTGGTTCTGCTGGGGCAGTATATTGTGCTGTACTGTGGTATTTGGTTCTGCTGGGGCAGTATATTGTGCTGCACTGTGGTATTTGGTTCTGCTGGGGCAGTATATTGTGCTGCACTGTAGTATTTGGTTCTGCTGGGGCAGTATATTGTGCTGCACTGTGGTATTTGGTTCTGCTGGGGCAGTATATTGTGCTGCACTGTGGTATTTGGTTCTGCTGGGGCAGTATATTGTGCTGCACTGTGGTATTTGGTTCTGCTGGGGCAGTATATTGTGCTGCACTGTGGTATTTGGTTCTGCTGGGGCAGTATATTGTGCTGCACTGTGGTATTTGGTTCTGCTGGGGCAGTATATTGTGCTGCACTGTGGTATTTGGTTCTGCTGGGGCAGTATATTGTGCTGCACTGTAGTATTTGGTTCTGCTGGGGCAGTATATTGTGCTGCACTGTGGTATTTGGTTCTGCTGAGGCAGTATATTGTGCTGCACTGTGGTATTTGGTTCTGCTGGGGCAGTATATTGTGCTGCACTGTGGTATTTGGTTCTGCTGGGGCAGTATATTGTGCTGCACTGTGGTATTTGGTTCTGCTGAGGCAGTATATTGTGCTGCACTGTGGTATTTGGTTCTGCTGGGGCAGTATATTGTGCTGCACTGTGGTATTTGGTTCTGCTGAGGCAGTATATTGTGCTGCACTGTGGTATTTGGTTCTGCTGGGACAGTATATTGCGCTGCAATGTGGTATTTGGTTCTGCTGGGGCAGTATATTGTGCTGCACTGTGGTATTTGGATCTGCTGGGGCAGTATATTGTGCTGCACTGTGGTATTTGGTTCTGCTGGGGCAGTATATTGTGCTTCACTATGGTGTTTGGATCTGCTGGGGCAGTATATTGTGCTGCACTGTAGTATTTGGATCTGTTGGGGCAGTATATTGTGCTGCACTGTGGTATTTGGTTCTGCTGGGGCAATATAATGTGCTGCACTGTGGTATATGGTTCTACTGGGCCGGTATATTGTGCTGCACTATGGTATCTGGTTCTGCTGGGGCAGTATATTGTGCTGCACTGTGGTATTTGGTTCTGCTGGGGCAGTATATTGTGCTGCACTATGGTGTTTGGATCTGATGTGGTAGTATATTATCTGCACTGTAGTATTTGGTTTTGCTGGGGCAGTATATTGTGCTGCACTGTGGTATTTGGTTCTGCTGGGGCAGTATATTGTGCTGCACTGTGGTATTTGGTTCTGCTGGGGCAGTATACTGTGCTGTACTGTGGTATTTGTTTTTGCTGGGGCAGTATATTGTGCCGCACTGTCGTATTTGGTTTTGCTGGGGCAGTATATTGTGCTGCAATGTGGTATTTGGTTTTGCTGGGGCAGTATATTGTGCTACACTGTGATATTTGGTTATGCTGGGGCAGTATAATGTGCTGCACTGTGTTATCTAGTTCTGCTGGGGCAGTATATTGTGCTGTACTGTGGTATTTGGTTCTGCTGGGGCAGTATATTGTGCTGCACTGTGGTATTTGGTTCTGCTGGGGAAGTATATTGTGCTGCACTATGGTGTTTGGATCTGATGAGGTAGTATATTATCTGCACTGTAGTATTTGGTTTTGCTGGGGCAGTATATTGTGCTGCACTGTGGTATTTGGTTCTGCTGGGGCAGTATATTGTGCTGTACTGTGGTATTTGGTTCTGCTGGGGCAGTATATTGTGCTGTACTGAAGTATTTGGTTCTGCTGGGGCAGTATATTGTGCTGCACTGTGGTATTTGGTTCTGCTGGGGCAGTATATTGTGCTGCACTGTGGTATTTGGTTCTGCTGGGGCAGTGTTTTGAGCTGTACTGTAGTATTTGGTTCTGCTGGGGCAGTATATTGTGCTGCACTGTGGTATTTGGTTCTGCTGGGGCAGTATATTGTGCCGCACTGATGGTATTTGGTTCTGCTGGGGCAGTATATTGTGCTGCACTGTGGTATTTGGTTCTGCTGGGGCGGTATATTGTCCCACAATATGATATTGCTGGCTCCGCCTATTTCTGTTAGCCCTGCCCTCTGTCACTCTGAATTCGCCTATAACATGGGTCACATTTAGTTATTTTTCCCAGGGCCACTGTACATCCCCAGTCCTCCCCTGCTGCAAGTACAGAGACTACTAGCCCATCACTGCAGAGCTGCACTGGATGGCATTGTAATTTCATAGCCCAGCCCTGGCGCTCAGGTTGATAGCACTGCAATGTGGTAGCTTAGCACTGGATCAGGTTGGCTCTCGCTGTGTCATTAGAGGCCGCCACTGGATTGCAGCGCATCAATCTCAGCCGCACTGCATTGCAGTGGTGGCATCCTTCGCCGCGGCCACGCCCATTCTCCAGGCTTGTCATTTGCATAGCGGCAGTCGCTTCGGCCAATCAGAAGCTCTGGGAGCTGTTGCCTCGGATGAGGACAGGGAGTGGCGCGGCGCATGCGCACTGGCGCTTGCTGCAAGTCCTTTATTGCAGCCCGGGTGTCGGGAGATCGGGGGCAGCGCATCCTCATTCGCCTCCTCGTCAGCGCCCTCCGTCCGCAGCACGGTCCTGTGTCCGCCAGCCCCCCGCCCTGCTCCGAGGGGACAGCCGCCAACATGTCTTACCAGGGCAAGAAGAACATTCCTCGCATCACGGTGAGTGGCAGTGATTGGCACCGGGGGCAGCAGAGCCCGCCATTCTGCACAGTCTGCCGGGGGATGCCAGGCGACAGCTTTGTCATGTGGGCAGGCTGTAGCCGGCGGATGGGAGTAGTAGTGCCCTCCCAGGAGTTGTGTACAGTGCAGCGCCTGTAGGATGATGAGGATGCTGCCAGCTGTGCTGGGGGTGTGATGGCAGAGGGCACGGGGGATGCCCATCAGGTGCCAGCTGCTGCGTGTGGTGCACCAGGATATAGGTCTGTATACAGCAGAGTAATGTACTCTATATACTGTATATATATATATATATATGAGTGTAATTTACTATATACTGTATATACCATATATATACAGCAGTGTAATGTACTATATACTGTATATACCATATATATACAGCAGTGTAATGTACTATATACTGTATATACCATATATATATACACAGCAGTGTAATGTACTATATACTGTATATACCATATATATATATACAGCAGTGTAATGTACTATATACTGTATATACCATATATATATACAGCAGTGTAATGTACTATATACTGTATATACCATATATATATACACAGCAGTGTAATGTACTATATACTGTATATACCATATATATATACAGCAGTGTAATGCACTATATACTGCATATACCATATATATATACACAGCAGTGTAATGTACTATATACTGTATATACCATATATATATATACAGCAGTGTAATGCACTATATACTGTATATACCATATATATATACAGCAGTGAAATGTACTATATACTGTATATACCATATATATATACACAGCAGTGTAATGTACTATATACTGTATATACCATATATATATACAGCAGTGTAATGCACTATATACTGTATATACCATATATATATACACAGCAGTGTAATGTACTATATACTGTATATACCATATATATATATACAGCAGTGTAATGCACTATATACTGTATATACCATATATATATACACAGCAGTGTAATGTACTATATACTGTATATACCATATATATATATATACAGCAGTGTAATGTACTATATACTGTATATACCATATATATATACAGCAGTGTAATGTACTATATACTGTATATACCATATATATATACAGCAGTGTAATGTACTATATACTGTATATACCATATATATATACACAGCAGTGTAATGTACTATATACTGTATATACCATATATATATATACAGCAGTGTAATGTACTATATACTGTATATACCATATATATACACAGCAGTGTAATGTACTATATACTGTATATACCATATATATATACACAGCAGTGTAATGTACTATATACTGTATATACCATATATATATATACAGCAGTGTAATGTACTATATACTGTATATACCATATATATATATACAGCAGTGTAATGTACTATATACTGTATATACCATATATATATATACAGCAGTGTAATGTACTATATACTGTATATACCATATATATATACAGCAGTGTAATGTACTATATACTGTATATACCATATATATATATACAGCAGTGTAATGTACTATATACTGTATATACCATATATATACACAGCAGTGTAATGTACTATATACTGTATATACCATATATATATACACAGCAGTGTAATGTACTATATACTGTATATACCATATATATATACAGCAGTGTAATGTACTATATACTGTATATACCATATATATATACAGCAGTGTAATGTACTATATACTGTATATACCATATATATATACAGCAGTGTAATGTACTATATACTGTATATACCATATATATATACAGCAGTGTAATGTACTATATACTGTATATACCATATATATATACAGCAGTGTAATGTACTATATACTGTATATACCATATATATATATACAGCAGTGTAATGTACTATATACTGTATATACCATATATATACACAGCAGTGTAATGTACTATATACTGTATATACCATATATATATACAGCAGTGTAATGTACTATATACTGTATATACCATATATATATACAGCAGTGTAATGTACTATATACTGTATATACCATATATATATACAGCAGTGTAATGTACTATATACTGTATATACCATATATATATATACAGCAGTGTAATGTACTATATACTGTATATACCATATATATATATACAGCAGTGTAATGTACTATATACTGTATATACCATATATATATATACAGCAGTGTAATGTACTATATACTGTATATACCATATATATATATACAGCAGTGTAATGTACTATATACTGTATATACCATATATATATACAGCAGTGTAATGTACTATATACTGTATATACCATATATATATACACAGCAGTGTAATGTACTATATACTGTATATACCATATATATATATACAGCAGTGTAATGTACTATATACTGTATATACCATATATATATACAGCAGTGTAATGTACTATATACTGTATATACCATATATATATACAGCAGTGTAATGTACTATATACTGTATATACCATATATATATACAGCAGTGTAATGTACTATATACTGTATATACCATATATATATACACAGCAGTGTAATGTACTATATACTGTATATACCATATATATATATACAGCAGTGTAATGTACTATATACTGTATATACCATATATATATATACAGCAGTGTAATGTACTATATACTGTATATACCATATATATATACAGCAGTGTAATGTACTATATACTGTATATACCATATATATATACAGCAGTGTAATGTACTATATACTGTATATACCATATATATATACAGCAGTGTAATGTACTATATACTGTATATACCATATATATATATACAGCAGTGTAATGTACTATATACTGTATATACCATATATATATACAGCAGTGTAATGTACTATATACTGTATATACCATATATATATATACAGCAGTGTAATGTACTATATACTGTATATACCATATATATATATACAGCAGTGTAATGTACTATATACTGTATATACCATATATATATACAGCAGTGTAATGTACTATATACTGTATATACCATATATATATACACAGCAGTGTAATGTACTATATACTGTATATACCATATATATATACAGCAGTGTAATGTACTATATACTGTATATACCATATATATATACAGCAGTGTAATGTACTATATACTGTATATACCATATATATATATACAGCAGTGTAATGTACTATATACTGTATATACCATATATATATATACAGCAGTGTAATGTACTATATACTGTATATACCATATATATATAACAGCAGTGTAATGTACTATATACTGTATATACCATATATATATACAGCAGTGTAATGTACTATATACTGTATATACCATATATATATATACAGCAGTGTAATGTACTATATACTGTATATACCATATATATATACAGCAGTGTAATGTACTATATACTGTATATACCATATATATATACAGCAGTGTAATGTACTATATACTGTATATACCATATATATATACAGCAGTGTAATGTACTATATACTGTATATACCATATATATATACAGCAGTGTAATGTACTATATACTGTATATACCATATATATATATACAGCAGTGTAATGTACTATATACTGTATATACCATATATATATACAGCAGTGTAATGTACTATATACTGTATATACCATATATATATACAGCAGTGTAATGTACTATATACTGTATATACCATATATATATATACAGCAGTGTAATGTACTATATACTGTATATACCATATATATATATACAGCAGTGTAATGTACTATATACTGTATATACCATATATATATACAGCAGTGTAATGTACTATATACTGTATATACCATATATATATACAGCAGTGTAATGTACTATATACTGTATATACCATATATATATATACAGCAGTGTAATGTACTATATACTGTATATACCATATATATATACAGCAGTGTAATGTACTATATACTGTATATACCATATATATATATACAGCAGTGTAATGTACTATATACTGTATATACCATATATATATATACAGCAGTGTAATGTACTATATACTGTATATACCATATATATATATACAGCAGTGTAATGTACTATATACTGTATATACCATATATATATACAGCAGTGTAATGTACTATATACTGTATATACCATATATATATACACAGCAGTGTAATGTACTATATACTGTATATACCATATATATACAGCAGTGTAATGTACTATATACTGTATATACCATATATATATGTATACAGCAGTGTAATGTACTATATACTGTATATACCATATATATATACAGCAGTGTAATGTACTATATACTGTATATACCATATATATATACAGCAGTGTAATGTACTATATACTGTATATACCATATATATATACAGCAGTGTAATGTACTATATACTGTATATACCATATATATATACACAGCAGTGTAATGTACTATATACTGTATATACCATATATATATATATACAGCAGTGTAATGTACTGTATACTGTATATACCATATATATATATATACAGCAGTGTAATGTACTATATACTGTATATACCATATATATATACAGCAGTGTAATGTACTATATACTGTATATACCATATATATATACAGCAGTGTAATGTACTATATACTGTATATACCATATATATATATCAGCAGTGTAATGTACTATATACTGTATATACCATATATATATACAGCAGTGTAATGTACTATATACTGTATATACCATATATATATACAGTAATGTACATATGATACAGTGTAATGTACTATATACTGTATATACCATATATATACACAGCAGTGTAATGTACTATATACTGTATATACCATATATATATATACAGCAGTGTAATGTACTATATACTGTATATACCATATATATATACACAGCAGTGTAATGTACTATATACTGTATATACCATATATATATATACAGCAGTGTAATGTACTATATACTGTATATACCATATATATATACAGCAGTGTAATGTACTATATACTGTATATACCATATATATATACAGCAGTGTAATGTACTATATACTGTATATACCATATATATATATACAGCAGTGTAATGTACTATATACTGTATATACCATATATATATACAGCAGTGTAATGTACTATATACTGTATATACCATATATATATACAGCAGTGTAATGTACTATATACTGTATATACCATATATATATACAGCAGTGTAATGTACTATATACTGTATATACCATATATATATACAGCAGTGTAATGTACTATATACTGTATATACCATATATATATACAGCAGTGTAATGTACTATATACTGTATATACCATATATATATACAGCAGTGTAATGTACTATATACTGTATATACCATATATATATACAGCAGTGTAATGTACTATATACTGTATATACCATATATATACACAGCAGTGTAATGTACTATATACTGTATATACCATATATATATACAGCAGTGTAATGTACTATATACTGTATATACCATATATATATATACAGCAGTGTAATGTACTATATACTGTATATACCATATATATATACAGCAGTGTAATGTACTATATACTGTATATACCATATATATATATACAGCAGTGTAATGTACTATATACTGTATATACCATATATATACACAGCAGTGTAATGTACTATATACTGTATATACCATATATATATACACAGCAGTGTAATGTACTATATACTGTATATACCATATATATATACAGCAGTGTAATGTACTATATACTGTATATACCATATATATATACAGCAGTGTAATGTACTATATACTGTATATACCATATATATATATACAGCAGTGTAATGTACTATATACTGTATATACCATATATATATACAGCAGTGTAATGTACTATATACTGTATATACCATATATATATACAGCAGTGTAATGTACTATATACTGTATATACCATATATATATACACAGCAGTGTAATGTACTATATACTGTATATACCATATATATATACACAGCAGTGTAATGTACTATATACTGTATATACCATATATATATACAGCAGTGTAATGTACTATATACTGTATATACCATATATATATACACAGCAGTGTAATGTACTATATACTGTATATAACATATATATATACAGCAGTGTAATGTACTATATACTGTATATACCATATATATACAGCAGTGTAATGTACTATATACTGTATATACCATATATATATACAGCAGTGTAATGTGCTATATGCTGTATATACCATATATATATATACAGCAGTGTAATGTACTATATACTGTATATACCATATATATATACAGCAGTGTAATGTACTATATACTGTATATACCATATATATATATACAGCAGTGTAATGTACTATATACTGTATATACCATATATATATACAGCAGTGTAATGTACTATATACTGTATATACCATATATATACAGCAGTGTAATGTACTATATACTGTATATACCATATATATACACAGCAGTGTAATGTACTAAATACTGTATATACCATATATATATATACAGCAGTGTAATGTACTATATACTGTATATACCATATATATATATATATATACAGCAGTGTAATGTACTATATACTGTATATACCATATATATATACAGCAGTGTAATGTACTATATACTGTATATACCATATATATATATGCAGTGTAATGTACTATATACTGTATATACCATATATATATACAGCAGTGTAATGTACTATATACTGTATATACCATATATATATACACAGCAGTGTAATGTACTATATACTGTATATACCATATATATATACAGCAGTGTAATGTACTATATACTGTATATACCATATATATATACAGCAGTGTAATGTACTATATACTGTATATACCATATATATATACAGCAGTGTAATGTACTATATACTGTATATACCATATATATATACAGCAGTGTAATGTACTATATACTGTATATACCATATATATATACACAGCAGTGTAATGTACTATATACTGTATATACCATATATATATATACAGCAGTGTAATGTACTATATACTGTATATACCATATATATATACAGCAGTGTAATGTACTATATACTGTATATACCATATATATATACAGCAGTGTAATGTACTATATACTGTATATACCATATATATATACAGCAGTGTAATGTACTATATACTGTATATACCATATATATATATACAGCAGTGTAATGTACTATATACTGTATATACCATATATATATACACAGCAGTGTAATGTACTATATACTGTATATACCATATATATATATACACAGCAGTGTAATGTACTATATACTGTATATACCATATATATATATACAGCAGTGTAATGTACTATATACTGTATATACCATATATATATACAGCAGTGTAATGTACTATATACTGTATATACCATATATATATACAGCAGTGTAATGTACTATATACTGTATATACCATATATATATACACAGCAGTGTAATGTACTATATACTGTATATACCATATATATATATACAGCAGTGTAATGTACTATATACTGTATATACCATATATATATACACAGCAGTGTAATGTACTATATACTGTATATACCATATATATATATACAGCAGTGTAATGTACTATATACTGTATATACCATATATATATATACAGCAGTGTAATGTACTATATACTGTATATACCATATATATATATACAGCAGTGTAATGTACTATATACTGTATATACCATATATATATACAGCAGTGTAATGTACTATATACTGTATATACCATATATATATACAGCAGTGTAATGTACTATATACTGTATATACCATATATATATACAGCAGTGTAATGTACTATATACTGTATATACCATATATATATACACAGCAGTGTAATGTACTATATACTGTATATACCATATATATATATACAGCAGTGTAATGTACTATATACTGTATATACCATATATATATACAGCAGTGTAATGTACTATATACTGTATATACCATATATATATACAGCAGTGTAATGTACTATATACTGTATATACCATATATATATACAGCAGTGTAATGTACTATATACTGTATATACCATATATATATATACAGCAGTGTAATGTACTATATACTGTATATACCATATATATATATACAGCAGTGTAATGTACTATATACTGTATATACCATATATATATACAGCAGTGTAATGTACTATATACTGTATATACCATATATATATACAGCAGTGTAATGTACTATATACTGTATATACCATATATATATACACAGCAGTGTAATGTACTATATACTGTATATACCATATATATATACAGCAGTGTAATGTACTATATACTGTATATACCATATATATATATACAGCAGTGTAATGTACTATATACTGTATATACCATATATATATACAGCAGTGTAATGTACTATATACTGTATATACCATATATATATACAGCAGTGTAATGTAATTATATACTGTATATACCATATATATATACAGCAGTGTAATGTACTATATACTGTATATACCATATATATATATACAGCAGTGTAATGTACTATATACTGTATATACCATATATATATACAGCAGTGTAATGTACTATATACTGTATATACCATATATATATACAGCAGTGTAATGTACTTATATACTGTATATACCATATATATATACAGCAGTGTAATGTACTATATACTGTATATACCATATATATATATATACAGCAGTGTAATGTACTATATACTGTATATACCATATATATATATACAGCAGTGTAATGTACTATATACTGTATATACCATATATATATATATACAGCAGTGTAATGTACTATATACTGTATATACCATATATATATACAGCAGTGTAATGTACTATATACTGTATATACCATATATATATATACAGCAGTGTAATGTACTATATACTGTATATACCATATATATATATACAGCAGTGTAATGTACTATATACTGTATATACCATATATATATATACAGCAGTGTAATGTACTATATACTGTATATACCATATATATATATACAGCAGTGTAATGTACTATATACTGTATATACCATATATATATATACAGCAGTGTAATGTACTATATACTGTATATACCATATATATATACAGCAGTGTAATGTACTATATACTGTATATACCATATATATATACAGCAGTGTAATGTACTATATACTGTATATACCATATATATATATACAGCAGTGTAATGTACTATATACTGTATATACCATATATATATATACAGCAGTGTAATGTACTATATACTGTATATACCATATATATATATACAGCAGTGTAATGTACTATATACTGTATATACCATATATATATACAGCAGTGTAATGCACTATATACTGTATATACCATATATATATATATACAGCAGTGTAATGTACTATATACTGTATATACCATATATATATATATATATATATACAGCAGTGTAATGTACTATATACTGTATATACCATATATATACAGCAGTGTAATGTACTATATACTGTATATACCATATATATATACAGCAGTGTAATGTACTATATACTGTATATACCATATATATATGTATACAGCAGTGTAATGTACTATATACTGTATATACCATATATATACAGCAGTGTAATGTACTATATACTGTATATACCATATATATATATACAGCAGTGTAATGTACTATATACTGTATATACCATATATATACAGCAGTGTAATGTACTATATACTGTATATACCATATATATACAGCAGTGTAATGTACTATATACTGTATATACCATATATATACAGCAGTGTAATGTACTATATACTGTATATACCATATATATGTATACAGCAGTGTAATGTACTATATACTGTATATACCATATATATATACAGCAGTGTAATGTACTATATACTGTATATACCACATATATACAGCAGTGTAATGTACTATATACTGTATATACCATATATATATACAGCAGTGTAATGTACTATATACTGTATATACCACATATATACAGCAGTGTAATGTACTATATACTTTATATACCATATATATATGTATACAGCAGTGTAATGTACTATATACTGTATATACCGTATATGTATACAGCAGTGTAATGCACTATATACTGTATATACCATATATATACAGCAGTGTAATGTACTATATACTGTATATACCATATATATATATGTATACAGCAGTGTAATGTACTATATACTGTATATACCATATATATATACAGCAGTGTAATGTACTATATACTGTATATACCATATATATATATGTATACAGCAGTGTAATGTACTATATACTGTATATACCATATATATACAGCAGTGTAATGTACTATATACTGTATATACCATATATATACAGCAGTGTAATGTACTATATACTGTATATACCATATATATACAGCATTGTAATGTACTATATACTGTATATACCATATATATACAGCAGTGTAATGTACTATATATGTATTCAGAATACTAAGTAAAAGATCCATAGTGGGTTAAAAAGAAATAGAAATGTACTCACCTCCTTCAGTTAAACGCGCAGCCGGGCTCGTCTTCTTTCTTCTTCTTGCAGGACCTGGCTGGAAAAGGACCTTCGGTTACGTCATCACGCTTACCATGTGGTGCAATTACGTCATCATAGGTCCTTTTCAGGTCCTCAAAGAAGAAGAAAGAAGACGAGTCAGGCTGTGCGATCAAGTGGGTGAGGTGAATGACAAGAGGGGGAAAGACAATGACAAGGGGGGGGGAGTGAATGACAAGGGGGGGGAGAAAGTGAATGACAAGGGGGGGGAGGGAGAAAGTGAATGACAAGGGGGGGGAGAAAGTGAATGACAAGAGGGGGAAAGAGATTGACAAGGGGGGAAAGTTAATGACAAGGTGGGAAAGAGCTGGGCGTTGTAGTGATGCGGGGACTGAGCACCAGCTGGGGGTTGTAGTGCTCAGTAAAATGTCATGGTGCCCGCTGTGTTTGTGCCCTCCGGACCCCTCTGCCCTCCCCTCCGGACCCTTCTGCCCTCCCCTCCGGACCCCTCTGCCCTCTCCTCCGGACCCCTCTGCCCTCCCCTCCGGACCCCTCTGCCCTCCCCTCCGGACCCTGTAATCCTTGTAAGGGTTTCCACATGTCATGGCGGCCGCAAGTGGCGATCACTTAGACGCTGGCAGCATCTGACGTGTCATATAACCTATTGAAGAGGGGAAGCATTATGGGGGGCCCTATATACTCGCACATTATGGGGGGCACTATGGAGAACAGGGGAAGGAACACTGGGGGCATCTACTAGGGGCCCTATGTACTGGCATGCATTATTGGGGGCTCTATGGAGAAGTGGGGGGGGGGGGGAGGAGCACTATGGGGGCATCTATTGGGTGCTTGATGACGCGGCTCCGCCTGGCTCCTAACTTTTTTAGCTGGCTCCTAGATTCCAAGGAAATTTGTCAAGCCCTGCTGTACTATATATATACAGCAGTGTAATGTACTATATACTGTATATACCATATATATATATATACAGCAGTGTAATGTACTATATACTGTATATACCATATATATACAGCAGTGTAATGTACTATATACTGTATATACCATATATATATATACAGCAGTGTAATGTACTATATACTGTATATACCATATATATATATACAGCAGTGTAATGTACTATATACTGTATATACCATATATATATACAGCAGTGTAATGCACTATATACTGTATATACCATATATATACACAGCAGTGTAATGTACTATATACTGTATATACCATATATATATACAGCAGTGTAATGTACTATATACTGTATATACCATATATATATATATACAGCAGTGTAATGTACTATATACTGTATATACCATATATATATATATACAGCAGTGTAATGTACTATATACTGTATATACCATATATATACACAGCAGTGTAATGTACTATATACTGTATATACCATATATATACAGCAGGGTAATGTACTATATACTGTATATACCATATTAGGGCTGCACAATATATCGCGAAAGCAATCGTTATCGCAATTAATCGCCATATCGCAATCGCAATTTGCTGACCCAAAAATGCTGCAATTATATTACCGTATTTTTCGCTTTATAAGACACACTTTCCCCAAAAGTGGGGGGGAATGGTAGTGCGCCTTATAAAGCGATGGTTGACTTTCTACGTGACACTGACACTGTATCTCCGGCCGCTATGCTGCACAGCGCCAGCGATACATCAGTTAGGGCTCTTTCACACTTCCGTTGTTTCTTTCCGTCCTAGAGTTCCGTCCTTGGGGCTCTAGGACGGAAAGAAACTGATCAGGATTATCCCAATGCATTCTAAATGGAGAGAAATCCGCTCAGGATGCATCAGGATGTCTTCCGCTCAGTATGTCAACGCTTTTTGGACGTTGACAAAACCGTAGCATGCTGCGGATTTGTCTCCGCCCAAAAAGCCGGAAGACATGCCAGTATCGCCGATCCGGAATAAATGCCCATTGAAGAGCATTATTCCGGATCCGGCATTAAGCTAAACGTCGATTCAGCGCATCGCCGGATCCGACGCTTAGCGCTGCGCATGTGCAGCAGCTGTTCCGATCGGGGCCCCAGTGTAAGCTGGTGCTCCGATCAGTTACCATGGCAGCAAGGACGCTACTGGAGTCCTGGCTGCCATGGTAAGTACAACCCAGCAGTGTACTTACCTGCGCTGCGGCCGTCAGGCGCTCCATTATGACATCACAGGTCCGGGCGGCGCATTGATCTATGCGCCGCCCGGACCTGTGACGCCATTAACGAGCGCCGGCCGCTGCAGCGCAGGTGAGTACACCACTGCTGAGTACCATGGCAGCCAGGACTCCAGTAGCGTCCTGGCTGCCATGGTAACAGTAAAGCATATTGAAGACTGATCAGGATACTGATCAGTCTTCAAATGCTGATCAGTCCACTTGCGCTCTGACGGATCCGGCGGGATGGAAGTGCCCGCCGGATCCTCAGAACGCAAGTGTGAAAGAGGCCTTACAGTGCGGGGAGGGAGGAGGGGCCGGTGGAAAGTCGTTATTTTAATGAACACATGTTCTTATATCTATTTTTTTTATCTGTTCTGTGCAGTGCTATTAAGAAAATGGCAAGTTTTGTATCTTGTACTTTTGCAGTAGTGCAAATATGTATTTTATTTTTGAAAAACACTGCGCATTTCAGTTCTTGAGTTCAGCATAACTACATTTCACATTATCAGTCATCTGTGTGCTTTTACCTTGAAAATCCAAGCAGATAGACCTCTAGCACAATTCCCTTAAAATATCGCATCGCATATCGGTATCACAATTTTTAGGGCCCTAATCGCAATCGCACAAAATTCCCATATCGTGCAGCCCTATACCATATATATATGTATACAGCAGTGTAATGTACTATATACTGTATATACCATATATATACACAGCAGTGTAATGTACTATATACTGTATATACCATATATATATACAGCAGTGTAATGCACTATATACTGTATATACCATATATATATATATACAGCAGTGTAATGTACTATATACTGTATATTCCATATATATCTATATACAGCAGTGTAATGTACTATATACTGTATATACCATATATATACAGCAGTGTAATGTACTATATACTGTATATACCATATATATACAGCAGTGTAATGTACTATATACTGTATATACCATATATATATATATACAGCAGTGTAATGTACTATATACTGTATATACCATATATATATACAGCAGTGTAATGTACTATATACTGTATATACCATATATATACACAGCAGTGTAATGTACTATATACTGTATATACCATATATATATATATATATATACACACACACAGCAGTGTAATGTACTATATACTGTATATACCATATATATATATACAGCAGTGTAATGTACTATATACTGTATATACCATATATATATACAGCAGTGTAATGTACTATATACTGTATATACCATATATATATATACACAGCAGTGTAATGTACTATATACTGTATATACCATATATATATACAGCAGTGTAATGTACTATATACTGTATATACCATATATATATACAGCAGTGTAATGTACTATATACTGTATATACCATATATATATACAGCAGTGTAATGTACTATATACTGTATATACCATATATATATACACAGCAGTGTAATGTACTATATACTGTATATACCATATATATATATATATATACACAACAGCAGTGTAATGTACTATATACTGTATATACCATATATATATACAGCAGTGTAATGTACTATATACTGTATATACCATATATATATACAGCAGTGTAATGTACTATATACTGTATATACCATATATATACACAGCAGTGTAATGTACTATATACTGTATATACCATATATATATGTATACAGCAGTGTAATGTACTATATACTGTATATACCATATATATATACAGCAGTGTCATGTACTATATACTGTATATACCATATATATACACAGCAGTGTAATGTACTATATACTGTATATACCATATATATATGTATACAGCAGTGTAATGTACTATATACTGTATATACCATATATATACACAGCAGTGTAATGTACTATATACTGTATATACCATATATATATGTATACAGCAGTGTAATGTACTATATACTGTATATACCATATATATACAGCAGTGTAATGTACTATATACTGTATATACCATATATATATATACACACACAGCAGTGTAATGTACTATATACTGTATATACCATATATATACAGCAGTGTAATGTACTATATACTGTATATACCATATATATATACAGCAGTGTAATGTAATATATACTGTATATACCATATATATACACAGCAGTGTAATGTACTATATACTGTATATACCATATATATATATACACAGCAGTGTAATGTACTATATACTGTATATACATATATATACAGCAGTGTAATGTACTATATACTGTATATACCATATATATATACAGCAGTGTAATGTACTATATACTGTATATACCATATATATATATATATACACAGCAGTGTAATGTACTATATACTGTATTTACCATATATATATATATACAGCAGTGTAATGTACTATATACTGTATATACCATATATATATATACAGCAGTGTAATGTACTGTATACTGTATATACCATATATATATACATACAGCAGTGTAATGTACTATATACTGTATATACCATATATATATACAGCAGTGTAATGTACTATATACTGTATATACCATATATATATATATACAGCAGTGTAATGTACTATATACTGTATATACCATATATATATATACAGCAGTGTAATGTACTGTATACTGTATATACCATATATATATATATATACACAGCAGTGTAATGTACTATATACTGTATTTACCATATATATATATATACAGCAGTGTAATGTACTATATACTGTATATACCATATATATATATACAGCAGTGTAATGTACTGTATACTGTATATACCATATATATATACATACAGCAGTGTAATGTACTATATACTGTATATACCATATATATATACAGCAGTGTAATGTACTATATACTGTATATACCATATATATACAGCAGTGTAATGTACTATATACTGTATATACCATATATATATGTATACAGCATTGTAATGTACTATATACTGTATATACCATATATATATATATATACAGCATTGTAATGTACTATATACTGTATATACCATATATATATATATACACAGCAGTGTAATGTACTGTATACTGTATATACCATATATATATATACAGCAGTGTAATGTACTATATACTGTATATACCATATATATATACACAGCAGTGTAATGTACTATATACTGTATATACCATATATATATATACACAGCAGTGTAATGTACTATATACTGTATATACCATATATATACAGCAGTGTAATGTATATATATATATATATATATATATATATACAGCAGTGTAATGTGCTATATACTGTATATACCATATATATATATATATATATATATATACAGCAGTGTAATGTACTATATACTGTATATACCATATATATATATATACACAGCAGTGTAATGTACTATATACTGTATATACCATATATATATACAGCAGTGTAATGTACTATATACTGTATATACCATATATATATATACACAGCAGTGTAATGTACTATATACTGTATATACCATATATATATACAGCAGTGTAATATACTATATACTGTACTATATATGTAGAAAGCAGTGTAATGTATTATATACTGTACTATCTATATATACAGCAGTGTAATGTGCTATATCAGTGATGGCTAACGTCCGGCACTCCAGCTGTGGTGAAGCTACGACTCCCAGCATGCTCCATTCATTTCTGTGGAGTACTGATAACAGCAAAGCAAGTGTGCATCTTGGGAATTGTAGTTTTACCACAGCTGGAGTGCCGAAGGTTAGCCATCACAGTGCTATATATACTGTACCATATTTATATACAGCAGTGTAATGTACTATATACAGAAATCCCTTCCTGACAGTGACCTCAACAGCCCCCCACCCCTTAACACTGACTCCCCCCACAGTGCTCCGCCTCCTTAAAATGGGACCTCCATAGCAGCCCACCCCCTTAACAGAGACCTCCACAGCGACTGCCCCTTTATCAGTGACTGCCACAGTACCCCGCTCCCTTAACAGTGACTTCACAGTACCCCGCTCCCTTAACAGTGACTTCACAGTACCCCGCTGCCTTAACAGTGACCTCACAGTACCCTGCTGCCCCTTTAGTAGTGGCCTTCACAGTCCCCTCTTCCCTTAACAGTGACCTTCACAGTGCCCACTCTTTTAACAGTGACCTCCACAGCGGCCTGCCCCCTTAACAGTAATATCCACAGCGCCCTCCCCTTCAACAGTGACCTCCACAGCAGTCACCCCTTTAATAGTGACCTCCACAGTACCCCGTCTCGTTAACATTGATTTCCACAATACTCCGTCCCCTAACAGTGACCTCCACAGCAGCTGCCCCTTTAACAGAGACCTTCACAGTGCCTGTCCCTTTATTAGTGACCTCCACAGTACCCCATCTCCTTAACAGTGATTTCGACAACACGCCACCCCCTGCGATTGTGCGGATTCCTTTAGGGGAGATACATACACACATACAGACATACACTCAGCTTTATATATATATATATATATATATATATATATGTATATACACATATATTCTAGCAGAAGAGTAGATCTATTTCGTTTAAAGGGAACCTGTCAGGTGAGTTAATATCAGAGGTCTGTCATTTATAAGATAAAAGTAAGTGGTTGCCGAGAACCAACATCACAATCATCACAGACTGGGCCTGGAAAAGAGTCCCGGCCATCTGAGAAGAGTCCCGGTTATTCATGATCTCCTGCTCTCCCGCCCACCTGCTGATGACTGACCGGCTTCTACCTAGTTTTCTCCCTTTCTCTCTAGGAGAGAACTGCCAACCATCAGCAGACGGGCGAGAGACCAGGAGATTATAATACCCAGGACTCTTCTCAGGTAGATCTGACTCTTTTCAAGGCCTGAGCTTCAGTGATTACGATGCTGGTTTTCAGCAACCATTTACTTTTAGCTCATGACTGACACACCGCTGAAATCAGCATTTCTGTCACCATTATACAGTATGTTGCCCTCAGTGAGGTCAGCATAAAGTTGATGACAGGTCCCCTTTAATGTTTGTGTTTGTCGTTAAAGGATACCGACAGTATCCACTATAACAGTGACATCTACAGTGCCCCGCCCCTTTAACAGTGACCTCCACAGGGATGTCCTTTTAAACAGCTCACTCTCAGACAGCAGCACTGTGCCTAACCGGGTCAGGGGCGTAGCTTAGCGAGACCTGGGGGAAAGGTTTTTAAGTTCGTATTTTGAGGGTTGCCTGAATGGCCACCCTACCTGCCCCCTTAACTGTGACCTCCACAGCACTCCGCTCCCTTAACAGTGTCATCCACAGGGCCCTGCCCCTTTGTAGCTGACCTACAGCAGTGAAGAAAAATGGCTGGGTTGTTATGGGAACCTGGTTTAAAACTGTCTGTATGTGGAGACTAAGGGCCTTCGAGCTTCTATTGGATAATAAGGGTCATGTGACCAGGCTTCTATTGGCTAATGCATTTTTTGGGAATATCTTAGGAACGGTACATGCTAGGGTGCTGAGACCCGGTCTAAAACCTTCCCGGACTCCTGATGTACCCATGTACCAGATTTCGTGATTGTAAATGTGATGGTACGGATTCCTTTGGTGGACATACACACTTACATACACTCAGCTTTATATATTAGATATCTAATGTATGTGTGTGTGTATGTATGTCCGCTAAAGGAATATGCACCGTTGCATTTACAATCACGAAATTTGGCACAAAAAGGTACCGTTCCTGAGATATTCCCAAAAAATGCAAATATGGCACATCAGATGACCTACATTAGAAGACTGCATGTCTTTCTCCTCATATCCCAACTGCCATACACAGGGTCACATGACCCTTATAAGCCAATAGAAGCTTGCAGGCTCTTAGTCTCCACATACACACAGTTTTACAGCAGGTTTCCATAACAACCCATTAATTTCACTGCTGTAGGTCAGCTACCTAAGGGTCAGGACGCTGTGGATGACACTGTTAAGTTGATGGGGTACTGTGGAGATCACTGTTAAAGGGGCGGGCTGCTGTGGAGGTCACTGTTAAGGGGGCAGGATGCTGTGGAGGTCACTGTTAAAGGGACGGGCGCTGTGAAGGTCTCTGTTAAGGGGGCAGGGAACGGAGGAGATCACAGTTAAGGGAACAGTCCGCTGTGGAGTTCAGTGTTAAGGGGCGGGTGCTGTAGAGGTCACTGTTAAGGGGGCGGGGTGTTGTGGAGGTCACATTTTAAGGGAACGGAGCTCTGCAGAGGTCACTATTAAGAGGGCGGGTTTTTGTGGAAATCACTGTTAACGAGATGGGGTACTGTGGAGGTCACTAATAAAGGGGTGGTCGCTGTGGAGGTCACTGTTAAATGGGAGGGTGCTGTGGATGTTACTGTTAAGGGGGCAGGCCGCTGTGGAAGTCCCTGTTAAAGGGGCAGGGTACTTGAGATGTCACTGTTAGAGTGAATACTGGTCCATCGTCCAGCGTAGATGCTCCCTGGCCCATGCAATGACGCCTGTGCCTGGTGGTGTGGTCAGGTACCCTTGCAGGTTGTCTAGCACGCAGACCACACTGATGTAATTGGTTTTGAATGGTCTGACGTGACACTCGGGTGCCTCTCATGTCCCTTAAATGTGCCCGGAGTTGTGGTATTCATCTTCCGATTCTGCAGGGCATTGTTCACAGTGAATCGGTCATTGGAAATGTGGCCAAAGGACGTCCACTTCATGCCTTTCTGTGACTCTTCCAGTCTCTCTGTATCTCTGATACAACCTGCTGATGACACTCTGAGCTCAGTGACCACGTCCATCTGAGAACATCCTGCTTGAACCCTCGCAATGACGAGGTACTGTTTATCAATTGTTAGGTGTCGTCTTGGTCTCATGATGTTAAATGTGAACATCATGATGAGGAGGACTGTTTAAATACCGATTCTAATTGAACTAGGAAATTTATTGGGTGATTCATGGATCAAACACCTGTTGTGAATTTTGCCATTAAGTTCCTTGTTAGAGAACAGCAAGTTGTGCAAAAAGTACTGAAGGATTGAACAGTTAGACATGTGCATTCAAGAGTTTAGAGAAGGTCACATTAAGTTCACCTGTAAAGGTCCGAGTGCATTTTAGGTTCATCCTGAAATTTCTCCTCTGTGTAGGTTATCAGAGTCTTTTCAGTGGGGGTCCGACATCCGGGCCCGAACTCTGATTAGCTATTTGAGAAGGCTTGGCACTCCTGTGAGCAACCCTGCTTACCCTAGGCCGGTGACGTCATGGCCATTGGTCATGTGACCTAAGCTGCTTTCAGGCCTTGTGATGGACGGTAGTACCCAGTGAGGCTGAGAATTGCCCTGACTTGTTTTTTTAGTTAAAGGGGTCCTCTCACTTCAGCAAGAAGCATTTATCATGTAGAGAAAGTTAATACAAAGCATTTACTAATATACTGTGATTGTCCATATTGCCTTCTTTACAGGCTAGATTAATGTTTCAGTCACATGATGCACTGCTTGTTTCCATGGTTACGTCTCGGAATGAGTGAATCGACTTCGGATGAAACATCTGAAGTCGATTCGCATAAAACTTTGTTCCAATACTGTACGTAGCCAGAGCGCCGTACAGAATTAGAATGTATTGGCTCCGATGAGCTGAAGTTATTTTTTACAGTACAAATTAATTTATGAAGTTTTTATGCAAAGTCTGGTGAGACTTCGCAAAGCAATAACTTCGGCTCATCGGAGCCAATACATTCTAATACTGTACGGAGCTCGGATTGGAACAAAGTTTTATGCGAATCGACTTCGGATGTGTCATCTGAAGTCGATTCGCTCATCCCTAGTTACGGCCACCTGGCAATCCATCAGAGGTGGTCGTGCTTGCACACTATAGGAAGAAAGCGTCAGCCTCTCCGGTGGCCGGGACCATGGGAGCTCACATAGACTAGTGCTTTATCCTATAGTGTGCAAGCACGACCACTGCTGATGGACTGCTGGGTGGTCGTAACCATGGAAACTAGTAGTGTATAATGGGATGGAAAAATCACTCCATCGAGCAAAGGAAGCAATATGGACAATCACAATACATTAGTAAGTGCCTTGTATTAGCTTTCTTTACATGATAAATGCCACTTCCTAAAGTGAGAGGACCCCTTTAAAGGTTTAGGTCAGTATTTCTGCAGCCCTGGTGACTTGGGGCTTAATTAACCCGTTGATGTATTCAAGGTATTTAGCTTCTTCTGAGCCTAATGCACACTTTTCAGGAATTACTTTTAAACTTCATGCACAAAACCGTATGTATCTTGTAGTCCACAAATTGCAGGAATGAAAAATACGGATACCAGCCGCATTGCATCTGCTTTTTTTGCAGACACATTGACTTCAGTGGGTCAGTGGTCCGCATTGGGCTTTAGGATTGGTACAACTGGGCTAAACCAGGGGTATGCAAGCTCCTTCACTCCAGCTGTTGTGAAACTACCACTCCCAGCATGTACACTTGCTCTGCTCTTCTCAGAACTCTCATAGAAATGAATCGAGCATGCTGGGAATTGTAGTTTTACAACAGCTGGAGGGCCGAAGGTTGCTGACACCCATGGTTAAAGGGCAACTCTTGACTAAGCCATCTGTCTGGGGGTGATACACAGAGTCAGGGCTCGTTCACACGACCGTATGGTTTTGCGGTCCGTTTTTAACGGATCCGTTTTTTAGTTTCAGTAGTGTTTCCGTTCCGCTTCCGTTCCATTCTGTTTCCGTATGGTTTCCGTTTGTGATCCGCCTTTTGCAGATTGCAAACAGAAACGGAAGCATATAATAATGTTTTAACAGTAAGTACATTTTCAATAGATGTTTACGCAAAAACAGAACGGATACGGATACATTCCATATGCGTTCCGTTTTTTTTTTTACATTGACGTGAATGGAGCCACGGAACGTGATTTGTTGGCAATAATAGGACATGACTTAAAATGTGGCGGAATGGAAATACGGAAACGGAATGCATACGGAGTACATTTGTTTCTTTTTTCAGACCCGTTGAATGGTTCCGTATACGGACGGTATACTGAACGCAAAAAACGTTGGTGTGAACGAGCCCTATGTGTGTGATTTTAAAGAACTTGCATAACGCTTTCTTAACCTTTGACATATGGGGTGTACCCTGGTCCGTTAGAATGTCTTTAGGGATCCCTGGGCGGAAGAACATGAAAAATGACTCAAGTGCATTCTTTTTAGGGGCAGTGCTTCTTAGGGGTTGTCCCATCTCAGACATTGGTGGCATATTGCTAGGACATGCCACCAATGTCAGAAAGGTTCAGGTCCAACCTCTGGGACCTGCACCAATCTCCAGAACATGACCCCCAAAGTGAGCGGAGCCCTGCCACGCATGTGTGGCCACCCTCCGAAATGAGTGGAGAGCTGGTTCAGCTATCACCAGCAGTCCCATAGAAGTGAATGGAGCAGTGGCCGCTCTTGCTTGGCTATTTTTGGACCCCAATCCCATAGAAGTGAATGGAGAGCATGCTGCTTGCACATGGTGCACTCTCCTGCGCTTTTGAGGGCTCTTTCTGGAGATAGGTGGGGGGGGTCCCATCTTTTTGTTTTGGGGGGGTTCAGCCATCAGAAATGGTGCAATAACCTCGGCCTGTATATCGTCATCAGCTGTCATCTTTTGCAAAGCCCGCTGCGCCTCCCTCCTCACCTTAAACGTCTCCGCTCTCTGTGGATTTAGTCACAGCAGTCTCTCAAGCACAGCAGTCTGTTCCATTCCAAGCAACTGGTTTCGTGCTGGGCATGAGCCTCCACCTGGGGTCGCACCTCCTCTCAACGAGCCTGTCGTCGCTGGTCCAGGCCTGCCGTAGTGTCTTGTCTTTTCCGGCCAATTGTCGGGACCTGTATGTGTTGGCGGGGTTGGCAGTGACAGAAGTCACAAGCTTCAGAAGTTTTAAAAGTTTTCACTTTCTCATTGTGGGGGACTGAGTGCAGAATGAGGCGGGGGGCCGAACTTCAGTTGTTCTTAATTTTTGCACAAGGCCGCAACATAACAAAATGTGAAAAAGTGCAAAGGTCTGAAGACTCTCCGATACATTGTGTATTGGGCTGAGCTTGATCGAATACATTCAATAGATTTTCCCTTCTAGTGCCCGGTGATATTATTTTATTTTATTTTTTTATTTTATTTGAATAATCTTTTTTTTCCCTTTCACCTGGAGCATTGTATCAGCTGTTCCGTCCATGCCACCCATACCATTTATCCTGGTGAGGGCCACAGGAACTTTAGAGACCCCGCTGGTACCGCGCTCCGGATCTCAGAACTGACTGTAGCTGGGCTCACACTGTACTGGCTGGATCGGAGATAACTCTGATGCTGCCCTCTTAATTTTCTAGATGCTGCGGTCAGTAGTGACTACAGCATGTAGGCAGCTACACAGAGGTGTAACTGTTTAAATTATAGTTTAAGCAAGTTTAAAGCGTACCTGTGTTTTCAAAAAAAGTTTGCATAATGGCTGTGCTTCTTTGTACAATCATAACTGTGAAGGAACTGGTGTTTTTTGAGCGTCCATGTTTCAGCTGCACAGCTAGATATATTTCTCTCAGAAGCAGGGGAGGTTTGCCTTCTGTGAAATCTGACAGCATAAAGTTACGGAAAATAATGCACTAAAACAATAGATGCAAACATAACATATGGACTAAGCCCTCACTCTTGATAAAATCTGAGACTCTTAGGCCCCTTTCACACGGGCGAGTTTTCCGCGCGGGTGCAATGCGTGAGGAGGACGCATTGCACCCGCACTGAATCCGAAGCCATTCATTTCTATGGGGCCTCTGCACATGAGCGGTGATTGTCACGCATCACTTCTGCGTTGCGTGAAAATCGCAGCATGTTCTATATTGTGCGTTCTTCACGCAACGCTGGCCCCATACAAGTGAATGGGGCTGCGGGAAAATCGCAAGCATCCGCAAGCAAGTGCGGATGCAGTGCGATTTTCCTGCATGGTTGCTTAGCAACGGGACCAGATCTTTATTATTTTCCCTTATAACATGGTTATAAGGGGAAATAATAGCATTCTTAATAAAGAATGCATTGTTAAATGAAGTGGAAGGGGTTAAAAATAATAAAAGTTAACTTACCTAGGCCACTTGATCGCGTAGTTGCGATCTGTCCTCTCTTTCCTGCATCAGCTAAGAACTAAAGGACCTGTGATGACGTCACATCACATGGTCCAATCACAGGTCCTTTAGTTCTTAGCTGATGCAGGGAAAGAGAGGACAGATCGCAACTACGCGATCAAGTGGCTAAGGTAAGCTAACTTTTATTATTTTTAACCCCTTCCTCTTCATTTTACAATGCATTCTTTATTAAGAATGCTATTATTTCCCCTTATAACCAAGTTATAAGGGAAAATAATCAATTCTCCAGAAGACCCGAAACTGGACTTCAGTGATGAAGTCCGGCTTCGGGTCTGGGTACCAAACATGGTGATGTTTCTCACGCGCGTGCAAAAAGCATTACAAACGTTTGCACCTGCGTGGAAAAATCGCTCATATTCCCGAAACGCACCCACCTCTTATCTGGGCGTCAAACATGACGCCCCTGTGAAAGAGGCCTTAGCAAATATATTTTGATTAAAACACATCTGTGCCCACCTACCCAGCGGCCATGGTGGTCTCAGGTCAGGCAGGTCCTACGCTATACCTACCTATGCAGTTGTGCATCTATGTTCAGGAGCGCGACCCTGCACATATAGTGTGCTGCTCCTAGTGCTCCTTGTGCATCAGCGACCGATGAGAGGAGGAGCACACACAGCTATATGTACCCCCTAATCAAGCATTAGATAGGTGGGGCAAAAGTGCACGCGACTGCTACTGCCAGAATAGGAGCGCGTTCACACCTGAAGGGGCCACTCCTTTAAGACAAATAAATAAATAAAAATCACGAAAAAAAAAAAGTCTCAGATTTTATGGTGAGGGCTTAGTCCATATGTGCATCTATTGTTTTAGTGCATTTTATTCCGTAACTTTATAAATGTAGCCATTAGGGTTGTTTCGGGTATCGAAGTTTCGATACCCAATCGATACTTTTCTCTGGTATCGAGCTCGATACCAGGATTAGTATTTTATCGATACTGGGCTGCGCTACTGCACAGCCCAGTATAGGAGAGCGTGGCTGCGCCGCTCTCAGCGCGGCCATGTTCTCCTCGGCAGCACAGGGAGAAGGAGGCGGTCTCTCCCTCCCCCTGTGCTGCCGCTGCAACCAATAGAGGGAGAGGGGGCGGAGGAGGGGCGGGCGCACTGGCCACCAATGCCTAGTAACGTTCATATATAAATGCAGGCAGAAGACACAGGCTGCCGGCACCTGAGGGGTTAATAGCCTCTGATCGCAGTGCTGGGTCACAGGCAGGTGCCAGCAGCCTGTGTCTTCTGCCTGCATTTATATATGAACGGTACTAGGCATTGGTCAGTGCGCCAGTCTCCTCCGCCCCTCCTTAGTATTAAAACATTGGTGGGCAGTGTGCCCCCTGTCCCCCTTCCCCAGTAATAAAAGCATTGGTGGCAGTGGCCACAGGGTCCCCTCACCTCCTCCTCATTGGTGGCAGTGGCAGTGATCGGAGCCCCAGCAGTGTAATGCTGGGGCTCCGATCGGTTACCATGGTAACCAGGACGCTCCTGGAGCTGTATCAGGGTGAATAGGATGAGAACATCCCAGGTTCTAGCCCCTAAGGGGGAAAATAGTTAATAAATAAACTGTAAAAAAAAAAGTTAACAAAGTACACCAAAATATTAATTATAAATCACCCCCTTTCCCAATTTTACATATAAAATATATAAACAATACATAAATAAAATATTACATATCGCCGTGTCTCAAAAGTCCAAACTATTAAAAAATCCACTTTTATGCGGTGAACGCCGTAAAAGAAAAAAAAAGAAAAAATGCACGATTCGCCGTTTTCTTTTAGTCGCCTTGTCCCCACAAAAAAGTAGGATAGGACTGTTGTATTATGAGCCGGCGGTTTCATAAAATGTGGAATGCACGCAGATTTTTTTGGCGTTTTTATTTTTTTCGCGTGGTATCGAATGGTATAGAGTATCGCAATACTTTTTTATGGTATCGATACCGAATCAAAATTTTGGTACTGAAACAACTCTAGTAGCCATATTTACTATGGTATCGTGCAGGATGTTTTGTATCTTTTTTTCGGGAATCTGACAGCACTTTAAGGCTCCATTCACACGTCCGCAAAATTGGTCCGCATCCGTTCAGCAAAATTGTGCGGACCCATTAATTTCCAATGGGGACGGAAAAGATGCGGACAGCACACTATGTGGGTTTGTTCTCAGCTCCGGAGCTCACAGAACAGATAAGGAGGGGGAGATCACACTTAGGCCTCTTGCACACGAACGTATTTTTTTTTCAGTGTTTTGCTGTCTGTTTATAACGGATCCGTTTTTCTGTTTTTTGCTTCCGTTTTGTTTCCGTTTCGGTTCCGTTCCGTTCCGTTTTTCCGTTTGGCATATACAGTATACAGTAATAACATAGAAAAAATTGGGCTGGTCTTAAAATTTTCAATAGATGGTTCCGCAAAAAACTGAACGGATACGGAAGACATACGGATGCACTTCAGTATGCTTTCCGTTTTTTTTGCGAACCCATTGACTTGAATGGAGCCACTGAACGTGATTTGCGGACAAGAATAGGACATGGTCTATATTTAAACGGAACAGAAAAAACGGAAAAACGGAAACGGAAGGCATACGGAGACACTTCAGTATTTTTTGCAGACCCATTGAAGTGAATGGTTTAGTATACTGTCAGTATACTGAACTGAAAAAACTGCCAGTATACGGTCTGCAAAATACGTTCGTGTGCAAGGGGCCTTACAGACAGGCAGGAGGCTCGGGATCCCAGCTAGCTCTGACACGCCCCCTCTTACTCTCTATGTCTTCTGAATCTCAGTTACTAGGGAAGGATCCTGCTTGATAACCCACAGTTCACACTTGCGCGTTTTACAGCGCGTTTGAACGCGCTGTAAAACGCATAACCGATGCAAACCAATGCTTCCCTATGGGACTGGTTCACATTTTCACCTTTTACAGCGCGTTTGAACGCGCTGAAAAACGCCCGACGCATAAACAAGTACTTGAGCTTTTTTTGGGGCGTTTGTCGCGCGTTTTGGCCCATAGACTTCATACGCTTGTATTTTGCGCGTTTTTGACACTGAAAATGGGCGTTCGAACGCGCGTTTATGAATTTGCAACATGCTGGAAAGGCCAAACTTCATATAGTAAAACGAGCGTTTACTATTGCCAAAAACGCGCACAAAAACGCGCGGAAAACGCGCGTCTCAGAAACGCTCAGGTGTGAACCCAGGGTAACAGCCAGTGCACTGCAACCTAGGAGGAAGTGGGGCCCCTAGCGGCTGTGACTTCACAGCTTTCTGGATCCAGGTGGATCCAGGCAGATTTTTTAAAATGAAGTGATTTAGAAATGTGCTATTTACACCATTCTCTATTAAATGAAAGGAAATTATGTGAAAGTGCAGAGACTCTTTAAGTATAGTTTAAAGTAGAAAAACCGCTTCTGTATTTTGGTCTAATTTTTGGCACATGTATTTTTGGTAGGTTGTTGTTCACCTGAGGTTGCCTGGCTGCAGGGCTGTGGAGTCATAGTCGAGGAGTCGGAGTCAATTTTGAGTACCTGGAGTCGGAGTCGGAGTCGGCAAAAAATGAACCGACTCCTACTCAATTTAAATTGGAATAAAAAATAAAAAAAGCAAGTTTAAATGTCCCAATTCACAAAAATTAATTACTTTTCTACTGTAAGAATAAAGGCCAATGCATGCAGTGCGTCACGTTACCGCAAAATGAACACGTTAAAGGGATTCTTTCACCCCAAAAACCAATTTTTCAACACTCACATCATTCTATGCAAAATTGCCCCCACCTTAAAAAGCTTCTTACCCTATTGCTGTACCTCCTACAGATCTTCAGAAAATCGCTTTAATTGCATATGCCAATCACTGTTGAAGGTGCCCAGGGGCGGCGTCATAACGGCCGGTGCCCAGGCCGCCCGCTCATCTTCATAACTTTCCACTCCCCCTTTCACCCAGACGGCCCGCCCAGTGTCTTCACCTTGTCCTCCTCCTACAGTGGCCAAATCCCACGCCTGCGCCGAGGATACGGATGTCCCCTCCTGCCCGTACAGTGACACTCTTGCATCGGAGGGCTGTCCTTACTGTGCGGCGCTTGCTGTAATGTAACGTACGGGCCGGCGCGGACTCCCGGATCCTCTGCGCCGTAAGGTCCCTGTATACTGTACTTACCTCACGGCCGTGGATTGTCTTTGGTACTATATACAGGAGCATCAGAACATCATCAAAAAGTTCATTTATTTCAGTAATGCAATTCAAAAAGTGACCCTTCTATATTCTATAGGTTAACGGAGCCGAAAAACGGAAAGCAGAAACGGGGATGTGAATGAGCCCTAAGCCATAATCATCAGCATTAGAAGAAGTAATGGCTGAAATCGATCGCTCCGTGTGTACTGGATCTATCAAAAATATGAGCTTCACTTTTTGAATTGAATTACTGAAATAAATAAACTTTTTGATGATATTCTGACTTTTTGCGACGCTCCTGTAGATGAATGTATACCTGCCCCTCTGTGTATACTGTGTAAGGTGCTATAGAGATGTCTGCGTCCCTCTGAACGGTGTACCATGTAGCACACATATATACAGTACCATCCTTTTGTTGCTTAGGGCCCCATATAATGCACACATATACTCTCATTTTTTTTAGGGCCCCCCTGGCACACGTCGTGTTGTATAGGGTAGCATGCGGTGTGCGGTGTAATCTACTGTGTACTGTTACGCTTGGGATTGGACTCTCCCTTGTAGTGAGGCCATGTAGACACATAGGGGTGCCGCCGGATGGCACTGCTGCTGCTGTGGCCTGGAGTCGTCATTTTTTTGGCCCGAAACGCGTGACAAGTTTGGATTTCTCAGTAATGACTGCTTCTGGATCACCTTTGGCTGGTGCTTTTTTTCCGAAGGCTTATCCCTCTGCCGGCATCCCCTGCTCGTTCATGTTCCTGTTCACTGCAGTGAGGTGACCCACCTCTGCCCATGGATACAGGGCGTGTGTGGTGCCCGGTCTGAGACGAGCTGTGTTCTTGCAGCCCACTATTGAGGAGGTTACATAACATGTCTGGGCTGCTGCGGGTATGGTGCCAGCTAGTTTCCAGGCCGCTGTGGTACAGGATTGATTTCTGGGTGGGATCGTAGTGATAATAGTCCTATATAGCAGTGACAGATGGGTTACTGTGACACACAGGAGGAGGGGGCAGCATCATGACAAAAGAGGAGCATCGCCCGCACCCACCAGCCTCCTGCTGTTATAGTGGACTCAGTGTATGGCAGCCCGCCTGGCAGATATGTCACCGCATGCAGCCACATGTATGCTCCCAGAGCAGCTCGGGCACACACACACTGCAGGCACCGCACATATATACCGCACAGTGTACTGCGGTATCGCACATATATACCACACAGTGTACTGCGGGCACGCACATATATACCGCACAGTGTACTGCGGGCACCGCACATATATACCACACAGTGTACTGCGGGCACGCACATATATACCGCACAGTGTACTGCAGGCACCGCACATACACACCGCACAGTGTACTGCGGCATCGCACATATATACCGCACAATGTACTGCGGGCACCGCACATATATACCGCACAGTGTACTGCGGGCACCGCACATATACACCGCACAGTGTACTGCGGGCACCGCACATATATACCGCACAGTGTACTGCGGGCACCGCACATATATACCGCACAGTGTACTGCGGGCACCGCACATATATACCACACAGTGTACTGCGGGCACCGCACATATATACCGCACAGTGTACTGCAGGCACCGCACATATATACCGCACAGTGTACTGCGGGTACCGCACATATATACCGCACAGTGTACTGCGGGCACCGCACATATATACCACACAGTGTACTGCGGGCACCGCACATATATACCGCACAGTGTACTGCAGGCACTGCACATATATACCGCACAGTGTACTGCGGGCACTACACATATATACCGCACAGTGTACTGCGGGCACCGCACATATATACCACACAGTGTAGTGCGGGCACCGCACATATATACCGCACAATGTACTACAGGCACCGCGCAGATATACCGCACAGTGTACTGCAGGCACCGCACATATATACCGCACAGTGTACTGCAGGCACCGCACATATATACCGCACAATGTACTGCAGGCACCGCACATATATACCGCACAGTGTACTGCAGGCACTGCACATATATACCGCACAGTGTACTGCGGGCACTACACATATATACCGCACAGTGTACTGCGGGCACCGCACATATATACCACACAGTGTAGTGCGGGCACCGCACATATATACCGCACAATGTACTACAGGCACCGCACATATACACCGCACAGTGTACTGCGGGCACCGCACAGATATACGGCACAGTGTACTGCGTGCACCGCACATATATACCGCACAGTGTACTGCGGGCACCGCACAGATATACCGCACAGTGTACTGTGGGCACCGCACATATATACCGCACAGTGTACTACAGGCACCGCACAGATATACGGCACGGCGTCAAAAATAGTCACAGCCGGCAAACTATCTATCTATCTATCTATCTATTATCTATCTATCTATCTATCTATCTATCTATCTATCTATCTATCTATTTATCTATTATCTATCTATCTATCTATCTCGTATCTATCTATTATCTATCTATCTATCTATCTATCTATCTATCTATCATCTATCTATTATCTATCTATCTATCTATCTCCTATCTATCTATTATCTATCTATCTATCTCCTATCTATCTATCTATCTATCTATCTATCTATCTCATATCTATCTATTATCTATCTATCTATCTATTATCTATCTATCTATCTCCTATCCCTCTATCTATCTATCTATCTATCTATCTATCTATCTATCTATCTATCTATCTATCTATCTTTCTGTCTATCTATCTTTCTGTCTGTCTGTCTATCTATCTATCTATCTATCTATCTCATATCTCTCTCCATCCATCTTTCTTCTGGGCCGCCCCCCATGCCTCTCTCGAGGTCTGCTATGCCCTTAGATACGCCCACATGACACTGGCAGAGCCCCCCGCCTTGTCACTGTCACCCCCGCTGTCACTGTGCTTTTGTATGTGGCTCGGTGGTGGGGGAGGAGAGGCGCACAGACCCCCAGTGACATCCCGGATCGGGGACAGGCGAGCACAGCACTGCTGGCACAATACATTGGCGGGGTCTTGTTTCCATGGTAACCACTGCCTCCTGACAGGGGACGCTGTGCATTAATGCGCTCGTCCTCTTCACTGGAGCAATGTGGAGCGTGTAATCTGTGAGGATACGCCCAGCGCCATTATCAGAGCTGTGATCTGTCTGATATACATACATTATCGATCCCTGCTTCTATAAATCCGTCCATGATGATCCCCAGCATCCTGGGAGAAGAAAAGCCAAGCTGGAGGCTCTTAAAGGGCCAGTACCGCTTTTCAGTACCTGCTCGCTCATTGGTGTGGGGGGGTGGCAATGATATATGGTAGTGGTCGTGGAATGTACTGATTTAGCATCTCAAGTAGAGAGAGAAAAATGTGTCCATTCACAGACAGTAAGCAGGAATTTTGAAAAAAACAACAATACAAAGGGAGAGATTTAGCAAAAGTGGTGTAAAGGAAAACTGGCTTAGTCGCCCATAGCAACCAATCAGATTCCCCCTTTCATAGTTTACAGCTCCTTTGGAAAAAGGTGAAATCTGATTGGTTGTGTAAGATTGATGATATAATGATTAAAGGGGCCACAGGACAGGATATAAGTATATGATGGATGGGGCCCCCACTGATCACAAGACTGTGGTCCCAGAATCCTCATAAGCCCTGCCCCCTGCTCTGGAAAACTGGCTTAGTTGCCCATAGCAACCAATCAGATTCCACCTTTCATTTTCCAGAGGAGCTCTAACAAATGAAAGGTGGAATCTGATTGGTTGCTATGGGCAACTAGGACAATTTTCCTTCATACCTCTTTTGATAAATCTCCTCCAGACTTCTGTAGTGTTACTGATTGATTCTATAAAGCGCGTCCCCTCTCACGTTAGCTACTTTTACACCCATTCACATATTCCGTGAAATCCCCTTTAACCTTGTACTGACATCTTAAAGGGGTTGTTCGGAGAGCGGCCATGTAAAGGGTCTACGGAGGATTCGCTATTTCCGTGCGTTCTCGGCGACAATCCATTCATTACAGTGATTTAATTGATAGTCTTGGCAAAAACGGATACCGTGTCATGCCCAGTGCAGGGCTGGAGGGGGGAGGTTGACATGGAATCACAGTCCTGTCCCTCCCCCATCGAGCCCTGGACCAGGCATGCTCCACGTGATGTCACCACAGGGCACTTTAACACTTGCTGACAGTTTCCCTCCCTGAATACTGCCGATTGAGGATCTTTCCAACATGAAAGTATTGTAGAAAGTGGACAGCACCTTTAAATCCCCTGTAATTCATATTTATAGTGCACCTGCTTCATGGCAGGTGCACAGGGACCTCTGTATGACGCCCATAAGGAGTTAAAGGGGTATTCCAGACAAATAATAAAGGTTTGCGGTGGATCTGACGATGCCGGGGTCCCTGATGCGCTCAAGTTCCTGCTTCTGTCCCAACAGGAAGTGCCAGATGTAGCAACCCCTTTAAGTGGAGTCCAGCCAATGCGCCGGCACCGTTAGAACGGGGATCGGCGCCGTAATTACAATCGCTTTTATTTTTGTGCATCGTTTGTATCTGACTGGAAACCATTTCATTTGGCTGGAATACCCCTTTAACCCACAGTACCCGCTATATAAACTTAGAGCTGACCTTGCATTACAATAGCATGTGCAAAAGTAAGTGCACCCTCACCGCCTCCATGTGCAAACCAAATGCTGCTCTGGCTGTTTTTGTAGCAAGCAGGTGGTAGAGGACCCCTTTACCCCACCCTCCTCCAGTAAGTAGTCCCGGGCGTATCCGGCTCCTCCGTGTGCCTCGTGTATACTGCTCAGACGTTGCCTAGTACATGGATGTGTTTTCCCCATGGGTCCTAGGCCCTGGTGGATCCACAGAGAAGCCTCAGTTGCCATGGTTACGGATGCGGAGGTTCTAGAAATGATGGCGAATTCGGCACAGGAAACCGCCTGTCACGTGTAATCTTTTTTTTTTTTTTATACTATACTTGGAATTTATAAATAACCTTTGTTCCAGTAGACTTGTGCGAATAGACAGGAGCCAGTGTGATAAGCAGCGATGCAGTGTAAATCATGGAGGTATAGAGAGAGCTATTGAAAATGGCCGCTGTGTACATATATTATATAGAGGAGGACTTCCCTTCTGGTTTTCTGTCACCGTGAAATTCCTCTGACACTGATCTCCGCGATCTCGGGGACAGTGCACTGAGCGCTGCCGCTGTGACCATGTTCATAGGGGCGCGCTCCTGCCAGGGGTGGAACAACTCTCCCCTCAGAATATCAGATTCTGGTTACACCTCGGGGCGTGTCCCTCTACGAATCCAGAAAGGGGGCTGTCCAGTGTTGTGTGCCCTGTTGGGGAGTTAATAGAATGGAGGTCTCTGCTCAGCACCTCTTGGCCTCAGAGAGCAGGTACAAAGAGCGTCTCTCGCTCTGGAGGACCTGTCCTGTCCAACGTTAGACAGACAGCCCACTGATTTCAGTAGACACTGTGCAATACCCCATTTCTCCTGTGATGGCGCTGCAGGGAAACTGAACGCTTACTGGCAGGTTTCATCACAGAATAAGCTGATTGCCAGGGGTCCTCTGCTCAGCACCTCTTGGCCAGAAATGGAGAGTGGGTACAAAGAACGTCTCTCGCTCTGGAGGACCTGTCCTGTCAGGCTGTCAGTTAGACAGACAGCCCACTGATTTCAGTGGACACTGTGCAATACCTAATTTCCCCTCTGGTGGCGCTGCAGGGAAACTGAACGCTTACTGGCAGGTTTCATCACAGAATAAGCTGATTGCCAGGGGTCCTCTGCTCAGCACCTCTTGGCCAGAAAGGGAGAGTGGGTACAAAGAGCGTCTCTTGATCTGGAGGACCTGCCATACATTAGACAGACAGCCCACTGATTTCAGTGGACACTGACTGTGCAATACCTAATTTCCCCTCTGGTGGCGCTGCAGGGAAATTGAGCGCCTCACTCTCACCATTTTTCTGCCACTGCTGTTGACCCGGTGACGTTTACCGGATCTCCAGTTTCTGGTCCTAGTTTGAAATGCAGGAAAGGACTTGAGGTCCCTGCTTAGCCGGTCCCTGTGTGAGGCCTATCAACGCTGTGGCTCGTGATTTGCTCAGCCGGTCCCCGGCCGGGACCAGGAGTGGAGAGCAGCTGGGACCCAATATGCATCGTAACAGCATACAGAACAGATGCACAGGAGAGGCTGCAGACTGCGCTTGTGCAGCAGCATGCGTGTCACATGCAGGGTGTGACTCTAGCCCACTGCAGACAGATGACTGTATGGCCACAGGGACCACAGCAGAATACACACTCCCGATTACAGGGGAGGATCTTAGGGTTCTTGTCTTATAGAGTGATGACACATTGCTCTGGGACCCCCACTGATCCAAGAATGAAGGGGCTGTAGCACTGATTTATCGCTGCGTCCCCTAGTGCAGCAGCACCCTGGTCAACAGGAAACTGCAGCACAGCTCCATTCAAGTGAATGAAGGCGCCCGCAGTTCCCTTCATGGCCAGGTGGCGGGGAGTGGCGCTGTGTGCAGAAACGTAGAAAGGGTTGCAGTGCAGTATCTATACGGCGCCCCTTCACTCTCAGGATCATTGGGGTCCCAGAGGTCGCAAAGGCTGTATACCAGCGATATGCCATCAGGTGGGCAACAAAGACGGTTTCCACAAGTCTCCCCCAGGTCTTCTTTAGTTGCCGAGAAGTGTTGCTGTCTTGTGTGGACTGCAGCCTGGCAGCGCCAGCTCATCTGCAGGGCAGGCACAGCCCAGGGACAGCAGGACATCAGCCTGGCGCTGGCATTCTTCTCTGTGTACGTCGGTTTCTGCTGGTTACCAGACATCGGCCTTGTGCCCTACATGTGACTCTAGTGCTTCCTGGGAAGAGCTGGCAGAGAGCGGCCGCAGGAAGGCCACACCCCAGCATCCATGTGTGGTCATACTGATGGAAGAATGGGCACAGTGTGTCACACTATACAGAGCGTCTAGTCACTGCTGATGTTATCTATCTATCTATCTATCTATCTATCTCATATCTATCTATCTATCTATCTATCTATCTATCTATCTATCTATTATCTATCTATCTATCTATCTATCTATCTATTATCTATCTCATATCTATCTATCTTCTTATATATTATCTATCTATCTATTATCTATCTATCTATCTTATATATTATCTATCTATCTACTATCTATCTATCTATCTATCTATCTTATATATTATCTATCTATCTATCTATCTATCTATCTATCTGTTATCTATCTATCTATCTATTATCTCATATCTATCTATCTATCTATCTATCTATCTCTGTATCTATCTATCTATCTCCTATCTATCTATCTATCTATCTATCTATCTATATCCTTGAAAAGCCTAGATGCACCTTTATCTGTCTATCTGGAGATTATCAGAGAAGGTTTTCAGCCTCTGAATGTTATTAGTAAAATTTCACAAAATCACAAAAGGATAACAAGAAGTTGCTTCGTTTTCCCGCGTCCCGCGTCCACAATCATTTTGCTATTGTTCCAGTCCATGATTAAACATTTCCTTTTTACAGCTCCCATACAGACCTATGTATCTCCATGGTAACAGACTACAAACAACCCCTGTGTAGTCTGATCCTGTGTTAATACTCTTCTCCGTCCAAGTAATGGAAGGCAGTGGGACCGCAGGTCAGACTACACCGAGTTTGTTTGTAGTCTGTTACCACAGCAACCAGTGTAAGATGTGAACCATTTCTAAATTCTTCATTTCCTTTCCTTTCAGAGCGACCGTCTCCTGATAAAAGGGGGTAAAATTGTCAATGATGACCAGTCATTCCATGCTGACATTTACATGGAGGATGGGCTCATTAAGTAAGTATGATGGTAGGGGTCAGCAGTCATAGGCAATTAGGGAAACAAACTCTAGTGCAGAGATTGATTTCCGAATATTGTGTCCATAAAGGGGGGCGGGCGTGTCCTGGAGAATCCACAGGGTGCATGTCAGATCCATGGTAGATGTTGGGTCCCTGTAAACGCCTCTAGGGATGTTAGAGCATGGGGAATCACATCAAAAATATAGTATATTTCTATTAGTGGATCTGAAAATACAATAAGGCACAACGGATATCTCAGAAACCATTTAAAGGGGTTCTCCGGGAATGATATAAAATAGCCGCCAGCAACCTGTTCTGCAGAGCTGCTAGTTGGTAATGATGCCTATGATATGACATCATGGCTGAGCAGCCTGACAGGAACACTCACCAATGTATAGTATATGCAAGTGTCAGAGCCTAGTGTGTAGTGAGGCCCCACCCCCTCTGTAAGTGCCAACCAGAGTCTAGTGTGTAGTGAGGCCCCACCCCCTCTGTAAGTGCCAACCAGAGTCTAATGTGTAGTGAGGCCCCACCCCCTCTGTAAGTGCCAACCAGAGTCTAATGTGTAGTGATGCCCCACCCCCTCTGTAAGTGCCAACCAGAGTCTAGTGTGTAGTGAGGCCCCACCCCCTCTGTAAGTGCCAACCAGAGTCTAATGTGTAGTGAGGCCCCACCCCCTCTGTAAGTGCCAACCAGAGTCTAATGTGTAGTGAGGCCCCACCCCCTCTGTAAGTGCCAACCAAGAGTCCAATGTGTAGTGAGGCCCCACCCCCTCTGTAAGTGCCAACCAGAGTCCAATGTGTAGTGAGGCCCCACCCCCTCTGTAAGTGCCAACCAAGAGTCCAATGTGTAGTGAGGCCCCACCCCCTCTGTAAGTGCCAACCAGAGTCTAATATGTCGTGAGGCCCCACCCCCTCTGTTAGTGGTGACTACTAGGAATTCTTAGATATCCGGAACCTGAACCTTGTACGCCGACCTTGAAAACAGAAGTTCTCAACCCTGGTGACTTCCAGTCCTCCTCACATTCTAGGACAGGCTGCCCACCAGCAAACTATCCACACTACATACGGTACTATAGCATCTCTGTGGCTCAATATAGACATCCTTAAAGGCTTCTTTTAGAACTGATGGTTAATCCTTCACATAGGCCGTGGTCAGTAGATGCACTATAGTGTGTCCATGCCCCCACTGCATCTCAGCACCATCCACTTGAATGCCTATGGACATAACTGTGTGGGTCCCGGGGGTGGGGTCCCCACTGATTACACGTTAGTCAGTATACTGTACAAAAATAATAATTTAAGGGGTTCTCCTACATCCCAAAAATTTCCCCAAACTCACCCTACTTTATAAAACTTTCCTATGCATTCCCAGGGTATGGTCCACAGGTTGCGCCTTCCTCTTTTTTCTCTCCCATTTCCTCGGCAGCTCTGGTACAGTTCTTCAGAGTGGGTGGTCCTTCAGAGCTGGTCATGTGACGTACCTATGTAATATGAGAAACTACATTACCCATGACCACCCTGGCCTGCTCTGTACCTGTCTTGGATGCTGAGGAAGGAGCAACACAAGAAGCCAGGTGATGCCTTGCTTGCTCCACAGCCACCCACCTATGAGAAGGAGGTTGCGCAGGAGTAAAATGAAAGCTTGACGATTGAAGATGGAGCTGGGATGGGGCTCAGCAGCACTATCACGGTATAGTCAAATGCCGCGAATACCCCTAAAATTCTGACAATTTTGCTTTGCCGGTATGCTGTTGGGCCTCATCCCAGCTTCATCTTCAGTCGGCCCTTAATTTGACCCCATGCAGCCTCTGTTCTCATTGGTGGGTTGCGGTGAAACCTCTTGAGAAAACATTGAGAAAAGAACACCTTCTCAAGCCTGGAGGAGCGGAGGAGAGGTGTATCATGCAAATGCCCACCCTGCACTGTCACCTCACCCACGGTTTCTCATGTGTAGATAGGACCCTAGATGTCTCCCATGAGTTGCTCAGAATTTTTTCTTGTGATTCTCTTACAGGCAGATTGGTGAAAATCTCATTGTGCCAGGTGGTGTGAAGACCATCGAGGCTCACGGCAGGATGGTAATACCTGGGGGCATTGATGTCCACACCTGCTTTCAGAAACCATGCAACGGAATGGTGTCTGCCGATGACTTCTTCCAGGGAACCAAAGCAGCTTTGGCCGGTGGCACCACCATGATCAGTAAGTGGGAATTTGGGACTGGTCCAATCTTTTAACCTTTTTGCTTCGGGGACAGTTTTCACACTTGACATGCACAAAAGCTGCCTGATTTCTAATGGAAAAAAAGAAAAAAAGAAAAAAAAATCATAATAATCATAATATACATACACCCATATATTTTCTAGATTTAGGCACCTGCCACATTGTGTCACCCTGCACTTTACACTCATGGGCGCCTTCAGGCAATTTTGCATCAAAATGTAATGTTAAAAAAAAAAGCATAAAAGACATAAAATGTGGTCATTGACTGCTTATGTCGACATGCGCATATCTGATAACTGAAGAGACCAAAAATATGTGATGCGGTAGCTGGTGAACATTTGACTCAGAGATAGAGATGAGCGAACTTCTATTTTTAGTTCGGAGTCCAAAGTTCGGGTTGGGGTTATCGTAGCATCCCGTTATTGATTCTGCTACCGCGGACCATAACGGCATTTGGAATCCATAAGGGGCTGCTTCATTGAACCCGAACCGTGGACAACCCTAAGGACCTGGGGTGACGTCACCGTCATGTGATCAGTGCAGGGGGCGTGGCTCAGTACTGGATCACCTCTTATCCAATACAGTACTGAGCCACGCCCCCTGCACTGATCACATGACGGTGACATCACCCCAGGTCCTTAGTGTTGTCCACGGTTCGGGTTCAATGAAGCATCCCCTTATGGATTCCAAATGCCGTTATGGTCCGCGGTAGCGGAATCCATATTGGGATGCTACGATAACCCCAACCTGAACTTTGGACGCCGAACTAAAAATAGAAGTTCGCTCGTCTCTACTCAGAGATGACAGATGGTCTAGATCTGTGACTGTTCACTATACAGGGGAAAAGATGGCAGTAATATACTGTGGTAAGGGGGGCGGTGACATGAAGAAAAGTTCCTGTAGCACTCACTGGGGGCTGTAGGCGAGGAGAGGTGACAGTCACACGATGTGATCATTCCTCCTGATGTCACTTACAGCTCCTCACCTAGAACCAAGAGGTACTCTTTTTTTGGCTGCGCCCTGACGTAAAACAATAGCTGTACTCCGAGTCTCGTACCTAGAACTGTGATCCAGATCTCTTTTGAAAGTTATGACTATTAGCTCTGTCCCATAAACTCCTGTCTCAGCAGTCATTCTTATCACATAGAGGGGTGATGACATGAAGAGAAGTTCCTGCATCATTCCCTCGGTCACTGGAGGCTGTACATACCTCCATGGCAGTAGATAGATTTAAAGGTAATGCATCAGCAGAAAATGACTTGTTGTTCAAATCACATTTTTATGTTAGGAAATATTAGTTTTATAAATTTTGATGATTTTTGCTTTAATTGCTCATGCCACTAACTAAATTTAAAAAGAGACTACCTAAAATCATGCAGTTTCCGCACTAATTATATGATTAGACTACCTGTTCTCCACAGGTAACCTTTCAGAAGTCATCTCATTATCGCCACAGGCAGGATTACAATGACAGTTATCACCTACGTGTATATAGATAACACAGGATTCCCCATTCAGAACAGGTGATATCACAGCTTATCTGCTCCCTCCTGACCTCAGGCCACAGGACATGCCTAGAAAACTCTACCATAGAAATCAGTGAGGTCCCCTTCAGTCCATTCTTTTTCTGGCCCATGCTGCTGCTGTCAAAGAACGGGAGGCCCTAACATATTTTAGGCCTAGCGGCCGGTGTGAAAACTGCAGGATTTTAGGATTTAAAAATAGATATCAATAGGGACATAAGAAATAATAATTAAAAAAAAATAATCACCAAATGACACATTACCTTGTCTCTATTTTGTGGCATTTTGGAAGCAAATGTGAAATATCTTATTTTTAAAATAGTATCAGTAAAACTGGCACCTAGTTTCCAAAAAGGAGTCACTTTTTTGGGGAGTTTCTACTGTAGGGGTGCATCAGGGGGGCTTTAAATGGGACATGGCGTCTAAAAACCAGTCCAGCAAAATCTGCCTTCCAGGAACCACATGGCGTTCCTTTCCTTCTGCGCCCTGCCGTGTGCCCGTACAGCAGTTTACGACCACATGCGGGGTGTTCCTGTAAACCACAGAATCAGGGCAATAAATATTATGCTTTGTTTGATTGTTAACCCTCGATGTGTTAAAGAAAAAAATGGATTAAAACGGAAAATCTGCAGAAAAAGTGAAATTTGCAAATTTCATCTCCATTTTCCTTAAATTCTTGTGGAACACCTAAAGGGTTAACAAAGTTTGTAAAATCCGTTTTGAGTAACTCGAGGGCTGTAGTTTCTACAATGGGGTCATTTAGGGGGGGTTTCTACTATGTGAGCCCCACAAAGTGACTTCAGACCTGAACCGGTCCTTAAAAAGTGGGTTTTGGAAATTTTCTTAAAAATTTTAAGAATTGCTTCTAAACTTCTAAGCCTTCTAAAGTCCTAAGAAAATAAAATGACATTTACAAAATGATGCCAACACAAAGTAGACATATGGGGAATGTTAAGTAATCAATATTTTATTAATAAATAAATATTAATAAATAAATATTTCTGTTTTAAAAGCAGGGAAATTGAAATTTTAAAAAAAATTGTGAATGTAAACATTTTTTGGGCACATTTTTTTTTTCATAAATAAAGGGGAAAGTGACACGTCAAATTTGAAAAAAATGGCTTGGGCAGAAGGGCGAAAACTGGCCTGGGGTAGAAGAGGTTAAAGCTAACTTTTTTTGGTAAATCTTTTTTTGTGATTTTTTTTTTCATGTCCCTATGTAACGATATGTCTGAGGTTACACAACCCCGTATGACATATCCACAGTATATAACGTAAATGTCCTATGGTGCGGACCCCCACCTGTTTTCAGTACAGGAGTCACCTGACAACCATTCTGCCTAACGAAGCGTCTACTCTGTGGGATCGGGAAGAATTGCTGTCAGGTGACAGGTGTCTTAAAGGGGTTGGCCCGTGGACAGCATTTGTGGCCTATCCAGAGCATAGGTGATTAATGTGTGATCGCTGGTGGTCTGACCACTTTGTGAATAGGGCCGTAGTGAGCATGTGCGACCACCTCTCCAGTCACTGTCTATGGGACTGCCAGGAACAGCACTCACACAAGGTACTCAGGGACCTCTGTTCCTTGTGGGGGTCCCCATGGTTGGACCCCCAGCATTCATACATTTGTCACCTTATCCTATGGATAACCCCTTTAATTGTCTGGACAGATTCCAGAGCAGTGTATTTAATCTGCTTTGTATTTCAGTTGCCATTTTCAAGATCTTGTCTTGCTGTCACTGAATGGAAATATTGACTGTCCTCAACCTCTCCTGCTTACAGAGCTTTATAGAAAACAGAGCAGCGACAGATCTTCAGTCTGTCCATGTAAACAGGAAAGTTTACGCTCCCTGACAGCAAGCGGAGCTCTTGAAAAATGGCAAGGAGCTGAAATGCAGCAGTCGGTATGGCTGCGTTATCACTCTGCAGAATCTGACCCCCTCTTTTCTGCCCCGGACTACAGTTGACCACGTGGTGTCGGAGCCCGGGACCAGCCTGGTTAGCGCTTTTGACCAGTGGCGAGAGTGGGCGGACAGCAAGTCCTGCTGTGACTACTCCCTGCACGTGGACATCACTGAGTGGCACAAGGGCGTCCAGGAGGAAATGGAGACTCTGGTGAAAGATCACGGTAAGTCCTGCGGCCACCTGAGAGGTAGGTGCCACCCTGCACAGTCCTTGCTTAGGTAGTTATAGGCAGGGGTGGATTTGACATTTCTGGGGCTCCAAACAAAGTTATTTCTGGGGGCCCCCTATTGCATTGGTGAACTACTGCTACTTCTGATACTACAACTGGGACGGGGCCCCTCTACAACTGGGAAGGGGCCCTTCTACAACTGGCAAGTAGCCTCTCTTCAATTGGGAAGAGGCCCCTCTACAATTCAGAAGGAGTCCCTCTACAACTGGGAAGGGCCCCCTCCAGAGGTCACAATAACGCCTGTACAAGCGTCATATATATGTGTATATAGTAAACTATCTGTGTAAGGGGCATGTGGTAAAGCTGTGTATGTAATATGTGTATGGCAGCGTCAGATGGGCGCTGTGTATGGCAGCGTCAGATGGGCGCTGTGTGTGGCAGCGTCAGATGGGCGCTGTGTATGGCAGCGTCAGGTGGGCCCTGTTTATGGCAGCGTCAGGTGGGCGCTGTGTATGGCAGCGTCAGGTGGGCGCTGTGTATGGCAGCGTCAGGTGGGCGCTGTGTATGGCAGCGTCGGGTGGGCGCTGTGTGTGGCAGCGTCAGATGGGCGCTGTGTATGGCAGCGTCAGGTGGGCCCTGTTTATGGCAGCGTCAGGTGGGCGCTGTGTATGGCAGCGTCAGGTGGGCGCTGTGTATGGCAGCGTCAGGTGGGCGCTGTGTATGGCAGCGTCAGGTGGGCGCTGTGTATGGCAGCGTCAGGTGGGCGCTGTGTATGGCAGCATCCAGGTGGGCGCAGTGTATGGCAGCGTCAGGTGGGCGCTGTGTATGGCAGCGTCAGGTGGGCGCTGTGTATGGCAGCATCCAGGTGGGCGCTGTGTATGGCAGCGTCAGGTGGGCGCTGTGTATGGCAGCGTCAGGTGGGCGCTGTGTATGGCAGCATCCAGGTGGGCGCAGTGTATGGCAGCGTCAGGTGGGCGCTGTGTATGGCAGCGTCAGGTGGGCGCTGTGTATGGCAGCATCCAGGTGGGTGCTGTGTATGGCAGCATCAGGTGGGCGCTGTGTATGGCAGCGTCAGGTGGGCGCTGTGTATGGCAGCGTCAAGTGGGCGCTGTGTATGGCAGCTTCCAGGTGGGCGCAATGTGTGGCAGGGTCAGTTGGGCGCTATGTATGGCAGCGTGAGGTGGGCGCTGTGTATGGCAGCGTCAGGTGGGCGCTGTGTATGGCAGCATCAGGTGGGCGCTGTGTATGGCAGCATCCAGGTGGGCGCAGTGTATGGCAGCGTCAGGTGGGCGCTGTGTATGGCAGCGTCAGGTGGGTGCTGTGTATGGCAGCATCCAGGTTGGCGCTGTGTATGGCAGCATCCAGGTGGGCGCTGTGTATGGCAGCATCAGGTGGGCGCTGTGTATGGCAGCATCCAGGTGGGCGCTGTGTATGGCACCATCAGGTGGGCGCTGTGTATGGCAGCGTCAGGTGGGCGCTGTGTATGGCAGCATCAGGTGGGCGCAGTGTATGGCAGCGTCAGGTGGGCCCTGTGTATGGCAGCGTCAGGTGGGCGCTGTGTATGGCAGCATCAGGTGGGCGCTGTGTATGGCAGCGTCAGGTGGGCGCTGTGTATGGCAGCGTCAGGTGGGCGCTGTGTATGGCAGCGTCAGGTGGGCGCTGTGTATGGTAGCTTCAGGGGGGCGCTGTGTATGGCAGCATCAGGCGTTGTGTATGGCAGCGTCAGGTGGGCGCTGTGTATGGCAGCATCAAGTGAGCCCTGTCTATAGCAGCGTCGGGTGGGCGCTGTGTATGGCAGCGTCGGATGGGCATTGTGTATGGCAGCGTCGAGTGGGCTCCGTGTATGGCAGCGTCAGGTGGGCGCTGTGTATGGCAGCGCATCCAGGTGGGCGCAATGTATGGCAGGGTCAGTTGGGCGCTGTGTATGGCAGCGTGAGGTGGGCGCTGTGTATGGCAGCGTGAGGTGGGCGCTGTGTATTGCAGCATCCAGGTAGGCGCTGTGTATGGCAGCGTCAGGTGGGCGCTGTGTATGGCAGCGTCAGGTGGGCGCTGTGTATGGCAGCGTCAAGTGGGCGCTGTGTATGGCAGCATCCAGGTGGGCGCAATGTATGGCAGGGTCAGTTGGGCGCTGTGTATGGCAGCGTGAGGTGGGCGCTGTGTATGGCAGCATCGCAGGTGGGCGCTGTGTATGGCAGCGTCAGGTGGGCGCTGTGTATGGCAGCGTCAGGTGCTGTATGGCAGCGTCAGGTGGGCGTATGGCAGCATCAGGTGGGCGCTGTGTATGGCAGCGTCAGGTGGGCGCTGTGTATGGCAGCGTCAGGTGGGCGCTGTGTATGGCAGCATCCAGGTGGGCGCAGTGTATGGCAGCGTCAGGTGGGCGCAGTGTATGGCAGCGTCAGGTGGGCGCTGTGTATGGCAGCGTCAGATGGGCACTGTGTATGACAGCATCCAGGTGGGCGCTGTGTATGGCAGCGTCAGGTGGGCGCTGTGTATGGCAGCGTCAGGTGCCAGGTGACTGGTATTGCAGGTCCATTGAGGTGAATGGGGATAAGCTGTAATACCGCACACAACCTGTAGACCGGTGTGCTGCTGTTTTTGGAAGAGAACCGCCATGTTTTCGTAATCCTATACCATCCCTTTAAACTGACATGTTGGCACCTAACGTCCCTCCGCTGGGCATGCGGTGCCTGCTGCATTGCCCGTCTCTTCTGTCTTCTTCACGCTGGCTCCTGTCTTCTGCAGGTGTGAACTCCTTCCTGGTGTACATGGCCTACAAGGATCAGTACCAGCTCACGGACTCCCAGGTAATGATGGGGGCACACCTTCTGCTCCTCGCCACACTGTGCACGGGTCTGGGTGCGGAATAAGAAAAATAAGCCGGCTCCTGCCAAGTGCCCCGGCCACCTCCTCGCAGGCGCAGCACATACTCCGCATTCCTGGGACAGTCTGCTCGCTGACCTCTGCCCGCCCATCCCCCTACCTGCGTATGTCCTCTGATATTTCATTAAAGGGGTTGTATTAGGGAAGAACAGTCTGCCACTTTTTTTTAAATCCAGAAACAGCGCCACCTCATGTCCACAGACTGTGCCTGGTATTGCAGATCCATCTGTTTCCAGGCAGATCCATTCCCCGTTGCATTGTAATGCCTGGCGGATCTTCAGGTTGGCGCGTGTCACATTAACACTGGTTCCTGGACATACCGAAGGCTGGTCCATGTACCCTCCCTAAATGGGAAAGGGCATGGTAGGTAATGGCGCCCCACGCCCTGACACCCGGTGTTGGTCCTGTGTGTCTCCACACTATACATGATGGTGGTGGACGCTCTCCAGCCCCGGAACTCTGATGTGAACAATAATGTTCAGCGATGGAAGACGGTTCTGCCCCAGGGGTAATGATGGAAGAGCTTGGGATGACCCGGAGGAGATGCAGCAGCTGTATGGCCGTCACCAGCAGCCGATACCCTTAGGTCCCTTTCACACGGGCGAGTTTTCTGCGCGGGTACACTGCGTGATGTTAACGCATTGCACCCGCACTGAATCCGGACCCATTCATTTCAATGGGGATGTGCAGATGAGCGGTGATTTTCCCGCATCACTTCTGCCTTGCGTGAAAATCGCAGCATGCTCTATATTGTGCGTTTTTCACGCAACGGAATGGGGCTGCGTGAAAATCGAAAGCATCCTCAAGCAAGTCCGGATGCGGTGCGATTTTCCCACATGGTTGCTAGGAGACGATCGGGATGGGGACCCGATCTTTATTATTTTCCCTTATAACATAGTTTTTAGGGAAAATAATAGCATTCTTAATACAAAATGCTTTGTAAAATGTGGATTGAGGGTTACAAATAAAAAAAAAATGTACTCACCTTATCCACTTGATCGTGTAGTTGCCGATCTCTTATCTCTTCTTTAATCATGAGCTGCCGGCTAAAGGACCTGTGGTGACGTCACATCACATGGTCCATCACCATGGTGATGGACCATATGATTGGACCATGTGATGAGCTTAGTGTCGTCACCACAGGTCCTGAAGAAAGAACAGGAGACCGGCAGCTACGCGATCAATTGGAGGAGGTGAGTTAATTATTATTATTATTTTTAACCCTCAATTGACCTTCTACTAAGCATTCTGTAGTGAGAATGCTATTATTTTTCCTTATAACCATGTTATAAGGGAAAACAATAAAATCTACACTACAACTAACCCAAACCCGAACTTCATTGAAAAAGTTCGGGTCTGGGTACCAAAACGCATTGCACTCGCACGGAAAAAACTGAACCACGCAACGCAATCGCAGTCAAAACTGACTTCCCCCCACAATTTCTGGCCCCAATCCGCAACGCGTGAACGTGTAAAAGGGGCCTTAAAGGGGTTGTCCAGAAGGTTACTGATGTCAGATCGGCAGGGGTCTGGCATGTCGGACCCTGCTGATCTGATATTGACAATAAACCATCAATATCATAACCCTGGAGAACCCCTTTAAAATTTGCGTTAGTTACTCACTTGCATTATAAAGGATGGAAAACGAGTGTCAGGTGGAAGGCTCCTGTGTGCGGCCATGTTCTTCTCACTCTCCTATGCTTCATGGGCCAGGAGATGACCTGCACCCGTCTCTTGGATTGGGCACACGGATGTGCGAGGAGGCAACGTAACTTGTATAGGTCCATGCGATAAAACGGGCAACGCATAGGGAAGAAAGCTGGCCATGTGGATGAGGCCTCAGGGTTCTTGCCCTTTAATCTCTACCATATATTGTATTCTCAGATCTACGAGGTGTTCGGTGTGATCCGGGACATCGGCGCCATAGGACAAGTCCACGCTGAGAACGGTGATGTCATAGCTGAGGTAAGACCATACGAGGACACGCAGCGTATTACAGCTGCAGGTCCGCGCCACTAGCAGCGCTGATTCTTCTCGCCTCTCCATCCTCTTGGAACAGTGATTGACAGGCTGTAGTGTATGCAGTTACCATCCGGGGGGGTACAGGGGGCGTTCCCCTCTCCTGTCTAACTCTCTGATCTATTCTTTCAGCTGATGCCACAGCATTTTTTGCGCCATTTTGACTACTGTGCTGCCCTTACATGGGAAAGCATCCTTTTCTTCTCGGCACAGCGCCACTCTTGCCTATGGCCGTGTCTGGTATTGCAGCTGAGTCTTTGTTCTCCTCATGGTGGACGGGATGTTGCTGGTTTATCGGCATCCTGAGCAGTAGTAGTTCATCAGCGCTAAGGCTAGAACTACACCGATTTCAGGCTGTACGGTGGCCATACACATATATATCAAGTGAACCGTACACATTTTAGTGGGTCTGCCGACTCGTCTGGAGATATAGGGATCGGGCATGTTGGATGCCAATCCTTTTGTTCTCAGGGGAGTGGGCCGGCAGCAACCTACTGCTCTCTACTCACTGAGAATGCATGCACACCTGAGCGTGTAGGGGAGCTAGGAGTAATGGTTTTTTTCCCAATTAAATATAATGTTTTTTGATAGGAAAACTATGACAATACAGTTTTGGGGCTTATTCACACGGCCGTTGCTCGGTGGTTCTGTTCATTGGGGGCCGCAATATGTGGTCCTCAATGCACAGGCACCATCCGTGCAACGGCCGGGAGGGATCAAGACCCATTCAACTTAAATGGGTCAGTGATCCGTCCGCAACGCAAAAAAAATAGAAACGTGTTCTGCTTTTTTTTTGCGGTGCGGAGGCACGAAGAGAAATCCCACAGACGCACTCCGTAGTGCTTCCACAGGGTTCTGCGCCTCCGTTCCGCACCGACCTTCTGTATTGCGGGCCCATTTAAGGGAATGGGTCCGCATCTGTTGCACATGGCTGCCTTTTGCGGGCACAGCCAAACAACGGCCGTGTACATGAGCCCTAACCGTGATCTGCTGTCTTGCCCCACTTACGGAGCGTTCACATCTGAGTTTTATTTTCCATTCCTCTGATCCGTCAAAAAAAAAAAAAAAAGGTTTCTGTAATAAAAAACTGATCCCGTTGCAGTCATTTCCTTTAGAGATCCGTTTTTTTTAGACAGAAAACAGGACCTATCTAAAAAACGGATCTCTGACAGAAATGACTGACTCGGATGCCAAATGTGCAACAGGATCGTGTTTTTTCTTTCTGTTCTTCTGATGGATCAGAAGAACGGAAAATGAAATTCATCATGTGAACGCTCCCCTACTGTAAGCTCTTGCTGGACAGCAGTCTCACCAATGACATCTAGTGGTTGCAGTGAGGTATTGCATGTATATGTTGTTTCCAATTACTTCCGTTTTCTAACACTGGGTTCAGACCTGAGCGTTTTTGAAATGCGCGTTTTTGTCGCGCGTATTTTAGCGCGTTTTTGCAAATAGGAAACGCGCGTCATACGCGCGTCCGTGATTCTGGAGACTAATAGAAAAAGGCATATCTACACTTTAACGCGCTTTTTACGCGCGTTCCCATTGAAGTCTATGGGAGGAAAAGCGTGACAAACGCCCAAAAAAACGCTCCTGAACGAGCTTATGCGTCGGGCGTTTTACAGCGCGTTTTTACGCACTGTAAAACGCTCAAGTGTGAACCACTCCCATAGGGATGCATTGGTTTTCATCTGTTGAGCGTTTTACAGCGCGTTTGAACGCGCTGTAAAACGCTCAGGTGTGAACCTAGGGTAAATCTTTCACACCCTTGGCAGAATTTAAGAGGGTAGGGTCTCACACCTATGGGAGAAAGTGTTTCATGTCCTAGCCATCAAAGCAAACGCTTTACATTTCCTGAAAATAGATGATTCACATTTAAAAAAATTTAAATGCAAAAAAAAAAATTGGTGACGCTTTTCATGTGCAGTCATTTTTTGGGAAGAGGTGGGTTGTTTGCGTATACAGATGTGACGTAGCTGAGTTTGTCATTTGGCAAATGAGTGGTAATATCATATGTTATCTAGAGGTTTCAATAGCCCTGAAAACTACCTGCAGTTGACAGGTTGAGCTCTGCTACATCCATATTTCTTTTACCATGTAATTACGCCTGTGGTTGTAAAGGAATTTTATTCTTTTTCCAGGAACAACTGAGGGTCTTAGAACAAGGAATCACCGGCCCCGAGGGACATGTCCTGAGCAGACCAGAAGAAGTGAGTTCATTTTTGATCTTTTTTGGCGATCAGATCCCCGATCTATGATATTGATGCAGTCGCAGAGCGCGTCCTTCTTATGTCTCTTATGCAGGTGAAGCTTTTTAAAGGGGTCCTCTCACTTCAGTAAATGGCATTTATCATGTAGAGAAACTTAATCCAAGAAACTTACTAATGTATTAATTGTCCATATTGTCTCCGCTGGCTGGATTCATTTTTCCATCACATTATTCACTGCTCGTTTTCATGGTTACGACCACCCTGCAATCCATCAGTGGTGGTCGTACTTGCACAATATAGGATAAAGCACAAGCCTCTCTGGTGGCCAGGACCATGGGAGCGCACATAGGCTGGTGCTTTTTCCTATAGTGTGCAAGCACGACCACCACTGATGGATTGCAGGGTGGTCGTAACCATGGAAATAAGCAGTGTATGATGTGATAAAAAAATGAATCCAGCGAGCAAAGGAAGCATTATGGCCAATCCCAATACATTAGTAAGTGGCTTGTATTAACTTTCTCTACATGATAAATATAATTTGCTGAAGTTAGACAACCCCTTTAAGGAGACCGGCTGTGTATGATGCCATCTGCTGAAGTTAGACAACCCCTTTAAGGAGACCGGCTGTGTATGATGCCATCTGCTGAAGTTAGACAACCCCTTTAAGGAGACCGACTCTGTAGGATGCCATCTGCTGAAGTTAGACAACCCCTTTAAGGAGACCGGCTGTGTATGATGCCATCTGCTGAAGTTAGACAACCCCTTTAAGGAGACCGGCTGTGTATGATGCCATCTGCTGAAGTTAGACAACCCCTTTAAGGAGACCGGCTGTGTAGGATGCCATCTGCTGAAGTTAGACAACCCCTTTAAGGAGACCAGCTGTGTAGGATGCCATCTGCTGAAGTTAGACAACCCCTTTAAGGAGACCGGCTGTGTATGATGCCATCTGCTGAAGTTAGACAACCCCTTTAAGGAGACCGGCTGTGTATGATGCCATCTGCTGAAGTTAGACAACCCCTTTAAGGAAACCGGCTGTGTATGGAGACTCCATGGTAAAATAAAATGTAAAATGGTATCTCCCAAGGAGAGTAGCGCTATATTTCGGAACTCCTATAGAAATGAATGGAGGGCGGCCAGGCATGTGCTTGTTCACTTTGTGGTCCCATTCTGGAGATAGGTGCTGGTCCCAGAGGTGGTATCCGCACCTATCTGACATTGGTGGCCAATCCAGGCGATAGGCCACCAATGTCTGAGGTGAGACAACCCCTCATGGGGAGCCATTTCCAGAAGGTGGCAGTAGTGAGACGGTTCCCTTTCTCTGGGAGATGGCTCTTTATTATCTTCCCATGCAGAATTGACTCTTTGGGGACATTTTTAATAGCCCCCCTGCAATGCATTGTACCTGCTGAAAAACTCATACTGACCCGCTCCGTTCCGACTCCCTTCTTCCGGTCTCCGTCTGTAAACCTCCAAATAGATGGGTCACGCGTGCTGCTGCAGCCAGCGTCGCCGCCGAGGCCAGTCATTTTGTCTGCAGCGGCGTATGTGAACCCATCCGTCCAGAAGTTTAGATGATGGTCGCTGGAAGACCGCTAAAGGGAGCTGGGACGGGGGGCAGGTGAGTAGGAGTTTTTCAGCAGGTACAACACTCTGCCAGGGGTCTGTAAAAAACAAAGCCCCCAAAGCTGGACAACCCCTTAAAGTAGAGCTAGTGCCCCCAGCCTGAATCCTGCTCTGTACTGAACTGTCTCACTGGTGCCCCCTTCTGGAAACGGCTGCCTATGAGACATGTCCCCTAAGCTGCGTCCAAGGTGTCTCCCTCAGCCAGACAGAATCCTACCCCATACTGATGAGGGGCAGACACCCTAAAACAGCTGTCTGAGCATGGTTATGTGGCCTGGCAACTTCCCCTGACATGTTCCAAGACTGACTTATAGGGAGCCATTTCCAGAAGGTGGCGCTAGAGGGACACATATTTGCCTCTGGGAATTACCTCTTTGCATATAGAATTCCCACTGAAATTGGTGATCTGCCTATGTAATGCAGGACGTGCTGGGTCCTCCGAGAAGAAGGCACTCCTCGTAGCCCTGGGTCCTGACTGGGGGACCTACTCCATTAAAGGGGTTATCCCATGACTAATGTAAAATATGAACAACAGACATCATATAGTACACTAGAACCAGCCCTGCTCTCCCTATTACAGCTCAGGAGGTGTGTCTCAGCTCTCCCTGTCACAGCTCAGGAGGCGTGTCTCAGCTCTCCCTATTACAGCTCAGGAGGCGTGTCTCAGCTCTCCCTATCACAGCTCAGGGGGCGTGTCTCAGCTCTCCCTATCACAGCTCAGGAAGGGGTGTCAGCTCTCCCTATCACAGCTCAGGAGGCGTGTCTCAGCTCTCCCTGTCACAGCTCAGGAGGCGTGTCTCAGCTCTCCCTATCACAGCTCAGGAGGCGTGTCTCAGCTCTCCCTATCACAGCTCAGGAGGCGTGTCTCAGCTCTCCCTATCACAGCTCAGGGGGCGTGTCTCAGGTCTCCCTATCACAGCTCAGGAGGCGTGTCTCAGCTCTCCCTGTCACAGCTCAGGAGGTGTGTCTCAGCTCTCCCTGTCACAGCTCAGGAGGCGTGTCTTATTTCTCCCTATCACAGCTCAGGGGGCGTGTCTCAGCTCTCCCTGTCACAGCTCAGGAGGCGTGTCTCAGCTCTCCCTATCACAGCTCAGGAGGCGTGTCTCAGCTCTCCCTATCACAGCTCAGGGGGCGTGTCTCAGCTCTCCCTATCACAGCTCCGGAGGCGTGTCTCAGATCTCCCTATCACAGCTCCGGAGGCGTGTCTCAGATCTCCCTATCACAGCTCCGGAGACGTGTCTCAGCTCTCCCTATCACAGCTCAGGAGGCGTGTCTCAGCTCTCCCTATCACAACTCAGGGGGTGTGTCTCAGGTCTCCCTATCACAGCTCAGGAGGCGTGTCTCAGCTCTCCCTATCACAGCTCAGTAGGCGTGTCTCAGCTCTCCCTATCACAGTTCAGGGGGCGTGTCTTATCTCTCCCTATCACAGCTCAGGGGGCGTGTCTCAGCTCTCCCTGTCACAGCTCAGGAGGCGTGTCTCAGCTCTCCCTATCACAGCTCAGGAGGGGTGTCTCAGCTCTCCCTATCACAGCTCAGGAGGCGTGTCTCAGATCTCCCTATCACAGCTCAGGAGGCGTGTCTCAGCTCTCCCTATCACAGCTCAGGAGGCGTGTCTCAGCTCTCCCTATCACAGCTCAGGAGGTGTGTCTCAGATCTCCCTATCACAGCTCAGGAGACAGGTGAAGGATGAAACTGAGCATATGCGGCCATCTCAGTGAGCCAGACAAAGAAGAAAACAGCAGGTGGCGCTGTACAGATACATTTTATTGAGTAACTCAGTGTCCATGCTAAATTTTTAATTACATGCAATTACAAAAGTATTTCCCTCCGGCGCCACCACAAGGGGAAATGAAGAATTGCAAAGTGCTGATTCGAATGAATGGTGGGTTGTCTGTGTAACACAGGGCAGGACATTCAGAGCGACAGATAACACTGTAGAGAAAGAGATGAGTATCCTGAGCAATGGACCCTCCGACACCCTCAACAAGGTCTATGACGATGGGTTTTATACACTGGATAATCCCTTTAATTTTTTACTCTCTTAAAGGGGTTTTCTTTAGAAGATAACCCCAGACAATGTCACCTATTTAGTCATTTAGATGCCACATAGGGAGGCCTGCGCTCCGCTCTCAGACACACTAGAAGAGCCGTCCTTTCCATGGACTAGAAATCCTACACCTTTGTGATAGGCCAGTAAAATCCACGTCGTCAGTGTGGAGTTCCCCTTTAACTCTGTGCTTTCTTGTTGATTGAGAAGTGGTCCCTGTGTCTGATCATTCCCTTCCCTGTACAGGTGGAGGCCGAGGCTGTCAATCGCTCCATCACCATCGCCAACCAGACCAACTGTCCGCTCTACATCACCAAGGTGATGAGCAAAAGCTCAGCTGAAGTGATCGCGCAGTCCAGGAAAAAAGGTGCGTTCCGACGGCGCGAGCTCGCCGATGCATTAAAGGGGTTCTACAAAGTGAAAAAAGGGGGTGCAATAGTATAAAATGTAACGTTTACTTCCTCAATCAAAATATATAATCGATTTCAATACATCATTAAACACATGATCAGCGTAAGTCATTCCATTCAGACATAAATTCTCAATTGATCAGAGCACCAATTACAGTCCATGCGTCCGGGAGAGAGAAAAAAGGTACTGGCAGTAATCAGTATATAGTTAGCCCTAGTGCAGCCCTACTTGGCCTAACAGTCCCTGGGCCTACTAACAGTGTCCTATCCCGCAAGGGACAGCACCGTTACCGGATCCTGTCACTAGATACACTGCCCCTAATTAGGTCCTGTTAGGTCCGTTTCATCTCTAGTCAGGCTTATTATGTGGCCCAGAGAATCTTCAGGGGGCATAAGGCCACCAATGGGTATGGGAGTATGACGTATGGTCCGGATCGGTCAGGTGGAGCTCCTGCAGGGACCGATGTGTCCCGTGCGCCCGTTCGGAAGGAATGCGCTCCGCATTCTAATATTGGGTAGCAAGTGGCCACTTGCCCTACAAGCATATGTTGGTCATAGAGGTAGATCCCTATCACTTTTGTATTAAAGGGGTTCTCCAGGCTTTTATGAAAATCTCAGATCCTGCGGAGGAAAGATTGTTTTCTCTTAATGAACACCCTAAAAGGCATACTGGTGGTCATTAAGGGGTTACATGTCCACATTTACCCCTCAGTGACTGTGCTTACCCCTCAGTCACGCCCCCAATGCTGCCGTCTCCTCTGCGCTTGGACTGGCTGCAGGCTCCTCCACTGAAGTCCTGACCGGATGTGTCCCGGAGCCTCCCTCTTCAGCTGCATTTACATTATGGAGGTGAACAGGAAGACTCGGGGAAAGATCCGGCCCGGCGCCAAGCGGGAGAGCCTGCAGCGCAGCGGAGATGGCAGCATCGGAACGTGACTATAAGTAAGCGCAGAGAAAATCTTCCTCCACAGGGTCTGAAGGCTCTGAGATTTTCATAAAAGCCCAAAGAACCCCTTTAAATGTGGACATGTAACCCCTTAATGACCACCAGTATGCCTTTTAGGCTACATGCACACAACAGTTTTTCTTTGCTGTCCGCAAATCGCGGATCCGTCTTCCTTTTTTTTTTTTCACATCCACATCCGTTCCATGTGTGCGCAAACTTTGTAGGTTGTGTTTCCGCGTGTCTTCCGTTTTTTTTGCGGATCCGCAAAAAAAACGGAAGGCTTGAACCAGTTTCTTAAAGTACCTGTACAAGTGCCCTGGTTTCCAAGCAACCATCTGCAAAAAAAAACGGATGCGGATGACAAACGGATGGCTTCCGTTGGTCATCCGAATTTTTTGCGGACCCATTGACTTCTATGGGTCCGCAAACCGTTTTTTGCGGACAAGAATAGGACATGCCATATTTTTTTTTGCGGACATGAAATGCGGACAGCGGAACGGAAGAGGCCTCCGCATTTTTAACGGATCCATAGAAATGAATGGAAAACCATCGGATCTGCAAAAAAAACGGAACAGAGGCTGCAAAAAAACACTGCCGTGTGCATGTTGACTTAGGGTCCTTTCACACTGGCGTTTTTGTTTTCCGGCATAGAGTTCCGTCTTCGGAGAGAAATCCGTTCCGGATGCATCAGGATGTCTTCAGTTCAGGACCGAAACGTTGTTTGGCCGGAGGAAATACCGCAGCATGCTGCGCTTTTTGTTCCATCCAAAAATCCGGAACACTTGCCGCAAGGCCGGATCCTGATCTAATGCCCATTGAAAGGCATTAATCCGGATCCGGCCTTAAGCTAAACGTCGTTTTGGCGCATCGCCGGATCTGACGTTTAGCTTTTTCTCAATGGTTACCATGGCAGCCAGGACGCTAAAGTCCTGGTTGCCATGGTAAAATGTAGTGGAGAGTGGGGGAGCGGTATACTTACCATCCGTGCGGCTCCCGGGGCGCTCCAGAGTGACGTCAGGGCGCCCCACGCGCATGGATCACGTGATCCATGGGCATGGGGCGCTCTGGCGTCATTCTGAGCGCCCGAGCCGCCGGACTGCTATACTGCTCCCCACTCCACTACTACTATGGCAACCAGGACTTTAATAGCGTCCTGGCTGCCATAGTAACCTGAAAGCATTTCGAAGACTGATCAGGATCCTGATCAGTCTTCTAATACTTCAGGCGACTTACGTTCTGACGGATCCGGCGGGACGGAAGTGCCTGCCGGATCCTCAGAACGCAAGTGTGAAAGGACCTTTAGGGTGTTCATTAAGGAGTCCTATTCTACAGTCAGCATTTCATATTCTGGTGTTAAAGGGGTTGGCCCATCTCGCATATTGGTGGTATATCACTAGGTGCATGTCCCAGAGGTGGGGGCCCGCAGCTATCTCTAGAACTGGGTCCCCAAATTGAATAAGCGCGCACCATGCACGTGCGGCCCGCCCTCTAATCAGTGCTATGGGAGTGGGGTGAGCTTAAACTCCCATAGGGGTGAATAGAGTGGTGGGCGAGCTTGCCTGGTGCGCTCTCCTTTAACTTGCGGAAGTAGCCGAGCACGCTTGGAAATCCCATGGAAATGAATGGCGAGCATGTCATGCATGCGTGGTGCACCCTCCTTCACTTTGGGGACCGTGTTCTAGAGATAGCTGGGACCTGCACCCATCTGACACTGGTGGCATATCATAGTGACATACCACCCAATGTGTGAGATGGACCAACCCTGTATATGAAATGCCAATCTACTAGGGAACCTGTTACCTGGTTAGGGGCCACTAAACAGCCTTCACATAATACAGCTGGGGTTTAGGGTCTCGTACCTGCACATAGCCGACCCATCTGTCCTCAAAAAACATCATTGGGAAAAGAGTCCTGGACCCTTCTTAAGTGGAATTAGGCGCATGCTCCCTATACTGATGAAGCTGAGACGGTACACCTTGCTCTGCCGTGCATGCGCAGCTCATCGGGTACATGCGCAGTCAAGCAAGGTGTGCCGTCCTCGGCTTCATCAGTTTGTCCTATAGAGACATGGAATACAATGCTTTACCGTTCAGGACAGTGATATTACATTGTAAGCTGAGAATAATGACGTTAACCAGTAGGGCATCTGTCAGCAGGATCAACCCTGTTGAACTAGTCACAATGCCTGGTAAGGCTGCCCTAGCTGATTAAAAACATACCATTCTTCCGCCAATCCGGAGAAATTGGTGTTTTTAAAATGATGTAAATTAGGGCTTAAGTGCACCAAGGGTGGGACTTAGCTACTTGGTGCACCTTAGCTCCTCCTCTCTGCTTCCTCAGACACACCCGATCCTGCTAATTAAGTGGAAGCATAGCGGAGCAGCTAAGGTCCATCGAGTGTCTAAGGCCTAATTTGCGTTATGCCATCAGTGTCTGTTCTGTGGGGGTCTGACACACCGCACCCCGGCCAAAATCTTTCTGTGTAGCTCCGGCAGCGGATCTATAGCGCCATCGATTGTACAGTGGACGGAGCTGGTAACTGCAGCTCTGCTCCCACTGAAATGAATGGTAACTGTCCACAATGTCTCCGGGACTACTCCAAAAGAGGTGATCAGCAGGCGTGAGGGGTGTCAGATCAGGTACTAAGGGCCTCTTCTGAGGATAGGCCATCAATATTAAAATCCTGGACTACTGTTTTAAAGCAATTGTCTGGCTTCTCTAATTGTGAGGGGATCCACCGACCCGTCAGAACGAAAATAACTCATTACTCGGTGCCCAATGCAGCCCGCTCCCCTTCCAGATAATTGAGGGTAGTCCTGAGCCAAGGACTCTTCTCCATTATCTTTCCAGTTTTTAGGTTCGGGTCATGTTAGAAGATGACCTGATCAGAGTCTTGGAGCTTGGTCCACTTCTACGTAGAGGTTACCCATGCCCAACCCAAACCTTTCAGGCCGACTTGGAGAATTCTTTCACGGGAGGACTCCCGGCTGGAGATGAATGAGAGCCGCGAGTCGTTCCTTTTTGGAAATCAGCTGGGGTTTGAGGTGGTGGACCACCACTGATATCACGAGTTCCCTTGTAATGCAGACGTGTTCCCCATGACCTGAGCAGATCCACGTGTGTGAGATTTGGCTAAACGAATGAGGTTTCTCTATTCACAGGTGCGGTTGTCTATGGAGAGCCCATTACTGCGAGTTTGGGCACTGATGGTTCTCACTACTGGAGCAAAAACTGGGCAAAAGCTGCAGCTTTTGTCACATCTCCTCCTCTGAGCCCTGATTCTAGTACTCCTGATTTTCTCAACTCTCTGCTTGCCTGGTGAGTGCTACCCGTCCATGTGGTACGGAACTGAGGTCTCTGCTGAGGTTCCTTGTGGTCTTGGAGAGGTGGTGGGGCTGGTGCTTTCACCTCTCCCCAACACATCATGAAACAGTGAGCCAGTCCCCTTAGTCATTGTAGACCTGGATGTTCCACAGGTTGTCTAGGGTTTGATGACCTGTGCCTAGAATAGGTCACCAATATCACACCGGTGGGGGGTCCGGCACAGATCAGCTGATCGGGAGTAGCTTGCGCGCAGGAGACAGAGGATGGAGCTGTGTGGGTCTGGTGACCACTCCTTCGCCCGAGCTACTCCCGATCAGCTGATCTGTCTGGGTGTAGGGTGTGGGACCGATGTGATATTGATGATCAGTCCTAGGGCGAGGTCATCAGTTGTTAAATCCCAGACAACCCCTTAAAGAGGGTATGACTTAAAGGGCTACTTGGGTCTTGGAAGGATAATGTTTGTTCTGCCTTTTCCAGTGGTGACCTGCAGGTCTGCGGGAGTGCACATTGCACTTTTAATACGGCTCAAAAAGCTGTTGGAAAAGACAATTTTACACTCATCCCAGAGGGGACCAATGGAACAGAGGAGAGGATGAGCATCGTCTGGGACCGAGCTGTGGTGGGTATACAGTGCTGGAGTGAAGCTAGATGAGAGCAGAGCGCATAGCCTAGGAGATATGATGAGATCTTATGGACAGGCGGGCGTTGGCGCAAAGGACAAAATGAAACTTAAAGGGCTTGTCTAAGATTTTCTAAAAACTGTCAGAGAGCAAGGGGCTGTTTGTAATGAAGAAGGAACCTACATTTAAATGTCCGCCGCTCCGATCCCTGCTGGACCTGCAGCGGGCATGTGCTGCTCATCAGTCACTAGCCGCAGTGCTTATGCGCCATTCATAGTCTTTTGACTACTGCGGTCACGTGAATAATGAATGGCACATGACCACTGCAGGAACGGGAGTAGCAGTCCTTTTAAATGGTGAGTGCGGGTTTTTTCTTCATTGCTGGGGTTTTCCAGGACCCCCAAAAAGTTGTTAAATGCCGGTAATGTTTTAAAATAATAGTAAAAAAGGCCTGCTCCTGTGTTCAATCCTCTGCCGCTCAGGCAGTCACAGGCCTCACCGTTCATGTAAGGTAGTGAGGTACATCATGGCTGTAGCAAGACCAGTGCTGCAACGAGGATGTTACATTACTAGCTGTCAGAAGGGGAAGGAGACTGACTGGGACTTTTACAGAGACTATACTTATGGACGCCAGAAGGAGAAAGAGACTGACTGGAATACATTGACATCTATCAGATGGGGAACAGACTGGCTTGGAACTTACTTTAGATTATTTTTATGGCTGCCCGAGGGGAAAGGAGACTGAGTGAGGAACTTACTGGGGACTTTATTTACAGCTGCCAGGAGATGTAGGAGACTGACTAAGAATTTACTGTGGATTTCATTTATAGCTGTCCTAGGGGGAACGAGACTGAGTGAGAAACTTACTGGAAATTTTATTTACAGCTGCCAGAGGATGTAGGAGACTGACTAGGAAGTTACTGTGGATTTCATTTATAGCTGTCCTAAGGGGAACGAGACTGAGTGAGAAACTTACTGGAAATTTTATTTACAGCTGCCAGGGGATGTAGGAGACTGACTAGGACGTTACTGTGGATTATATTAATGGATAGACAAGAGGGAAAGCGACTGAATGAGGAACTTACTGGGGGCTTTATTTACAGCTGCCAGAGGATGTAGGAGACTGACTAGGACGTTACTGTGGATTATATTAATGGATGGATGAGAGGGAAAGCGACTGAATGAGGAACTTACTGGGGGCTTTATTTACAGCTGCCAGGAGATGTAGGAGACTGACTAAGAATTTACTGTGGATTTCATTTATAGCTGTCCTAGGGGGAACGAGACTGAGTGAGAAACTTACTGGAGATTTTATTTACAGCTGCCAGAGGATGTAGGAGACTGACTAGGACGTTACAGTGGATTATATTAATGGCTGGACAAGAGGGAAAGCGACTGAATGAGGAACTTACTGGGGGCTTTATTTACAGCTGCCAGGAGATGTAGGAGACTGACTAGGACATTACTGTGGATTATATTAATGGCTGGATGAGAGGGAAAGAGACTGAATGAGGAACTTACTGGGGGCTTTATTTACAGCTGCCAGAGGATGTAGGAGACTGACTAGGACATTACTGTGGATTATATTAATGGCTGGATGAGAGGGAAAGAGACTGAATGAGGAACTTACTGGGGGCTTTATTTACAGCTGCCAGAGGATGTAGGAGACTGACTAGGACATTACTGTGGATTATATTAATGGCTGGATGAGAGGGAAAGAGACTGAATGAGGAACTTACTGGGGGCTTTATTTACAGCTGCCAGAGGATGTAGGAGACTGACTAGGACGTTACTGTGGATTATATTAATGGCTGGATGAGAGGGAAAGCAACTGAGTGAGAAACTTACTGGAGATTTTATTTACAGCTGCCAGAGGATGTAGGAGACTGACTAGGACATTACTGTGGATTATATTAATGGCTGGACGAGAGGGAAACCGACTGAATGAGGAACTTACTGGGGGCTTTATTTACAGCTTCCAGAGGATGAAGTAGATTGACTGGGAACTTACTGGGGGTTATATTTATGGCTACTATATATTGAAGGTGGTGGTGTGGACTAAGGGGAAAATCATAAAAGTACCTGCACTGGGTTTTAGGAATTACAGACTAGAAAATAGGGAACTGGGTAAAAAAGACAAGGAAAAAAAAAGCTGAAAACAATGTAAGGCTACTTGCACATGTGCGCTTTCCCTTTCCGCTATTGAGATCCAAGATATGGGGACAAAACTGAACTAAATTAAACAGAATACACCAGAATGCGTTCCGTTCCGTTTGGCTGCGTCCCCATCGCGGACAGAATAATGCTGCAAGCAACGTTTTTTCTGTCCGCGATGTGGTGCGGTGCAAGACTGATCTGTCCTGACTCACAATGTAAGTCAATGGTGGCGGATCCGTTTTTCCTGACACAATAGAAAACGGATCCGCCCCCCATTGACCTACAATGGTTTTAGAGACGGATCAGTCTTGGCTATTTTAGAGGTAATACAACCGAATCCGTTCAGAAATGATGCAGACGGTTGTATTATCGTAATAATAGCGTTTTTGCTGATCCATGACGGATCCATCAAAAACGCTGGTGTGTAAGAAGCCTAAAGTAGTTCAAAGTTCTAATACTGTAATTAGATATAACATTTCTGTCAAATTCAATGTAGTCAAGGAGACGATTGAAGACTGACATATATGTACAGCTTTTGTTGTATTTGACTCTCAGTAGTGCAGTCTCAGGCTTTGGGCCTGTAACTGCAACCGAGCTGATCGCAGGAAAGTATTAAGATATAAAATGGCTTTCACATTTTATAGACACTAGAGAATTTTCCAGTGAAATATCTTGTAGTACATCTGCAGTATAGTATCAGAAGTGTGGCTTTTAGTGTGTTCCTGAGCTAAAGTGTTGTTTTTTTGTCTTTTTAGGTCACTGGGAAAATGGATGAAAACCAGTTTGTTGCCGTCACCAGTACCAACGCTGCCAAGATCTTCAACTTGTACCCCAGAAAAGGCCGCATTGCAGTGGGATCTGATGCTGATTTGGTGATCTGGGACCCAGATAGCGTAAGGACAATCTCAGCCAAGACTCACAACATCGTAAGTTTTTCAGATTTCCAGTCCAGTGGAAGCAGGTGGTCCTAGTTTTCACAGTCCTCGACTTTCACTGTATCTCATTGCAGTCTGTGGAGTATAATATCTTTGAAGGAATGGAGTGCCGCGGAAGTCCTCTGGTGGTGATCAGCCAAGGAAAGATTGTTCTGGAAGATGGCACTCTCCACGTCACCGAGGGATCTGGACGGTACATCCCCAGGAAACCATTCCCGGACTACGTGTACAAGAGGATCAAGGCCCGAAGCAGGGTGGGTGTTCTTATAATGAGCTCCTTGAGGGCGTGGCCTTATTTGTCAGCCCCGCCTTCCAGGGGATATACAACTTTTTGACATATTTTTAGGGATTCACTTTTTCAGTGTGGCAGAAATGACATGTTAGTGTTATTCTGCTGTTCGGTACGATTACAGCAATACCAAATTTATATAGTTTTTTACATTTCACTACTTTAGCACACAAGCAAAAATCGATGAAAATTCTTTTGTTTTTGGATCATCATTTTCAGAGAGCCATAACTTATTTAATGATGGCGTCGACAGAGCTGTGCGAGTTTTTTATTTTTGTGGGATAAGTAGATGTCTTCATAGGTATCATTTGGGGTACAGTCAACTTTTTTTACTTTTATTGTATGTTTTTGGTAAAAAAAAAACAAAGCGCAATTCTCGTGTCTTTTAAGGCCAAGGAGAAATAATGTGATTATTTCATAGTACTGGTCCTTGCAGATGTGACAATAGCAATAGTTTTTTTTTTTTTTACTTTTTCAGATTTTTTTACATAATACATTTTTTTTCTTTAATGTTTTTATTATATTTTTTACATTCCAATAGGGAACTTGACCATGTATGAACTTGATAGCTCATACTAGACTGAAACGCTTCCGTACTGCAGTGTATTATGCTTATCAGAATAAGGGTCCATTCACACGTCCGATTTTGCAATCCGATTCTGTTCCGAAAAAAATCGGAACGTTTAATCGGATCCATTCATTGCTATGGCCTCCGCAAAAATGCGGATAGCACTCATGGTGCTGTCTGCATCCGTGACTCCGTTCCGTTCCTCGGGATCCTTGCATGCGGATCCTGAAAAATGAAACACCTTGTCCTACTTTCTGTCCTACTTTCCGTTCCGTTTTCCCATTGTAGTCAATGGATCCGCAAAATCAACGGAAGACATGTAGTTTAGCAGCCGAATGTCATCCGATTTTGCGGATCCGTTTTTTTTGGTACTCTAGCAACATGTATTCCTCCTCCTCTCTTTTTTTATTTTTAAAAAAAAAAAAAAAAAAAGGAAACATGGAACGGATTCGGATGCACTTTAGTACAAAAACGGAGGGTTGTACAAAAAAACGGATCCGCAAAAAAACTCAACGTTTATCTGGAAAGGTAAAAATACTGACGTGTGAATGGACCCTAAGGCCTAATTCACATGTCCGTAGTGTGTTTTGCGGAAACACGGATCCGCAAAACACGGACGGCTGCAATGTGCATTCCGCATTTTGCGGACCGCACATTACTGGCACTATATAGAGAATGCCTATTCTTGTCCGCAATTGCGGACAAGAATAGGACATGTTCTATTTTTTTGCGGAAACGGAAACACAGATGCGGAAACACGGATGCGGAAATCACATAGTGTGTTGTCCACATCCATTCCTGCCCCTTTGAAATGAATGGGTCTGCAACCCTTCCGCAAAATTGCGTATGGGATGCGGATCCATTTTGCGGACGTGTGAATTAGGCCTAACACTGATATGCATCCTGTTGGTCCCTGTCTGTAGTAGGGCGTAACACGTGCACTAAGATAGCAAATCTTCAGGGTCGCTAACCTCTTGGGGGCCACAAACTCCTTAGGACAGTGCCCAATATGTATGACACATATCGACAAGGTCCACTTTTTTTTTTTTACACCATTAAATAGCAATGGAGATCTGTGGACTAGGTCTGAGATTGTGTGGCACCTAATGCTGCTAGGCTCCACAGACTTTCTGATCAGGTAATTTGTGGGCTCCCAACTCGCAGATCCCCTCTGATATTTTCACTTGTATCTGGGGCAGAAAATAATTTATACCGGGATTCTCGTTTGATGGATTTTGGAAGACGAGAAGCAAAACCAGTGTTTTATTCATAGGGAGAAAACAGTGATCTGTCATGGAAGAAAAGTGATAGGCCATCAGTTCTTGATCGTGAGGAACCTTGTGGATCATGAGGCCATTGGAGCAGCATACAGATGTGGACGTGACTGGTACTTCAGCTCAGGCCAATATCAGACCTTTGGTGGGCATTTGGGCACTACTTTAGTGCCTAACATACTCAGAGTTGATGCGGTGATGAAAAGCAATAGACTAGTCACCATTAATAGATGACATTTTGGTAGCTTCTCGGATGACTTCCTCATGATGACAGAGCATGATCATGAAGAAAAGAAAAAGAGTGGGTTTGATCATTGCATGGTTCTAGGGTCACCCCACGTGAATGTTCTTCATGTGGTCTTGTAAAACCTCCAGAAGTAGAAGATGCATGGGAAGTGCTTGTAGATAGCGGTGTCTTTTATTAAATGATAAGATATTGTCTCGCCAGCTTGCTGAGCTGCGTGGAGTTCCTCGTGGACTGTACGATGGACCTGTCTGCGAAGTCTCTGTGACTCCAAAAGCAGTAACGCCTGCCTCTTCTGCCAAGACGTCACCTGCCAAACAACCTGTGCAGCCCATAAGGAACCTGCACCAGTCTGGATTCAGCCTGTCAGGTGAGTTCTTAAAGGACATGGACACCTTTGCACTTATTTTTATTGTTCTTTTGCATAATGCAGAATTAAGTGACTTTCTAAATCTTTATTTCCTACTATTTTACCACAGAGTCTTTGCAACTTCAGTACATAACTGGATGCCCTGCTACTTCTAATATAGATCACAGTACACTGCTCCTGTTTCTCCTGCTCCCTTCTCTCAATATGAGAGGTAGTAGTGGGGAGGGGGAGGATATTGGAAATGCAGATCAGAAGAGGGAAGAAAGCATCCAAGTCTTCAGGAAGGGCAGGTCACACCAGCCAAACTGTATCAGAGTGTGGATAGGGTACAAAACATACACTGCACACTCTGCAGCGAGAGGGAAATCACACAGGCTAGGAGTAAACCAGAGATAGGAGTAAACCAAAGCTGTGCTAATACACGAGAGCTAGTGGAGATGGCAGCATCCTGGACACACCGATATCTCATATCCACCAAGTATTACTCAGAAGGAAAAGTCCACATGAGAAATTTCTGAAACTAGGAACAGGTTGTAAACTGCATATCAGAAATGAACATTAAAGAATGTGATACTGAGTGCAACTTTTTAAACTCAAGCTAACCACTAAATAAAGATTATTTTTTCCCAAAAAATGCATATACCACATGGTATATGTTTTTTCTTTATGCCTCTATATCACAGATAGACTGCTGCAATTTCTCATGTAGTAAATAAAATGGAAGACAGAGTAGATACTGTATCTGCAAATGGAGGCCAAAATAATAATTTTTTTCAAAATTCAAATAGAAATACAAATTTATTCAGTATTTGGTGTGACCACCTTTTGCGTTCAAAACAGCATTATTTCTACTAGGTACCCTTGGACACAGCTTTTTGAAGGAACTCCGAAGAGAGGTTGTTGGAAACAGCTTGGCGGCCTAACCACAGATCTTTTGTGGATTTGGGCTTGCTCAAATCCTTATATCTCGTCATGTAATCCCTCATGGACTTGATGTTGAGATCAGGGCTTTGTGGGGGCCATATCATCACATCCAGGACTTCTTGTCCTTCTTTACTCCGAAGATAGTTCTTTATGACATTGGCTGTATGTTTAGGGTTGTTGTTCTGTGGTAGAATAAATTTGGAGCCAATCAGACATCTCTCTGATGGTAATTGCATGATGGATAAGTATCTTCCTGTATTTCTCAACATTGAGGACACCATTAATCCTCAGCATATCCCCAACGAACAAACTGCCTTCTGTTACCGCCAAATATTTCCTATTTTGACTCACTGGTCCAGAGCGACTGCTGCTATTTTTCTGCACCCCAGATGCTATGTTTTTGTGCATAGTTGAGTCACTTGGATATGTTTCCATGATAAAGGTGAGGCTTTTTTACAGCAGTTCTTCCATTTCTGGTAAACCAATGGGTTTACCTTGGTCCCACTGATTTATACCAGTTTTGAGCTGATTGCAGTGCTGGACATCTTCCTGGTTTCGAAGGGAAGCATGAATTGTCTTTCATCTGCTGGCTGATCCCTCATACACATCTACAGTCCTCAACATTGCCGTTTCTTTGTGTTTCTTCAGAAGATCCTAATACAGCACATTGTGAAACTCAAGTCTACTTTGAAATGTTTGCTTGTGCCAAACCTTGATGATGGAACATAAGTATTTAGTGTTTTGTTGCTGAGCACAGTCTTGTGTATGAGCTGTAACACAAAATGAACTTCCGCAACCTCACCTTTGTAGCAGAGTTTGTTCTGCACCCAGTTTTAAGTTTCTTTTACAGCTTTTTTTGTTTCAGATAATGACTGTGTTTCAACTTACATATAAAAATGAATATCACACTTGTTTGGTATAACTGGTTAATCATACACCTGTATCCTACAAAATCCCTGACTGACCACCTAGAAGAATCGATGCTGTTTTAAACGGCAGAGGGTGGTCTCACCAAATATTGATTGGATTTTGATTTCTCCTTTGCTTCATTCACTTTGCATTTTGTTGGTTCATAAAGAAATAAACTTCTATTTTTTAAAGCATTCTTACTTTACAGCACTTTTTCCACACTTGCTTACATCTTTTGCACAGATAGATAGAAAGAAAATCGGAATTGTGTTCAAGGATGTCCAATGTGTGTTTAATACTTTCTCTTGTCTTGTTCCTACAGGGGCACAGGTTGATGACAATGTTCCTCGTCGCACTACTCAGCGGATTGTGGCGCCTCCCGGTGGCCGTGCCAACATCACTAGTTTAGGCTAGACCCAAACTAAATCTCCTGCCCCATGATTCCGTTCCTTTTCCAAGATGAGTTATTTCCAAAAGATTTACCGATTCCTGGCTTTTTTTTTAAATCTTGGGGGCAGTGACTTTTTTTTTTAGGAGCAGATACCAACAGTCTAGGAGACACGAGTGTAACATCACTCATACACACGTATATGTATGTATATGTACTTCTGTACATGTACCCGTATGTAAAGGATGCCTGCAGTGAGTTCATCACAGGTATCAGTTGGTCTATTTGCATGTGCGAGGGTATAATCGGGTTAAATAAGTGAGCCCCACAAGACCTGTCCTTCCTAGTGACCATTAACCCCCCTCTTTAACTCGACACCCCCCGGTCGTTCTTTTGTACTGACGTGAAAGGTCACCTTGCAGGAAACATCTCAGTCTTGCCACGTTCAGGTTATGGATTTAGGATTATACATCTCTATGAGAAGATAAATCAGTGCTTAGAAGAAGACATGTTCTTTTCCATCATCTACTAAACAATCACGTAAATACATTTCACCTATGGTAGCTCAATTTATTTTTTATTGATTTTATAGTAATCAAGGTACTTACGTTACTTCATCATTACTCACCAACTAGTACGCCTCAGAAAGACCTTAATGCAAGACTAAGGCTAGATGACAGCAAAGACCTCCTGCCGAGAACGCCAAATTTTGCAGTTCATGTTGGGTGTAGGTCGTTCAGAGGGGACCCGGGTGCCGACATTGCAGGGTAGATGTTCCATTCAACCAGTTTTTAACCCATTGTGGGATTTGTGGTTGTGTTCCTGAGTGCAGGAGATGTTGTGCTTATGCTAATAAATGTGTCTAGAATGAAAATGTGCTCTCTCCGATGTCTTAAATAGCAAAGAGATAAGTCGTGTGTCCTTTACCCCCTGTAAACACTGTGTTCTTATTTCTTACCACAGGATCCACTAATAAAATGTTGTGCTTTCAACAAATTCGTCTGGCACGTTCCTCATAACTGTACCGTAAATCCATACGTGGTTTGTTTAAAGGAGTCGTACTGTATCTTATGTACATTTTCTGTAGTTCCTTGTTATCAGCCATTAAAGAAGCTCTCCCCTTTTTATTTTGCCTGTATTACTAACCTCTAGTGTTGATCACGAATTTTCGAAGTGCGAATTTTAATCGCGAATATCAGCACTTCGAGAATTCGCAAATATTTAGAATATCGCTAAATATATTCGCAATTGCGAATATTCGTTTGATGCAAATTTTTTATATGCAAATTTTCGCAAGCAAGAACATGTCCAGACATTATTTTCTTGTTTGCGAAAATTCGCATGAAAATTAGCATAAATTAGCATAAAAATTAGCACAAATTTGCATAAAAAATTGCATAAACTGGTATTTAAAAGGTATCTTTTAAATGCCAGTTTATGCGAATTTTTATGCAAACAAGAAAAAAATTTCTGGACATTACGAATTTTCGAATATATGGCGAATATACGCCCAAATATTCGCGAAATATCGCAAACTCGAATATTGCCCCTGCCGCTCATCACTACTAACCTCCAGTATTCCATTGTAGTTTGTTATACCTTAACTCAGTTGCATCCATACATTTTGAACCTTTTCATTATGTGAACCTAGTTATGTGATCTCAAGTTTGACACCTTGTGTAAACTGGAACTCTATCCTATTTGCTTCACCAATCAAATACCCCCTAGCAGCTCTCAGGCCCCACATGCCCTGCCTGTACTATCTGTGTGTGCTGACTCTCCAGTGTAGTTCTATGGGATGTAGCTTCACACTGGTCTCCCTGCCTCCTGCATCTAAGCGCTGAAGGGGTGAGAGAGATAACAGGGCAGACAGATAGAATACATAGGATATGTATGATACATAGCATCACATAGGAATACATAGAATGTCTGCAGTGTGAGGGGGACAGCAGCTGTGTCACTAATCTGTCATTGCTGCCCTCAGAGGGCACAGAGCAGTTAAATGTGGTGCGTCTCCGGACTCTCTGTCTCTCCAAAGGCAAGCCTGACAGGAAATGCAGGATTTATTAAGAAAACCATAACTGAGAGTAAAAGGAATTAATATGGCTGCCAACCCACAAATTGCACATTAAATAAAATTGGTATACACAAGGTATACACAAGAACCTCTGTCTTATTCCTTAAAGAGCACCTGTCACCTCTCCTGACATGTCTGTTTTAATAGATTCATTCATTTCCCATGTAATAACAATTCTGGAGCATCTTTTCTTTTGGCTCTATGTTGTGCCATTCCTTTATTATTTCTACTAGAAGTTATGAATGAATTGCTAGCAGCCTTCAGTAAGGGTACAGAGGGGTGGTAACCAGTTGGGGGTTTGTCCCTGCACAGTCTGAAAATGGCAGCACTCATTGGATAGAGTGACTCTGTGCAGGTACACACCCAACTGGTTACCACCCCTCTGTACCCTTACTGAAGGCTAATATTAATTTATTCATAACTTCTAGTAGAAATAATAGAGGAATGGCACAACATAGAGTCATAAGAATAGATGCCCCAGAATTGGTATTACATGAGGAATGCATGTAGCTATTAAAACTGGCATGACAGGAGAGGAGAGAGGTCCTCTTTGAAAATAAGCTATCCTACACTACTATAGGCAAAGAAAAAAAATCCCAGAGTGCTTCTTTAACCCCTTCAGGACATCTGCGTACGGCGGAAGTCTGGTCTTTAAATATTGCACTCACTTGTGAATGCAACAGGCACCATAGCCACCAGGTTTCTGCTGTTTTACACAGCAGAGGCCTAGGGCTAATGTCTGCCGATCACAGATATTTAACTCCTCAGATGGGGTCAAAAGTGACCTCGGTATCAGAGCGGTGAAAATGCAGAAGCTGCATGCTCCCAAACCAGTAACATCTTTTCCCTGCTAAGATCGGGGAAGCTGTTACATTACAGTGATAGGCTGGAGCCTGCTTGAGGCTGTGATGCCTGTCACTGGTATATTCTATCAGAGGCCTGCAACTGGCAGCACTGCATTCGAATAGACTGAATGCTGTATTCTGTAATGGATAAAAATGTATTACAGCATACAAATGACATTCTTATGATTGCTTGTTATAGTCACCTTGGGTGACTTAAAATAAATAAATATATATGTGTGTGTGTTCAAATCACCCCCTTTTCCCCCCAATAAAAATAAATATTTTAAAAAATAAACATCATAGGAATTGCCACATCCAAAAAATGCCAGTACATTCTTTATAAAATGTCAGTACTGGCAACTCTTTTTTTAAAGAGTGACTGCACTTTAACACAATTTAATTTCATTCAATAGGGAATGTTGCAAATAGAAAATTTCTAAATCACTTCATTTACAAAATCTGCCTTCATTCACATGAAAAAAAGCTGTAAAGTCATAGCCACAAGAGGTCTCACGTCCACCTAATTTGCAGTCCACTGCCTGGCCTGAAGGCAAGATCTTTCACTAGTAACAGAGACTGCAGAGAGGAAGTGTTAGCGTGTCAGAACTAGCAAAGATTCTGAGCCTGATAAATCAACTGCTTCTACACTGCTTCTTGTTTTTTTTTCTGTAAGTGTGATTTATTCCTCCTTATCAGCTTTCTGAGCTCTCTAGAATAAAACATAATGGGAAGTAAGGGAAATGAAATGACTGCATACAGTACTGCCAGAAGGGAGACTTCCTGCTTGTGAGAGAAATGCATCTAACTATGCAGCTGAAACAGGGAACAATTAGGAGTTTCATCATGACTTTTTTGACATTTTTTGACAGCCACCACTAGGGGGTGCTAACTGCCTATTGATGTCAAGAGCCCATATTGAGTTCAAAGGCAGCTGTATAAGTCTATTAGCAGCAGGCTCCCCCTAGTGGTGGCTGCAGGCAAACACTATGATTATGTGTGAAGCATGGGAGGCAGTTCAGTGTCTGTCCTGTCAGACCGTAGTTGCATGGACGGCCTCTCCTATTTAAAAAAAAATGGATCCATCTACAGACCCAAAAACATTTTTTTCTCTTCGTGTTTACATTATATAGCCCTTATTCTATATGACAAGCAGAATATTTTTTGGTGACCATTTTTTTTGTAAAACCTTCTATGAATTACACCTGTCTATATTTATAGTGAATAGATCGAAACATGAAAAGGTTTCTGAGAATATTTTACCATGGGCAGTACTGTAGCTCGTAATAAAGTGGGTGTAGATCTTTAAAGGCTTATATAGTACTAAAAAAACATGGCTGCTTCCAAAACCAGTGTCATACATGTCCACCCACAGGTTATGTGGGGTATTGCAGGTCAGCTATTCATCCTTCTTTGGCTCTTTCACTTTGGGAGTTGTTCTCATTATGTTTAACATTTGAGATTTTTCTAAAACACTTATTTCAAGATAGTGTCAAGTATTCCATTAATTAAAGTGTTGCTTAATTACACTTATATACAACTAAAGCTAAAAGGATATATATATATATTGTGGGGAGTCGCTCTGGTAGACAGCGGTGCGGGTGCAGTATAGAGGCAAAAGGGAGTCCAGAAGGTGCAGCAAACAGTGTTTTATTCACACTTGCATCAAAAATAAACAGCGAACAGTCACTTGGTGTTAAATCACACACATCAGAAAACGTGAGGTAAAACAAAATGTCCAAACACAGGTTCTAATCACCTGGGAGGTTTTAGGTGCGGGTTCGCACCTGGCTGTCGGCCCAGCCGCAAGATAAACCACGTCAGGCTTCCAGGCCGTCTGCACTCCTCCTTGCTGGGCTCCTGCTTCCAGCCCAGAGAGCTCCACAGCACCATCTGCAGCTCCAGGACAATCACCTCCTCCACACCCAGCTGCTGGCTGTGTTATAAAGGCCCGGGAAAACCCGGCCTGGACCGTGGGGAGTAGGCACCCACCCAACTCTTGGCCTACTCCCAGTAAGAGCCGGCCCGGATTGGCTTTGCAGCCAAACTAAATAGCAAGGTGTCAAGCAGCACTAGCTGCTGCTGACACACCAAAAATCCGGCTCTTACCTCACCGAGGCCAGGAACCTCGGTGACACGTACCTCCCGTCGACCACAGTACCTTGCACCTTACCACAATATATATATATATATATATATATGTATAAATGTGAGTAACTAGAAGATAAACTAGGAAACCAAAAAGAACCTGTGGATTACTGGAAAAACGTGTCTTACAGGTGATGTCTTCACTTTCCTTATCTTTTCCATCCGACCCAGACCGCCATGACGGCATCATTGGCCCCTCACTCATGCAGCCCATCTCTAGCCTCTGTTGCAATACTTCCTTATACTTTAATCCCACCAATAACATGTCTGTTGTGCCCCCCATTGCTGTTACTATGGTGTAGTCCAATCCCTCCAAATATTATACTGTCAAAAATATAACAGGACAGCTACAGATAAATGTAGGGGCATGTCTGGGCCCAGCAAACTTTAAGACCCCAAAATTATTTCAAATCCCAAAGCAGGCCCCTATATTCAGATCTTGGACCAGAGAGGGTGGGGAATATTTAGACCCCAGATCAAACTCCTACTTATATTCACTGCTCTTCGCTCCTATTCGTCTTTTACTACTGATGCCGACTGCCACACACTGGGTTCTGATGTCAGGACCAGGGTCCAACTGCCCACCTGGCAATTCTGGCAAATGCCAGACGGGCTGGTGGGAGAGTGGGCTACCTGCTGGTTTGTTGCTAGGCAAAAACTTTTGGGACTTGGGCCCCGGAATTTTTTTGCCCAGGGTGCCGAAAGTGGTGGCCACCACTCAACTGTATTGCAGCCCTCAGAACGAAAATACTGTGGAATAGTGCGGTGGGACATAGAAACCAATGGTTCCCGGCCCTGCCATTCACTTTCATAGGCCACAGGCTACTAGGCCTGAAGCCTATGAGGCAGCATGGGTGGTTGCAAAGTGGCAGACCATGAGGCACACTAACACATGGAGCACCACTTTGGTGAGTATTTTTTTTTTCCCCTGTCACCTTTGTGGCAGTAACGGTAGTAGTGTCACTGAACAAACGATTTACCCTTAAAACGTCACTTTTATTAATAATGACTGAAAATATTCCCACATCAAAAAAAATAATACTTATATAATACAAATGTTGCAAAGGAGACAATTATCACAATATAGGGGTATACTGTTGTAGGCATCAGTTATTACCACAGGTGTGGTTACTCACGGTACTTTGGACCTCAATAGTGGGGGGGTTTCGTTCACCAGGTCACTCTGTGGAGGTGCCTGAATGTCAGATGCTGCAACACTATTCAATGGCTCTTTGAACCATCCAGGGGGACACGGGAAACGACTGGAGAAAATCCGCTTGTAGGCAGTGAGATACTATCCCTGTTGATCTATACTGTCCCTGCCTAAAAGCAGAGTAATCGTCCCAATCGGGCGGCCCCACTTATTGGTGGCTGTTCCCTCTCCTAAGAATCCCTACCTGCATATAGGGGAAACGCGTCGGGACGCACTGTAATTTGGAGACATCACGCTATATGGGGAAATCCTAGAATTTCCCCATATAGCGTGATGTCTCCACATTACAGGGCGTCCCGACGTGTTTCTCCTATATACAATAAATCGGGGACCATTTCTGTAGGGTGCACGGTGGCACTTAGATGGAAGAAGCCAGTGGATGTACTGACCTGCAGCAAGGAAATGATTATCTGCTGCAGGTTTAAATATCCTTCACTGTCCAATGCCATGATCGGCGTGTATCCTATCCAGTTGCGCATGCGCCCGCAATGTGCACGCGTCTGTGCCTATTACGCATGCGCCCACATGGAGCCAATAAAATTATACCTCAATAGAAAGAAAAGAAAGGTGTAAAAGATATAATATTGATATATAATTGGTCAAGAGTGATGAAACCCATCTCTAATTTATGATCCACATCTGAGCCACTGTTTTAGTTGGCCAGGCATATGGACAATATGGAAATGTCTATAGAGATTTGATGATGCCCGCGCTGCCGTTGTAGAGAAGAAGAGAGAGATTGCACTAAATGACACTCCGTGGAGTGCGTCGCTGCTGGTCTAGAGGGGGTTTAATTGCCCGAACCTCTAATCAGTGTGAGAACATCAAGAAATAAATAACTAGACCCGCGCTGACTTTCTACTGCTATGTGGTAATATTGTTAGTGTGCTGCCTCCAATCGTCAACATCCACAAAACAACTGGATAATTACTTGCCAATGATGTTGCGGGGTATGCAAAGTTCTCAAGGATGGTAGCGCTGCTGTGCTGAGAGTCTTCAGTTTCCTGTGCTAGCGCGCGCTCCCGGCTGGTGACATGTGCGCACGAGGGAAACCACGCTGGTAATCCTAGCGAGCGAAACTTCCATGTGACGTCACACTGACCCATTTCGAAATAAGGGGAAAGAACAAAGAATCATAATCAAAGAAGAAGCTGAGTTCATAAATGTTCAATCCCCTTGAATAGCTATTCCAAAAAAAAAAAACATTCCTGCCTTGTACTCTCATATGGCGGAAAATGTGGGCTGCTCTTCAGAATTGTCACTGTGCAGTAAGGTGCACGCCACCATTGACACCATAGAGGAACAGTTACGGCCAGGGACAGTACATGTCTTACTCTCCCACCGGGTCAATGTTTTGCACAGCAGGAGTGATGCTGACCGCAGCAATGAGGCCAGGTCCTATTGACACCTCCATGTTTGTGCCGGTCTAGTTTCCACCTTTCACCCTATCCACCTTCTCCTTCCACGTCCTCCTCAATGCACATCCTCCTAAACAGAGACAGGGCAGAGCGTTGCTTCTACTCGCCCTCCCTTCTTTCATATTTGTAAACTGAAGCGTCGCCATGCTGTCTTGTACTGACAGCATGGAAATAACTGATGAGCCTGGGTGAGAGAAGGCACAGTGAATGAGTTTCCAATCTGCATCAAGCAGCAGATGTTCTGCTGGGCATCTCCCCGCCAACTCCAACTAGGAGATACGGCCAGCAACATTGGCAGGAGCTGTGTGGCTGCGCTGCATTTGAGATCTACAACTCCCTGTTCCCTGCGTGGTGCACAAGATAAATTTGGTAGTGCAACACTATTTAAACTACAGTTCCCGGCGAACATAGCTTGTTCGCGTTCGCCGCAGCGGGCGAACACATGCAATGTTCGTCCGCCCCCTATACATCATCATTGAGCAAACTTTGACCCTGTACCTCACAGTCAGCAGACACATTCCAGCCAATCAGCAGCATACCCTCCCTCCCAGACCCTCCCATCTCCTGAACAGCATCCATTTTAGATTCATTTGGAAGCTGCAGTCTTAGTGAGAGGAGGGAGAGTGTAGTTGCTGCTGATTTAATAGGGAAATCGATAGCTAGGCTAGTGTATTCAGTGTCCACTCCAGTCCTGAAAGACTCATCTGATCTCTGCTGTAAGGACAGCGTCCTGACAGCACCCCAAAAAGCCCTTTTTAGGGCTGCAACATTAGTCTGCTTTTTTTTCCCTCCATATACATATTGCAGTTGCCTGGCCTGCCTGTGTGTGAGGAGCTGCAGGCCCACAGACTGTAGTGTGCCCACTGCCAGTGCCCACCCCTGTCATCCCGTGTGGCACAGGACTTTGCATAAAAAAAGGCATTTCATTTGTACACTTTAGTGTAATTTCAGCTGCTTGCTTGCTAGTGTGTGTCAGGCCGACTTCCACTGACTGCAGTGTGCCCACTGCCAGTGCCCACCCCTTGTCATCCCGTGTGGCACAGGACTTTGCATAAAAAAAGGCATTTAATTTTTACACTTTAGTGTAATTTCAGTCGCTTGCCTGCTGCTAGTGTGTGTCAGGCCGACTTCCACAGACTGTAGTGTGCCCACTGCCAGTGCCCACCATTCATACCGGGTGGCACAGTAGCTTGCCGATAAATAAGGCATTTCATTTTTACACAATAGTCTAATTTCAGTTGCTTGCCTGCTGCTAGGGTGCGTCAGGCCGACTTCCACTGACTGTAGTGTGCCCACTGCCAGTGCCCACCACTGATACCGGGTGGCACAGTACCTAGCACGCGTAGTACCACTTATCTAAAAAAAAATGACAGGCAGAGGCAGGCCACCCTCCAGGGGCCGCCGTGGTCGTGGTGCTTTGATTTCCACTGTCCCTGGAATAATGCCCAGTGTTCAGAGGCCACGTACCCTGAACCTGAAAAATTCAGAGGACGTAGTTGACTGGCTTAGACAGGACACCCAATCTTCAACAGCTTCCGCTAAGAACCTTGACGCACCATCTTCCTCCAGCTCAGCTTCGGTCACCTGCTCTCAAGTTACCATGCACCCGCCCGTCGCCACCACCACCACTACCACCACAGCCACCACAGCCGCTTCACTTGATCCGTCAGAGGAGTTATTTACACATCAGTTGGATGCAATTAGTGATGCGCAACCATTATTGCCAGATGATGTAGATTACAGGGATATGTCTCAGTCAGGCAGGATTACACACATGGACGTACAGTGTGATGATGATGATGATGATGTTGCACCCGCTGCTGCTTCCTTTGCTGAGGTGTCAGATACAAGTGAAGCGGTTGATGATGACGATGTGTCCACGGATGCCACGTGGGTGCCTGCTCGAAGAGAAGAAGAGGGGGAAAGTTCAGAAGGGGAGACAGAGAGAAGGAGGAGACAAGTTGAAAGCAGGGGGAGGTTGTCGCAAGGAGTTAGTGGCACAGTCAGACAGCATGTATCGGCACCTGGGGTCAGCCAGACAGCACGCCAGTCAACACATGCTCTTGCCACCACCAGAATGCCGTCATTGCAAAGCTCAGCAGTGTGGCATTTTTTTGTGTGTCTGCCTCTGATAAAAGCAATGCCATTTGCAACCTGTGCCAAAAGAAACTGAGTCGTGGGAAGTCCAACACCCACCTCGGTACAACTGCTTTGCAAAAGCACATGATCTCACATCACAAACGCCTATGGGATCAACACATGCGTACAAGCAGCACACAAACTCAAAGCCACCATGCTCCTCCTGGTCCAGCATCTTCAGCCATGTCAACCACTGCTGTCCTCCCTGCCCCCTCTCAACCAACCGCCACTCCGCCTCTCACCTTCAGCAGTTCCTGCTCATCTGCCCACAGTCAGGTGTCTGTCAAGGACATATTTGAGCGTAAAAAGCCAATGTCACAGAGTCACCCCCTTGCCCGGCGACTGACAGCTGGCTTGTCAGAACTCTTAGCCCGTCAGCTTTTACCATACCAGCTGGTGGAGTCTGAGGCCTTCAAAAAATTTGTCGCTATTGGGACACCACAGTGGAAGGTACCCAGACGAAATTTTTTTTCACAAAAGGCAATCCCTGATATGGGACGTAACAGGGATTAAACTGATGAGAATAGTACTACAGAAAATACCATTCATGACGGGAGTGACAGTAAATTGCACGGCGCAGACGCAGTGACCGTGGATAAAAACAAAGGGGAGGGAGCCAGCGTTTTTTTAACCATCTCCCCGTTCGAAAAAATCAATTCAATTCACCTTTTTCGGGAACCCTTGGTGTTGTACGTGGCTGGGTGGAGGAAGAAACCTTCAATGACATCACCGGGACGTGGCTAGCTTGGTATCCAACCTTGTGCAAATGGGGAGTTTGCGGTTGTGCAAATGGACTGTTTGCGGTGCATTAAAAGGGGAGTTTGGTCTGTCAATGTCTGAGAAGTGGGCGTAACCCTTACACTACCTGATCGATACAACATCATACCTGATCGTATACACACACTGGATGTTTTAAAGCATGTTATTCCAAACAGTTGGTTTGATTCTAGCTAGTCTTCCTACTGCTGTAAGGGACCACAGTAAGTAAGAATCTTGATATCACTGCTCTATATTGTATTTATTTATTTTTTCCCCTCTCTTTTCCTGTGTAATCCCCATTTAGTATGACTTCCATTATTGACAGCGCCGTCCAGTGCACATCTTGTATGATGTATGCAGTCCTGGAACAGCCGTTCGAGGGTGTATATGTTTGTTCAAAATGTGAGCAAATTACCCGTTTGGAATCGCGCATCGAGTCTCTAAACAGGCGAGTTGCAACACTGAAAGCCACTGACAATTTGGAAAAGAGTTTGCTGCTCACTGAGCAAGCACTCTATGGGGTAGATGTGGGGGAGGGTGGTAGCGAGGAGGCTGAGGAGAGTGAGGTAGTTAGCTGGGTAACAGTAAGAAAGCGGGGTAGAGGGAAGAGTGCCAGGGAGGCTAGCCCTGATCTGACACACCCCAACAAGTTTGCACGGTTGGCAGATGAGGGGTATGACAGTTCAGGGACGGCACTGCTGCAGCAGGACACTTCCTCTGCCAGTCAGGGGAATGTCAGCTCCAGTAAGCAGGGGACCAGGAGAGCAGGGCAGGCCAGACAGGTGCTGGTAGTGGGAGACTCAATTATTAGGGGTACAGATAGGGCGATCTGTCACAAAGACCGTGATCGCCGAACAGTGTGCTGTCTTCCTGGCGCTAGAGTTCGACACATCGCGGATCGGGTTGACAGATTACTGGGAGGGGCTGGAGAAGATCCAGCGGTCATGGTCCATATCGGAACCAATGACAAAGTTAGAGGAAGGTGGAGAGTCCTTAAAAATGATTTCAGGGATTTAGGTCAAAAGCTTAGGGCAAGAACCTCAAAAGTAGTATTTTCTGAAATACTGCCTGTACCACGAGCCACACAAGAAAGGCAGCGGGAGATTAGGGAGGTTAACAAGTGGCTCAAGAACTGGTGTAGGAAGGAGGGGTTCGGGTTCCTGGAGAACTGGGCCGACTTCTCTGTTGGCTACAGGCTCTATCATACGGACGGGCTGCATCTCAATGGGGAAGGGGCAGCTGTGTTGGGGAGAAAGATGGCTAGAAGGTTGGAGGAGTGTTTAAACTAGGGACTGGGGGGGAGGGTAATTACATTATAGGAGGGGAAGATAGTGCAGATCGAGACCAGGGGCGAGGTAGTGTGTCTGGGGGAGGAATGGAAGGAGGGACTAGAACAGCTCAGAATGAAAGATGTAGGGTAAAAAATGCACATAAACCTGTCAAATGTATGTATACTAATGCCAGAAGCCTGACTAACAAGACTGGGGAACTGGAATTAGTGATGTGTGAGGAGGACTATGACGGAGTGGGAATAACTGAGACATGGCTGGATGATAGCTATGACTGGGCAGTTAATATAAAAGGTTACAATCTGTTTAGAAAGGATCGTCAAAACCGGAGAGGTGTAGGGGTCTGCCTCTACGTGAAGTCGTGTCTAAATCCCGTAATTCGAGAATACATCTCTGAGGGACATGAACATGTGGAGTCACTGTGGGTAGAAATACATGGAGCAAAAAACAATAATAAATTACTAATTGGAGTTTACTATAAACCACCTAATATACCAGAGTCCACAGAAAATCTATTACTAAACGAGATAGACGAGGCGGCAAATCATAATGAAGTCGTTATCATGGGGGACTTCAACTACCCAGATATAGACTGGGAAACTGAAAGCTGTACATCCCATAAAGGAAACAGGTTCTTGGCAATAGACAAAGACAATTACCTTTCCCAACTGGTTCAGGATCCCACTAGAGGGACGGCCATACTGGACTTAGTATTAACCAATAGACCTGATAGAACAACAGATGTGCAGGTTGGGGGACACCTGGGAAATAGTGACCATAAAGTTATAACCTTCCAATTATCCTTCAAACGAGAGTTTCTAAAGGGAGGAACAAAAATACCAAACTTCAAAAAAGCAAAATTTAGCCAACTAAGCGAGGCCATAGGCCTAACTAACTGGGACAAAGTCCTCAAAAATAAAAAATACAACCATAAAATGGGAGATTTTTAAAAGCATTGTAACATCTAATTGTGAGAGGTACATACCTTATAGGAATAAAAGGCTAAGGAACAATAAGAAACCAATGTGGATAAATGGAACCGTAAAGAAGGCAATAAATGACAAAAAGAAAGCATATAAATCGCTAAAACAGGAGGGGAGCCGGGAAGCACTGATAAATTATAAGGAAAAAAATAGAATATATAACAGAAAATATGTAAAAAACTAATAAAATTTGCCAAACTAGAGACCGAGAGATTAATTGCCAAAGAGAGTAAAACTAACCCTAAAATATTCTTCAATTATATAAATAGTAAAAACTATAAATCTGAAGGAGTCGGCCCTCTACATAGCAATGAGGGGGGTGTTGCAGAGAGCGACGAGGATAAAGCAAAACTATTAAATATTTTTTTCTCCACTATATTCACTGAGGAAAATAAACTGTCAGATGAAATGCAGAATGTAAAAGTAAATCCCCCATTAAAAGTGCCCTGTCTGACCCAAGAAGAAGTACAACAGCAACTTAAAAAGATTAAAATAGACAAATCGCCAGGACCGGATGGCATACACCCCCGTATCCTAAGGGAATTAAGTGATGTCATAGCCAGACCATTATTTCTGATATTTACGGACTCTATAATAACAGGGAATGTTCCACAGGATCGGCGCATAGCAAATGTGGTGCCAATATTCAAAAAGGGTCCAAAAACAGAGCCTGGAAATTATAGGCCGGTAAGTTTAACATCTATTGTTGGTAAACTGTTTGAAGGGTTTCTAAGACATGCTATTTTGGAGTATCTCAATGAAAATAAGCAAATAACGCCATATCAGCATGGCTTCATGAGGGATCGGTCATGCCAAACTAATTTAATCAGCTTCTATGAGGAGGTAAGTTCTAGACCTGACAGCGGCGAATCAATGGATGTCGTATATCTGGACTTCTCCAAAGCATTTGACACTGTACGACATAAAAGGTTAGTATATAAAATGAGAATGCTCGGACTGGGAGAAAATGTCTGTATGTGGGTAAGTAACTGGCTGAGTGACATAAAACAGAGGGTGGTTATTAACGGTACACACTCAGATTGGGTCACTGTCACTAGTGCGGTACCTCAGGGGTCAGTATTGGGCCCTATTCTCTTCAATATATTTATTAATGATCTTGTAGAAGGCCTGCACAGTAAAATATCTATTTTTGCAGATGACACTAAACTGTGTAAAGTAATTAACACTGAAGAGGACAGTTTTCTGCTACAGAGGGATCTGGATAGATTGGAGGCTTGGGCAGAAAAATGGCAGATGAGGTTTAACACTGACAAATGTAAAGTTATGCACATGGGAAGGAATAATGCAAGTCACCCGTACATATTAAATGGTAAAACACTCGGTAACACTGACATGGAAAAGGATCTAGGAATTTTAATAAACAGCAAATTAAGCTGCAAAAACCAGTGTCAGGCAGCTGCCGCCAAGGCCAATAAGATAATGGGTTGCATCAAAGGGGCATAGACGCCCGTGATGAGAACATAGTCCTACCACTTTACAAATCACTAGTCAGACCACACATGGAGTACTGTGTACAGTTCTGGGCTACTGTGAACAAGACAGACATAGCAGAGCTGGAGAGGGTTCAGAGGAGGGCAACTAAAGTAATAACTGGAATGAGGCAACTACAGTACCCTGAAAGGTTATCAAAATTAGGGTTATTCACTTTAGAAAAAAGACGACTGAGGGGAGATCTAATAACTATGTATAAATATATCAGGGGTCAGTACAGAGATCTCTCCCATCATCTATTTATCCCCAGGACTGTGACTGTGACAAGGGGACATCCTCTGCGTCTGGAGGAAAGAAGGTTTGTACACAAACATAGAAGAGGATTCTTCACGGTAAGAGCAGTGAGACTATGGAACTCTCTGCCTGAGGAGGTGGTGATGGTGAGTACAATAAAGGAATTCAAGAGGGGACTGGATGTATTTCTGGAGTGTAATAATATTACTGGTTATAGCTACTAGAGAGGGGTCGTTGATCCAGGGAGTTATTCTGACTGCCTGATTGGAGTCGGGAAGGAATTTTTTTTTCCCCTTAAGTGAGGAAAATTGGCTTCTGCCTCACAGGGGTTTTTTGCCTTCCTCTGGATCAACTTGTAGGAAACAGGCCGAACTGGATGGACAAATGTCTTTTTTCGGTGTTATATACTATGTTATATACTATGTTACTATGGATTAAAACCCGACTCTGCGTCCACTACGTAATTTTCCATGGGAGTTTTGCCCTAGATCCCCCTCCGGCATGCCACAGTCCAGGTGTTAGACCCCTTGAAACAACTTTCCCATCACTATTGTGGCCAGAAAGAGTCCCTGTGGGTTTTAAAATTCGCCTGCCAATTGAAGTCTATGGCAGTTCGCCCGGTTCGCCCGTTCGCGAACATTTGCGGAAGTTTGAGTTCGCTGTTCGCGAACGGAAAATTTTATGTTCGCGACATCACTAATGACCACCCATTGCAATGTTAGAAGGAGACTGAGCGGCGGGCAGGTCCAGCGCCAGGGGTCTCTTCTACAGGTGTTATGTGAGTTTTTGTCATAACGCCAGTTGCATTTCAGCAAAAAGGGACTAAGTCTCCCTTTGTAGAAGGTGATGGTGTAGGAATGCCAGAGTGGTATGAGGGCTGTCTAAAGTGTTTCTTTTGGTGCGGCTTTTGCACTTGTCACGGTGCAACTACCTTGATATCCTGAACCCCAAGCGTGGTCGTCCGCAGCAGTGAAAATAGGGTGAATTCTTGAGGAATTAGTTGAATAAATGCAGTCCAGACTGTTACTAAAGTAGTCAACAGCTTTACTTGAATAAACTTCCATCAGGGAACAATCTTCCAACTTTATCTTGGTTACCAGCAAGCTTTGGCATGAAGTTCTGGCAGGCAAACACCCTCAGCTTTACTACATCTGAACTCTTTCAGCTCTGCTATGTTGGCTGGATTCAATAGGAACTTTTCCTAGTCTGCTTTCAGCTGAAACATCTCTCTTTGTCTGACTCTATCTTGTTCTCCTGGCTTCTGAGGCTTGTAGCTTTGACCTCTATGCCCAGCAGAGCAGACTGTGCTCTGCTGGCTGGCACACAGCCTTCCCCTTATAGGGGGTAAGCTAGACTGAACTCAAACTAACTCAACTCCTCCCTCTCTAGAGAGGGGGCCAGAATGGAAGAAGGGCTATATTCTAGCTAACATAGCTCTGCCAGAAGTGCCGCCATCTGCTGGTGAACCAGGCACATTGCACTTAAGATCAAATCACTGACAAGCTAATAGTCGTTTGCGTTCCACCATGAAAAATAATTCACTGTGGATAGGAACGCTATGAAAATTAGGTAAAACTAATACTTTATTGAATATGCAAAAATATAAAAAAGTGCAAGGAAAGGTGACTTACCAAATATATAAAATTCCGAGTTGAAGGCTGTAGTGATCTGTCCACAACCAAGTATGCGCACCGTGGCACGGACAAGGTGCTCAGCTCAGTCACCCAGTGTAGATGGCCCTGGACTAAATTAATCAAACTAATCCATTGATAAACATCTACTCACTAGGGTGGGCTGCATGAAATAGCACACCTGTTCATGTGTATGAAACAGGTGCCAAATTGCCAGCCCTGTGAGCACGAATCAAGGGACACTAACTAACTGGGTGTGAGCAAACCGCTTGAGTGCATCTGTTCACATACTACAGGGGGCTGAATAAACATGAACAGGTGTGCTATTTCATGCAGCCCACCCTAGTGATGTTTATCAATGGATTAGTCATCAATGGGTGACTGAGCTGAGCACCTTGTCCGTGCCACGTTTTAGTTTTACCTAATTTTCATAGCGTTCCTATCCACAGTGAATTACTTTGCACTTTAGCCATTAAAAAATTATAAATACAGATACATATTGTGTAGGACCTAGGAGTAAATACACATGATGATACAGGGTGCACCATTAAAGATAGTGGAGGGGCGCAAAAGGTGGTAATGCCCCCTAGCAGGGCGCTACAATGGCTCCTGTAGAAGCGCTGCTCCTAGTTGGCAGGTGGCCGGGTAGGAGCAGTGCTTCTACAAACATCTCGAGAAGTGATGTGATGAAAGAAGTCATCACATCACTTCTCGCAGTATTATTAGTATATAGCTGGCAATTGGCAAATGCTCTGGCAGGGGGTCAGGTTCCCCACCCTTGGTGTAGTGTGCCATTAACCAAGCTGTTTGTTGACAGAGCCAACTGAGCATTTACCAGAAGTGTATCTATCACGGAGCAAACAAGGCATTTGCCTAGGGCGGCACTTGCCCATGGGGCAGCAAAATGCCTTGTTTGCTTAGTGATAGTTATAGTTAACACGACTTTCTAACACTAGAAATTATATTCTAACCACCAGCCATGCGTTCCCATGGTGACGGGGACGCTTGCCTGTAGATTAGAATATACAGGGCCCCGCCGCTCAGAGGATTATACATTTATTAACTGTAATCTGTAACTTTAACTTTAAATGAGCTCTGGCTTATCTCTTTACTTGGGTATCTTACTCTCAGGTCCCAGCTCTGGTAACAGGCAACAGTGCAGGCGGCGCTCACTCACTGACGTCACGCTCCTGCGCCGCGTGACGTCAGTGAGTGAGCGCCGCCCGCACTGCTGCCTGTTACCAGAGCTGGGACCTGAGAGTAAGATACCCAAGTAAAGAGATAAGCCAGAGCTCATTTAAAGTTAAAGTTACAGATTACAGTTAATAAATGTATAATCCTCTGAGCGGCGGGGAGGGGGATCTGTGGATGGCACTGTCATGGGGGAGGGGGGGGTCTGTGGATAGCTCTGTCACAGGGGGGGGGGGGAATCTGTGGATGGCACTGTTATTGGGGGGGATCTGTGGATGGCACGGTTATGGGGGGGGGATCTGTGGATGACACTGTCATGGGGGGATCTGTGGATGGCACTGTTATGGGGAGATCTGTGAATGACACTGTCATGGGGAGGGGGATCTGTAGATAGCACTGTTTAGGGGGGATCTGTGGATGGCACTGTTATGAGGAGGGGGATCTGTGGATTGCACTGTTTAGGGGGGGATCTGTGGATGGCACTGTCATGGGGAGGGGGATCTGTGGATTGCACTGTTTAGGGGGGGATCTGTGGATGGCACTGTCATGGGGAGGGGGATCTGTAGATAGCACTGTTTAGGGGGGATCTGTGGATGGCACTGTTATGAGGAGGGGGATCTGTGGATTGCACTGTTTAGGGGGGAATCTGTGGATGGCACTGTTATGGGGAGGGGGATCTGTGGATCATGGATGACTGATCTTTGTAAAGTGGTTGAGTTTACACTTTATGTTATTATATCTAAAGATTCTCTTTAAATAATAGATGCAACATTTGGTACAGAAAGCACAAAATATTGGCCTTCGTTATTCACTTTTAAATACAGAAAGGAAGATATGAAGCTCTAACAGGAAAGGGTGGAGCCTAAAGAGGAAGGGGTTTGGCCTTGAGAGGAAGGGGTGGGTCAAATTTATATCAGGGGGTGCCCGAGTTTAGTCTCGCCTAGGGCAGCACAAAACCAAGATACACCACTGGCATTTACCATGTATGTCACTGTCACTCTGGCATTACTAATACTGTATTTGTGTTAAAGAGCTTGGAAGAGGAAAGAGAAAAAGAAAAACATAAAAAAAAATTTAAAATAAAAGAGAGAAAGACAATACAGAAAAGAGACCGCATCTTCCTAATTTTAATTACATTTAGAGCCCCATCTGGATTTCTAGAGTGTAGTACAGGAGTGGCCCAACCAGTACCTACGGCCACTCCTAAATCTTGGACCTTCTAGGATTTTCTCCCACTGGAAGCAGCCCTCAGTGGCACCTACCATCCAGCACTTTTACTCTCTCCCTCTCTGTGTAATTATAATAGTACAGATTTGATTAATAGTTCATCTTATGCCCTATTCCTTATCAGACCACATAACTAAAAGCATGCTAGCAGAGCTATGAAAGAGCTAGAGAGTTCTTCTAATTTCTGGAATACTTCTCATTTTGTAGGTGGTCATCACTTTTTTATACACATTTTCTTAAATGCCTCCTTCACATCTTTATTCCTAAAGCTATATATCACAGGGTTCAACAAAGGAATGATGTATGCATACAGGACAGTCAACACCTTGCCCTGATTTAGAGATACATCTGATTTTGACCTAAAATACAAGTCAAATATTAAAATATAGAAACAACTGACAACAGTTAAGTGAGAAGCACAGGTGGAGAAGGCCTTGTACTTCCCCATTGTAGACCGGATCTTCAGAATGGTGGAAATTATGTACATGTAGGAGACTAACGTGAGCAGGAAGGCAGTCATTACCAGTAGAGTACCTTCGACTAGAATTACGCTTTGTATACTTGTAGTATCGCTGATAGCTACTTTTTCTAACACTTTGATATCGCAGAAGAAATGGTTAAGGTCATTGGAAGGCTTATAAGTTGCCATAGATGCGACAGTGGTTGGCGAGATTGCACCCAGCATTCCACCTATCCAAGTTCCTACAGCAGCTATTATACACAGTTTCCGGTTCATAATCATTGTGTAATGTAGTGGTTTACAGATGGCGACGTACCGGTCATAAGACATCACAGTCAAGAGAAAATATTCAGTATTCCAAAAAGCAACAAAAAAGAAAAGCTGCACAAGACATCCTCTGAAGGTAATCCTTCCATTGAGGGTGGCAAATATGTGGATCAGCTTGGGAGAGGTGACGGTTGTGTAGACAATATCCAGAAATGAGAGATTACACAAGAAGAAGTACATTGGCTTGTTTAGTGTAGGGCTAGAACATATCAGAAGAATAAGGATCAGGTTCCCTATTATTGTCAGCAAATAGACCAAGAGAAAAAACAAAAAGAGCAGAATTTGTAAATCTGGGACATTGGAAAAACCAACGATGAAAAATTCCACTGTGTTGGTTTCATTAAGTAACATAGTGATATCTGGAAAGAAAAAGACATAATCCACAATATATAATTAAAAAAGGTGGACAATATAGGAGGAGGATAATCCAAACGATAGCCTAAAAAAGATCCGGAAGTAGTGTGCTCTCAATGCCCCCAATGGAGGAAGACCAGTGATACAATATTTAAGATCCGGAAGTAGTGTGCTCTCAATGCCCCCAATGGAGGAAGACCAGTGATACAATATTTAAAATAATGCGGTTTTATTCACACAAAACAAAAGTACAATGAAACAGAAAACTAATTCATGTCACAGAAAATGTATTTCAGAATTAAAACCCCTGATAATGGGTATTAACCCCAAAACATATGTTATTTCTTGACTGACTCCATCACTGGTCTCCATCTATTGCGGGCATTGGGAGGGCACTTCTTCTGGATCTTTTTGGTATACTCTTTGGAATGTTGTCTATTACGCTTTAGGTAACTTCCCCTGGCAGTGTATCCAGCGCCTGTAGCACCCTCTAGACCTAGACGTGTGGTCCTTACATGTTGTTTAAAATGTTGTGCTGTGTCCAGGTGAGCACCTTGCCTATGGACTCTGGGACATCACCCATTGACTTGATGTTCTAGGGACATTCGTCTCGGGAGCGCTGTGTCTGTTTTCTTTATTTCCAATACCTGTATTATACATAAGACCTCACTGAACCTTCGGGAAAAGAAGAGGAGAATAGAAGAGCATTGGTGCCTGATGCAGACACCTAAAATACTATGAAAGGTGAGACACATGGACCCAGGCCAAATGAATTACTTATAGCCAGCCAGACTAAAGTTCTTACTTTGGACAAATACAAGAAGACTCAACTTTTTTGTGGAGCCAATTATAATCAATAATAATTTACCCTTAATAAATTGGAAAACCTATGTCAATATATGATACTACACTACCATGAGAGGTGTAACATGTAATGCAAAATCTGCAACAGGACCACCATCCCCCATTAGTATCTTCTTATGTGCCAGAGGGTCCGTTGGTTTTTTAAGGCACAAGGACCCAGGTGTGACTGCTACCTCTGCATCTTCTGTAACTACTCCCCTGACGATCATCTTTTCAGTGCTCTTGGCTACTGTTTGGTTTTCCGATTGTTCAGCTGGTGAATTTTATTCCTAAACCGCTTTCTCAATCTTCTTCCCCTGATATTATATTATGACTATGGATATGTTGACACTATGTTTACAGCTAATGGTGGCCATCAATTTTTACATACTGTAGCTTTATGGTTGCTCATTCAAAGGATGACCCTCTAATGTTTCCTGAGATTATTTTCCATAGATGAGTAGGATTAATTCATGGTTCCTGTATGGAGGTGGTGCAGGATACAAACCAAGCATGTGTATGGACCCATGCCGAATGTAGATGACAAATATTGTTTTCTACTTCCATTTCCCCACATGCAAATTATGCTCTGCCCATCATCTTCTCCTCTGCAGGACAGATTTTTGGTCTCCTCTGTTCCTTCCTTATACTGTACCTGCAACCACAACCTAAAAACTCAACTCTTCAGAAGACCTTATGATTTGTCCTAAAGTCTCCCTCAGCTTCTGCACCTCTTGTATCCATGACCCTTACTTCTTATAGGTTGTAGGTTTTCTCATCCAGACTATCTGTTCAGACGTATCAGTTATGTAAGAAGATGTATTTCTGCATTCATGTGGCTCACCTACAGTAGATGCATTCATACTCCATGACACAAATGTGAGCCCACCATCATCATATCTTCAAGTTTACAATCATTTCAGTTGCCATTTGTCAGTCTGGACATTGCATTCAAGTTAACAATTTTTTGTACCTGATAATCTAGAAGAGATTTCCATTATCTTTCATAATGTACTAGATAGAGCTCCATTAGATGTATTTCAATATTTGCTTGGCTACATTATAATAGGACGTATCTCCCCATAGGTCTCCTCATTTTAGACCTTCTGGGATACGTGTCTCCAGTGACTTCCTATGCAGTTGTTGTTTCTGTGTACTTCCCAATTATCAGTCATTTAGTTAATGATGTGTATATTCTCTTTAGATTTTCCTTGTGGGAGCAAAAAGGGAATTAACCCCCTCAGATATTTCTTCCATCAGTATGTGGCACATGTGTGATTGGTGTGAATCATCATAATTTGTTAAAGTTTCCTTTTCTTTTTATACTGATGCTGCTTCGAATGACTGATTCCAGACACTGCCAGATTATGGCCAGTTGAGGTAATTACATGATTACAAGTCTCTGCCTTAAAGTTTGAAATGATATATTTTTGCCTGCTGCTAACCTTTAATATTATGGCAGTAAAGAACCTGTTTTGGAGTGTTTATTTTTCCTATTTTTTCTTGATTGTATTTTGCGATGTTTTTAGTGTACAGTATGTAGGAAGGACCTGTGGTCACATGACCATTCTTTGCAGGTCCTCAAGTGATCTATATTCAGGACATACTGATATGGTGTGATGGTTGGCCCTTCCTCAGCTACACATGGGAAAGTTCAGCCCCTGGCGCCCTTGCCGGGAAGTAAACTATATATTTAGAGGAGTCCTGTACCACATATAAAGTATTGAGAAGCTGCACTTGAATGTTACTCAATGCAGCCTTCATCCGAAGGAGACCACTGTGTTTTGGCACCAGATATGCTAATTGGGAGCCAAAGTACAGAGAGGGGAAGACCGAATCTGTCCTCACTAGACATTGTCTCCAGCATTACTATGATGCTGTCCAATCAGAGTGGACAGCCTCTGAGCGATACAGAAGAGCCTTTTCTGTGGCTGGTTTCACAAGATTTACCTGTCCACTCTGATTGGACTGCATCAGAGTGATTCAAGAAACAATGCCTACTGAAGAAGCCGAAAGGTAAAACCCTGGGTTGAGCTGGAAACCCTTTAGCTGGCAGTGGATCCGCCAAAGTTATGTAGGGGTGCCAGCCTCTACATAACTTCGGCAGATCCACTGCCACTTCTAAATGTAAGACAGCTTCCTGTATTAAAAACAGGCATAGAAAATGATGAATAAGCTCGTCCCCTTCACCGCCCACGTCATGCCCACCATTTTAGACCTGACGTGAGCAGATTGCAGTGTCAATAACCTTTGCACAACAATCTGTGCCAGAAATACACCTAATATATAGAAGGGGACAACTCTACATGCCCAGCAATCCAAATTAAAAATAAACGTTCTAAACCTGAGCACAAGTGAGTGACAGTGGCACCTGCCACCCCGCTAACAGAGGATGTAGCAGCAATGCCACCACATCTTTCACTATCACCAAGCATCTCCACACTATCCCATGGAAGCATTCAGCTGTCCATCTCCCAATTAGAAAGAGAAATAGAAAGAGGAAGTACCCCCCTACCCACCTGCGATCCCTGGCCCTGAATGCCAGGATTTTAAAATCCCTGGTCCTTTGAAATGCTGTCATTCTGTCTGGTGGAGATGGATGGAGACTTTTAAAAAAAATATGGCGGTGGCTGTCCCACAGTACATGGTTCCCAGCCACAACTACTTTTCCAGGCGAGCCATCAGGTGTGCAGACAAAATCAGGTGTGCACTGCGCAACGTCATCTGTGGCAAGGTCCACATATCCACCAACATGTGGACTTGTAAGCACGGGCAGGGAAGTTATATCTCCCTAACAGCACACTGGGTAAATGTAGTGGCGGCTGGGCCAGAGGCGGATAGCAGTTTGGCACATGTCCTTCCGCCCCCGAGGATTGCAGGGCATTTCTCTTTGCCTCCTGTTGCCTCCTCCTCCTCTACCACCTACTCATCCGGTCAGCCTAACACCTTCACCACCCACAGCAGCACAGCCAGGGGGAAACAACAGCAGGCTGTTCTGAAAGTCACCTGTTTAGGGGATAAACCCCACACCGCACAGGAGTAGTGGACGTGCATAAAACAACAGACCGATGAGTGGTTGGTGCCACTGAGCCTCAAGCCCGGCCTGGTGGTGTGCGATAATGGGTGAAATCTCATAGCAGCTCTGGGCCTAGCCGGTTTGACACACATCCCTTGCCTTGTGCATGTGCTGAATTTGGTGGTGCAGAAATTCCTGAACAACTGACAGTGAAAATCAATTCCGTTAATCCAGCTCTTAGATTCTGGTGGGACAAATTCACTTTTATTGGTGCTCAAGGACCCCTGCGGCCTGAGCTGCAGATGTGACAGGCAAATAATTTTATTAAATGTGTTGCTTAGATTGTTGGATAACATTTCCACGGTTATCAGGACTTTTTATTATAAATCGTAACAAAAACTATACAAGAAACATTTCAAAAAGAGAAAATTAACCCGACCAGACTCCCACCCTACACCCCCCCCTCCCTTTCACTCAAACCACTCATTAATGCCCATTCACAAACTATTTACAAAATTACCTATAAATATATTTAAATAACTATAAGTCAAATAAACAAAATAAACAAACAAAACTATATACATGCCTTACCCTTAACTTATAAGGCCAGTCATATACAAGTGGCTCAGAGGGTGGGGGTACTGCACTAACATAGGCCAGGTACACAATTGTCCAGACAGGACACAGTTCTGGAGGATGAGAAGGAGGAGAAGAAACTGTGTTCACAGCAGGGTGGCACCCAAAGCAGCTCACGGCCATCACTTGAGCGTGGCTGGGGAGGATACTGAGGACACAGATGATACACCTCCCACAGAGGACAGCTTGTCATTACGAATGGGCAGCCTGGAAAACATGAGCGACTACATGCTGCAGTGCCTGCACAACGACTGCAGCGTTCCCCACATTCTAACTTGTGAAGATTACTCGGTGGTAACCCTGCTGGATCCCCGTTACAAGGACAATGTGCCGTCCTTAATTCCGTCACTGAAACGTGATCGGAAGAAGCGAACGCTGGTAGACGCGCTGCTGATGGCATTCACACCTGACACCAGGTGCTCAGTGGAAGCAGAAGGCTAAAGCAGAGGAGCAGGAGGAAGAAGTCGCCAACACAGCTGGGTCACCGCCCGCACCTCAGAAGGCAGGGTTAGCATGGCCAAAATGTGGAAAAGCTTTCTCACCACGCCACAACAACCAGCACCACCAGTAGATATGGAACGTCTTAGCATGAGGCAGCATTTCTGCAAAATGGTGGAATAGTATCTGTGCACACGCCTACACGTACTGACTGATACGTAGCTACAGGGGAAGCAGGGAAAGTGGCTGCTTTGGGGCCCTGACCCAAAAGGGGCCCACCCAGGAGAAGGAGGACTAAAAGACTTTGTCAGGGCCCCCTTAACAGTATTATACAATGAAATTATATATAGTGGCAGTATAGACAGTGTAGAAAACGGATGGAACAGCTACCGGGCCTGGTCTGAGAGAGCGATCTTTAGTAGCCACAGAAATGGGGGCCCATCTTGGGCAGATCTCTAGTTGCTGAGTGCTGTTATATTTTTGTGTTTGTATGCACAGAAATGGGGGCGGCATGAAAGGAAGGGGTTGAGAAAAAATTACTGGGGGAGGGGGCCCCATTCAAATATTTGCTGTTAGGCCAAGTCATTTCTAGCTACGCCACTGGGTCTGCCACAGTTTGCCTGAGCAAACTAAGTCACACCAGGGAGGAATTACAATGTGTCCTTTAAGATAAAATCGAATCCTGGCTATCTACTTGCCAACTGAATATCGGAACCATGGTCACTCATAACAGGAAGAACATTGTGTCAGTGCTGCATCAAAGAGGGCTGACCAATGCAACCTGCATGGCACACATCTTCATTCTGGTTGTAAAGCGGTTCCTGAAGTCTTCCACCCAACCTCAAGAAAACTTGAAAATGGCCAGGAAACTGTGCATGCACTTCAGCATCAGCAAATTATACACTACAAAACACGCCCTCCTTGAGCTGCAAAGGCAGAATAGCATTCTCTAACTTTGCATCATATGCAACATTTCCACCTGTTGGAACTGTATGAGTAGAGAAACATTGGGAACAATTTCTTGATGATGCAGGTGGACAGGACTACTCCCCTGCGTAACTTTGATGTTAGCCAGCAGCTAATGGCAGGCGCTCAGTCTTGCTGGAAGATACCAAGCCAACATTATTTCTCCCTAAAAGACATTTCTGTCTTGTACTCTCACACGGCAGAGAATGTTGGCCAGTGTTTTTTTTACCATAACATTGTGTGTATTTTAAACATCATCAGACCCTAAAAAATATGTGCCCTAGGAGACTAGAGGGTGTTATATATGAATTTACATGGCGATTAGAGAAACTTTGGTTCACATTGAATCGATTTGGGTATGAACCAGGCTTTTTAACAAATTCAGTGAATTGGAACCGAACCAAATCTCAAAAGTTTCACTGTTCTCTAATATGTACAAAAGAAAAGAAACTTGTTAACCCCTTCCCGACTGCCAGACGGCTATATATGTGTTATCTGCACATGCCCCGTGCAGCTAGCACGTATAAACACGTGCTGGCAGCGCTTTAATACCAGGGATTAAAGCTCCTGCTCCTGCAATCTAGCAGGAGCAGGTCGGGTCCCGACGGGGACTCTGGGGAGAAGGCAGGGGTGGTTTATTACCACAGAGCCACTTCCTCTCTTAGCCCCTGATCAGCTTGGCTTCTGTGTCATGCCCCCACAGGGGGATGTTTTCTCCTATAACTGGGGCTCCTGTGGATGCCCCAGTTACAGTGGAAATAGTGGGAAAAAAAAGTAACAAAAAAAAAAATTCAGTGTCCTCCAGAGGTCTTTTATTGACCTCCTGGGGAACAGATTATGTGCAAAATTTTTTTTAAAATATAAGTAAAAAATAAAATAAAAATTGCAAATAAAAGAAATGTTAAAATAAATATTAAAAATGTCGTTGCTAACAGAAACCGTCACCATAGTCGCCCGGTTCTCTCAAACCTATACATGTTATATATGAAAATGATTGTCACAAAAGAGGGAACCCATTGCAATAATACATTTTTGTGTCAGTTTTAATATTTAAGAAATAAGAAGCTATCATTAAAAAAAAAATTACTTTTTAATAATAATTAAATCAAGTAAAAAAAATAAAAATAAAAAATCGCTAAAATTATTTTTGTAGTCAAACAAATAAAAGATCTACAGTCACTAAACCACTAGGTGCACAAAATCACAAAAAGCGGCCTGGACATTCGGGCCCAGTCATGAAAGGGTTAATCATGTGACATGTGACATCAGGCAACTCTCTCTCGTTGCGCTAATATGTGTATCTAAAACTACTAAATGCTATCACAGGAGTGACAGACCCCTCAAGTATGCTGTCCTCGGTGAGGTTGCATAGGGCAGCTGACAGGAGCCATTATTACAGTATAAGCAGATACACGAAAGGTGGAGCTACTATACAGTAAAGCATTTACACATATAACGGTAAATGACATACATCAACATGTTTTTACAAGAATAAACATGCAGTCTGTTGCATAAGTGGTGCATGGATGAGATTGAACTCCCTTACACATTTACTGCCTCCAACCTAGACAATTATTTTAATATATTTGGGACTATTATGAAATTTCAGATAAAAGAACTTTGATTCATATTTCATTTGAAAAAAGAAGAATTCTAGTATATACTACTTTGGCCATTTTTCTGGCAGCTCCCAGGACTTCTTTGTTCCTCAGGCTATACGAATGGGTTTAACATTGGGACCACAACCACATAAAGCATTGAGAGAATCTTGTCCTGTTCCTTAGAGTGTTCAGACTCTGGTTTCACATACAAGAAGATGCTTGGTCCATAGAATAATAAGACGGTAATGATGTGGGAAAAGCAGCTAGAAAAAGCTTTAAGTCTTCCCTGAAAGGAACGAATCTTTAAAACTGTAGAAAAAATTCTTCCATAGGAGATCTAAATAAACACAAAACTAAAAAGTTCCAAACAGATATCATCTACCGAGAGGATCATTTTCATATTTGTTGTGTCACTGGTAGAGAGGTCCAGTAATGGTTTTATTTCACAAAAGAAATGGTTGATCTGGTGAGAGTTGCAGAATGATAATTTAGTTATCATGAAGGTTAACACTGTGGAATTCACGACACTGAAGGTCATGTAGGAAGTCACTAAAATGATACAAACTTTCCTGGTCATGATCAAAGCATAATGTAGAGGAGAACACACCGCCACATAGCGATCATAAGCCATGGAAGTCAGGATATAAATCTCCGCACCAGCACAGAATATAAAGAAGGACATCTGAGTGAAGCAGCCATGGAAGGAGATCGTCTTGTCTTCTGTTAACATGGTGGACAACATCTTTGGGATAATAGCAGATACATAGATGATGTCAACAGAAGAAAGATTACACAAGAAGAAATACATGGGAGTGTAAAGTTGGGGTACACCACAGATCAGTGCAATGATGATCAGATTTACCGACACTGCTAGCAGATACATGGATAAAAACCCAGTAAATATAAGAATTTCCTCTCTTCTGGAGGTGGAGAACGGGGTCATGTAGAATTCAGTCACGGTGCTGTTTTTACAGTCATTCATCTTGAATGTCTGTGATGAAAGAAAGGAAAAAGATTACTGGGGAGATTTATCAAAACTGGTGTAAAGTAGAACTGGCTTAGTTGCCTATAGCAACCTATCAGATTCCACCTTTCATTTATCAGAGCTCCTTTGGAAAGTGAAAGGTGGAATCTGGTTGGCTGCTGTGGGCAACTAAACCAGTTTTCCTTTGCGTCAGTTTTGATACATGTTCTCCTATGTGACGTATGGAACTTTCTACTGATGAAGGCTGAATGATGTTTGTAGGTCCAAAATTCTGGGTTTTTAGGATGTAAGATTTTCTGGTGAATTCGGTTTTCAGGTTGAAAGTTTTGATGGTAGGAAGAGTTTGATATATTAAAAAGTATTGGGGATACATGTCAGAAATCTTGGAGACGATTCAAAGAGCAGACATGAACAACCTGCCCATACCCTAATATACAGAAAACTTTCTACACGTAATCTCCAGTTCTATCAAGATGTTCTTTAATTGCAATGGTGTCTAAGGAGTGTAATAGAGGGGGCTCTCTCTCTTTACCCAATGCCGATTGTTGTCATGGCTGCTGGGGGACTAACAAAGACCTCCGGGCCTGGTATCGCTTTAATAATCACAATTTAGGAAAACAATTTTTCCCTAAATTGTGATTATTACACTGCTATATTTTTTGTGTATATGAACTGTCTTATTTAATAAAGTCAATTTATCTTTTTGATTATATCGGGCATGTTTGTGTTGTCTTTTGTAGAAGCAACATTGTAGGTGTATGTTTTGGCTGATGTATAAGCCCTTACTTGCTTTTGTATTGAGGCCTCTTTAGGTTTTCTGGTATCACTTCAAGCCTAATAGATTGCCTGTCAGTTTTACAAAGAAGGGCAATGGTGAATGGCATAATATTACTGTCCCCCATAGCGAGAATCTGAATTGGGCCCCCATGCTCTGTTCTTAGTCCCTCCCACTATCCATACCTGACTCAACTACTTTATTATAATAAATGGGATCAAGTGGGTCCCGGCTGTGTTCGGCATAAGCCGGATACATAAATTCGGGTAATTCTGCTCCTATACTGGAACAGAATACGAGAATCGGATCACAAAAGTGCACATAGTCTTACTCAATTATTGTATAGTGTGCCACTGCCATACCCCCATGAACTGTGCCTGCTGCGCTGCTTATTTTATAGTGTCACACTATAAAACTACTGTGCTGTCTGCTCCGCTGCTTATGTATGCCACTGTAGTCCCCCCAAATGAACTGTGCTTGCTATTGCTCCTTATAGTGGATAGTGCCCTCAACCCATGAACTTTGAAATGTCAGTGCACACTGCTGCTAACTTACTGTACACTTGCTGTTGCTGTCACAGTGTGTGGCAGAACAGCAGTCAGGGCAGGTCTTCACACACACACTGGAGTAGTCAACGAGACTCTCTCTGCAGGATGACTGGTGTCTGAAGGGTGATGCTGGTCCCCGGTCACGGCGGTCAGGCCACAGCAGGGCCAGCAGCAGCAGTTCCACAGCACAGCCGGCTCAAGTTCTCTGCTGGGCTTGCCGCTAGGCTAGTGCAGTGGCCGGGTTTGGGGTGTCGAGGTGTCACCACGTATTGCTGCTCTCTGGAAGGGATGCACCCCAATGGGAAAAAAATCCAGAGAGTCAGGGTCTGCAGTAACCAGGGTGCTTCTTTACTGGAGGAATTCAGGTGCAAAACAATACAGGGGAGGCATACAGTTGGCTTTGTCAGTCTGCTCCCTGGCAGAAGAAGCGTTTGATGCCGAGGAAAGGCCTGAGCTAGCTGTCCCTCTCTCTCTCAGTAGGCTAATACCTTGGTCAAAGGCCCATGGTCTGTAGCTCGGTAGTCTGGGTGGATCCTTGTTCACAGGGCTGGTGACCCATGGTCTGTGGCTCAGCGTCCCCATCTCAGCGTCTTCTTCGGGTCATGCAGACTGGCACGAGTCTCCCCCTCCAAGCACTGGTCTCTAACTGCAGAACACTACGGGCTCTGACTGCTCTCCATGTATACCATTTCTAGCTAGACCTTCTACCATAGTGAGAGAGGTAAGGGGGGAGAAACTCAGCACAAACAATTACAAAGTTACCACTCCAGTCTGGCATAGACATTAGAGCTTCAATGATACTCAATGGCAATGATACAGTAGTTTTTCCAGACAAAAACAAGTTTCCAGACGTAACAACAGAGCTAAACCAGACGTTCAAAAGGTCAGTCTGTCTGGTTTTGGTGGTAAACAAGTCTGTTTTTCCACCTCCAAAACATACTCTTCTTTAAGAACCTCTTAAGGACACAGGGCGTATATGTACGCCCTGTGCCGGTGTTTAAAGATGGCGCCCACTCCTGCTGGATGCGGGCGCCGTAGCCACGGGTGGCCGTCTGCTTCTTCAAGCAGACACCCGCAGCTCATGTCCGCGACCAGCAGTAATGCCAATCACGGACATTTAACCCCTCAGATGCTGTGGTCAATCCCCATATAGTAAACAGAAAAACGTAAAAAAGCGTCCAAATGGCAGATTCTACCTTTTTGGACGCTTCATTTCCTAATTTTTTTTTAATAAAAGGTGATAAAAAAGTCATACACACCCCAGAATGGTATCAATGAAAAGATCAGATTGCGCCCCAAAAAATGAGCCCCCACACAGCACCCTACACATAATTACAAAAAAGTTATATGGGTCAAAATATGGCGACAAAAAAGTAAAACTGATTTCTCCCACTTTTGAATTTTTTTTCACTATCAAAACGCAAGAAAAACTTTACATATTAGGTATCGCCGGATTTGTACTGACCTGTATAATAAAACTAACTGGTCAGTTTTATCACTTATCAAACGTTGTGATTTAAAAACCCGTAAAACTGTGGTGGAATTGCTTTTTTTTTGCAATTTCACCCCATTTGGAATTTTTTTCCCGCTTCTCACTACATCATATGCAATATTAAATTGTGGCATTGAAAAGTACAACTTGTCCTGCAAAAAAACAAGCCATCCTATGGCTATGTGAACCAATAACTAAAAAAGTTATTGCTCTGGTAAGGCAGGGAGCGCAAAACGAACACGCAAAAAAAAAAAAAACCCTCTGGTCCTTTAGGGGTTAAACCCTATGGCAGCTGTGGAAAAGTACCAGCTTCTTATTCAAAGTCCCAAAAGTCTCTCAGTATTCACTAACTCTTTTCACAAAGCCTTGCAAATACAGTGCAAATGAACAGGATATATATTACAACATACCTTTCCAGAGAAATAAAGTAAGAAGTTTTAACTTTGCATAGGGTAAACAGGGGAAAATGTCCACAAATGTCCAGACTTCAATGTACCCCTACTCTAGGGCATTACACTAGCATGCTCTGCTATTGCTAGCACAGTACTGCTAAATGCTGATTGGTATGCCGACCAGTGCCCAGCAGACAGAGTGCTCTAGGCTGCGAGCGAGGATGGTGACTGCTGGTGAGACATGGACTGTGTAAGGGGCCCACCCGGGCCATCCCCCCTTCCCACTCGAGCACAGGGGGAGCAGGGAGCAAGAAGACAGGGCCCAAGCCATAGACAATGACTCTGGATGGAGCAGCCATTTTTATTTTGTGTAATTAGGGGGCAGGGCTTTCCTTCTATGGCCGGGACTCCTTCCTCCATGGGCCACATAGCAGCTGCATGGTCTGCCTCTATTGAAGGTACGCCATTGCCTACAGCTACAGAAATAAAATGGTTATGGCTTTTGGAATGTGCTGATGAAAAAATGGAAATAATAGCTTTGTCCTCTGGGCTAATTGGGTCTAACTACACTATATGGACAAATGTAATGGGTCAAATACACATAACACCCCCAGGAGCTTTTATGACCTCCCATTCTAAATCCATAGGCATTAATAGGGAATTGGTGCCCCTTTGCAGCTAGAACAGCTTCCACTCTTTTGGGAAGGCTTTCTACAAGATTTTGGAGTGTGTTTGTGGGAATTTCTACCTGTTCATCCAGAAGAGCATTTGGGAGGTCAGACACTGATGTAGTGTGAGAGGGCCTGTCTTGCAGTCTCCATTGTAGTTCATCCCAAAGGTGTTTCATGAGGTTGAAGTCAGATCTCTGTTTAGGCCAGTCATGGTCTTCCACATCATGCCTTTCTGGACCTTGCTTTGTGCGGTGGGGAACAGTCAAGCTGGACCAGAAAAGGGCCTTCCTCAAACTGTTCCCACATAGCCTAGGCCGACACCTAAAAAACAATCCCATAGCATTATTTCTACTCCACCAAACTTTACAGCTGGACCAATGCAGTCAAGCAACTAACGTTCTCCTGACCTTCACCAAACCCACACTCATCCATCAGACTGTCAGATAGAGAAGTGTGATTTCTCACTCCAAATAACATGTTTCCAGTGTCCAGCAACAATATGCTTAACACCACTTCATCCGATGCTTGGAATTGTGCTTGGTGATGTAAAGCTTGTATACAGTTACTCAGCCATGGAAACCCATGCCATGAAGCTTCTGGCACAGCACAGTTTTATGCTGATGTTAATGCCAGAGGAAGTTTGGACTTTGCAGTTGCAGAGTCAGCAGAACGTTGGTGACTTTGACTATGTACTATAGACCCCTGCATTTGGTGACCCCACTCTGTACATTTACGTGGTCTCCACTTTAATCCTATTACAGGACCACATTGGAATTCAGTGAGATCTTTAGAACGAGCCATTATTTCACATACACTGACGAGCAAAAGGATAACAATGTTTTGAACGTTTGACTTTCAGGCTCCATATCTCATCATCCACTACAGTTTTAAATGTGAGACTAACATAGAATGTGTCGGCAGATAAGAACCATTTGGCCCATCTAGTCTGCCTAAAAAACATAATTTTATAGACAATCATCTTGTCTATCTTATACATAGATTGGACTTGCAACTATTTAGCATAAGATTAGTTATGCAGATTCTTGTCATGTAAATGCATTGCTACTGTTTTTCTCAAATTCCCTTATAGCTCAGTGTGTTTTTAGGTTGATTCCCAATTGAAAGGTCACTGGTTCGAATCCAGGAACAGCCATGAAATATATTTCCCAAGAAAAGCAAAACAACATCAAAGTTTGAAAAAAAGTATGAACAGTGGACAGTAGAAGATAGGAAACTGGTAATTTACAGCGATGAGACGGAAGTCAATAGACTGGGCTCTGATGGGTGCAAATTGGTCTGGAAGAAACAAGGGAAAGGGGGGCTCACGGATCAAGAAATTGAAGGAAGTGTCAAGTTTGGTGGAGGAAGCCGGATGATATGGGGTTGTTTCACAGCCAAAGGCATTGTATACTTGACCAGAATTGGTGGTCTCAATGCTGAGCTATATGTGAGTATCCTACTAGACAAGTTACTTTGTATAATTGAGTACTATCAGTATGAAAAGGACAACATAGTTTGTTCTCCAAATAATAAGCAACGGAGAGGCACTACAACCCCTTACTTTTTCTCTCTCCCACAATTCACGGGTCGGTCCCTCCACCAAATGGTTAATGGACAGATGGTGTTGCTCAGCCCTTTTAAAAAGACGACCTTCATTCTATCCACATTCAAAGAAGAGTACAGGCGGCACTCACCACTTGCTGTCAAATCTTCAATTTTTTTCAGTGTGGGTCACTTACATTATCATCGGGGGCAGAACTGCTTTACCCATGCGTTCGTATCAGCGGCGACGGCCGTTTCGCGTGTTACCGCTTCCTCAGGCCACTGCATAATGATGCATCCGCATCATTACTTAAGGCGTCCGGGAACCCGTCCACCAAAATTGACGTCATGGGTCAACGCATAATGCCATTAAAAAACAAAGGTCAACATTGATACAAACAATTACATTTCTTAAATATGCGTCCAACGACGGGACGAATAGAGGCAAAGACATATCTGGAAGGACTTTCTTAATACAATGTTGATTAACTTGGAACAGTCGGAATAAGACCACAAGACAGAATGAGGCTCATGAAAAAGGCGGAATGAAAAACTGCAGGTGTGCATAAAATAGAGATTGAGCAAATGTATTTCTGCAATAAGTTTGCGGTGATTTGGAGTCGGGTCAAACCATGCGCATATTGAAAAAATAGTGGATGCGCATATTTTTTAGAGAAAAAGCGCATATTTTAAAAAAAGCGCATATTTTAAAAAAAGCGGTGGTCACCAAGCTCTTTTCTTGAGGGGATGTAGATATAGGATATTCTAGGGAAAAACTATCCAAAAGCCTATAAAAAAATGCCTAGATCATTTTTGTCATTGAGACCCAAAGGTCCCATGGCATTGGTTTTTATTATCCATCTTGCTTCCTGTCTCAAGAGCTCTTTATGTCTATCACCTCCGCGCATATTCAGGTTGATTGTCTCGATTCCAGCAAATCGCAACACCCTTACATTACCAGCATGCTTCGTTTTAACATGGTCAGTTAGTCGGGGGCAACCTTTTCCTGACTTCAAAGAGTTTAGGTGCTCCCTGATCCTTTCATAAGAAGATATAAAATCTTCCGCATACACAGAGGATTAGGTACACTACATATCTGCTCTTACAAGTTATTAATGATCGTACTACCTGTTGTATACCTGCAAAGTGTAGTACCCTCCATTGTGGATTAAAATCGCAACAAGAGCAATGCCCACATCTGTATTTTCCTTTAGGCATGCTTTTGGTTAACCAATTCTCTGTGTGAGGTTCTTCATAGTAACTTTTGACGATTTTGTCTTTTATTGTGTGGCATCTACTTTTGTGTGGCATCTATTTTTTTAAAACATGCGCTTTTTCTCTAAAAAATATGCGCATCCACAATTTTTTCAATATGCGCATGGTTTGACCCGACTCCAAATCACCGCAAACTTATTGCAGAAATACATTTGCTCAATCTCTATTTTATGCGCACCTGCAGTTTTTCATTACGCCTTTTTCATGAGCCTCATTCTGTCTTGTGGTCTTATTCCGACTGTTCCAAGTTAATCAACATTGTATTAAGAAAGTCCTTCCAGATATGTCTTTGCATCTATTCGTCCCGTCGTTGGACGCATATTCAAGAAATGTAATTGTTTGTATCAATGTTGACCTTTGTTTTTTAATGGCATTATGCGTTGACCCATGACGTCAATTTTGGTGGACGGGTTCCCGGACGCCTTAAGTAATGATGCGGATGCATCATTATGCAGTGGCCTGAGGAAGCGGTAACACGCGAAACGGCCGTCGCCGCTGATACGAACGCATGGGTAACGCAGTTCTGCCCCCGATGATAATGTAAGTGACCCACACTGAAAAAAATTGAAGATTTGACAGCAAGTGGTGAGTGCCGCCTTTACTCTTCTTTGAATTTGGATGAAAGGACAACATAGTGTTCCAGAAGGACAACAACCCACAGCATATGTTGAGATTGTTGAATAAATAGTTCAATGACAATGAAGTAGAGGTGCTGGATTGGCCCTCACAGTCCCCAGACCTCAACCCAATCGAACACTTGTGGGTAGAGTTGAAGAAAAAGCTGTATTTGTACCCAAGTAAGTCGACAAGTATGCACCAACATTGGGAACGTGTAGAAGAGACCTGGGAAGAGATTTTATGCTTAGTCCCTTAAGGACCCATGGCGTCATATCTTTAAAAGTAAATTGCGGAGCTGCAGGGGTTAATCGGAACAGGGTGCCTGCTGAAATCATTCAACAGGCATCCTGTCACAATGCCGAGGGGGGTCATCTGACCCCCTGTAACGGCGATCACAGCAAACCACAGGTCAATTCAGACCTGCGGTTTGCTGCGCTTTCTGCGATCTGGTCACAGACCGCAGGGATCAGAGACTTAAAATGTGCCCTAAATGTATAATTTTTAACCCCCTTGCACCCCGCTTTGGAAACCCCATTTTGGAAACTATAGGATAAGATGTCAGTTTTGTTGGTACTATTTTAGGGTAAATATGATTTTTGGTTGCTCTATATTACACTCTTTTTGAGGCAAGGTAACAAAAAATAGAAATTCTGAAATTTCATCTCCATTTGCCAATAATTCTTGTGGAACACCTAAAGGGTTACCAAAGTTTGTAAAATCAATTTTGAATACCTTGAGGGGTGCAGTTTCTTAGATGGAGTCACTTTTATGGAGTTTCTACTCTAGGGGTGCATCGGGGGGGCTTCAAATGGGACATGGTGTCAAAAAACCAGTCCAGCAAAATCCGCCTTCCAAAAACCATATGGCGTTACCTTCCGTTATGGCCTTCCGTTATAACATGGTTATAACGGAACATAACAAAATCCATAAGACGGAAGGACGGATCCGTTCTTTTGCCCATAGACTTCCATTATGACGGAATGCAAAAGTGAAGCCTTTAAACTGCATTCCGTTTGCTTTCCGTCATAATACAAGTCTATGGGAAAGCATACCGGATCTGTCTGGGTCCCGATATGCAAGACGGAAAACAAAGTCCTGTCCACAGTACTTTGTTTTCCGTCTTGCATAACGGGACCCAGACGGATCCGTTATGCTTTCCCATAGACTTGTATTATGACGGAAAGAAAACGGAATGCCTCTTAAAGGCTTCTGTTTTGCATTCCGTCATAATAGAAGTCTATGGGCAAAAGAACGGATCCGTCCTTCCGTCTTATGGATTTTGTTATGTTCTGTTATAACCATGTTATTACGGAAGGCCATAACGGAAACCATAACGCTAGTGTGTACCCACCCTTACACTTTTGCTCATCAGTTTATGTTTATAAAGGCAGACTGCATGGCATCTGATTTTTCTCTCCTAAGAGTATATTCACACACAGCAGATTTGTTGCAGAAATTTTTGTCTGTGCCAGTCATCAGAATGGGGCTAGCAAAAAATCAATGTACATACTGCAAGAATATCTCTATGAAGACACATCTGATTTCCACACATCTACCCTTTATCGCCAATTGATTTAATTAGAAAATATAAAATTCAATATAAATGCAAAATCACGTACTGTACATGTATGTAATTTGTGGTAAGGAGATATAGATACAGTGGCCTCATGAGTTGACCTTGCTCCACTTACCTCTCAGACTCTTTACAGGCTGTGTCTAGTACAATTAAAGACCTTTCCCTAACAAAGTATATTTCAAAAATGCCTGACATCCCTGCCCCCACACAGTATTACAAATAGACAAACGACAGGTACTATAAGATGTGAAACATTAATAGTAATGGAATGATACATACGGATCAACCTGATAGAGTGTAGTGGTCACATCAGAAGCTAACTGTAGGAGAAATGTTTCATACGGCGCTTCTACGAGTATACGCCTGGTGCATAGAGGTTGGTTTAGTCCGTTTTTACTCACAATTTTAAAGATGCACCAATGCCTTAGGGAGGGAGGGAGGGAATACTTACCTGATGCATTGTAAGTATTTTGTCAGGGATATTCAGTAAGGAAAGTAATTTCTCTAGTGAAATTTATATCTATTCTTCAATAATAAGGGCCAGTGCGTCAATGTCATTAAAATTAGTAATCCAAATTGATGCATTGAAGGACCACCTATGTATTGACCCTTATGGTATTCAGAGGAAGAGCCTAAATGCACAAGTAAGCGATAGGCAAGGGCTTTAAAGGGTAATCTCATATTAGACATTGTTTTACGGTGGATTCTGAGATATGGGAATGAATAGGAATAAAGGTGTTTTCCAGAATTCACATATTGATGGCCTATCCTCAGGGCAGGTCATCAATATCAGATGAGCGGGGGTCCGATTCAGCTATACAAAAAGGCTGCAGTACTCTGAGTGCTTAGTCCTCTTCCTAGGCTGTGTGACATCATGTTCATCGGCCTAAGCGGCGCTCAGCCGCACTTAGGTGAATTGGGTTGAGCTGCGATACCAAGCAGAGCTGCTATACAATGTACAGTGCTGTGCTTGGTAAGTTGCGAAGAGGCCATGGGACTTCAAACAGCTGGTCAGAGTGGGTAGGACGGGCGGACCTCTGCTGAACTCATATTGATGACCAATCCTGAGGACAGGTGGAAAAAATGTAAATCCCAGAGAAACCGTTTAAACAATGGTTAAGTGAGGATTGCTGAAGATTTCGTGATTCTCAGCGTTGCCTCCCTTGAAATGAGCGGGAGGCAGAAAGGATGAGGCCGACGGTGGGTTTTCAGCGATGTTTTGTTGAAGTTTTCGATGCCAAAATCCTGCAATAAAACCAATATGAACTGCCAATATGAACTGCCCCTAAGAATCCATCCTGCCAACTTTTTCACAACAAAACTTGTAAAAAGTAGATAAAATATATTTGCAATGGTTATAATACCGAGGTACACCTTTATTTCAAAAACAGCTTAATAAAAGACTACTATGTGCAGTTACCTAGATCTTGGGGTATCTGCAAACTGTTTATTTGCACTATAATTTTATATATATTTTTCATGATTATTGGCCATAGCTTCTAGTAAGAGATATGGTTGGCCAATGATTGGCAGGAACAAGGCTAACCAGTGAATGGGCTGGTCCTGCTTCCTGTCTGGAAGGAGAGTTGCTGGATAGATACAGAGAAGAGAGGAAGCACACTTTAGAGCTCCTTCTCTTGGTAAAGATTCTCCAGAAAGACCAACTCCAGTGAGCCCCATAAGTGAGACCAGGCAGCAAAATGAACAGCTGAGAACTGCATTACTGACACTGCTGTAAGGTGAGGGACCCCGGCTCAGACACCCATCATCTAGAACTACCTACCATTAGACTAGTCAAATTTCAAGTCTAGATCTGACAGTGGACACTTATGCCAGTGCTATGTATGCAGCCATCTAAACTACATACCGTACCCCATATCTTATTTATTTGTGCCAAAAATCACACTTTGAATCTGTTACTATTGAATGTACCAGAAGTTATTTTTTGCACTTACCAAAAAGAGATTGTTCTAAGTTTACTTGTGGTCTCATTCTTTAAGCTACATTTCCACTGCACCAATCCTCAGGGAGCAATTGCCCGAGGGAGTACACCATGCTAAAACACTTCCTTAGGGCCACTACCACTCCCATCCTCTGCACTGGCGCCTTAGAGGTTCACTGAATATGTAGGTATCTGCAAAATAGAATTACACTATTTAACTCTCCTCCTATCATTCCCCTCATGGTGTTCCCTGCAAATTTTCACTGTGAAATGGAACTGGGTGCAGATTCTATGCGATTCGTCTGAAGCAAATTGCGAATACTTTGGAATCATTTGGCAACAATTTTTTGTGACATTTTTAATTATTCGAATTGATTTACAATGAATTCACTAATCTTTTGTCCTGACTTGAACTCTATGGGGATGACATGATCTGAAGAAGTCTGTACACATAATGGTATCCTAGATATATTAATGAGATCTGAAACACATTTTCAGGGAGGAATGGTCCACAGTTTCTCTTGGGTGTGGACCCTCTTTACTAACCAAATGGTTTGGCCTGGGGCTAACTAGAAGGGTGTTATACTGGCAGTCTTCCGGTATTCACCCTTTAATCCATTTACAGGGATCTGTACTTTGATGCAGGGAAGTCACCCTACCTCTTGAGATAACCCTGGTGTGGTTGGTGGCTGACCCAAGGGGGTCAGAGACACCTTTGCGAAGCACCAAGGGGTCAAGCAAGATGTTTAATCTGGGGGCAAGTCAAGGTCAGGGAAACATTGCATAAGTGGATACCATATGAGACACATGATTCTACTGGGTGCCTCTATAGAATTGGATAGGGTCAGAGTTTAGGCCATTTACTGCAATACAAGTTTTAACTAACAGTTTGCAAAAGCCGCAGGAAGTGTTGGAATGTGCTGCCAAACATTCTATACATTTTTGTATTCATATTCAAAAAACCTTTTTCAGCATCAAAGCCGAGGAGCTTGAGGGGAGTCTTTTGAGAGAGCTTGCCATGTGGATGCTAAAGCCAATCTGATGCCGCGCATGGAATGCCAATTTGAAACAAAACCTAGTTGGGAGTCAGTGAGCAGATAACGGAGTAATGTTTATAGTCGCATAATTTTGGTCAATGTGTTATAATCCTGATTGAGAATGGAAATAGGTCTATATGATTGCGCTAAGGTATGGTCTTTATTAGGTTTAGGAAGCAGTCTGGAATTATGGAAACCAGGGACGTGAAGTCCTTCTCTGTATATGGCATTGTATAGTTAGAGTAATGTTTGCAGTGCATACGGGCATAACATTTTGTAGTATTCTGCAGAAAGACCATAGGGACCTGGCATTTTCCTGAAAAGCAGTTCTTTAATTATAGAAAGTAGCTATGTCTTCTCTATGGGGGTGGAGAGAAACTCCTTTTAGTAAGATGTAAGTTTAGGTGGGTTGACCTTATGTAAAAACGACCAGGCTTCTGGAGAGTTGTGTTGGGTTGTGGTATATAGGGATGCATAATAAGACATGAATGTAGCTAAAATATCTTTTAGGACTGTGACAAAAGAAACAGTAGGTGAAGAACAAAGTTTTAGAATTGAGTGTATAGCTTTGACAGGTCTGGTTAACTTAGCCAAAAGGCAACCCATTTTGTTTTCCTGTGTAAAAAATAAATGTTTTGCTGTATTCGCAGGCCATTGAGCTTGACCCAATAAAAAAATATCCAGGGTAGAGATTAACGAAGTAATGAAAAATTCGATTCGGCTGCTTCTCCGAATTTCACGAAGAAATTCAATTTGTTACATTCTATTGTATGTAGCGGGTGCAATGAAGGGAATGGAGATTTCGCCGCCCCCTATCATTAAACCCCTCAGATGCCGTGTTCATTGCTGATCGTGGCATCTGAGATTAAAATTAAGACCTTTCAGGGGCAAATCTGGTTGAAAAAAAAAACTACATACTCACCTTATCCCTTTGATTGTATAGAGGCCGTCACGGCCATCTTGATTGGAGACACCACACAAAATCTCGCTGGCCGGGCACGGTGACGTCATCACTGATGATGTCACTGAGCCTGGCCATGGTGGTGATGCACACGCCACCCGCAAGGGATTTCACGTGGTTTCTGCAATCAAGATGGCCATGACAGCCTCTTTGCATGCAAATGCATATGGTGAGTATGTTTTTTTACCACCATTTCAGGAAAAATAGATTCATTACCACGAAGCGCAAGGAAATTTGGCTACACAACGAATCAAATTTTTCCTGAAATAAGGATCGAAGTTCACTTCGGATACTTCGATTTGCTCAACACTAATCTAAGGTTTTACGTGCTGTGATAAATTTGTTTATTTTCTGGGGTATTAGACTGAAGATATTGTGTGTGTGTGTTTGTTAGGGCCTGATAAAGATTGGTATATTTTTCCTCTTATGTGAGGTATAGGCCAGGATATGGCCTGTTAGGACTGTTTTTGAGGTTCTCCAAAACAGACTAGTGTCATCCATCTGAGGGAGGTTATCATCTACATAATCAGCCCATTTATGGATCAAAAATGGTTTAAAGTCTACAGAATATGCCCAAAAAAAGGGAAAACACCAGTTCCTATGTAACCCCTGCAGAGAAAGCAGTGGGAGGTGGTCCCATACACGGTGAAGAGGAGGGTAGACCCTGCCATCCCGGTCTATGAGGTAGAGCCAATAGGGACTGGGGGGCCCTCAAGAAACTTGCACCGTAACATGTTGAGGCATTGTAATTTTGATGAGCCAGTTTGCGTGGGGGTGATGCCTCCTACTGCTCAGAGTACAAAGGAAATCCCTATAGAGGAGGAAGAGGAGGAATGGTGGGTTGTCCCTGCCCCGGTACCCACAGAGGCTCTAGCCGTGGCAAGTTTGCCACCCAGGGAAAGTGTTGAGCGGTCAGCAGCTCTCCCATTAGATGTGCCTGACTTCCCTGGTGCTTCTGAGCCTATTGCTCTACGAAGGTCAAAGAGGCCGATTGCTGGTGTGCCCCCACATCGTTATTTGCAGGATGAGTTTGTATGGGGAAGGTTGCCGAGGACGACAATCTCTAGTAAGGTGGGATTGTGGAGGTCAAGAAGTTGTCTATTCTCGAGAAGGAATTGTGAACCATAGGGAAGAGGTGTATCCTTTTGATGTGGTGTTTAATAGACACCAGGGGTTGAACAATGAGATATGTTTTATTACAGAGTGAAGAGTATGACTGGTAGCAACATCAGATGAGGGATGAGAACGGTAAATTACTGTACTTTCCTCGTTCATCCATCGGAGGGCGCCGTGCTATGCAGCACAAGGGTCTCAGCCTTGGGCTGGGTGTATGTAAATTTATTGTATGTTCCCAGTATTTGTGGTTATGTGTATTGCCACATTTAAGTAAAATTCTGTTTTGGCAAAAGCTGGTGTTGGGGTTGCTTTCCTCGTTCGTGACTTCACTATATCCTGGGGAGCCCAACCCGGTACACGGCTTACACATGCATAGTGTGTGAGATGTCTTTACATATAAGTACTGTTACTCCACAAGATTCATTAGTATATTTGGCTGTAATACATAAGCAGGGGCGGACTGAGAACCCTTAGGGCACCCGGGCAAAATAAATCAAGGGCCCCCTTCCAGGCCTCACCCATGTTCCGCCTCCAGCCACACCCATGTTCCGCCTCAAGCCACACCCATATCCCACCTCCACCGTCGTGGTCACACTGCGATCATTACGCCCCTGATCCCATCACTACAGAAATACAGCGCCCCATACCTCTTACATCCAGTAACGTCTCCTTTGATGTAGATGTTCTCTGTCTTCATCTTCTCCTTTCAGACCTTCAGACCAGACCACCATTTTGTCGCCATTTTCCATCCCTGCAGTTTGACAACAACAAAAAATCTTAGTTTCTTACTTTTCCATCACCCTCCCATCTTCTGGACAAATCATCCTACTACCCCCAATACTGTGCCGCTGTTCTCCCAATACTATACTGCAGAAAAAGATAATACCCCTAATATAATACTAGTACCACACAGAGCCCCTCCATATAAAATACCCCTTCTTTGTGGCCTCAGCAGAAGCCCCCATTGTGCTCCATAATAATGTGCCAGTAACAAGTGCCCCCCATAGATGCCCACCAATCATGTGCCACTAACAAGTGCCTCTGCATGCCCCCCCCCCATGTGCCAGTAACAAGTGCCTCTCTTCCCCCCATGTTCCAGTAACAAATGCCTCTCTTCCTCCCATATGCCAGTAACAAGTGCCTCTCCCCCCCATGTGCCAGTAACAAGTGCCTCTCCCCCCATATGCCAGTAACAAGTGCCTCTCTTCCCCTCCCATGTGCCAGTAACAAGTGCCTCTCTCCCCATCCCCATATGCCAGTAAAAAGTGCCCCCCCCCATGTGCCAGTAACAAATACCTCTCTTCTCCCCATGTGCCAGTAACAGGTGCCTCCCCCCATATGCCAGTAATAAGTGCTTCTCCCACCCCCAATATGCCAGTAACAAGTGCCCCCCCCATGTGCCAGTAACAAGTGCCCCCCCATGTGCCAGTAACAGATAGTCTGGTATAAAAAAAAACAAAAAACAACACACTTTTACTTACCTCCATGAAGAGGCACTTGAGCCTGTGTCCCGTGCTCTACGGCTCAAGTGCCTCTCCCTCCCCTGTCCCACAGCACAGCCATCTGTATCGCTGTCCTGAGGATGGCGATACAGATGACTATGGAGATGAACGCTTCCACAATAGAAGCGTTCATCTCCCTCGGACCATGTCCGAAGTGCCCGACCGCTCAGTCCGCACCTGCACGTGAGCCTCTTTAGGGTGCTTTAAGAGAGAATGGATTGGCTTTTGCCCAATGTGCTTCTTGTAAGCAGACAATGTTCTGTTTAAACTGCGCTAAGGGAGTAAGTACCCTTTCTTGGTTAACCGAACATTTTAAGCCCGTGATGGTTCAGTGTCATATTAGGGGTTATGGATGTCATCCTATATCTGTGTGGTCAAGAAGCGAAGCACAAGACTTGTCGGAACAGATTCCCAGGGTCCTGTCCAAGTGAGCAGCCAACCTAAGGATGTGTTCACCAGGAATGGATACATGTGCCATATTAAAAGCAGAACAAGGGATAAACCAAGAAACAGACAGCCAGTAAAGAGGCTGAAGTTAAAATGAACAGAAAATAACGATGAGTGGCATTTACCCTCACCTACTGTGTTCTTCCCCCTTCGCTTCTATATTGTAAGCTTTAATAGTTCCTTGTTTATTGTATTTTATATTATCTATTTGTATCCCACTCTTGATGTACAGCGCCATGGAACTAATGGGGCTTTTAAATAATAATAATAATAATAATAATGTTATTGGAAACTAACAACTAGCTGAAAGAACAGGATTAGGAAACGATGTTGTCTTCACATGATCTGATCCTGTTTTCTGCCTCCCCGGTTTTTTGCTGTGACTGTTGATTGATCTTTGTTAGGCTTCCAGGTGCTTTTCAAAAAGCGGTAACATCAGGGGCGTTGCTAGAATCTCAAAAGATCTGGGGCCCAAGCGCCAATTAATATGGCCCAGTTCTCTAAATTACCCCCTCTAACCACACACACTGCATTTTGCTGTACTTGCTATACAGCAGCACATACCTCTCACATCCAGTGCCTCACAGGTGACGTCTCCTCCGATCTTCTCTGTCATCATCTTCTCCATTTGGTCTGTAGAACTTCTCTCAGCCGCCTCGTCTCTGCAGAATAGGACACATGGACATCTTAGCTTCCTCACATTTCTATCATCATCTCCCAAACTGGAGTCCTCACAGTGTTATCCTGCTGCTCGCTGTGCCTCAAATATCTCCAAATACTATCCTGAAGAAAAATGTGTGCCCCCCCAAAGTAATAGTGCTCCTCATAGTCCCACCAATAGCAATTCCCTTCTAGAATGCCCTCATTAATAATACTGTTCCCTATAGTGCCCCCAACAGTGATAATGCTCTCCAAGAATGCCCCCATTAGTAATACTGCCCCTACAGTGCCTCCAACCATGATAGCGCTCCCCCAAGAGTGCTCTCATTAGTAGAAGAAACCTCCAGTATTAATGATGCCCTTACAGAGCCTCGAGTAGTAATAAGGCCTGCCTATTGTTTCCCCACTGGTAATAAAGCTCTCTACAGACCCCTCAGTAGTAATAAGGCCCCCATAGTGCTCTTAGTAGAAATAAGGCGGATCTATAAGTCCCTCCTATAGAGCCCCCAGTAGTAATAAGACGCCTATAATGTCCCCTGGATTTGCAGTGCCCCTGTAGTTATTTCCCTCCCTCCACCATACAGTCCCATGTAAATAACATCACACCATCTCTCCTGCCCCCTTCAAAATACAGTCCTATGTAAATAACATCACTCCCTTCCCTTCAGCCCCTCCAACATACAGTCCCATGTAAATAACAATATTTCCCTCCCTCCGCCATAGAGTCCCATGTAAATAACATCACACCATCTCTCCAGTCCCCTCCAATATACAGTCGCATGTAAATAACATCCATCTCTATCTACAGCCCCCTCCAAAATACAGTCCCAAGTAAATAACATCACCTCCTCCCCAGCCGCCTCCAACATGCAATCCCATGTAAACATACATCACCCCTTCAACATTCAGTACCATGTAAACAACATTATTCCCCCCACCAGCCACCTTCCACATACAGTTCCATGTAAATAACATCTCTCCCTCAACATTCAGTCCCATGTAAATAACATCACTCCCTCCCCCAGCCCCCTCTGACTTACAGTCCCATGCAAATAACATAATTCCCTCCTACAGCCTTCAACATGCAGTCCCTTGTAGATAACATCACCCTGCCCCAGCCATCTCCAACATTTAGTCCCATGTAAATAACATCACTCCCTCCTACAGCCAGTATCAACATACAGTCCCATGTAAATATCATGACCTCCTCCCCAGCCACCTCTAATACACAGTTCCATGTAAATAGCATCCCCCCATCAGCCCTAACATACAGTCACAGTTAAATAACCATAACTCCAAGCATTCCTTTGCCTCTCCCTTCATTTACTGCTCCTCATGTAGCAGACATCACCACAGCTTCTTCCCCCAGGACTTCTCCTCTTCACTGCCGTCCTTTCCTGAACTGGTCACATGATGGTGAAATCATCGCAGGTCCTTCCCAACCACTGTTTCTTTTACTGGTGATGTCACCACAGGTCCTTCAGCTCTTATACTGCATTAAATTCAATTGTATTGCCGTCCTGAGGACTTACAGTTGTATCTAGCAGGCAAGCAGGACATTCAGGGCCTGGGACAAAACATCAGGGGCCTAGGCCCAGAATGTTTTAACCTAGCAACGCCCCTGGGTAGCATCAACCGTGACACCTCTTGCGGTACTTCTGTAGCCGTTGAAGATTCAGTATGATCTGTATGGGACAACCGTGATGGTGAAGAAGGCATCATTTGGGGTTTGATGGGTAGGATTCAAGCTTCAGTGAAGATCTCCGTGAAGAGGCAGAGATTTGTCAAATCGCTTGACGGGCTTAGGTGTAGTGGTGGGAGCTGCACTAGTTTCATTAGACCCCCTGACCATGCCAGTAGAGATGGTGTGGAGATATCGGTCCATATCCAAATGAGGAAAATATAGGAATATAGTCAAGGAGAAGGCATTCACCTGTACATCATGAGAAAAAGCGGTCAGTAGAAGCACTAATCGATAAAGCTAACGTGCAGTCAACAAACAAAACATGTGTGGCAGAACACCATTATACATGCAAACAAAAGAACTAGGGATTATTTTGGATTACATTGGTACTCTATCCACTATACATGAAAAAAGGAAGCTCTTTATGCACATTTTTCATCAGACGTGTGTCAGTCCCATCTACCAATGTCAAGTAGGCTTCTGCAGATAGGTACCTAACACTAACAGAACTGCTTCTACTGGGCCTAACCTAAGCCTACAATGTTCGGCGTGGTGTAGGAACCAGCAATATTTATATCAGGTAGGGAGTGCTTAATTTAAAGGAGTTACCCTCCAAACACACTGCAAAAAAATGTATACTAGCACATCCAAAGTCACAGGTGTCCATCCATAATGTGCCACAGTTAGAGGCAAGAGTATAAATACAGCTGATTACTACACTGTCCTGAACATTGTAGGCTTCGGTTAGGCCCAGGAGAGGGAGTTGGGTTAGTGTTAGGTACCCATCTGCAGAAGCCGCCTTGACGTTGGTAGATGGGCCCGACACACGTCTGATCAAAGATGTGGACGAAGAGCTTCCATTTTCATATATAGAAACTATAGTACCACTGTAATAAAAAATAATCCCTAATCTCTAGTTCTGTTGTTTGCATGTATAACGGTGTTCTGCCATATGTATTTTGTTAGCTGTCTACTATTCAGTAGTTGTTAGAGATGGTAAAGGTGCGTTATACTGTGTTCTACCACTAGATGGTAGTGTCGCTATAAAAATGGTAATCAAAGAATAAGCATAGGACACAAAATGGCACAGTTGTAAATGTGAAAAACAAAGAAAAAAATAAGAAGAAAAAATTAAGTTCAGACAGGCGGTATATAGGATATACAAAAGCTAAATAATAGTCTTTTCAAAAGAACTGTGAGGTTGCTCCCTTGCTTAAAGGCAAGATTTCCACGTACAAGAAACATGATCATGTGTGTTGTATATGGTATGACGATGCACTCCACCGCCACAACTAAAAAGACAAAATGAGTATTTATTGGGCTTAGAATGGCCTTTTCTAATTGGGGAACTCCCTTAGGAGTCTAGAGTAGAGAGGGACAGGATTCAGTTGGGAACCAGAGGGGTAGTCTAGTGTCTGGGCAAAATAGAGAGGCACAGGACTTATTGTGTCTGCCAGCCCCATTTTTTGTTACTGTACCTCAGTTGGTCTTCCTCTCCTGTGTAAATTTTTCTCGTAGCAGGCACTGAAACAGAGCAGCACTTGACTTTGTTGGCTGGTACTTGGGTCCATACAGGAAGGTGGCCCATGCCAGAGATGGAGGCCGAAATGGTGGATTTCACAAGTCTGTGCAGGTGGTGCTATCCTTGGCACCACAGACTCTAGGGAAACAAAAGAAGATGTCCTTCTGGTCTGCACCATTCAGCAAGGTATGTCAACCAAGGATATCGGGCTCTGTGGGCTTAATGTGCCCTGATGGAGGTGGATGTTAGGAGAGCAGGGAAGGAATGCCACTAAAATGTGACCATTCATGATGCCCCACCCCAAAAGTCCTCATTAAAAAATGTAATAATATTACTAAATAATATATGTGTACATGAGTAGTCAGACAGAGAAAACACTTTTGCTGGTAACTACAGACTAGGAAACTTAAAGCTCAGGCACCCTCCTACTGGAGAGTGACTTTAGGTACCCAGGGACTACTAGACAGGAAGGTGCCTTACCCAAGTACTGCTAGCCATAGGCTGTGGAAGAAATTGGACATGCGGATGCTTCCTTTTAAAGAGGTCAGGATTGAGTGCGCATGTGCCCTATGGAACAGGTCGGGATGCCTTAACAACAGGATGCAGGTCACAGCCTGCAGCACTCACTGAATATGCCAGCAGCTTAAACTGCCGCAAGCGGGGGAACACCAGAGTGCGAACCCTGACCGCTGGATGTGAGGGGAAGCTGGCTCGGTGAACAGAGTGGCGTGCCCACAGAGAGAAGTGAGGTGGGGGTGGGCATGGGACCCCGGAGCAACAGACAGATTGTACAGTACATCATGTTACTGGTAAACTTTGGTCGATATGTTGTGGGTTTATTTATTAAAAGAAGCTGAAATTCACCAAAAACTTGGAAAACTTCACAGTTTTCAAAATTAGCATTTTGCTTCTTCAAAGACAGAGTCATACCGCACATTTCTGATAGAGCCTTTCATTTTTGTAGGACATTAGAAGGCTTAAAATTTAACAGAAAATTTTTCAAATTTTTAAGACATTTTCCCAAAAGCTATTTTTTGGGGGATAAATACAGATCTGAAAAAACTTTAAGTTGACTATGCAGTTGCTGGGCTTGGGGGTGGCATCTACACTATGCTGGCTCTCCTGTTTCTTGCTCTCTGGGGGATAGAAAGGCATGGTGCACCCCTATGGGAAATAAGTCCAGAGAGTCAGGGTCTGCAGTAAACCAGTGTGCTTCTTTACTAAGTGCAAAACAATACAGGCGAGGCCATAAGCTGGCTTCTCCAGTCTCTTCCCTGGCAGAAGAAGGTTTTGTATTGAAGAAAGCCCGGAGCTAGTTGTCCCTCTCCCTCTTAGATGGCTGGTTCCCTTATAAAATGCTGGTAATCCAGGGTCTGTAGCAGAGTATCCTCATCTCAGTATCTTCTGGTCAGTCAAGTAGTCTGGGAGTCTCTTCTAAGCACTGATCCCTACCTACAGACAACTGACTACTCTCCTTACATACCGTTTCTAGATTAACTAGAACCTTGTAGTGGGAGGGGTGGAGTGAAGAAACATAGCCCAACCAGATGCAATGTTACAATTTCCATCTGTCATATACTTGCATTAGAACTTCAATAATAGTCAATGGGAATGACAAAGCAGTTTTTGCAGACTAAAACAAGTCTTCTGACATAACTAGAGATGAGCAAAGTTTGCAAAAATTTGATTTGGATGTTTCTACGAATTTTCTCAAAAAATTCAATTAGATCTGAATTAATTTGTGACAAAGTCAGCTATTTCCTGGCTGCAGGGAGCATGTATATCGGTGTACATTATTGTGTATTACAGAAACATGCATAGCTAGGTGGCTGTGCTAGTGGCAGTTACTGTGCGTCCGTTTGACAGGCAGTTGACTGACGTCACTCTTAGAATAACTTCACACTTCACTTATGTGGTCAGTTACAGGTGCAAAACTGACCAAATAACTGACCTTACAGGTCAAAGTTAGTGTCCGGTATACAGGCTGTTTTTAGAACGCTCAGGTATAGATGTAACATCTATACCTGAGCGTTCTAAAAACAGCCTAGCACTTATCTGTGCATCGTTTGAGGGTGTAGCACCTACCAGTGCAGCACTTTTTTCAGTAGTTGCTGTATTTATCTTAACCAGCCTCTACCTTTTTGAATTTTATTTTGCCCTTAATAGCGGTTCCCCTGAAGAGAGGAAGTTATCCTCAGAAACGTGCATGTCGGGACTTGGGGTATTTTTAGGGAACGCTTAGCCCTAGGGTAAGGTTCCGGACGGGGGCCCAGCTAGTGGGATACTCCGTGGGTAGGTCTTCAGGGCCAAACCCAGGGACAGGTTCTGGACGGGGACCCAACTAGTGGGACACTCCGTGGTTAGCCTTTTTAGGGTAATCTGTGGACTGTAGGGTGAAATAGGGTCCTTCAGTATCTACCCTTCCCCTTATATCTCCACTATCCCTATACGGAACCCCCCAGGGCTGCTGCAAATCAAAGAACATCTGAGCGGACACACCATCAAACTCCCCTATCAACAGTACGGTAGGACAACTGGTTATGGTGCCGCCGTGCACTTTTTACACCGTCAATTGGTTGCGGGTGAAAACCACATATATCACACTGTGGTTTAAAGTGCTTGTTTCTTTCAACCGATGCTCACTGTATATCAAAATCGTGTGCATAGTAGTTTTTTCTTTTTGTCTTCCCCCATCCTCCTGTATATTTAGGAGGCTGGAGGACATCCGTTTTGTTTATACAGTCACCTGCTCTTTCACTCGTTATTGACTGAGAGTTTTGGTGACTGTTTCGTCTAGATCCCATATCGAGGGATCGGTAGACCTCCCTTCTTCTTGTTATCTGAGGTGCACTACACTAAGTGTCCCACCAGAAACACTCCCCTGAGATAGATGGACTCATGTGTCATACATTGAATATTGCTATTCTGGCACTTGCTAACATTAAAATGTTGTGGGGGGTGGATCATTCTCTTTACTTATCTCACATTGTGCTGTATAAAAAAGGAGGGCTACAAACATACCCTTTTCTGTGATATTCAAAGTGCAACAGTGCCAATGTGATAAACAATGAAATTCATAACTTTGAAACTAATTATTCTAGACAAGAGTGCCCTGAAATTAAGTGTAAAATTTGGAGATGATAAAAAAATGTACCAAAAAACATATGTAAAGTGCCATAAGTGCCGATATAACATAACCAAATAATATAGAGAAAATATACAAATATGTTAAAACTTTTCAATTCATAGTAAGAATAAAAAATATAATAAATATATAATTATACTAATATTCAATAGACTTAGCATGATTTCCTGACAACATAATGTTCAGTATTAATAAAAAAATAATGCTAAATATATGATAATTCCTATTCTTATAACAAATTCACAGAATAAAGGGGTCTTACACAGCAGGAGATGCTCCAAACCCCATGTGCTGTAGCGCACTTCTATCCGGGGGAGCAAATCCCGCACATGTGATCCGTTGCTAACAGCAATCCCCAGCAAAAATGTATACAATGGAGAATACCCAAAGCGGACCACGTGTGCCACAAAAACATCCTACACATAAAAGTGGTCTAAAAAGGCAGAAAAATGCTCAAACACTAAATGCTGTTGCGCATCCCTAACCGGGGGAGCAAGTCCTGCACATGTGGTCCGTTGTAATAGCAATCCCCTTTTTTTCGTATGGATGCCCGCAGCGGACCACATCTACCACAAGGACATCGTGAACAGGATAGCCAAATGTGCGGATATGAATAATTATCTAAATCATAGAATGGAGACAAAGAATTAGTGCACTACAAGGGTAAATGCATTTGACAATATATGGCTAAACCCTCACACTGGTATTATAATGAGACTTTCGCCAATATATTTTTATATAAAGAACATACCAGAGCCCGCGCACCCCGTCAAGGTCTCTCTAAGTGGCATGGGACCTACGCTAACCTACCTTTGCCAACTAACATTCAGGTGCACCTATTTGGCCTGCGTCACATGATTTAATGATAGGTGGGACTCACAGCCTCCTCCCATTGTATGTGTGATTCCACGCAGGAGGTAACTGGCGGTTAGTTGGCTGTGTGCCGGACTCTATGTCCCTATCAGTGATTGTTCATATGGCATAGGTAGGTTAGCGTTAGGTCCTGTGCCACTTTGAGAGACCTTGACGAGATGCACGGGCTCCGGTATGTTCTTGATATAAGAATATATTGGCGAAAGTCTCATTTGATTACCAGTGTGAGGATTTAGCCATATATTGTCAATTGCATTTACCATTGTAGTGCACTAATTCTTTGTCCATTCTATGATTCCTATTCTTATAACATCCATATCTAATTCATAATAAACCGTTCATCAATATTTGTTGAAATTTCATATCAGGATCAATCGTCTTCCACTTTTGGATCTCCTCTTGTAGCAACCCCAAGATTTCATACATCCCCTTCATATTCATCAGGAAGTTCCAATAATTATTTTCCATCTGCTTCACATTGGACACCTTGGCACTACGGGGTTTAAATGAAAAAATGGGTTACAATGCATTTCTATGATGCTGTATTTTTAATGGGGTTTAAGGATTTTATTTATTGATGTTTTGTTTTGATTATCTTCAGATAATTATTGGAACTGCCACATCCATCATGCTACCAGTGCCATCATGCCCCATGCTACAACCTGCCGACCATCATCTCTGTAAGGTTTCAGCTGCCTTCCAACAGGTACCATATGGCTGCTGCTGCCTCAGCTGCTGCTGCTCCTCACTGCTAATCCCCTACTGCCAGTACCATTAATGCAAAGGATCTACCACTACTATCACTACTACTAATACTACTGCTATTATTGCTAGCACTACCCATAAAAAGCCTTGTATGTTCCATGCTATGCTGCTCCTGCTGCAGCTACTGTTCTGGCCGCATGCCAGTATATCTGTACTCTACCCTTTCCATATCCACACTGCACTGCTGCTGCCCTCAATAAAAAAAATAAAAATTTAGGCTAGTTCAGAACAAGACTCTTTTTCTTCGTAAAGCATTGGCAACATTCTGACCCTCTCAAGGCATAATTTTTGAACGCTTAGTCCCCCAAGCCACTTTTTTTATCCCATCCCATAACACTGTGTGTGTTTAGAGGCTAATTGGTCGGCACTCTGGGTCATCGTGGGTGGTGCTCAGTGGTAAATTGAATGCAGAAACAAAACAAGTTAAACCCTGGTACTCAATCTGGGACATAGGAAAACTTTATTATGCTTACCGCGCATGCGCCGCCGGATCAGGCCGTAATCAAGGGAAAATAGGAAAACTTTATTATGCTTACCGCGCATGCGCCGCCGGATCAGGCCGTAATCAAGGTCTAGGTTAGACCGAAACGTTGGCCAATGGCTCCTTGTTGAAATAATTTTGGATGGAATAAATAATACTTACTACTACTTTTGAGTGCCGTGGTTCAACTTGTTTTGTTTCTGCATTAAATATACCACTGAGCACCACCCACGAGGAACAGGAGTGCCGACCAATTAGCCTCTATTACGTTTTACTTTTAAGTCTGAGCACCCTCCAGATGTAGACCACTACCTTCTCTTATGATACTACAACTGCAGAGAAGATTGTCTCTCAAGTAACAACATCAAGCGAATTCCTGCATGTACCACAGAGTGAATATCGTTCGCGTGACTGGGAACGTGAATCCAAAAAATTATTATTGTCTGAATTGCACTGCACAACTTTAGCTGAATAATACAAGAACGGAAGGATTCCTGGGGGACTACGAGTCCAGCTATGCCCGACTTTGTTTCAAACAGACAAAGAATACTGCAACAAATTTGAGATAATTTTAAATAAATGTTCGTTGGACATCATTGTCCTTAGCATAGAATTTCTTCAAAAAGCTATTCAAGAATCTAAGGAGAAACTTACCAACATTGAAACACAGCTTATATCTACTATTTCACCTACTGAATGGACCAAATTAAAACAAAAAACAGAGAAAACTCTAGAGCAGGCATCCTCAAACTGCGGCCCTACAACTCCCAGCATGCCTGAACAGCCTTACAGGTATCAGCTTACAGCAGGGCATTGTGGGAGTTGTAGTTTTACAACAGCTGGAGGGCCACAGTTTGAGGATGCCTGCTCTAGAGGAACAAAAGAAATATCTAGAGAACACTAAACATTCAAAATTTATTCAGTATACAGAAGATTATCAACCCAAGAGAGTATATCGGTGGCAATGGCAAGATACTATGTCTTCTTTTGGATATATACCATATACAGATTATGCATCTTCCTCCTCGGGCAGCGAGAGATCTTCAAACTATCGACAATAAAAAAAATTTCCAAAGCGTGGACACAGGCCAAGAAGAAGACCCGATGCATTTGCCGTGGGAGGGGCACCCATCGATCAAGGTCCCACCAATATACAGACACACTCACAGGTACGGACTTAGTCGTAAATATTTCTTCCCGAACTCTGTCACCAGCTGAATTAAGTGTTCTCTCTAAGGGACTGTCATTTTATCCATATAGTAATTTACAATCCTTTACTCTTGAATGAGAATTGAATAGATTCTATAGATCCCTTAGATTAAAGGCGCACTTCTCACAAAATATGACAATGCCTTTGGTCATGACACCTTCCACTATTTATTCTGTCCATTAACTTGGACTTAAAAACAAAAGCCATTATATGCCACCTAAAAATCACTATGGAGTTGAAGCTTACATCAACTTGATAGATGGGGAAATCAAAACCAATCAGCAAAATAGAAACGATAGTCCAGCACTTGAAGAGGATATCAATGCTCCGTCATTATTGGTAAGATATACACTCACATATGGTGGACCCCATTTGGATGTGCACGTGTGTAATGGGGTCCGCCATATGTAAGTGTATATCTTACCAATAAAGATGGAGCATTGATATCCTCTTCAAGTGCTGGACTATCGTTTCTATTTTGCTGATTGGAGGACTTGCCTGGTTCGGTCCGTGCACGGAGATACGATATGCAGGGTGAGCTGGATTTGTTTTCTACTACTTAAATCAAAACCAATTTTAAGGCACTTAAAAGAGAGAATTTTCATACTCCAAGAACTTTAGTGAAGAACATGTAGCATTAAAAACACTACAATCAGACAAAACCATTATTATAAAACCAGCTGACAAGGGTGGGGCAATAGTTGTCATGGACACTACATTATACATCAAAGAAGTACATAGAAAACTTTCTGATAACACTACTTTTGAAAAGGTTCAGAATAACACTACTTTTAAATTGAAGAATGAGATCAGAAGAACTTTTCTAGATGATCACCTTACATTAGGCACTATTGATAAAGCTACTCATACTTTTCTTCTCAATGAAAATCCAATTACACCCGTTTTTATATATTAACTAAAATTCACAAAAACTTGACCCAACCACCGGGAAGACCTATATTAGCCTCTACTGACTCTTTATTGTCACAATTGTCTATTTTCCTGGAAAAGATCCTCACCCCTTTGATTAAACGAACGCATTCTTTTCTTTTAGCACGTCACATTTCTTATCTATTATCTCTGATTTACATAACCTACCATCAGACAGTCTACTAGTTACAGAAAAAGAAAGATTCCAGCACTCCAGTAAATTCAGTTAAAAAGCCTTGGCATCCTTTATTTTCGGTGGACGTAATCAACATACAAGGATAAGTTTTTCCAGCATAATTACACCCGTGCAGCGGTCTACGCGTTTCGAGCGTTACCGCTCTAGTTACATTAGATGTCAATAGTTTATATACTTCTATATCACACGAGAGAGGCATCCAAGCCATCACAACGCTTTTGTCTACTTCTATACTACCTGAATCTGCTCAAGCATTTTGAATAGAACTATTGCGTTTTGTGCTACAAAACAATTTTTTTAATGTTTCGTGACGACTATTATGTCCAAAAGAAAGGTACCGCGATGGGGGTGAATGTGGCACCGCCCTATACCACTATGGCTAATTTTGAAGAGACTTGAATTTATACAAATAAACTCTTCCAGTCATATGCCATTACATGGCATAGATACATTGATGCAGTTTTTTTGTATTTGGGAAGGTGATCAAACTACTTTTCATGAATTTCACTCATTTTTATAGTATTGATCGGGATCTCCAATTTACTGCTCACACAGATCTACAGAGTATTAGCTTCCTTGATACTGTCATAATAAAGACATCTCAGGGTTCATTAACTACTGATCTCTAGCGGAAGCCCACAGACCGTAACACCCTTCTTTTATACTCAAGCTGCCACCCACGTAACACTAAGGACTTTTTACCTCGTTCACAGTTTCAACGGGTTAAACGAATCGTTACTGATACTAAACTTTATGCACAGCATATTGGAGAAATGTCTAAGAAATTTAAAGAGAGAGGTTACCCTACATCTTTGATAACTAGAGAACAATGTCTTCCCCCTAATACCCCAACTGACCAGAAAGCCAATTCACTCGGCCCTCGATTACCATTGGTCATTACTTATCATCCCATCATTCCAAAAATCAGTTCCATTATACAGAAACATTGGTCTTTATTACAACAGTCATATCCAGAAGTTCAGGAACGCCAAAATCCAGTCAGAATGTGCTACAAGAAACCACGGAATCTTAAAGATAGACTAGTAAAAGCTGACATTGGATCACACACACCTTCTCTAAAACAAACAACTTTAGCACCAATAAAAACAGGAACTTACCCATGTCTCTGTTCTGCACCATGCACTAACGTCATCAAAGGCAATCGCATAATCCACCCACATTCGGGTAAAATTTTCAACGCTAAAGCTTTCTATACATGCTCTACCTCTCATGTAGTCTACCTTATACGATGTCCATGCGGTCTTGCATACGTTGGTGAGACTACCCAAAGTGTACTAGACCGCATCTCTAAACATAAATCTGATATTCGTTGGCAAAAAGCAGAATTACCTATCCCACACCACTTCATTTTTGCTAAACATCAAATTTGCCAATTTAAATTGGCAAGACGGGGGTGCTTATAGGATAACACGTCTAAAAGAACGTAAAGCATATTGGATTTTCGAGCTCAATACTCTTTCACCCCGGGATTTGAATAGGGATTTTGATTTCTGTATTACATAAATAACGGTCAATATCGCTAACTTTTTTCACCTTATTTTTTACAGACCAAATAAGAGTGTTTCTCAGACAGGTAATATACTTATAATGTGTTATATTTCTTTAGATAGTGGTTATTTGTAAACTACTAACCCACTACCTTCCACTATCATTACAAGATTTGTCTATGTTTTAATGTATCTGTTGTACAATGATTACCGTATTTTTCGCCCTCTAAGACGCACCTGCACATAAGACGCACCTAGGTTTTTAAAGAGGAAAATAAGAAAAAAAAATTTTTTAACCAAAAGGTGTACTTTTGGTGGGTTTTTTTTACTAACGGTGTTCTGTGCATGACACTATTATGACGCACTGTTATGTGGGATCTGGGGATGGCACTGTTATGGGGGATCTGGGGATGGCACTGTATGGGGGAATTTGTGGATGGCACTGTATGGGGGCATCTGTGGATGGCACTGTATGGGGGCATCTGGGGATGGCACTGTATGGGGGCATCTGTGGGTGGCACTGTATGAGGGCATCTGTGGGTGGCACTGTATGGGGGCATCTGTGGGTGGCACTGTATGGGGGCATCTGTGGGTGGCACTGTATGGGGGCATCTGTGGGTGGCACTGTATGGGGGCATCTGTGGGTGGCACTGTATGGGGGCATCTGGGGATGGCACTGTATGGGGGCATCTGTAGAGTGGCACTGTATGGGGGCATCTGGGGATGGCACTGCTATGGGGGATCTATGGATGACATGCTATGTGTCATCCACAGATCCCCCATAGCAGTGCCATCCCCAGATGCCCCATGCAGTGCCATCCACAGATGCCCCATACAGTGGTGTGATGACCCCAATACAGGGGTGGGAGTCCGGCATCTTGTTTGCTAATGACCGCGGGGCCGGTGCAGTAACTGTATAATACTACACCGGGCTCACTGTAGTAATGTTATGGCAGTGATTAAAACTATAATTTTCATAACAGTAAATCCATGCTGTATTACCCTACCTAATGTACGATCGCAGGCAGGAGGCCGGGCGGGCGGCGGCAGCGTAACGACACGTGCCCGCTCCGCCCACTTTATGAATGAAGCAGGCGGAGCAGGCGCGTGACGTAGTCAGTTAAGCTGCCGTCGCCCGCCCGGCCTCCTGCCTGCGATCGTACATTAGGTAGGGTAATACAGCATGGATTTACTGTTATGAAAATTATAGTTTTAATCACTGCCATAACATTACTACAGCGGGCCCGGTGTAGTAGAATACAGTTACTGCACCGGGCCCCGCGATTATTAGCAAACAAGACTGCCGCCCCAGCCCCTCCTCCTTGATACACACGCCGGCTGCGCTGTTCAGCAGCGCAGCGGTGTATCAGTGTTTGCCACATTCGCCCCATAAGATGCAGCACTATTTTTACCCCACTTTTGGGGGGGGGAAAAGTGCGTCTTATAGTGCGAAAAATACTGTATATGTCCAATATTAATATACAACATTGTAGATCCTTCAGGGACCTCCATGGATTCTAGTATATTCCTGATTAGTCCTTTATTTTTTTATATTTTTGTGTATGTATCGCTATTTTTGTGTATGTATCCTTTTTCTATGTTTATATTTGTTTTTTCATTTTCTTGTAAAATGTTGTACATTACATGAAATTCTTCGTTTTTGTCATGTAACTGACGTACTAACCATGGGCTTAGCTATAGAGGGTACAGAGGTAGCAGTTGCTACCGGGCCCAGGAGCCTGAGGGGGCCCAAAGAGCCTTGTGCCGCATAAGAAGACACACAAAGCACTGAAGGAAGGGGGCCCAAGCTGAACTCTTACACCAGGGCCCATGAGCCTTTATCTACACTCCTGGTACTAACCATACATTGACCATGTAATACCCCTCTGTTAGGTGTAGCCACCATTGCAACAAGAATAGACAGCCTATATTCCTATAATTTTGATGCACATCTCATGATCACATCCTGGCATTTGCCAGTACCTCCTTGAATCAATTAACATACACTATGCATGCGCAGGCCGGACAAGGAACGTCCAAGACTTACCAGTATCATTGCGATTTCATTATATTTATCGTGCGAGCGCCGCTGGACGGACTGGATGTGACATCATACGCCGTCCGTCCGGCCGATTTAAAACACGAGGCACACATTCAAGCGCTGCTACGCCATCCTCCAACATTAACTTTGGGCAGCCATATTTATAGTAAGCATCCACTGACCACTATTAATGTTTTTATATGCATTATTGATAAGATATTTTCTCTAGTACCTTCCCTGAATTTTCACGGTCTCCCTTCTGGGATATACTTTGAAAATTGTATATACCTATGGCTAGAGTGTCTTTTACTTGTAATATATCTCTCTATTAAATCTAATACACCTGCCTATAGACATTGCATGCTGTATATTCCTACTCGCAATATCTAAGTCAAGTTCACTCTTTTCCTATGTCCCAGATCACAGACCATAGACAGGAAAATGATTAGATATACCTGCAGAATGATAGTTTCTATACTTATTTCTGGCTGCGCTGTCTGGTTATACATATACAGAGATTGTTTATTGTTTATAATATATAAGAATGCACTTACTTATGTATATCTTTTCACTATGTTCCCAGTGATTCTGGCTACTAAAATTGTACTACATTTTTGAAGAACCACCTGAGATGACAGTTTGAATAGACTGCATTGAGGACTTTTTTCAAGTATATTTTATGTATCTTCTGTTGTTATTATATGTTATCCCTTACAATTTGTTGTTTTGTACATGTATGGTTTAGGCCGTGATCAAGGTCTAGGTTAGACCGAAACGTTGGCCAATGGCTCCTTGTTGAAATTATTTTGGATGGAATAAATAATACTTTCTACTACTTTTGAGTGCCGTGGTTCAATTTACTGTGTGTGTTTAAACATTACCTGCCCCTGATAAGGGCCAATTTTTGAAAGCTTTAGAATATGATGTGATGTGCGTGATGTGCGTTTTTTAAACACGCTGCATGTTAATGCCTTCAAACGTGCTTTTTCCCATTGCTATGTATGTCAGTGTAAACTCAGACATCATTTGCTATTGCTGTCATTGTATTTCAGAGCTTGGGAAAGGGGAGGAAAAAAAAAAAAAATAAATAAATATAACAAGTTTTTCTGAAAAAAATCAGAGACCTAGGAGGCTAAAGGGGGTTATATACCAACTTCCAGGGCAATTGGAGCAACTTCAGTTTAGCCTGAATTGATTTAGGTCTGAACTGAACTTTTTCAAAAATTCTGTGAACCAGTCCCGAAATGAATGTTGACTGATTTGCTCATCTCTAGTTTCGATTGAAACACTTTTGGTTCAACAGATTTAAAACCTGAAATGAATTAATCCAAGCGATCATTTACCTTTATTAACTGTATTACCTATTTGTTATGGAAGTGGTTGTGGAATCACTATGTTAATCAACAGTTTCAGTTTTGACTTTGGGCTAGACCTAAAGGTGTAATCAGGCACAGGTAAGGCAGTGGAGAATCAGAGTCAAGAAGTCAGTACAGGGGCAGACAAATGGAACAGCACACCTTCGTAGGAATTAGAAAACTAAATAAACCTATTGCTCAGGCACCTTCCCACAGGGGAAGGTGCCTTAAAGGGTTATTCCCATCTCAGACATTGGTGGTATATCGTTAGGATATACCCCCAATGTCTGATAGTTGCGAGTCTTACCTCTGGTGCTCTGGTGCTTCCATAGGAGTGACTGGAGGGTGGTGGTTCATACGCGATGCACCCTCCAGAACTTTGCCGGCTCCGTTCTAATTATAGATGCGTAGCTGCCCTCCATTAATTCCTATGGGAGCACCTGCTTTTTTTGGAAGTCTCATTGAAATGGATGGGAGGCGCACCATGCAAGCGCAGCCACCGCACCATTCACTTCTATGGGACTGACAGAAATAGCTGCCCTCATAGGAATGAATGGAGGGGGGCTGCACATAAGTGGTGAGCCCTACGGGACTTTGCAGACTCAGTTATAATCATAGATGTGGGTCCAAGAGTTGGGACCTGCACCTATAAGACATTGGGGACATATCCTAGCGATATACCCCCAAGGTCTAAGATG